>JBBGZY010000570.1:117500-717500 GCA_037952925.1 Lithobates clamitans
GGATGACCTATCTCCACACACTTTTTTATACAGCCACACCTCACCCCTGATGAGCCTACCACGTTGATGCATGGAGTAATCTAACGCATCAACATGCTCTCAACACTAACATTCACCTTCACACTGCCCTAAAGCGCACTTACAACACATTAAGTGTCAAATGAACCGGTAAATAAGTGACCCCCGGCATAACACAGGGTCTACATACACATTACGCACATACAATTATGATTGTTTATTATATATAGTCACTCCCTAATTAGGTTATTTTTAAACCATATCCTTCACTGCACCACTTAATATATGGTTACATATATACCGATTTGTGCTCACTATAGTTTCCTTACTGCTATGGAAATTGATAGCTATATGTTCATGTATATACAGTTGTGTATATATATGTATTCTTTCATTGGTCTATAATGTCCCGAGCATGATGTTGCAAAACATACGAAAATAGGCTCCCACCTCTGATCCTCCACACACTAGCACATTTAATAGGGCTGGTAGTCATATAAGGTTACATCTGCTATATAATATGGGTTAATGTCAGACCCTATATAATAGGTTTTTCTTATTTTAATATGTATTCTGTGACCTTAAATTTGCTCTAATATATCCTGTGTGGAATTAGATACGCTGTGTTACCATAAATAGTAACATGTATTTATGTCTATTCATAAATCAATATGATCATTGACATGTAAAACAGCACCTAAGCTTTACCACCCATAACCACTGGGGGCCTTTCCATCACTAACTTCATCCCTACTTCTTATCCATTATGCCTACTCTTTCCTCTCCACCTGCACATAACCGTATGACTGACCCTGGGAATGCTGGGACTGGTAGTTCTTAGACCTCTCCCATATTCCCTTGTATATGGTTGCACTGGGACGAACTTACATCCCCCTCAATGATAACTTCATGACCCGCCCTTCCCCCTCCCCGGTATCGGAATGACAAGCGTGGATTGGTTGTGATCCTCTAGAGGGGTGGGGTATAACGAACGATCCCTTTGCATATATATCTCTGTAATCTGCAGCTGCGTGGTACCGCCGCAGAAGACGTCAGATGACGAAGCGCGCACGACGGACCAACGCCTACACATCACTTCCTGGCAGAACAGTGGGAGGAACGTATTACATCTCCAGCTGACCGCTACTTCCCCCACTCGTACCTGCTTTGGTTACAGTGACTGAGCAACCAAACACCAACAAAACCTACACTCGAGTGACATCCCTCCCCAGTGGCCCAGGGGCGGGTGAACGAACGGTACCTGTTGGATGTTTGCAATTTTACAACTTTTTATTTATATTTCTTCTTTTATACTACTTTTTAAATAAATATTTTTGGGACTATATTATACTATGGAAGCCTTTTTCTTTCCCTGATATGAGGGTTAATTGCAACATGATCATCGGAACCATCTGAAGCATCACAGCAGCAGCAGTCTTCCGTGCAGCATTACAGGCCTGATACCCCTGTAGGGGTTCCGACATCTGGTGAGTGAGCAATCTGAGGGGGACCACAGAAGTCACCATTCTACCCTGTACACACCAAGTCACTTTGGGGAAAATATCAAGTCTGATTGCCGCATGAAATGCATGAGACTATTACATATCTGTGCAATCGCTACAACATATGAACTATACGAATATTGAGACACAGAGATACTGTGTATGGAATCCTTTTCCCTATAGGAATTAACATAAGTGGATCCATGCATTTTTGTCGCTATACACAATATGTCTTTATTTTGTACAAAGTGCTGAATGTATTTTGTGGTGGGAAAAAGTATACTGTTCTATTAGGATCATTTGATATTTTGCCATATACAAAGTTTTTTCTAACTATATATTAACATCCATGTAGGATGCATGCGATTATATACTGATCCACACATATGTATTTTAGCCATTTTATTGCAACTCTTCAGCATTTGTTTTCCATCTAATTACGGTATCTTTTCACTCATATTGGTTTGAAACCTTGTGATATATATTAAAAAATTACGTTTATATAACGTTCCCTGTATAGGCTGAGCAAAACAGGTCTCTCGGGTAGCACCGGTTTTCCCTATTATCTCCTAATACTTTTATTTCTGCAGGACATTCCTAGGGAGTGTCTTTGTTTAAGGGAGGCAGCAACCTGTATATATTTGGCCTATATACCTGTCCTAAGCGCAATTTTTTCAACTTCATCTATGTTTTGTTAAAAAAAAAAAAAAAAAAAAAAGCAAGAAAAACACAGGAAACTGTTTTTGACCAAGTTGTTTATTAAAAATATCTATCTATCTATCTATCTATCTATCTATCTATCTATCTCCCCCTCGATGTACATACATTGTCCTTTAACACATCCGCCGACCTGACAAATAGAAAAAATGGCAATACCCCCTTCTGATGTCATAAGGGGGCATGCCACCTGATGATGTAACCGGGTGGCCCTGCCCCTTGCCTATATAAGAGCTGTCAAAGCAAAGAGAGGGCAGCGGGTAGCCTCTTAGGACGCAATTTTGCCATTTTTGGCGTCAGCAGGCATCGTGATTTACGTACATCAAAGGACACTATTTTCATTTTATTTTTTTATCTTAATAAATAAGTTAACTGTTTCCTGTGATTCTTACTTTAACACTTTTTTTGGTGAATGGGTACGGGTACAATGTACCCAATATATATTGACGACAAATAAAAGGTGTTGGCGCTTACAATAGTCATACATATAGTGAACAAATGATATAGCACGTGCCATACATTGAGTGCCAAAACTGGTTAATAAATGCAAACCAAAAAGTCCAATGTGACAAAACCCAACACCAAATTTTTAAAACATAAAAAAGTGCTTCTGAATAGCTGTGTCTTCAAAGGCTTTACCACGAGTACTCATGAGGTAGATTGAAACTCACCAGAGGTGTTTGACCGCTTTTTACAGCAGGTCAAAATGCACTTTGAAAAAAAAAAAAAAAAAAAAAAAAAAAAATTAAAAAATAAAATAAAAAATGGATTCATGGGTTTGCACAACTCCACTCTAAAACTCCCTCCAAATAAGGCTGGAGATACAAGGACAGAATCCACCAGAGGCACAAGGAAGGGTTTTATGGTGTAGTATGTTTTAATAAAAGTTTAAAAGCAAGTATATGAAAGTTGCACTCACATGTAACTGACTGTCCTGGCACTAGGCGTTTACAGCATGTGCAGATAGAGCATGCCAAGCTCACACCGACATGCGGTCCATGCCTCACTCTGAATAGAAGACTTGGGTAACACATACGGGACCTAAAAGTGACGAATCCCCGCTGGAGCATTGTCACCTACCTCATGCGTACTCGTTGTGAAGGCTTTGAAGACAAATTCAGAAGAACTTTTTTAGGTTTTAAAAGTTATGCAATTGGTAATACAAAAAAGGGGATTTGGGACTTTAAATGAAGCAATGAGGTAGTGGAGATGAATAATAACATATTTAAATTGCATTATGAAATATTTATTGGTTAAGATAAATAACAAACAATAAAAAGAGTATGCGTTTCATATACAGTAACAATGTATTCATTTATATCACTGTTCCTTTCAACTACTTTATTCGGTAATGATACATACACCATGTGAATGCATCGATCGGTACCAGGCATGTGTCTGCCAAGAATATTATGCTCTCTTACTCTCAACATCAAACCATGTGTTGCATACGTGCATATTTTTTATTACATTATGTGTATAATTCTCATGCCTATATGAAATGAATACATTGTTACTGTATATGAAACGCATACTCTTTTTATTGTTTGTTATTTATCTTAACCAATAAATATTTCATAATGCAATTTAAATATGTTATTATTCATCTCCACTACCTCATTGCTTCATTTAAAGTCCCAAATCCCCTTTTTTGTATTACCAAATATCGGGACATTCTGACGTCACCGCGCCGACGTACAGCGTATCCATCTCGGTGTCATCACGGCAGGTTTTCCTCCGCGCCGACCGCTGAGTGTACACTCAGCTCAGGTGCGGCGGCCCCTCCTCTATGTCACCCACGTGGCGCTGGCGGCATAGTTATATTCCCCACTTAGAGCTGGCTGTCTATACGGCTGGTCTCTTCCTGGGATGACTGCACACCAGCTTTGCGGACCTCGTTTGGCTGGTGATGCTCCGTTTTGCCACAACAGGGTAGGTTGTTTTTGTTCCACCTGGGCTCAGATGTCTTTCCCCTCTTTGGTGTTTTTACCCCCCTGTTTCACCCCTCCCTTCTCTCACTGTCAACTTTTTTCTTTGCCAACATTCACCACCACCTTCCTCCTATTTTGGCCACTACATTTTCACCACCATCCCCACTTATGTGTAATACATAGATTTCCAACATCCCCTCATCCTTTTTCATCACCTATACTATCACTTTTTTTGAGTTCACTGCATCCACTATTCAGATTGATCACTGTCATTAGTATAACACTATTGCAATTTATATATACTCATATTTTGTTTTCAGATATTCTTGTTTTCATCCCATCACACATACTTCTGATTTTTCATAAATTCTGCATCATCTTGTCCATCCCCATCCTGCTCGTTGTTGCATCTATATCTATGCCGCCTCAGCTCCCTTGAAGGGGTTATGTTTCTGGCCCGTCCTGCGCCCATCGCCGCGCACTGCACTTGCTGTCCGGGTTGGTGAGTGTGCTCGATCCAACTATTTGGATATACCAACATTCATTTATTTACATACTTGTTATTTTTTACTTTTACACATAGACATCATGGCTCATTATCTTCATATGTATTTTTAGGAATTTTGGGGTACAGCAGCTCCTGATGAGTGGGAATGCCCACGAAACGCGTCGAGCTCCATTTTTGATGCCCCAGCTACATTTTATATGGAATTTTACCTATTTATATCACTGTTCCTTTCAACTACTTTATTCGGTAATGATACATACACCATGTGAATGCATCGATCGGTACCAGGCATGTGTCTGCCAAGAATATTATGCTCTCTTACTCTCAACATCAAACCATGTGTTGCATACGTGCATATTTTTTATTACATTATGTGTATAATTCTCATGCCTATATGAAATGAATACATTGTTACTGTATATGAAACGCATACTCTTTTTATTGTTTGTTATTTATCTTAACCAATAAATATTTCATAATGCAATTTAAATATGTTATTATTCATCTCCACTACCTCATTGCTTCATTTAAAGTCCCAAATCCCCTTTTTTGTATTACCAAATATCGGGATGGAGGCACTTAATTGCGCCTCATTTAAAGTCCCAAACTCCCTCTCTCTTTTTTCACAAATTATCGGGATGGAAGCAATTAGGTATATGGGATTGGTAGTGTTCCCCTACCCTCCCGGTGTGAGTTTTGCCCTTTTTATAGGGTATTGTCATATGCAAGACACTGCCCCATTATGGCTCATACATTATTCACATTGAATTTAGTTATGGACATATTGTTCACAATTGTCTCTTTATTTTCATGTCATTTTCTAATGTTTCTAGGCAACACCTTGGTAACCGATCTTTTGCCACATATAGCTTTCTCATAGGGACTTCAGGTGCGCCCTCCACCTGGCCAGTTTCTGTGCCTGTGTGTGGTGTATTGGTTGTTTGGGCGTCGCTGGTCTTCCTCTCTGCGGGAGCTGCGATGCGCCAGCGGGTCCTCCCCTTCTCCCCATTCACTTTGTGACGGGAGATTTGGGCGGACGCCCCTCTGCGCATCGGCGCCACGTATCCTACGTCGGGCGTGTGACGTCACATTCTGACGTCACCGCGCCGACGTACAGCGTATCCATCTCGGTGTCATCACGGCAGGTTTTCCTCCGCGCCGACCGCTGAGTGTACACTCAGCTCAGGTGCGGCGGCCCCTCCTCTATGTCACCCACGTGGCGCTGGCGGCATAGTTATATTCCCCACTTAGAGCTGGCTGTCTATACGGCTGGTCTCTTCCTGGGATGACTGCACACCAGCTTTGCGGACCTCGTTTGGCTGGTGATGCTCCGTTTTGCCACAACAGGGTAGGTTGTTTTTGTTCCACCTGGGCTCAGATGTCTTTCCCCTCTTTGGTGTTTTTACCCCCCTGTTTCACCCCTCCCTTCTCTCACTGTCAACTTTTTTCTTTGCCAACATTCACCACCACCTTCCTCCTATTTTGGCCACTACATTTTCACCACCATCCCCACTTATGTGTAATACATAGATTTCCAACATCCCCTCATCCTTTTTCATCACCTATACTATCACTTTTTTTGAGTTCACTGCATCCACTATTCAGATTGATCACTGTCATTAGTATAACACTATTGCAATTTATATATACTCATATTTTGTTTTCAGATATTCTTGTTTTCATCCCATCACACATACTTCTGATTTTTCATAAATTCTGCATCATCTTGTCCATCCCCATCCTGCTCGTTGTTGCATCTATATCTATGCCGCCTCAGCTCCCTTGAAGGGGTTATGTTTCTGGCCCGTCCTGCGCCCATCGCCGCGCACTGCACTTGCTGTCCGGGTTGGTGAGTGTGCTCGATCCAACTATTTGGATATACCAACATTCATTTATTTACATACTTGTTATTTTTTACTTTTACACATAGACATCATGGCTCATTATCTTCATATGTATTTTTAGGAATTTTGGGGTACAGCAGCTCCTGATGAGTGGGAATGCCCACGAAACGCGTCGAGCTCCATTTTTGATGCCCCAGCTACATTTTATATGGAATTTTACCTATTTATATCACTGTTCCTTTCAACTACTTTATTCGGTAATGATACATACACCATGTGAATGCATCGATCGGTACCAGGCATGTGTCTGCCAAGAATATTATGCTCTCTTACTCTCAACATCAAACCATGTGTTGCATACGTGCATATTTTTTATTACATTATGTGTATAATTCTCATGCCTATATGAAATGAATACATTGTTACTGTATATGAAACGCATACTCTTTTTATTGTTTGTTATTTATCTTAACCAATAAATATTTCATAATGCAATTTAAATATGTTATTATTCATCTCCACTACCTCATTGCTTCATTTAAAGTCCCAAATCCCCTTTTTTGTATTACCAAATATCGGGATGGAGGCACTTAATTGCGCCTCATTTAAAGTCCCAAACTCCCTCTCTCTCTTTTCTCTGTTATGCAATTGGTGTTGGGTTTTGTCACATTGGACTCTGGTTTGCATATACTAACCAGTTTTGACACTCAATGTGCAATATGTATGGCACGTGCTATATCACTTGTTCACTACATGTATGACTATTGTAAGTGCCAACACCTTTATTTGTTGTCAATATATACTTTTTAAAAGGGGCAGCTACTGCAGCTTTTCACATCTAGGGTGCCATCACTAGTTAGGTTATTGACGATGTACCAGAACCCATTCACATGGGGGGGTTGGGATCTAGGGGCCCCCCCTTGTTAAAGGGGGCCTTCAGATTCCAATAAGCCCCCTACCTGCAGACCCTGACAACCACAGCCCACAGTTGTAAGGAAGAGGCCCTTGTCCCCATCATGTTGATTGCCAGTGGCCCGATATGGTTCAGGAAGGGGGGGGGGGGGCACTTGCTCGCCCCCCAACCTTTCCTGACCTGCCAGGCTGTGTGCTCAGAAAAGGGTCTGGTATGGATGTTTTATTTCAAATTTTGGAGTTGGGTTCCTCTTAAAATCCATACCAGACCGAAAGGGCTTGGTATGGACTGGGGGAGGGGACCCTACTCCATTTTTCCTAAACTTTTTTCTATTGCCGGGCAATTGCCATCATTCTTTATCTTTATATTTATCAGTCAATGGGGAATCCCGCTAAAAGATTATGACTCATGGTTGTTAAGGACTCGGGCAGCCAGCTTCCTGGCCTGCTGCTTAACAACCAGCTATTTCTTCACACAGAATTTGAATCGGTCAATCGTTTTTTGACCAATTCGAATTCTAACTGTACCCAAATGACATTGTTAGCATTTTTTTTTCACACAAACAGCTTTTTTCAGTGGCATTTAATCACCGCTGGGTTTTTTATTTTTTCTAAATAAAACAAAAATGCCAAAAATTTTGAAAAACAAAAAAAAAACAAAACATTTTTTATGACAAGCGGGTAGAGATCAGTTTTCAGAAAGCACTAGAAAGTTTTTTGCACCAACATCCCTAAAGATAATAGAACAAAAATATGTAGAATGCGGGACTTTAAAAGATACACCCAATGTATGAAAAACACTATTGAATAAAATTATGTAAATCTTTATTGAAGGCAATTTAAAAAGACAATGAAAAGTGAAAACAGTTTACATTCACAGTCAAAGGTGAACATCCATTATCAAATATTGAAAAATGAAGAAAAAAAAAACTAATTACATAGATCTAAACGTAGCCACGTCCATAAATTTCAACATGTTTCGCCAGGAAGGCTTCATCAGAAAAATGGACGAGGATATTTGATTATTCAACAACAATACACATGATATGATCAACCTTGGATGTATAAAAAAGAAACAAAAAAGAAATTAAATAGGAAATATTTGAAATGACACATAGCATTTGTATTTATACATATTAGTAGCTCTATAGCTTGCACAACCATGACGCCATCATCCGTCAAGACAGAAGAAGGAGGAGAAAAAAAAAAAAAAAACCCAACACCAATCCCAACCTTGCACCCACCACCTCCAAAGTCCCCAAACTACCACAGACACCACCCCTACATCAGCTCCATACCTCAATATGAGTTCCGGGTAGACTGCAGGATCCGGGAAGAGGGGAGCAGGGGAGGGGGAACCCTCAAAGTTCACGGCCTCTACAGTCCAAAGAAGTTGCCAGATCACCCATAGGGAGGGATGTATGTTTTTGTAGTTAATTAGGCCATCCAAGAAAGAAAAATTAACAATATCTGCAATATATATATATCATAGATAATGAAAAACATATTTAGGATAAGAGGGGCATAAGTCCACAGCACCATCCAGTCAATGGACCGCACTCACCGTTATCCAGTAAAAACAACCAAATATTTATATTGGGAGCTCATGCGGACAAAAAGGCACAATACCAAGTGTAAAGAGGCATCAATACAAAAATCCAAAAAGGACACAGCTAATTTGTGGTTTCTGAAACGATATATGTGTATATACGTATGCATTAATATCTTATATGATAGAGATATATAGATATATAGATATATAGATATAGTGTGTCCGAGTCCTTAAGAGCGTTTGCTCACCTTAAAGATATCACACTGCTGTGTAAGAAGCTATATCATATTCCTACTGGTGCCGCTGGGAAGGAACCCAACGGCAAAAAACATCAAAGGATAGTCCGTTCCTGTGCTCCAAACAGAGCAAGGAGATGGCTAGTGATAATCTAAGAAAAGGAAAAAAGAAAACAGGCACCCAAGGCAGTGCTTAATTCCAAGTTGGATACACCGCAAAATACTGAACCAGTTATCAATCGTTGTAGGTTTACCTAGTGCCGACGTCCGTGTTCAACATGAGCTCCCAAGCTGGCAACGTAGGCATCGAGTGTGTGGGGTTTAAATATCCCTCCCCATGGCGCCAAAATGCAGCGCATGATGTCACGCCGCACGTGCGCCAAGCGGACGCAGAGGGGAGGTCCAAGATCCATGGACTGAATGACCAGAAACCGGAGGCACATAGTGCTTCCGGTGGCCAAAAACAGCACCATGACCCACATTGGGGACAGTGCTGGGCCAAAGGGATGGAAAAACTTGGACAGATGGTAAATAGTGGCACATGGTCACAGTTAAACCGGAGCGCCATGGAACAAAAGGATACCTCAAGATGGGCATGCAGCGGGGTGGCACCACCCCAAGGGGGGAGTTAACCAACACCACTCTGCACCCTTGGGCATCCATACGGGGATTTAATGGCACTGGACTGGGGAAGTGGCAAATGAGGGAGCAAAAAAGGAGGGAAAAAAAAAAAAACCACGCTTCAATGTGGTCATGACTATGCATCACAATATTTAATTTGCAATGTCCACATGAAGGGGGCAATAATTTCACCTACCACATTTTAGAAGGGAAAAAGGTTACTCCCCAACAACATCTGGACTCCCAAACACAGAACCAATTGCCAATCGGTTGGTTCTGTATACCTAGTGAAATGTCATTGTGGTGCATTTTATGTAGGAAAAACAAAGCGTCCACTATTCTGCAGAATCAGGGACCATGTGTCCCTGATTTCCAAAAACATAAGATGGAAACACCAATAAGTCGTCATGTGAGGCGATACCATAATTTTACTCTGAAAGTTATTGGCATTTTCAAGTCTTGAATACCTTCCCGAAAATGAACGGGGTGGGGATATTGATAACAAGCTCCTTAAATTGGAGACGAGATGGATCTATTCCCTACAGGCCACACGGTCCCCTGGCCTCAATGAAGGGATTAGTTATAAGCCTTTTTTGTAAACTACATCCCTCATCTGGACATGCTCATCTTTGTCTTGAGATGATGTTCCCTAAATATGGATATCTATTTGGGTAAACTGACCATAGGTTTGATTCCTTTTTACCATCTATCCTTTCATTTGAGTTACTCATCACCTTTGAACATTATGAGACCTTTAGGTGCATATTATACCATGATCAGTTTTTGATGGAAAGGAAGAAACAAGAAAGGCGCCTCTTAGTAAACTGTATATTTAATGGTATATCATTAAAAGCACTCACATTAAAAACTTTGTTAGTCCGGTGTGGGGGAGCCTCAGTATAGGCATACAGGATTGCGTCCTTCTGTGTCACACAGTCTTGTTCCTGTCTTGCTGCTGGCTGGTCTGTTGGCGTAAGCTTCCGGGATCAGTGATTATCCAGAACGAGGCTTGGACATCGCAGTCAATCGGGTGGCTGGGACGCATATCCAATGTATGTGCTGTACTGCCGTAAAGCAACGCGTTTCAGAGCATGCGCATTTGAGCGCGCTCCTTTCTCAAGCTAGGGAGATTACAATACATTGCAGCCTATTTAAGTGCTCTCATGGCACCGCCGCCTAATGGAAACAATTGTAATTACAAAGCAAATAAAAGGAAATGTAATATTATGAAGACAAACGGAATGATTTATATGTTGGTATTAGATAAAAAAATTTTGAAATGTTCATACTATGTACCTACCTTCCTATAATTGCCAATTTCTTATATGCACCCTTGAGATGTAACAGTGTATGAAATGATAAATGATGCATTTTAGACTAATAATTGTAAATATTATTATGCATATTATTACAGATATGGGACAAATCTAGTAGATGGATGTGAATAAACCATTATGGTTTATGGAATAGTAGGCTTTATAAAAAGAAAAAGAAAATAAAAATGTACAAAATATATATGTGCAATGTATGGGAATAGACAATATTCCTATAAGTACATATATGTGTGCATCGTATATATTAACACTAAATGACTGAATACCTCTAATAATTAAAATATATATGTAGTAAAATTATTTAAAATTAGTGTTAAAATGGATCCTAAACTACTACGATCAGGGCATGACTTGTCAATATTATAACCCCAGGATATGGCAGAATTCTTGTTATGTAAATAAATATAAAGCCAATGGCGCCCTCTGGGCCAATGTGATTATAAAATGGTAGATATTTCTAATTCTTCGTTGATTCCACCAGCATTTAGGGCGTCCAAGGAATAAATCCAGAAGGTTTCTCTTTCATATATACCATAAAATCTTTCAGCTACGGATAAAATTTTTGGTATTTGTTCAATAACCCATACCTCAAGGCCTTCAGTGGATTTTGTGTGGTGTTCACAGAAATGACGGGGGACACTATGTTTGTCTCTCCCTCCTATTTTTCTCCTGTGTTCACCAAATCTTTGCCTTAGTGGGCGTATAGTACGCCCCACATAGATAAGATTACATGGGCAATTCAGACCGTAAACTACAAAATCCGAGCCACAGTTGTAAAAATTGTCAAGCACGTAAGTTTTTCCTTTAGTGGAAAACTGTTTTTTTCCCATGTTTGACAAAAATACAAGTTTTGCACATGGCTTTTCTCCATTGGTACGTGCCCTTGAGAGGAATCATATGGGCCTGTGCTGGTGCGATTTCTTTTATGGGCTTTAATTTGCTGGGCGCTATTTTATTTTTTATATTAGGGGCTTTTCTGTACGTAATTTTTGGGAGATTAGGTAGAACTGGTTTAAGATATGGATCCTCAAGAAGGATAGGCCAATGCTTCTTAAATATTGCTTTCATTTTAGAGAATTTGGTATGAAACCTAGTGATGAACCGTCCAGATGAATTGGACGTGTCTTCATTTTGGTGTTGGACAACAGGTGTGGGTTGTAAATAATGTTTATGCACTTGGTCTACCAATGACTCGGGATACTCTTTAACTTTAAGTTTTTTTCTAAGTAACTGACTTTGTTCCATATAATCAGACATTTTTGTACAGTTCCTCAGTAATCGGCAAAATTGTCCTTTGGGGATATTAATTTTCCATTTTTCATAGTGGCAACTTTTGTAATGCATTAAGGAATTTCCTGCTGTTGGTTTAAAGAAGTTCCTTGCATGCATCTCATTGCCATCATGAAAAAGGTCAAGGTAGGCCAATTTCTCTTTATCCATGACATGAGTAAAACTCAGACCATGTGGGTTGTTATTACAGTGGGCCACAAACTTATCAACAACATAAACTGGGCCATCCCAAATAATAATAATAATAATAATAATAATAATAATAATAATAATAATATCGTCTATAAAACGACCATAGAAAATGAGATGCCTGAGAAAAGGATTATTTTGCCAGATGTATCTGTGTTCCCATAATCCCATTGCTAAGTTAGCATATGAGGGCGCGAAATTGGCCCCCATGGCTGTCCCCTGGATCTGTAGATAGTGCTGTTCATTAAATGTAAAATATTTATGAGTTAAACAATATTTAGCGCAATCCAAGATAAGAGGCCTGTTTATTGCTCATGTATGGGTCTTGGGATAGAAAGTGATTGAATGCTGCTATTCCAAAAGGTATGGGGGATAGACGTGCATAACGAGTTCACGTCTAACGATATCCAAATATATTGGTCTTCCCATCTATAAGGTTGCAATAAATTCAATAGATAGGTTCCATCTCGGATATACGACTGCAGTCCTTGTGCTAGGAGCTGTAGATGGTGATCAATATATTTTGATAATCCAGCAGTAATACTGTCCATAGCAGCGATGATAGGTCTCCCTGGGGGGTTAATCTGGTTCTTGTGAATTTTGGGTATGTGATAAAAGTATGGGGTCCGGTAAAAATCCCTCCGTAAGAAGGAGGCCTCATTCTTGTTAATGATGTTTGATTGAATTGCCCCATTGATAAGGAGGTTTATGTCATTTTGGAATCCTGATAAAGGATCGGAGCTTAACTTGTGATAGGTAGAACTATCTGCAAGCAAGCGTTCTGCTTCTTTAATATAATCTGATCTATTTTGGATCACAATTCCACCGCCTTTGTCGGCGGTTTTTTTATGATTAGATCTTTGTTAAATGCTTTTAGAGCCAATTTTTCTTTTGTAGGAAGGCTACCAAGATTTGTGGGATTTGTTTCCCCATGACTACACATCTTTTTCAGGTCTGAAAATACCATATTATAAAATGTGGTGAGGTGTGGGCCTTTTGATTGATATGGAAAGAAAAAGAGGGAGAGAGAAAAAAAAAAAAAAAGAGGGAGAGAGAAAAAAAAAAAAAAAGAGGGAGAGAGAAAAAAAAAAAAAAGAGGGAGAGAGAAAAAAAAAAAGAGGGAGAGAGAAAAAAAAAAAAGAGGGAGAGAGAAAAAAAAAAAAGAGGGAGAGAGAAAAAAAAAAAAGAGGGAGAGAGAAAAAAGAGGGAGAGAGAAAAAAGAGGGAGAGAGAAAAAAGAGGGAGAGAGAAAAAAGAGGGAGAGAGAAAAAAGAGGGAGAGAGAAAAAAAGAGGGAGAGAGAAAAAAGAGGGAGAGAGAAAAAAGAGGGAGAGAGAAAAAAAAAAAAGAGGGAGAGAGAAAAAAAAAAAGAGGGAGAGAGAAAAAAGAGGGAGAGAGAAAAAAGAGGGAGAGAGAAAAAAGAGGGAGAGAGAAAAAAGAGGGAGAGAGAAAAAAGAGGGAGAGAGAAAAAAGAGGGAGAGAGAAAAAAAGAGGGAGAGAGAAAAAAAGAGGGAGAGAGAAAAAAGAGGGAGAGAGAAAAAAGAGGGAGAGAGAAAAAAGAGGGAGAGAGAAAAAAGAGGGAGAGAGAAAAAAGAGGGAGAGAGAAAAAAGAGGGAGAGAGAAAAAAGAGGGAGAGAGAAAGAAGGGGAGAGAGAAAGAAGGGGAGAGAGAAAGAAGGGGAGAGAGAAAGAAGGGGAGAGAGAAAGAAGGGGAGAAAGAAAGAAAGAAGGGGAGAAAGAAAGAAAGAAAGAAGGGGAGAAAGAAAGAAGCATTTAAATAAAGGAATTGTCAAAAACTGTCTCGTCATTTTTAACATTTGAGTTTTTTAGTGAAATGGTAGGGGTAAGTACCCCCTTACCATTTCACACAGGGGGGGGCGGGATCTGGGGGTCCCCTTGTTAAAGGTTGTCCTAAAGGAGGCCCTTGTCCTCATCAACATGGGGACAAGGTGTTTTGGGGGGCTACCCCAAAAGCACCCTCCCAATGTTGAGGGCATGTGGCCTGGTACGGTTCAGGAGGGGGGGGTGCACTCTCGTCCCCCCCTCTTTTCCTGCGGCCTGCCAGGTTGCATGCTCTGATAAGGGTCTGGTATGGATTTTTGGGGGACCCCACGCCATTTTTTTTTTTTTTGCGCGGGGTTCCCCTTAAAATCCATACCAGACCTGAAGGGCCTGGTATGGAATTTAGGGGGACTCCCACGTCTTTTTTTTTATTTTGGTTCGGGGTTTCCCTGTGGCGAATTCCCATGCCGTTTTTATCAATGAACTTCTATGTGTATTGTCGGCAATGCAATAGCCGCGGGTAGTTTTAAATGGGTTTTTTCCTTCGAAATGTCATTTTGCTGTCAGACTGTTCTAAACATGGGAAACATGCGCTCCTTTACAGGCATACTAAAGACACCCCCCAGGTATGAAATTTAAAGGGATATTACACTTTTATTGTTTGACTTTAAGCATTATTAAAATCACTGCTCCTGAAAAAACGGCCGTTTTTAAAACTTTTTTTGCATTGATCCATGTCCCCTGGGGCAGGACCCGGGTCCCCAAACACTTTATGACAATAACTTGCATATAAGCCTTTAAAATTAGCACTTTTGATTATTCATGTTCGTGTCCCATAGACTTTAACCGTGTTCGAGCAAACTTTTTTCCTGTTCGCATGTTCTGGTGCGAACCGAACAGGGGGGTGTTCGGCTCATCCCTACTGCTGACAGGAAATATGAATCCCTTATTTAATGCATTATGTAGTTCCTATTGTGGCTGTTTTTTAATTTAATCTAATTCAATCATTGCATGGTATTTTTATTACACAATTCTCTTTCATGCCTAATAATGCTTGTTTTTTTATTTTTATCTTTAATCCAATCATTTACTCTGCTTTATAATTATTACCCTTTTATCCTAATTGGTGCTCGGTTGTAAAAGTGTTTTCTTTATCATGCTGCTGTAAGGTCCTTTGTTTATTGTTCCCCCTGCTGTTAAATGCTGCCCATTATGAATACTCTGTATCATGGACTTCCTGGCCCCGCCCCCCCCTCAGACTATTTAAGCCCAGTATGTCTTACATCCCCTATGCTTGATAAAGGAATGCGGCTATTCTTCCACCAATGGCAAGCCGATTCTGAAACACGTCGCATACGTGTGACGTCATCACCGGGCGCCACATTCTGTTTGCTCCCCAAGCCTCACTTGTGATCCTCTGCACGGCTGGCCGTGTTCCAGCTCAGAGGCTCTCATTACACAGCGGTGAGCGGATGAACGGTTGCTCTGGTGTCCCCCCCTTCCACCTGGAACCCTTATCCTAACATCCAGGACACCACCAGGCTCCTAATGTAGCAGGATATATGTTGTACTGATAACTGTTAGAGACTGCATCTGGCTGCACCAGCTCATCCTTCCTCACCTGGACTTCGCATTCCCTGCAGGAACCGCTGCGACCTGTAATTCCACTGCATCTCTTCAAGCTCAGCCAACAGACCTGAATGCAACTTCTCCAACTTTTATGTGAGTGGTATATTGCTGTTTTAACCACTTGACGACCGCCTCACGCCGATGTACGTCGGCAAAGTGGCACGGACAGGCAAAATCACGTACAGGGTACGTGATTTGCCTTCCGCGGGTGGGGGGTCCGATCGGACCCCCCCCCCGGTGCCCGAGGCGGTCGTCGTTTGTCCAGCGGCGATCGGTGATGAGGGGGAGACCATCCGTTCGTGGCCCCCCCCTCGCGATCGCCGCCGGCCAATGAGAACACTCCTTTGCTGCTGTATGCTAAACAGCAGCAAAGGAAGTGATGTCATCTCCCCTCGGGTCGGTATTTTCCGTTCCGGCCCGAGGAGAGACGACAAGTATGTGAGTGCACAAACACTACACACACAGTAGAACATGCCAGGCACACAAATCACCCCGATCCCCCCCCCGATCGCCCCCCGATCCCCCCCCAATCACCCCCCCCCCCGTCACAAACTGACACCAGCAGTTTTTGTTTTTTTTTTTTTTTTTTTTTCTGATTACTGCATAGTGTCAGTTTGTGACAGTTACTGTGTTGGGACAGTGTATATTACCCCCCTTTAGGTCTAGGGTACCCCCCTAACCCCCCCTAATAAAGTTTTAACCCCTTGATCACCCCCTGTCACCAGTGTCGCTAAGCGATCATTTTTCTGATCGCTGTATTAGTGTCGCTGGTGACGCTAGTTAGTGAGGTAAATATTTAGGTTCGCCGTCAGCGTTTTATAGCGTCAGGGACCCCCATATACTACCTAATAAATGTTTTAACCCCTTGATTGCCCCCTAGTTAACCCTTTCACCACTGATCACCGTATAACCGTTACGGTTGACGCTGGTTAGTTCGTTTATTTTTTATAGTGTCAGGGCACCCGCCGTTTATTACCGAATAAAGGTTTAGCCCCCCGATCGCCCGGCGGTGATATGCGTCGCCCCAGGCAGCGTCAAATTAGCGCCAGTACCGCTAACACCCACGCACGCAGCATGCGCCTCCCTTAGTGGTATAGTATCTGAACGGATCAATATCTGATCCGATCAGATCTATACTAGCGTCCCCAGCAGTTTAGGGTTCCCAAAAACGCAGTGTTAGCGGGATCAGCCCAGATACCCGCTAGCACCTGCGTTTTGTCCCTCCGCCCGGCCCACCCAAGTGCAGTATCGATCGATCACTGTCACTTACAAGGCACTAAACGCATAACTGCAGCGTTCGCATAGTCAGGCCTGATCCCTGCGATCGCTAACAGTTTTTTTGGTAGCATTTTGGTGAACTGGCAAGCACCAGCCCCAGGCAGCGTCAGGTTAGCGCCAGTACCGCTAACACCCACGCACGCACCATACACCTCCCTTAGTGGTATAGTATCTGAACGGATCAATATCTGATCCGATCAGATCTATACTAGCGTCCCCAGCAGTTTAGGGTTCCCAAAAACGCAGTGTTAGCGGAATCAGCCCAGATACCTGCTAGCACCTGCGTTTTGCCCCTCCGCCCGGCCCAGCCCAGCCCACCCAAGTGCAGTATCGATCGATCACTGACACTTACAAAACACTAAACGCATAACTGCAGCGTTCGCAGAGTCAGGCCTGATCCCTGCGATCGCTAACAGTTTTTTTTGTAGCGTTTTGGTGAACTGGCAAGCACCAGCCCCAGGCAGCGTCATATTAGCGCCAGTACCGCTAACACCCACGCACGCACTGTACACCTCCCTTAGTGGTATAGTATCTGATCGCATCAATATCTGATCCGATCAGATCTATACTAGCGTTACCAGCAGTTTAGGGTTCCCAAAAACGCAGTGTTAGCGGGATCAGCCCAGATACCTGCTAGCACCTGCGTTTTGCCCCTCCGCCCGGCCCGGCCCAGCCCACCCAAGTGCAGTATCGATCGATCACTGTCACTTACAAAACACTAAACGCATAACTGCAGCGTTCGCAGAGTCAGGCCTGATCCCTGCGATCGCTAACAGTTTTTTTGGTAGTGTTTTGGTGAACTGGCAAGCGCCAGCGGCCTAGTACACCCCGGTCGTAGTCAAACCAGCACTGCAGTAACACTTGGTGACGTGGCGAGTCCCATAAGTGCAGTTCAAGCTGGTGAGGTGGCAAGCACAAGTAGTGTCCCGCTGCCACCAAAAAGACAAACACAGGCCCGTCGTGCCCATAATGCCCTTCCTGCTGCATTCGCCAATCCTAATTGGGAACCCACCGCTTCTGCAGCGCCCGTACTTCCCCCATTCACATCCCCAACCAAATGCAGGCGGCTGCATGAGAGGCATTTTTATGTCCTCCCGAGTACCCCTACCCAACGAACCCCCCAAAAAAGATGTCGTGTCTGCAGCAAGCGAGGATATAGGCGTGACACCCGCTATTATTGTCCCTCCTGTCCTGACAATCCTGGTCTTTGCATTGGTGAATGTTTTGAACGCTACCATTCACTAGTTGAGTATTAGCGTAGGGTACAGCATTGCACAGACTAGACACACTTTCACAGGGTCTCCCAAGATGCCATCGCATTTTGAGAGACCCGAACCTGGAACCGGTTACCGTTATAAAAGTTAGTTACAAAAAAAGTGTAAAAAAAAAAAAAATATGAAATAAAAAAAAAAATAGTTGTTTTATTGTTCTCTCTCTCTATTCTCTCTCTCTATTGTTCTGCTCTTTTTTACTGTATTCTATTCTGCAATGTTTTATTGTTATTGTTAGTTATTGATTGTTATTGTTATTGTTATTATGTTTTATCATGTTTGTTTTTCAGGTGTGTAATTATTTACACTTTACTGTGCTTTATTGTTAACCATTGTTAACCATTTTTTTGTCTTCAGGTACGCCATTCACGACTTTGAGTGGTTATACCAGAATGATGCCTGCAGGTTTAGGTATCATCTTGGTATCATTCTTTTCAGCCAGCGGTCGGCTTTCATGTAAAAGCAATCCTAGCGGCTAATTAGCCTCTAGACTGCTTTTACAAGCCGTGGGAGGGAATGCCCCCCCCCCCCCACCGTCTTCCGTGTTTTTCTCTGGCTCTCCTGTCTCAACAGGGAACCTGAGAATGCAGCCGGTGATTCAGCCAGCTGACCATAGAGCTGATCAGAGACCAGAGTGGCTCCAAACATCTCTATGGCCTAAGAAACCGGAAGCTACGAGTATTTCATGACTTAGATTTCGCCGGATGTAAATAGCGCCATTGGGAAATTGGGGAAGCATTTTATCACACCGATCTTGGTGTGGTCATTTGCTTTGAGGGCAGAGGAGAGATCTAGGGTCTAATAGACCACAATTTTTTCAAAAAAGAGTACCTGTCACTACCTATTGCTATCATAGGGGATATTTACATTCCCCGAGATAACAATAAAAATGATTAAAAAAAAAAAATATGAAAGGAACAGTTTAAAAGTAAGATTAAAAAAGCAAAAAAATAATAAAGAAAAAAAAAAAAAAAAAAAAAAAAAACACCCGTCGCCCCCTGCTCTCGCGCTAAGGCGAACGCAAGCGGCGGTCTGTCGTCAAACGTAAACAGCAATTGCACCATGCATGTGAGGTATCACCGCGAAGGCCAGATCGAGTGCAGTAATTTTTCCAGTAGACCTCCTCTGTAAATCTAAAGTGGTAACCTGTAAAGGCTTTTGAAGGCTTTTAAACATGTATTTATTTTGTTGCCACTGCACGTTTGTGCGCAATTTTAAAGCATGTCATGTTTGGTATCCATGTACTCGGCCTGAGATCATCTTTTTTATTTCATCAAACATTTGGGCAATATAGCGTGTTTTAGTGCATTAAAATTAAAAAAAGTGTGTTTTTTCCCCAAAAAATGCGTTTGAAAAATCGCTGCGCAATTACTGTGTGAAAAAAAAAAATGAAACACCCACCATTTTAATCTGTAGGGCATTTGCTTTAAAAAAAATATATAATGTTTGGGGGTTCAAAGTAATTTTTTTGCAAAAAAAAAAAACTTTTTCATGTAAACAATAAGTGTCAGAAAGGGCTTTGTCTTCAAGTGGTTAGAAGAGTGGGTGATGTGTGACATAAGCTTCTAAATGTTGTGCATAAAATGCCAGGACAGTTCAAAACCCCCCCAAATGACCCCATTTTGGAAAGTAGACACCCCAAGCTATTTGCTGAGAGGCATGTCGAGTCCATGGAATATTTTATATTGCGACACAAGTTGCGGGAAAGAGACAAATTTTTTTTTTTTTTTTTTTTTTTTGCACAAAGTTGTCACTAAATGATATATT
This sequence comes from Lithobates clamitans, assembly GCA_037952925.1. Lineage (NCBI taxonomy): Eukaryota > Metazoa > Chordata > Amphibia > Anura > Ranidae > Lithobates > Lithobates clamitans. The sequence goes on from JBBGZY010000570.1 coordinate 137,879, forward strand.
GCTCAAACATGCCATGGAAATATATGAAATTACACCCCAAAATACATTCTGCTGCTTCTCCTGAGTACGGGGATACCACATGTGTGAGACTTTTTGGGAGCCTAGCCGCGTACGGGACCCCGAAAACCAAGCACCGCCTTCAGGCTTTCTAAGGGCGTGAATTTTTGATTTCACTCTTCACTGCCTATCAGTTTCGGAGGCCATGGAATGCCCAGGTGGCACAAAACCCCCCCAAATGACCCCATTTTGGAAAGTAGACACCCCAAGCTATTTGCTGAGAGGTATAGTGAGTATTTTGCAGACCTCACTTTTTGTCACAAAGTTTTGAAAATTGAAAAAAGAAAAAAAAAAAAATGTCTTTTCTTTCTTCATTTTCAAAAACAAATGAGAGCTGCAAAATACTCACCATGCCTTTCAGCAAATAGCTTGGGGTGTCTACTTTCCAAAATGGGGTCATTTGGGGGGGTTTTGTGCCACCTGGGCATTCCATGGCCTCCGAAACTGTGATAGGCAGTGAAGAGTGAAAGCAAAAATTTACACCCTTAGAAATCCTGAAGGCGGTGATTGGTTTTCGGGGCCCCGTACGCGGCTAGGCTCCCAAAAAGTCCCACACATGTGGTATCCCCATACTCAGGAGAAGCAGCTAAATGTATTTTGGGGTGCAATTCCACATAGGCCCATGGCCTGTGTGAGCAATATATCATTTAGTGACGACTTTTTGTAAATATTTTTTTTTTTTTTTGTCATTTTTCAATCACTTGGGACAAAAAAAATAAATATTCAATGGGTTCAACATGCCTCTCAGCAATTTCCTTGGGGTGTCTACTTTCCAAAATGGGGTCATTTGGGGGGGTTTTGTACTGCCCTGCCATTTTAGCACCTCAAGAAATGACATAGGCAGTCATAAACTAAAAGCTGTGTAAATTCCAGAAAATGTACCCTAGTTTGTAGACGCTATAACTTTTGCGCAAACCAATAAATATACACTTATTGACATTTTTTTTACCAAAGACATGTGGCCGAATACATTTTGGCCTAAATGTATGACTAAAATTTAGTTTATTGGATTTTTTTTATAACAAAAAGTAGAAAATATCATTTTTTTTCAAAATTTTCGGTCTTTTTCCGTTTATAGCGCAAAAAATAAAAACCGCAGAGGTGATCAAATACCATCAAAAGAAAGCTCTATTTGTGGGAAGAAAAGGACGCAAATTTCGTTTGGGTACAGCATTGCATGACCGCGCAATTAGCAGTTAAAGCGACGCAGTGCCAAATTGGAAAAAGACCTCTGGTCCTTAGGCAGCATAATGGTCCGGGGCTCAAGTGGTTAATAAAATGTTTTTATGATATATATTCAGAGGCGCCCCTCTCATTGTTGTTGTTGCATACTATTGATGTTAGGTTAACTGGTCTGTAATACCCAGGGTTTTGTTTTGGCCCCTTTTTTAAATATTGGTGCTAAATTGGCTTTTCTCCAATCAGCTGGTACCATTCCACTGTATACGTAGAGCATTTCTGATCTCTGCACTGTGTACGTAGCACACTCCTGATCTCTGCACTGTATACATAGTGCACTATTGAGCCCTGCACTCTGTACATAGTGCACTCCTGAACTTTGTATATAGCGCACCCTTGAACTCTGAACTCTGTACATAGTGCACCCCTGAACTCTGTAACGTTGTGCCCCCCTAAACTGTGCAAATCACGCACCCCTGAACTCTGTACATAGAGCACCCCTGAACTCTGCACTGTTTACATAGCGCACCCCTGAACTCTGCACATCGCGTACCCCAGAACTCTGCAGTCTGTACATAGCACACCCCTGAACTCCTTTGGTAAGAACAAAATATGCATTGAAAAGTTTTTCTTTATCTTATCAACATTGTGTAGTCATATCCCAAAAAATTCTAAGTATCTTTTTTTTATCTCATGGACAAAATGTGAGATATATATATTATTTTCGGTGTAGGGGGTTCCTTTTAAAATCCATACCAGACTTAAGGGGCTGGTATGCCACGCGACGGGGCTCGCAAGGTGTCAATCTCGCCGATAAAAGCGGCGAGATTCACTTCCTTCTCTAGTCCCGTCGTACCCGAGTCACGTTCAAAATGAACGGACTTGTCCATTCTGAAAGTCCGCTGTAACTCCGTCGGAAAGATGGGCGGACCTAGCCTGCCAGAAAGTCTGGTCGTGTGTAGGCAAGTCCGTCCGTTCTGGTAGTCCGCCGGATCAAGTCTGCTGGAAAGTCCGCTCGTGTGTACGAGGCATGAGAGACAAATTCAATAGGCATTTTACATCAGAGTTTTTCATTTGCAATTAGAGAGAACATGTGATGTTAAAGATGATAGCTCCAAGGGTCCTGAGACTAGGTAAACATAGCATAATTCTGAGACAGAGGGTATAGGACAATGTCAAAAGACTAAACACCAGTATCTACTGGCCAAGATCCCATGACCAATGCCTCAGTGCAGATCACATAGCCAATTTCCCAGCATCTTGTAAAACTATTTCTATACTGCTCTCCTTATAAATCCATGCAGAGATAAAATTGTATATATAATGCTAAAGATTCATTGAAATTTGGTATTTTTCAGGCACCAACTCACACAAATTATAAAAAATATAACATACAATTACTTTTCTAAGACTAGTTCATAAAAACTGATCATTAACCAAGTATTATACAGAGACCATCTTAAGTGAAAATACATGCACAAGTGTAACAGCCGCAAGTTTTGTGAATAAGTCCCAATGCGTTTCGATTCCAAACAAATCTTCATCAGAGGAGACGATAGTCGATATCTTATACAGAAAAGTACCAGAAAGATACAGCTGTGTACCAGTATGTGTCCAGTATGCACTCACTGCTCCCTACATTGTAAGACCAGGTGATCACAAGGGGTGCTATATATCCCCAAGGACATCCAAAAATAAGATTAGTAAATAAGACTACTCACCTTCCCTAGTCTTATATATTTGGATGTCCTGGGGATTTTGCAACCTCTCAAGCTCTGCCAGTGGGTGTCTGGCTGAACAAACCTTCAGCAAAAGAGAGAAGCAAAACATTTAGCAGTGTGTTAATGCCATTGCTAAATGTGACAACTCCCTCCTGGTTGTTAGAGAACAGACAATTTCATCTCCTAGGTTGACTTTCAGTTGTCAGGTCAGTGTAAACAAACAGCGGGTATAGTGTTAAAAAAGAAAAAAAAAAAAAAAAAAATCATACTAGGCCATTAAGACCTGGTATGCATTTTAAGGGGAAACCTCATGCAAAATGCAAAATCCATATCAGACTACATGCACTCAACATAGGGAGGACCCCCTGGCAAAGCACTTTGTCCCCATGATTTCCATTTCCTCTTATTTGCCTTCTGATATACTCATAGAGCCTCTCTAACACTTGCAGTCCCATCTCTTCTACCTCTTCTGTCCCTAAAGCCTCATACACCCAGCAGTGCTGAACAAAAAAAACCTGACAGCTCAGGAAGAGTGTCTGTACTAACTAACCAATATTAGTACAGCAATCTCCACTGCTGTCAGACCAACTCCAGTACACACTGCGCGACTATCGGCCCATGTGTGCTAGGCTTAACCCCTTCCTATTTCCTGCTTTCTTGCAGTAACCTATCCCTTATCTTCTTTAACCAGTTCCTGCCCAGCCTATAGCAAAATGACTGCCTGGCGGGACTTTCATCGATCCGGGTGGACATTATATGATGTCCTCCCGGATGTGCTGTGGCGCAATCAGTAACCAATGGACATAGCCAATGACTGATCGGTGTACTGGCCTGCTGCCGATACCATGTGATTGCTGTGAACAATCCTTTGTGTACAATTGTGTTACTAGTTTTGATTTGTTATAGTAATCACATAGTACCCACAGGGCCAATCACAGCTCATCTGGAACATGTAGTTAGCTGTGACCATTCACAGCTAATCAAAACACACTGAAGGAATCAATTTCATTCAGTAAAAACGGTTGCTTAAAAGGAGTGAAATTCACTGGTATGAACAATCATAATGTGTAAAAAAAAAAAAAAAATCCTGATCACTTCCTCAGATTAGTACAGTGTTACTATGGTAACACTATTGTTCTGGTCGCAGCATGTAAAAACATTTTTTTTTTCACTGCCACACTAATATATATATGGCTGTACTGCACTGGTGACACTTTTTTTTTTAATGTCTTCATTTCCAAAAAAAGTGACAAAAAATTACAACTTAAAAAAAAAAACAAACAAAAAAAAAAAAAAAACTTGCCATGCCCCTTACTGAATACCTTGGATTTTCTACTTTCCAAAAAGTGGTCATTTGTACTGTCCTGGGGTTTTTAGACTCAAGAAATTAGATAGACCACCAGTACATAAGGATTGATCGATTTTCAGATATATGCCATAGTTTGTGGACTTTAAAACTTTCCTACAGACTAAATATACACCGATTTGGGTTATTTTCACCAGGTAACAGAATACATTTTGTCCTAAATTTATGAAGAAAGATTTATTTTCAAAAATGTATAATAGAAACTTTTTTTTTTTCCCCAAAAATGTCTTTTTTTTCTTTTTTGTTTATTTAGCAAAAAATAAAAACCCAGTGGTGATTAAATGCAACAAAAAGAAAGCTCTATTTGTGTGAAAAAAAATTATAAAAATGTCAAATGAGTAAAGTGTTACATGACTGCCCAATTGTAATTCAAAGTGCACCAATGCTGAAAAATGGCCTGGGCAGGAAGGGGGTAAAAGTGCCCGGTATTGAAGTGGTTCTAAAGGCTAAAGGTTTTTTTTTTTACCTCAATGTTTTTTCTGCATTAAGGTAAAAAACCTTCTAAATGCAGCTCTCCCCCCCCCCCCCTTATATTTACCTGAGCCTGTGCCCGAGAGCAGATGCTCTCTCCACTCTCCCTTGAAAATAGGTTTAGAGGCAGCAGACACACACAGCATGGCTCTGGCCTGAGCCCGCATGAGTGCCCCCATAGCAAGCAACTTGCTATGGTGGGCACTCAGCAGAAGAGAGTAGCCAGGAGCGCTGGCGTGGGATCCGAGAAGAGGAGGACCATGGTTGCTCTGTGGAAAACCACTGAACAGAGCAGGTAAGTGTGACACTTTTTTTTTTTTTTTTTTTTAAACAGAGCATAGGTTTACAATCACTTTAAACAATAACGTTGTTCTTCACCTCACCCAGTCTTCATTTTCTTATTGATCAATCAGTAGTTAGTACCACTCTTTTTGTCTTTCTGAGTTATCTCAAATTTAAAGCCCATCTCCAGGCAACCCCCCCCCCCCAAAAAAAAAAATAAAAAAAAAAAAACACGGTTTTCCCATGCAATGGAACTGTGCCACACTGCTTAGGTTAACTGCTTATTTTTGTCTTGGGGAGAGGAGAAAGGCGATTTACTTACCCAAGCCTCCTATCAGCACCCCTGCACTCCAGTGGTCTTGAGTTGTAGACTGTTTCTAATGTCATCAAACCCAGAGCAGGCTTCAAAGACCAGGAACAGTCCACCAATGAACCATGGGGGAGTGCCATTTTCAGGTGAAACGAAGGATTGGTAAGTATACGTTTTCTCTTCACCTCTAGAAAAAATTAGCAGTTGACCCATGCAGTGTTGGCACAGACCCACTGCACGAGTAAACTTTTTTTGTGCCCAGTGTTGGGCTTTAACCGGTTCCCGACGTACGTTGGCAGAATGGCACGGCTGGGCAAATGGGCATACCCGTACGTCCTTTTGAATCTGCCGCCCAGCCATTGCATGCGTGCCGCCCGGGAGCTCCATGAGTCGGGTTGCGGGTCCCGTGGACTCGATCACCGCGTGTATACCCGCGATCGCCTCACGGAGAGGACGAACGGGGAGATGCTAAAGTAAGCAAACATCTCCCCATTCTGCCTAGTGACAGTGTCACTGATCTCTGCAATCCTGTGATTGGGAGCAGAGATCAGTGACGTGTCACATGTAGCCACACCCCCCCATAGTTAGTAACACATCCCTAGGACATACTTAACCCCTCCCTAGCCCCCTAGTGGTTAACCCCTTCACTGCCATTTACACAGGAATCAGTGCATTTATATAGCACTGATTGCTGTATAAATGAAAATGGTCCCAAAAAAAAAAAAAAAAAAAAAAAAAAAAAAAAAAAAAGAATCATAAAAATGCCATAAAACTATCCCGCTATCAAACCAATCTATAAACGCTTATTGCGATTTTTTTACCAAAAATATGTAGAGGAATATGTATCGGCCTAAACTGAGGAAAAAAAATGTTTTTTTTTTTTAAAAATATTTCTTGGGATATTTATTATAGCAAAAAGTGTGTTTTTTTTTTTCAAAATTGTCACTATTCTTTTGTTTATAGTGCAAACAAAAAAAAAAAAAAAAAAAAAAAAAAAAAAAAACGCTGAGGCGATCAAATACCACCAAAAGAAAGCTCTATTTGTGGGAAAAAACAAAACAAAAAGTCAACTTTGTTTGGGAGCCACGTCGCACGACCGCGCAATTGTCAGTTAAAGCGACGCATTGCCAAATCGCACTGGTCAGGAAGGGGGTAAATTCTTCCGGGGCTGAAGTGGTTAAGCTGCTTTCTCTTATTATGTGGATGTCATTTTGTATGACTATGCAAACCTTTGTACTCCTTTTTTGTCTGCAAACAAGTTTATAAATTATTCACACAGAAAATGACATACAAATTCTGTCACGTATTCAAATACAGAGATTAAAGTAGGTGCATTAGTATGCATACAATTTTACACAATAAAAAAAAAATAAAAAAAAAAATAAAAAAAGGAGGTTAACAGCAAGTATAAATGCAGATAGGACATGCATCAGTATAGTCATCTACAAGAAGAGATACCTGGGGTGTGTGCTATGGGGATAAAAAAAAAAAAAAAAAAAAAGTGTCAAATCTAGTACATTAGACAGAAAGCAGACCATGGTTTTGATTTACTGAAACTGGAGAGTGCAAAATCTGGTGCAGCTCTGCAAAGAAACAAATCAGTTGCCATGTTTTTTTTGACAAAGTTTAATTGAACAAGCTGCACCAGATTTTGCACTCTACAGTTTTAGTAAATCAACCCCAAGTGTGTAATTTATCCTGTAATTGTTGCAGAGTATCATGGATAAAGTGATACTTTTTTTACCATGAGTATTGACAAATCTGTAAAGTCGATAACCCAAGGCAAAGGATTTGTCAAAAACTGTCTTTGTGTTTTTAGTTACACTTTATGTTTTTTTTTGTGTTTTTTTGTGAATGAGTAGGGCAATGGGGGAGGTCGAGATCTGGGTGCTTACTTATTATTAAAGCCTGGAAGCCAAAAAAATAGAGCTCCAGAAGCTGCTGAAGAAGTTGTCACCTTCCAGGTTTACATTTCACAATGTGGCTGAATTCCACTGATCCATTGATGTGTGCTTTCTGCAAGTTCATGGGGAATCAATGATGAAGCGTGCAGATCTGAAGAGTTGAGGTGCTATATTGAGTCATTGTGGACTGTATCCAAGATAGTAACAAGCAAATGGCCCCTGCCCCCACCTATAACTGGCCTTCACAGCAAAGAGCACATGGAAGGGCAAACACATAAGAGACAAAAACAGTACATTCCATAGTTCAACTCACCAACCAGTCTGCTGACCAACCAGATTAACCTGTCCAACAGTCTGAGTTAAAAACAGGGGTTTAGTTAGCACGCATTTGCAGACGCATGCGTAAGCTGCAAGGCCTCTTCTCATCATCCTGTGTATGCTTGCAGTCCTAAACGCTACTGAATTTATGAGCGTCTCACAAATAAGAGCACATGCATTCAATGGATAGATGAGGGGCAGGTGTGCCTGGAGGCAGCCCAATCCCTCTTAAAGGAACAGGAGCACACTGGACACCCAACAATAGCACAGTGGCAGCAAAGGTGCCTAGTGTGTCCCCGGACCATATTTACACCAGTAAAAAACAAATGGCCCCTGCACCCACCTATAACTGGCCTTCACAGCAAGGAGCACATGGAAGGGCAAAATGCATAAGAGACAAAAACAGAACGTGCCATAGCTCAACTCACCAACCAGTCTGCTGACCAACCAGATAAACCAGTCCAATAGTCTGGGGTTTAGTTAGCACGCATTTGCAAACGCATGCTAAGCTGTATCCAAGATAGGCTGTCAGCCATTTGTAAGAGCTGTTGTCCCATAGGCATGCACAGCTGTTGCACCACAGGGGTGATCATGTGTAGTGATCTCTAAAAGGATCATAGACCCTGGGAGTGATCAATCTAACATGGAGATGTGGATCTCTACATCTAAGCCATCTTCTTAGTCCATGAATGCGCTGGCTCTTGTAAAAATTTTAATAAACAATTGAACGAAAACAATTTGCGAAAACTAAATAGCAGTGTCCCTAAAAAATAGTGTCCCATAATGTAAAAAAAAATGTCTTATGCTATCCATATGAAGTCCTACGATTTCAAAAAATAATGTTCCATCCCATATAGTATATGTGCCGTGAAGATTTGACCCTGCTAATACTTTATCGCAAATTACAGACCAGCTGCTAAATGTAAACAAACCAGCTGTATGACGAGCCCATATATGAATAATTATGTCATCTGGGGTGCCTACCAGTTTGCTTACAAACCAGAATGCAGTCAGTGGGATCATTGGTTGCTAAGATGCTGGCAGCCACCTGCCAACTAAGAATGTTGTGCGGCCTGCACACTGAGAAGCTATAATTTAGTGGAGGTAGTAATACTGCCACTAAACGAATTATTTCCTGCAGCAGCAGCTAGTGGTTCACACAGGTGAGCAGGCTAAATTCAACCATTTCATTTTCCCATTCTGCAAACAATGAACAGCAAGAGTTTGAGGCAACCTTGTTCCACCAGGAACTCTAACCTCATGCCTAATTGGGAGCTATCACTTCTGCTCACAAATTACAATAACAACAATTCTGTTATTAACATTTTTGGGGGATTTTTTCAACTATAGTAGTGCACTAATGTGCATATATATACATCTATGACTAATACATATGACTAATGCCATGTACACACAACCGGACTTTTCAACTGAACTGGTCCGACAGAACAAATCCGTCGGACAATTCGATTGTGTGTGGGCTTCATCGGACCTTTTCTGTCGAAAAATCTGTCGGACTTTAGAAATAGAACATGTTTCAAATCTTTCAGACGGACTCGAGTCTGATCGAAAAATCAGTTCGTCTGTATGCTAGTCCGACGGACAAAAAAGGACACAAGGGCAGTTATTGGCTACTGGCTATGAACTTCCTTATTCTAGTCTGGTCATACGTCATCACGTTCGAAACGATCGGACTTTGGTGTGATCGTGTGTAGGCAAGTCCATTTCCTTGGAACTCCAGCGGAACTCCGTTGAAAAGTCCTTCGGTGTTCAGTCCGACGAAAAGTCCTGTCATGTGTACACGGCATTAGAACTGATGTGACTATAACGACTTTGTATAGGTCACTGTAGCATGTTGACGTTCTATAACTATGGGGAACTAATAATTATACCAATAATAATAATGAATTGATTTACATTATTTTTAGTGATTTCTGTGTTTAATATTTTAATGCGAATTATGCAAATATTTTACTTAAGCACACGTGGCTAAATGTGTTTGTCTCTGCCACTGTAATCAGAGTAATAGCAATTAGTATTAGTACTGAAAAAATTAATTGAGCAAAACTCCATTATATATACTGCATGCACACATATCACACAAATCCTATGGGAGTCATACTCAATTAAGTCAAACATCTTATTTGCTTTCATCATTATAACATTCTATTACTTTTTTCTAATTTATTTTTAGATTCAGTTTCACCTGGTGTCTGCACTCTAGGGATTTTCTCCAGGATTAATAAGGTTTACTGGCACATATTTCTTTAAATAACAATGAGCTGGAGCAGCATACTTTACTTATAAAGCAAGGTGCACTATTCTGCATTAGCTTGTTTGTGTAATATTTTTCCCTGTGTATCAATTAGTCAGCGTTATTAAAGATATTCTACTGAAACAGGTAAGAAAAAGTGTGTACTAAGTTAGCTTTTAAATATTTAATATGTATTCTGTATGATTGTAATTGAAGCAGAAAGACATTTTTTAATAAGGTAATATACATATTTAGAGTAGGTCAAGCCAGGAGTCACTTCAAATGAGTCTAGGAAAAGGTAGAAGATATAGAAAACTTAGTGGGGTTGATTTACTAAAGATGGAGTACAAAGTCTGGTGCAACCCTTATGCCCCGTACACACGATCGGACTTTCCGACAACAAAACCGTCAATGTTTGTTCGAAGGTTGTTGGCTCCAACTTGTCTTGCATACACATGGTCACACAAATGTTGGCCAACAATTACGAAAGTGGGAACGTGGTGACGTACAAGATTTAATGTCAAATCGCATGCCAAATCGCAACAATGTGAACCAGGGCTAAATGGATGATCATCCATTTTCATCAGTTGACATCCGCTTCTGTCAACATCCGTTTTTTGAAACAGATGAAAGCTCTATCTTTATTCTGTTAACCACTTGACGACCGCCTCACGCCGATGTACGTCGGCAAGGTGGCACGGACAGGCAAAATCACGTACATGTACGTGATTTGCCTTCCGCGGGTGGGCGGTCCGATCGCTACCCCCCCGGTGCCCGAGGCAGTCGCCATTTCTTCCCGGGCGATGAGAGGTGAGGGGGTGGCCATCCATTGTTGGCCACCCCCTCCCGATCGCTCCCGGCGAATGAGAATGCTTCCTTTCCCTCTGTAATGTAAACAGAGGGAAAGGAAGTGATGTCATCCCTCCTCGAGCCGGTCTTTTCGTCACCGCGCCGAGGAGAGAAGACATCAAGTAAGTCTGCACAACACTACACTAACAGTAGAACACGCCAGGCACACTTGTCACCCCCCATCACCCCCTGATCACCCCCCGATCACCCCCCTGTACCCCCTGTCACTCTGACACCAATAGCATTTTTTTTTTTTTGCATTGGTGTCAGTTTGTGTCAGTTTCAAGTGTTAGGGCAGTTAGGTTAGCCCCCTTTAGGTCTAGGGTACCCCCCCTTAGGTCCAGGGTACCCCCCATAACCCCCCCTAATAAAAGTTAACCCCTTGATTACCCCCCGTCACCAGTGTCGCTAAGCGATCGTTTTTCTGATCGCTGTATTAGTGACACAGGTGACGCTAGTTAGGGAGGTAAGTATATAGGTTCGCTGTCAGTGTTTTATAGCGACAGGGACCCCCATATACTACCTGCTAAAGGTTTTAACCCCCTGATTGCCCCCTAGTTAACCCTTTCACCAGCGATCACCGTATAAGTGTTACGGGTGACGCTGGTTAGCTAGTTTGTTTTTTGTAGTTTATTACATTTTATTACAGTTTATTATAGTTTTAGGGCACCCGCCGTTTATTACCCTATAAAGGTTTAACCCCCTAATTGCCCGGCGGTGATAGAAGTTAAGATTTTAGGATCAGATAAGGTCTGCGTCGCCCCAGGCAGCGTCAGGTTAGCGCCAGTACCGCTAAAACCCACGCACGCAGCATACACCTCCCTTAGTGCTATAGTATCTGAGCGGATCGATATCTGATCCGATCAGATCTATACTCCCCAGCAGTTTAGGGTTCCCTGAAACGCAGTGTTAGCGGGATCAGCCCAGATACCTGCTAGCACCTGCGTTTTGCTCCTCGGCCCAGCCCTGCCCAGCCCAACCAAGTGCAGTACCGATCGATAACTGTCATTTACAAAACACTAAGCACACATAACTGCAGGGTTCGCAGAGTCAGGCCTGATCCCTGCGATCGCTAACAGTTTTTTGGTAGCGTTTTGATACAGTCGCTGACAGTCAGGAGCTTTTTTGCCTGTGAGTCTCACTAGTGTACCCCTAAATTTAGAGCCCAAAATGGCAAATAGAAGGTAAACTAGTGAAGAGGCCTACACGTTTCTGAGTATGACAAATAGTGAAGAGGAAGTCACTCATCTGTCAAGTTCAGGCTCAGAATACGAACCTGTAGAGGACAGCGGCTCCATGACAGATAGCTCTGACGACAGAGTTGTGGTCCCTGCTAAGGTCAGGCGTACCAGACCCCAATCTTCTTCTGTCCTTGAAGTGCAAGAACTGCAGGGCTCTCATATGGAGCAGAGAAGTACTAGCGCTGCTACTCCTTCTGGTGAACTGGCAAGCACCAGCGGCCTAGTACACCCTGGTCGTACATCCAGCACTGCAGTATCACGTGGTGACGTGGCGAGTCCCATAAGTGCAGTTCAAGCTGGCGAGGTGGCAAGCACTAGTAGTGTCCCGCTGCCACCAAGAAGACAAAGACAGGCCCGTCGTGCCCATAGTGCCCTTCCTGCTGCATTGGCTAATCCGAATTGGGAACCCACCACTTCTGCAGCACCCGTACTTCCCCCTTTCACTGGCCAACCCGGAATTCAGGTGGAAACAGTTGACTTTACGCCACTGGATTTTTATTCACTGTAGATCTCTATAGATCTATTGTGGACCAAAGCAATTTATACGCTGGTCAACACATCGCCGCTAATCCCCAGTCCTCCCTTGCCAGAGATTGGAGACCAATTACGGTCTCCGAATTTAAGACCTTTCTGGGCCTTTCCCTCCTCATGGGGTTGAATAAAAAGAGTAAGTTGCGGTCATATTGGTCCACTGACCCAATTTGCCATTCACCCTTGTTCTCTGCTTCCATGGCCAGGGCACGATACGAGCAGATTTTGCGGTTCATGCACTTCAACGACAATGAACTCTGTCGTCCTCATGGAGACCCTGCATACGATCGGCTCTACAAAATTCGGCCCCTCGTAAACCACTTCAACCAATGTTTTGCAGACTTGTTTACCCCCCATCAAGTTGTCTGCGTTGATGAGTCCCTGATTAAGTTTTCTGGCCGCTTGTCATTCAAACAGTACCTTCCCAGCAAGCGTGCCAGATACGGGGTCAAGATGTATAAGCTCTGTGACAGGGCCACAGGCTATACATATAGTTTTATGGTTTACGAGGGCAAAGATAGTCACGTAGAGCCGACAAACTGCCCTGACTACATAGGAAGCGCTGGCAAGATAGTGTGGGACTTGGTGTCACCCTTATTCGGAAAGGGGTACCACTTGTACGTGGACAATTATTATACGAGCGTGCCACTTTTTAGTCACTTGTTTGATCAGCAGATTGGAGCATGTGGCACCGTGCGACCTAATCGCCGGGGCTTTCCCCAGCGGCTTGTAGATTCCCGTCTTAGGCTGGGGGAGAGAGCCTGCTTGAAGTATAATAATTTGCTCGCTATGAAGTGAAGGGATAAGAAGAATGTTTTCGTTCTCACCTCCCTTCATGCAGACACGACGACCCAAATTCCTACGGCGACTGGTGTTGTGGAGAAACCCCTCTGTGTCCACGAATACAACCTTAATATGGGAGGGGTGGACCTCAACGACCAGTTGTTGGCGCCGTACCTAGTTGCCCGTAAGGCCAGACGCTGGTACAAAAAAGTGTCTGTATACTTATTTCAATTAAGCAAAATGTAAAGGAATACAGCGCTGTCAGGAAAATCATAGCATGACATACATAAATTGATTCAATATGTAGACTCCAGATTGAGTAATGAGCTGCGGTTACAAAAATGCGAGATACCCACACTAGAAATGTAAAATTATAAAAGAAACCGCGCTATACAAATTATAGGTAAAAAATTAAAATATGCACATCAAAATACTGAGTCCATTTGTGGATAATGAAAGTAAATGTCCGGCAAAGCAAAAAATCACCAAGGGATATAACTCTTCATCCACATAATCAGTGACATCACACTCAGTTCACCATTGGAAGTAGTGTTAGAGATAGGACAGTCCTCCACCTTCAAAACAACTGCCTCTTACCAGCTCCCTTGATCTCTGGTCAGGAGATCAATAGCGCCTTTTGGCTTATAACCCAGCCACAGTCTCAGATACAGATGAATAAAGGTCAGATCGACTCCTCCTGTTATCCCATACAGCCCATACACAAACTGAACGTTGCCCACTATGCGTCTCCACCGGGACTCCTCAACTCTTTTCCCTGGGACGGCCCGGCCTGTCAATAACACGAGTTATTGACAGGCCGGGCCGTCCCAGGGAAAAGAGTTGAGGAGTCCCGGTGGAGACGCATAGTGGGCAACGTTCAGTTTGTGTATGGGCTGTATGGGATAACAGGAGGAGTCGATCTGACCTTTATTCATCTGTATCTGAGACTGTGGCTGGGTTATAAGCCAAAAGGCGCTATTGATCTCCTGACCAGAGATCAAGGGAGCTGGTAAGAGGCAGTTGTTTTGAAGGTGGAGGACTGTCCTATCTCTAACACTACTTCCAATGGTGAACTGAGTGTGATGTCACTGATTATGTGGATGAAGAGTTATATCCCTTGGTGATTTTTTGCTTTGCCGGACATTTACTTTCATTATCCACAAATGGACTCAGTATTTTGATGTGCATATTTTAATTTTTTACCTATAATTTGTATAGCGCGGTTTCTTTTATAATTATACTTATTTCAATTGGCTTTGCTGAATGCTCATGTGCTATACAGAGCTTCAGGACAGACTGGATCCTTCCTTAAATTCCACTAAGAGATCGTCAGAGCCCTTCTGTTTCCAGACGGTGCTCTACCTCACCTTCCCCAACCAAATGCAGTAAGCCGGCTGCATGAGCGGCATTTTCTTTATGCCATCCTGAGTACCCCTACCCAACGAGCCCCCCAAAAAAGATGTCGTGTCTGCAGCAAGCGCGGATTTAGGCGTGACACCCGGTCTTATTGTGCTTCCTGTCCTGGCAATCCTGGTCTTTGCATGGGTGAATGCTTTGAATGCTACCATACATTAGTTGAGTATTAGCGTAGGGTTCAGCACTGCACAGACTAGGCACACTAACACAGGGTCTCCCAAGATGCCATTGCATTTTGAGAGACCCAAACCTGGAACGAGTTACAAAAGTTAAAAGTTACTAAAAAAAAGTGTAAAAAAAAAATAAAAAAATAAAAAATAAAAATAAAAACACAAAAAAAAATATAAAATAAAAAAACCAAAAATAGTTGTTGTTTTATTGTTCTCTCTCTCTCTATTCTCTCTCTATTGTTCTTCTCTTTTTTACTCTATTCTATTCTGCAATGTTTAATTGTTATTATGTTTTACCACGTTTGCTTTTCAGATTTTTTATACTTTACCGTTTACTGTGTTTTGTTGGTAACCATTTTATTGTTTTCAGGTACGCCATTCAGTTGCAGCGCGGATTTATTTATCTTGACAGCAACAGCGTTTGCTCCCACGATATATAAAGCCGTGACTCCAGCGCTGTCGGAGGTGATTTCACCACCACAGTTACATACTTCAGCATATATGCCGAAGCGTGGGGGCATCAGTGGGTGGAGGAGCAATTTGCTCCTGCCTTTTGCGGGAGGATGCCCCCATGCTTCGGCATATATATATTTTAGGCACAGGTTGCGTTAAATGTTTTATTTTTTACTATGTTTTTTTTTTAGTATTTGCTTTGCAGGTATGGTAAGTCTTACTGTTATACTGTAATGTTACTTTGTTTTATTGTTAACCATCATTTGCTTAGCAGGTACGCCATTCAGTTGCAGCGCGGATTTATTTATCTTGACAGCAACAGAGTTTGCTCCCACGATATATAAAGCCGTGACTCCAGCGCTGTCGGAGGTGATTTCACCACCACAGTTACATACTTCAGCATATATGCCGAAGCGTGGGGGCAGCAGTGGGTGGAGGAGCAATTTGCTCCTGCCTTTTGGGGGAGGATGCCCCCATCCTTCGGCATATATAAATGGTGCATGTATGCCCATCATTAGAAGTGGGTGGATGAAGGGAGGTATTCTAATGGTGGGCATACCCACCGATCAATATCTTTTTTTCGTTCAGCCCACAGGCTGCATGAAAAAAAAGTTTACAATATATGCCTAACAAGGACCAGCAACGTACTGGTATGTTGCTGGACTTTGAGTGGTTATACCAGAATGATGCCTGCAGGTTTAGGTATCATCTTGGTATCATTCTTTTCAGCCAGCGGTCGGCTTTCATGTAAAAGCAATCCTAGCGGCTAATTAGCCCCTAGACTGCTTTTGCAAGCAGTGGGAGGGAATGCCCCCCCTCCCCCACCGCCTTCCATGTTTTTCTCTGGCTTTCCTGTCCCAACAGGGAACCTGAAAATGCAGCCGGTGATTCAGCCAGCTGACCATAGAGCTGATCAGAGACCAGAATGGCTCCAAACATCTCTATGGCCTAAGAAACCGGAAGCTACGAGCATTTCATGACTTAGATTTCGCAGAATGTAAACAGCACCATTGGGAAATTGGGAAAGCATTTTATCACACTGATCTTGGTGTGGTCAGATGCTTTGAGGGCAGAGGAGAGATCTAGGGTCTAATAGAGCCCAATTTAAAAAAAAAAGAGTACCTGTCACTACCTATTGCTATCATAGGGGATATTTACATTCCCGGAGATAACAATAAAATTAATTAAAAAAAAATAAAAATGAAAAGGAACAGTTTAAAAATAAGATAAAAAAGCAAAAAAATAATAAAGAAAAAAAAAAAAAAAAAAAAAAAAAAGCACCCCTGTCCCCCCCTGCTCTCGCGCAAAGGCGAACGCAAGTGTCGGTCTGGCGTCAAATGTAAACAGCAATTGCACCATGCATGTGAGGTATCACCGCGAAGGACAGATTGAGGGCAGTAATTTTAGCAGTAGACCTCCTCTGTAAATCTAAAGTGGTAACCTGTAAAGGCTTTTAAAGGCTTTTAAAAATGTATTTATTTTGTCGCCGCTGCGCGTTTGTGCGCAATTTTAAAGCATGTCATGTTTGGTATCCATGTACTCGGCCTAAGATCATCTTTTTTATTTCATCAAACATTTGGGCAATATAGTGTGTTTTAGTGCATTAAAATTTAAAAAAGTGTGTTTTTTCCCCAAAAAATGCGTTTGAAAAATCGCTGCGCAAATACTGTGTGAAAAAAAATATGAAACACCCACCATTTTAATCTGTAGGGCATTTGCTTTAAAAAAAATATATAATGTTTGGGGGTTCAAAGTAATTTTCTTGCAAAAAAAAATTATTTTTTCATGTAATCAAAAAGTGTCAGAAAGGGCTTTGTCTTCAAGTGGTTAGAAGAGTGGGTGATGTGTGACATAAGCTTCTAAATGTTGTACATAAAATGCCAGGACAGTTCAAACCCCCCCAAATGACCCCATTTTGGAAAGTAGACACCCCAAGCTATTTGCTGAGAGGCATGTTGAGTCCATGGAATATTTTATATTGTGACACAAGTTGCGGGAAAGAGACAAATCTTTTTTTTTTTTTTTTGCACAAAGTTGTCACTAAATGATATATTGCTCAAACATGCCATGGGAATATATGAAATTACACCCCAAAATACATTCTGTTGCTTCTCCTAAGTATGGGGATACCACATGTGTGAGACTTTTTGGGAGCCTAGCCGCGCACGGGACCCCGAAAACCAAGCACCGCCTTCAGGCTTTCTAAGGGCGTAAATTTTTGATTTCACTCTTCACTGCCTAGTGCACAGTTTCGGAGGCCATGGAATGCCCAGATGGCACAACCCCCCCCAAATGACCCCATTTTGGAAAATAGACACCCCAAGCTATTTGCTGAGAGGTATAGTGAGTATTTTGCAGACCTTACTTTTTGTCACAAACTTTCGAAAATTGAAAAAAGAAAAAAAAAAAAACATTTTTCTTGTCTTTCTTCATTTTCAAAAACAAATGAGAGCTGCAAAATACTCACCATGCCTCTCAGCAAATAGCTTGGGGTGTCTACTTTCCAAAATGGGGTCATTTGGGGGGGGTTTGTGCCATCTTGGCATTTTATGGCCTTCAAAACTGTGATAGGTAGTGAGGAGTGGAATCACAACTTAACGCCCTTAGAAATCCTGAAGCCAGTGCTTGGTTTTCGGGGCCCCGTATGCGGCTAGGCTCCCAAAAAGTCCCACACATGTGGTATCCCCGTACTCAGGAGAAGCAGCAGAATATATTTTGGGGTGCAATTCCACATATGCCCATGGCCTGTGTGAGAAATATATCATTTAGTGACAACTTTGTGCAAAAAAAAAAAAAATTGTCACTTTCCCGCAACTTGTGTCAAAAAAGAAAGTATTCCATGGACTCAACATGCCTCTCAGCAAATAGCTTGGGGTGTCTACTTTCCAAAATGGGGTCATTTGGGGGGGTTTCGTGCCATCTGGGCATTTTATGGCCTTCAAAACTGTGATAGGTAGTGAGGAGTGAAATCAAAAATTTATGCCCTTAGAAATCCTGAAGGCGGTGATTGGTTTTCGGGGCCCCGTACGCGGCTAGGCTCCCAAAAAGTCCCACACATGTGGTATCCCCATACTCAGGAGAAGCAGCTGAATGTATTTTGGGGTGTAATTCCACATAGGCCCATGGCCTGTGTGAGCAATATTTCATTTAGTGACAACTTTTTGTAAATATTTTTTTTTTTTTTGTCATTATTCAATCACTTGGGACAAAAAAAATAAATATTCAATGGGTTCAACATGCCTCTCAGCAATTTCCTTGGGGTGTCTACTTTCCAAAATGGGGTCATTTGGGGGGGTTTGTACTGCCCTGCCATTTTAGCACCTCAAGAAATGACATAGGCAGTCATAAACTAAAAACTGTGTAAATTCCAGAAAATGTACCCTAGTTTGTAGACGCTATAACTTTTGCGCAAACCAATAAATATACGCTTATTGACATTTTTTTTACCAAAGACATGTGGCCGAATAAATTTTGGCCTAAATGTATGACTAAAATTGAGTTTATTGGATTTTTTTTATAACAAAAAGTAGAAAATATCATTTTTTTTCAAAATTTTCGGTCTTTTTCCGTTTATAGCGCAAAAAAATAAAAACGGCAGAGGTGATCAAATGCCATCAAAAGAAAGCTCTATTTGTGGGTACAGCATTGCATGACCGTGCAATTAAAAGTTAAAGCGATGCAGTGCCAAATTGGAAAAAGACCTCTGGTCCTTAGGCAGCATAATGGTCCGGGGCTCAAGTGGTTAAAAAAATGGATCAGACGAAAAATGGATGTAAACTGATAAATGGTCTGTTTTCCATCCGTTTTTACATTGGTAGTGGATGTAAAAAAACTGATGAAATACTGATAAGTGGCTGTTGAAAAACTGACGAGCAGCTAATGAAAACCTGATGAAAAACAAAAGAAAACTTTGTCTGTTTTTTCTTCGAAATGACGTGACTGAACTGATGAAATGAACGGTCTTGCATGTGTGAAAGTGTATGCATTTTGATTTGTGTGCTACAGTGTGTTTTAATGTGAGTGTTACATGGGTGATTCAATTGCTGGCAACACATTGCCAGCAGCAAAGTCACATATTACATTTAATGCTGTACTGCTGTTGAAGTAAAATAAAAGAGCTATTTTTCAAGAAAACATTCAATGCACAATATGCTGATGATTACAGGAGGTAGGCTACTTGTTCTATTGATGCAACCCTGTCACAGGTATTTCAGTATATGGGCCCCCCCCTTCTTAACCGCTTCCCGACCACGTCCCCTTGAATTTCCCGCCGTGCCGGTGCGCGCCCTGTCGTGTGCTCCGTGATCGCGCCCGCGAGTCCCGCGGACTCAATGTCAGTCGGTCTCCTGGCGATCCTGTCGCGGAGAGGTAGAACCGGGAGATGCTTTTGTAAGCAAAGCATTCTCTGTTATGCCTAGTGACAGGACAATGATCTACTGCTCTCTGTCATCGAGAGTAGCGATCACTGTCCTGTGTGTTCAAGCCCAGCCCCCTCACAGTTAGAATCACTCCCTAGGACACACTTAACCCCTTCACCGCCCCCAAGTGGTTAACCCCTTCACTGCCAGTGTCATTTACACAGCAATCAATGCATTTTTATAGCACTGATTGCTGTATAAATGACAATGGTCCAAAAATAGTGTCAAAAATGTCCGATGTGTCCGCCATAATGTTGCAGTCATGATAAAAATCGCAGATTGCCGTCATTACTAATAAACAAATAATAATAATAAAAATGGCATAAAACTATCACCTATTTTGTAGACGCTATAAATTTTGCGCAAACCAATCAATATACGCTTATTGTGATTTTTTTTACCAAAAATATGTAGAAGAATACATATCGGGCTAAACTGAGAAAAAAAATGTATATATTTTTTGGGGATATTTATTACAGCAAAAAGTAAAAAAATATTGTTGTTTTTCAAAATTGTCACTCTATTTTTGTTTATAGCGCAAAAAATAAAAATCGCAGAAATGATCAAATACCACCAAAAGAAAGCTTTATTTGTGGGAAAAAAAGGACGTCAATTTTGTTTGGGTACAACGTTGCACGACTGTGCAATTGTCAGTTAAAGCGACACAGTGCCGAATCGCAAAAAATGGCCCGGTCATTGAGCAGCCAAATCCTCCGGGGCTGAAGTGGTTAATATTTACTCAGGGCCCTATTTTGCCTAAAATTGGCCTCGGTGAACCTGTTACTATGCCCTAAATGGCAATGTGACAGGTTTATTTAAAAGTAAACCTATGGGAAACTTAAAAATGATCTACCAAACATTTGTAGAATATAGTCACCAACATAGGCTGTCAGTATACACAGCATACACTTTTTAGTTTCTCTCCCACGGTCAGTATGCGAACACTAAGGCTGGGTTCACATATGTGCGGCAGCGGTTTCCACCCTGGTGTCCGGTGCGTTCCTGTTCACCAGTTCAGGTGTAATTCAGGCCCTATTTTTTTTTGCCTGAATGGGACCCAAAAACATACAGGACCCCTTTGGACTTCGCACCATAGCAACCCAAGTCACACTCGCATGTCATGCGAATTGGATGCAGTGAAAAATGCATCCAATTCGCACATATGTGAACCCGGCCTGACTTAAACAAAGTTACATTACTTGCATAACTAAAAACCATGCCACCAATTATAATACTGTATGTTGTTGAGGCAATAGGAATTGCATTGTGCAAAGTGATCAGAGATCTAAAAAGGCAATGCAAACACTATAATTTCATTTATCTTGAATGTGTTACATAGTATATGTCCAGGACTAAGGTAACTTTGTTCCATTGCCAGGCTAATGTCTACATTATGTTTGGAAAATCAAACCACAGTCGAACATATAATCTTGCTAGGATTTCAAGGAAAACAGGACAGTAATATTCTTCTGTCTATAATCTTCATCATCATATACATATTTGTGAACGTTGGGAATGGTCTTATTGTTATAACTGTATATTTACAACCAAGCCTTCAAAAACCAATGTACTTCTTGCTTGCTCATTTTTCTGGCCTTGAAATTTGCTATACTGCAGTGTTTTTGCCATGGATAATAATAAGCCTTGTGACAGGTATTCAAGGTATGTCATTAACATGTTGTATGGTTCAGCTGTATTTTTTTGTTTCCTTTGGTGTCTCAGAACTTTTCCTTTTGGCTGTCATGGCCTTGGACAGACATCAAGCTATTTGCTATCCTTTGCATTACATGATATTTATGGATACAAACATTTGCACTTTTCTTTCTCTTGCTTGTTGGGTAGGTGGATTTCTTTTTAACCTACCACTATCACTTTTGCTACCACATTTAGATTTCAAAGGACAAAATGTCATCAACCATTTTTTATGTGATGGTCCAGCTCTCCTCCATCTATCTTGTACTGACACAAGACTTATTGATCTGATCTCATTTATTCTTTCACTGGTGACAATGCTAACATCTTTTATCTTTACATTTTGTTCTTACATTTTGGTAATTGGTACAATTCTAAAGCTTTCCACAAATAGAGGGAGGTCAAAGACCTTCTCAACCTGCTCGTCTCATCTTACAGCTGCTGCTATCTACTACGGCACTCTGATTTTCATGTATGCTCGCCCTCAGTCAATCATTGCTTATGACACGGATAAGGTAATATCTATGTTTTATACCATCATTCTCCCCATTCTGAATCCCTTGATATACTGTTTAAGGAACATGGAATTCAAACACGCAGTGAAAAAGCTGTTGCCATAGATGTTGGCTACCAATAAAAATATTAGCTGCTTTTTACCATCTGATACAAAAAGCGAAGAGAGGCAAAAAAAACTTTATGCTGTTGTTCTTCCCACCACCCAGAGTGTCACTACAGGATGCAGAGTAAACTTTGTTACCCATTGACTTTAATGGCATAATCTTTTTAATTCTGACTGTCAGGTCCGATTTTTTTTGTTGCCTGAACCGGACCCAAAAATGTACAGGACCCCTTTGGAATTCGCACCATAGCCAACCCGGTCACACTCGCATGTCATGCGAATTGGATGCAGTGAAGAACATAAGTCACTGTATTCAATTAATTACTGTATAGGTGATACATGGATACATACTGTATAAAAATGCATTTCAGTGTGTACATTATTATACACTATATTACCAAAAGTATTGTGACACCTGAATTTACATGCACATGAACTTTAATGGCATCCCAGTCTTAGTCCGTAGGTTTCAATATTGAGTTGGCCTTCCCTTTGCAGCGATAACAGCTTCAACTCTTGTGGGAAGGCTGTCCCAAAAAGGACTTGCAGTGTCCGCTCTAATTCATTTCAAAGGTGATCTATCAGGCTGAGGTCAGAACTCTGTGCAGGCCAGTTAAGTTTCTCCACCCCAAACTCATCCATGTCTTTATGGACCTTGCTTTGTGCACTGGTGTGCAGTCATGTTGGAACAGGAAGGGGCCATCCCCAAACTGTTTCCACAAAGTTGGGAGCATAAAATTGTCCAAAATGTCTTGGTATGCTGACACATTAAGAATTTCCTACGCTGAAACTAAGGGGTCAAGTCAAACCCCTGAAAAACTACCCCACACCAAAATCCCTGCTCTACCAAATGATTTGGACCAGTGCACAAAGCAAGGTCCATAAAGACATGGATGAGCAACTTTGGAGTGGAGAAACTTGACTGGCCTGCACAGAGTCCTGACCTCAACCTGATAGAACACCTTTGGGATGAATTAGAGTAGAGACAGCGAACCATGCCTTCTCATCCAACATCAGTGCCTGACCTCACAAATGCGCTTCTGGAAGAATGGTCAAGCATTCCCATAGACACACTCTTAAGCCTTGTGGACAGCCTTCCCAGAAGGGTTGAAGCTGTTATAGCTGCAAAGGGTGGACCAGCTCAATATTGAACCCTACGGACTAAGACTGGGATGTGTAAAGTTCGGGGAACCAGCTAGATCACAGGACACAGGCTTTTCACTCAAAAGGAGGTTTATTGAACTTAAATAGCTTTACAGCAGCAAAAACAAATAAAAAAAGATTTCAGTCTCACGACTTGCAAAGTCCAGAACTGCTATCACAGTTAAACAGTCCTTGGTTTCTGTTGCAGGTAGCTTCCCCCTGCCAGGAGGCTTCCAGGCAGCACACTGCTGTTCACTTTTGTTGCTGCACACCAAAACACCATCCACATTCTCCTCTACACTCCTCCACACCCATCTATAACTTCCTGTCTTGTTTTAAACCCACTTCATCTGACAGGTGAGTTAACCCTTTTTGTTCCCCTAAAGGGACCACAGTCCAAACAGAGGGGAAACATAGCGTCCTTCCAGGACCCAGCCACGGCATCCTGTACATATCCACCCCTGTGCCCCAACGCCAAGGAGGTGGAGGCAACAGTGGAGCTCAAACAATGGCCGAGTAACCCTGGCATTATTCCCTTTACCTTGTCTCAGCCATGTTAAAGGGGCATGGTCAGAAATCAGCCTAAACTTTCTCCCCAAAAGGTAATATCTGAGGGATTCCAGAGCCCACTTAATGGCCAGACACTCTCGTTCAATTATAGCGTAGTTTTACTCCGCTGGTGTTAACTTCCTACTAAGGAAGACTACCGTGTGCTCCTCTCCATGAACAACCTGTGACAACACCGCTCCCAATCCTACATCAGAAGCATCAGTTTGGACAACAAACTCTTTGAAAAAATTGGGTGCTACCAGGACAGGGTGTCGGCACAGTGCCGACTTGAGCTCCAAAAATGCCTTCTCAGCGTCTGCATTCCACTCCACCATCACCGATTTCCGACCCTTAGTCAGATCGGTCAATGGAGCCGCCAATGTGGCAAAGTTGGGTACAAACCTCCTGTAGTATCCCACCATGCCCAGGAATGCACATACCTGCTTTTTTGTGAGGGGACGGGGCCAACACTGTATAGCCCCTACCTTGCTGACCTGAGGTTTCACCACCCCTCTACCCACGATATAGCCTAGTTATTTCACCTCCTCCATTCCCAAAGCACATTTTTCAGGGTTTATTATAAACCCCTCCTTCCAAAGAGAGTCCAGCACTGCCTGGACTTTGGGCAAGTGTGATTCCCAGTCTCTGCTAAAAATGACTATGTCGTCCAAGTACACTGAGGCATACTTCCGGTGAGGTCGCCAAGTCCTATCCATTGCTCGCTGGAATGTGGCTGGAGCAGTTTGCAATCCAAAAGGCATCCTTTTGTACTGAAAACTCCCCTCTGGGGTAGAAAAAGCAGTTTTCTCTCTAGCAGCCTTAGTCAACGGGATTTGTCAATATCCCTTGGTAAGGTCTAATGTAGTGATATACCTGGCTGGACCTAGTCTCTCAATAAGCTCATCTACCTGGGGCATGGGGTAGGCATCGAACCGTGAAACTTCATTAAGTTTCCGGAAATCATTGCAGAATCGCAGAGTCCCGTTGGGCTTCGGTACCAACACAATTGGGCTTGACCACTCACTCTGCGATTCTTCAATAATCTCCAGGTCTAACATCTTCTTCACTTCCTCTGAAACAGCCTTCCTTTGGGGCTCTGGGATGCGGTAGGGCCGGACAAAAACTTTGACTCTTGGTTCTGTGATAATATCATGCTCTATGGTACTTGTGAGCCCTGGCAAGTCTGAAAATGTCTCTTTATTTCTCTGCAAGAACTCCTTTGCCTGCTGACTTTGGGTTTTAGACAGGGTATTTGCTACTTGGACACTCTCCACACCAACCCGAGGCTCCAATCTTGCACTAGCCAGGGAGGTCACTGGTTCCCTCTCTGTCCAGGGCTTTAACAAGTTTTCATGATATATTTGATAGGGTTTCCTCTTACCCGGTTGGTGGACTCTATAATTTACCTCTCCCACTTTTTCTACAACTTAAAAGGGGCTGTTAGGTACCTGGTAGTTGAGCCCGACTGGTCAAAGGAGACCTCTCTTAAACGCTGGTTCAGGAGCCACTGGAAGTGGGAACAGTGGTCTCTTGAGCGCAGTGGGTAGGAGGGCCTGATGCAGGTTCCAGCAGAAGCAAGCACTGGAACTGGAAGGACGTCCCTCTGGGATGGCTGAGCTGCGGATGCAGGCAGACTGATGCAGGTCAGTAGGCAGGCAGGTGGATGATAAGGCAGCAGCAGGATCTGAAGCTTGGCAGAGCAGGCTGGAGGCAGCGTCACAGGACACAGGCAAAGCAGAGTCAGACAGTCCGTTTGGCAGGAGATCAGGCAAGTATATAGCAGGAGGGATAATCCAAGAATAGTCAGGCAGGCAGGAGTTCGGCAACGGGTCACAAGATATAAGCAAGGTCAGGCAGGCCGGGTCGGATAGGAGACTGGAGAATGGTCAGACGGAGCCGGGTCACTAACAGTACAACAACAGGCAGGATACAGGAACTCAGGTGCAGAGCTGCAGACGAACAGCACCTGACAGAAGCATCTGACAGTCTTTTAAAGGGCCCTTGGTGCCAAAACATCGCTAGCGCGAAGGGCCGTGCGCACGTGCACGCGCGAACGGCCGCGTGCGGGAGCGCTCCGACCCCCCTGGTGGAGAATTCAGCAGAACTGCCCTGGAAAGGCCCTTCGTGCACCTGCGCGCACGCATATTCGCCCGACGGCCACTGATATGCCCCTGACATTGTCCCCTCCCAACGGTCAGCCTCCGGATTCCCAGATAACTTTTCTTTTCAGGATGAGCAGAG
Organism: Lithobates clamitans; assembly: GCA_037952925.1. Lineage (NCBI taxonomy): Eukaryota > Metazoa > Chordata > Amphibia > Anura > Ranidae > Lithobates > Lithobates clamitans. The sequence continues at coordinate 163,846 of JBBGZY010000570.1, forward strand.
AAATAGGCATGGATCAAACGTTTGGCATGAATATTACTGTCAGGCTCCCATGAATTATTTTCCGGACCATACCCCTTCCACTTTATCAAAAACTGTACTTGCCCAGATCTCTTTCTGCAATCAAGGATGGCCTCCACTTCGTACTCCTCATTACCGTCCACCAAAACCGGCTCAGGGACCCTGGAGCCCCTATCAGGAAAGGGATCATCTACAGCAGGCTTCAAAAGTGATACGTGAAACACAGGGTGGATTTTAAGTGAATCAGGTAAACACAATTCATAGGATACCTCGTTGATTTTCCTTTTCACAGGGAAAGGCCCAATAAATTTAGGAGCAAGCTTTTTGGAAAGACAAGTCAACCTAATATTATCGGTAGACAGCCATACCTTATCACCAAGCTGAAGGTTTAGATCTCCTTTTCTTTTCTGATCGAAGAACCTCTTGCTGTCTGCTTGTGCCTTGGATACCGCTTCCCGTAACATACTGTTATTATGAGTGAGGAACTGCACTGTGTCCTGAACCGCTGGAACTGAGGATTCTGAAAGAAAATCTGGTAAGAAAGATACATGAAAACCATAATTGGCAAAGAAAGGGGATTGACCAGTGGCAGAGTGGCTGGCATTGTTATAGGCGAATTCCGCTAGGGGCAGCAGGGACACCCAATCATCTTGCACAAAAGATGTGAAACACCTAATGTATTTCTCCAGTGTCTGGTTTGTCCTTTCCGTTTGCCCATTCGTTTGGGGGTGATATGCTGAGGACAGGGCTAGTTCAATTTTCAAGATTTCACATAGGGCTCTCCAGAAGCGTGAGGTAAACTGTACCCCCCTATCGGACACTATATTTGCGGGAATTCCGTGCAGCCTGACAATCTCCTTGATGAACACACGGGCCGTTTCAACAGCAGAAGGTGTTCCTTTCAGGGGTACAAAGTGGGCCATTTTAGACAGCCAGTCGACGACCACAAAGATCGCCGAACATCCTTCAGAGCATGGTAGTTCAACTATAAAGTCCATTGCTATCATCCTCCAGGGTCTATCTGGTATAGGCAACTGTCTCAGTAGTCCCCAGGCTCTGTTCCTGGGAGTCTTATTCTGAATGCAGATGGAACAAGAGTTAACATACTTCCTGCAGAATTCCTTCAAATTAGGCCACCAGAAAGTGCGTTGCACCAGCTCAAGGGTCTTGCGAACCCCAAAATGTCCTGCAAGTGGGTGGTCATGCAATAATGTCAGTACCTTGACTCGAGCGCTCTCTGGTACGAAAATTTGACTTCCTCTCCACAATAATCCATCTTGAGATGTTAACCACTTGAGCCCCGGACCATTATGCTGCCTAAGGACCAGAGGTCTTTTTCCAATTTGGCACTGCATCGCTTTAACTGCTAATTGCGCGGTCATGCAATGCTGTACCCAAACGAAATTTGCGTCCTTTTCTTCCCACAAATAGAGCTTTCTTTTGATGGTATTTGATCACCTCTGCGGTTTTTATTTTTTGCGCTATAAACGGAAAAAGACCGAAAATTTTGAAAAAAAATGATATTTTCTACTTTTTGTTATAAAAAAAATCCAATAAACTAAATTTTAGTCATACATTTAGGCCAAAATGTATTCGGCCACATGTCTTTGGTAAAAAAAATGTCAATAAGCGTATATTTATTGGTTTGCGCAAAAGTTATAGCGTCTACAAACTAGGGTAAATTTTCTGGAATTTACACAGCTTTTAGTTTATGACTGCCTATGTCATTTCTTGAGGTGCTAAAATGGCAGGGCAGTACAAAACCCCCCCAAATGACCCCATTTTGGAAAGTAGACACCCCAAGGAAATTGCTGAGAGGCATGTTGAACCCATTGAATATTTATTTTTTTTGTCCCAAGTGATTGAAAAATGACAAAAAAAAAAAAAAAAAAAAATATTTACAAAAAGTCGTCACTAAATGATATATTGCTCACACAGGCCATGGGCCTATGTGGAATTGCACCCCAAAATACATTCTGCTGCTTCTCCTGAGTATGGGGATACCACATGTGTGGGACTTTTTGGGAGCCTAGCCGCGTACGGGGCCCCGAAAACCAATCACCGCCTTCAGGATTTCTAAGGGTGTAAATTTTTGCTTTCACTCTTCACTGCCTATCACAGTTTCGGAGGCCATGGAATGCCAAGATGGCACAAAACCCCCCAAAATGACCCCATTTTGGAAAGTAGACACCCCAAGCTATTTGCTGAGAGGCATATTGAGTCCATGGAATATTTTATATTTTGACACAAGTTGCGGGAAAGTGACACTTTTTTTTTTTTTTTTTTTTTTTTCCATAAAGTTGTCACTAAATGATATATTGCTCACACAGGCCATGGGCATATGTGGAATTGCACCCCAAAATACATTTAGCTGCTTCTCCTGAGTATGGGGATACCACATGTGTGGGACTTTTTGGGAGCCTAGCCGCGTACTGGACCCCGAAAACCAATCACTGCCTTCAGGATTTCTAAGGGTAAAAATTTTTGATTTCACTCTTTACTGCCTATCACAGTTTCGGAGGCCATGGAATGCCCAGGTGGCACAAAACCCCCCCAAATGACCCCATTTTGGAAAGTAGACACCCCAAGCTATTTGCTGAGAGGCATGGTGAGTATTTTGCAGCTCTCATTTGTTTTTGAAAATGAAGAAAGACAAGAAAAAACATTTTTTTTTTTCTTTTTTCAATTTTCAAAACTTTGTGACAAAAAGTGAGGTCTGCAAAATACTCACTAATACCTCTCAGCAAATAGCTTGGGGTGTCTACTTTCCAAAATGGGGTCATTTGGGGGGGTTTTGTGCCACCTGGGCATTCCATGGCCTCCGAAACTGTGATAGGCAGTGAAGAGTGAAATCAAAAATTCACGCCCTTAGAAAGCCTGAAGGCGGTGCTTGGTTTTCGGGGTCCAGTACGCGGCTAGGCTCCCAAAAAGTCTCACACATGTGGTATCCCCGTACTCAGGAGAAGCAGCAGAATGTATTTTGGGGTGTAATTTCACATATTTCCATGGCATGTTTGAGCAATATATCATTTAGTGACAACTTTGTGCAAAAAAAAAAAAAAAAAAAAAAAAATTTGTCTCTTTCCCGCAACTTGTGTCGCAATATAAAATATTCCATGGACTCGACATGCCTCTCAGCAAATAGCTTGGGGTGTCTACTTTCCAAAATGGGGTCATTTGGGGGGGTTTTGAACTGTCCTGGCATTTTATGCACAACATTTAGAAGCTTATGTCACACATCACCCACTCTTCTAACCACTTGAAGACAAAGCCCTTTCTGACACTTATTGTTTACATGAAAAAGTTTTTTTTTTTTGCAAAAAAATTACTTTGAACCCCCAAACATTATATATTTTTTTAAAGCAAATGCCCTACAGATTAAAATGGTGGGTGTTTCATTTTTTTTTTTTCACACAGTAATTGCGCAGCGATTTTTCAAACGCATTTTTTGGGGAAAAAACACACTTTTTTTAATTTTAATGCACTAAAACACACTATATTGCCCAAATGTTTGATGAAATAAAAAAGATGATCTTAGGCCGAGTACATGGATACCAAACATGACATGCTTTAAAATTGCGCACAAATGTGCAGTGGCAACAAAATAAATACATGTTTAAAAGCCTTCAAAAGCCTTTACAGGTTACCACTTTAGATTTACAGAGGAGGTCTACTGGAAAAATTACTGCACTCGATCTGGCCTTCGCGGTGATACCTCACATGCATGGTGCAATTGCTGTTTACGTTTGACGACAGACCGCCGCTTGCGTTTGCCTTAGCGCGAGAGCAGGGGGCGACAGGGGTGTTTTTTTTTTTTTTTTTTTTTTCTTTATTATTTTTTTGCTTTTTTAATCTTACTTTTAAACTGTTCCTTTCATATTTTTTTTTTTAATCATTTTTATTGTTATCTCGGGGAATGTAAATATCCCCTATGATAGCAATAGGTAGTGACAGGTACTCTTTTTTGAAAAAATTGTGGTCTATTAGACCCTAGATCTCTCCTCTGCCCTCAAAGCATCTGACCACACCAAGATCGGTGTGATAAAATGCTTCCCCAATTTCCCAATGGCGCTATTTACATCCGGCGAAATCTAAGTCATGAAATACTCGTAGCTTCCGGTTTCTTAGGCCATAGAGATGTTTGGAGCCACTCTGGTCTCTGATCAGCTCTATGGTCAGCTGGCTGAATCACCGGCTGCATTCTCAGGTTCCCTGTTGAGACAGGAGAGCCAGAGAAAAACACGGAAGACGGTGGGGGGGGGGGGGCATTCCCTCCCACGGCTTGTAAAAGCAGTCTAGAGGCTAATTAGCCGCTAGGATTGCTTTTACATGAAAGCCGACCGCTGGCTGAAAAGAATGATACCAAGATGATACCTAAACCTGCAGGCATCATTCTGGTATAACCACTCAAAGTCGTGAATGGCGTACCTGAAGACAAAAAAATGGTTAACAATGGTTAACAATAAAGCACAGTAAAGTGTAAATAATTACACACCTGAAAAACAAACATGATAAAACATAATAACAATAACAATAACAATAACAATCAATAACAATAACAATAACAATAACAATAAAACATTGCAGAATAGAATACAGTAAAAAAGAGCAGAACAATAGAGAGAGAGAAAAGAGAGAGAGAGAACAATAAAACAACAACTATTTTTTTTTATTTCATATTTTTTTTTTTTGTTTACACTTTTTTTGTAACTAACTTTTATAACGGTAACCGGTTCCAGGTTCGGGTCTCTCAAAATGCGATGGCATCTTGGGAGACCCTGTGAAAGTGCGCCTAGCCTGTGCAATGCTGTACCCTACGCTAATACTCAACTAGTGCATGGTAGCGTTCAAAACATTCACCAATGCAAAGACCAGGATTGTCAGGACAGGAGGGACAATAATAGCGGGTGTCACGCCTATATCCGCGCTTGCTGCAGACACGACATCTTTTTTGGGGGGTTCGTTGGGTAGGGGTACTTGGGAGGACATAAAAATGCCTCTCATGCAGCCGACTGCATTTGGTTGGGGATGTGAATGGGGGAAGTACGGGCGCTGCAGAAGCGGTGGGTTCCCAATTAGGATTGGCGAATGCAGCAGGAAGGGCACTATGGGCACGACGGGCCTGTGTTTGTCTTTTTGGTGGCAGCGGGACACTACTTGTGCTTGCCACCTCACCAGCTTCAACTGCACTTATGGGACTCGCCACGTCACCAAGTGTTACTGCAGTGCTGGTTTGACTACGACCGGGGTGTACTAGGCCGCTGGCGCTTGCCAGTTCACCAAAACGCTACCAAAAAACTGTTAGCGATCGCAGGGATCAGGCCTGACTCTGCGAACGCTGCAGTTATGCGTTTAGTGTTTTGTAAGTGACAGTGATCGATCGATACCGCACTTGGGTGGGCTGGGCCGGGCCGGGCGGAGGGGCAAAACGCAGGTGCTAGCAGGTATCTGGGCTGATCCCGCTAACACTGCGTTTTTGGGAACCCTAAACTGCTGGTGACGCTAGTATAGATATGATCGGATCAGATATTGATGCGATCAGATACTATACCACTAAGGGAGGTGTACGGTGTGTGCGTGGGTGTTAGCGGTACTGGCGCTAATCTGACGCTGCCTGGGGCTGGTGCTTGCCAGTTCACCAAAATACTACCAAAAAAACTGTTAGCGATCGCAGGGATCAGGCCTGACTCTGCGAACGCTGCAGTTATGCGTTTAGTGTTTTGTAAGTGTCAGTAATCGATCGATACTGCACTTGGGTGGGCTGGGCTGGGCCGGGCGGAGGGGCAAAACGCAGGTGCTAGCAGGTATCTGGGCTGATTCCGCTAACACTGCGTTTTTGGGAACCCTAAACTGCTGGGGACGCTAGTATAGATCTGATCGGATCAGATATTGATCCGTTCAGATACTATACCACTAAGAGAGGCGTATGCTGCGTGCGTGGGTGTTAGCGGTACTGGCGCTAACCTGACGCCTGGGGCTGGTGCTTGCCAGTTCACCAAAATGCTACCAAAAAAACTGTTAGCGATCGCAGGGATCAGGCCTGACTCTGCGAACGCTGCAGTTATGCGTTTAGTGTTTTGTAAGTGACAGTGATCGATCGATACTGCACTTGGGTGGGCTGGGCCGGGCCGGGCGGAGGGGCAAAACGCAGGTGCTAGCGGGTATCTGGGCTGATCCCGCTAACACTGCGTTTTTGGGAACCCTAAACTGCTGGGGACGCTAGTATAGATCTGATCGGATCAGATATTGATCCGATCAGATACTATACCACTAAGGGAGGTGTACGGTGCGTGCGTGGGTGTTCGCGGTACTGGCGCTAATCTGACGCTGCCTGGGGCGACGCATATCACCGCCGGGCGATCGGGGGGCTAAACCTTTATTCGGTAATAAACGGCGGGTGCCCTGACACTATAAAAAATAAACGAACTAACCAGCGTCACCCGTAACGGTTATACGGTGATCAGTGGTGAAAGGGTTAACTAGGGGGCAATCAAGGGGTTAAAACATTTATTAGGTAGTATATGGGGGTCCCTGACGATAAAAAAAAGCTGACGGCGAACCTAAATATTTACCTCACTAACTAGCGTCACCAGCGACACTAATACAGCGATCAGAAAAATGATCGCTTAGTGACACTGGTGACAGGGGGTGATCAAGGGGTTAAAACTTTATTAGGGGGGGTTAGGGGGGTACCCTAGACCTAAAGGGGGGTAATACTAACTGTCCCAACACTAACTGTCACAAACTGACACTATGCAGTAATCAGAAAAAAAAAAAAAAAAAAAAAAAAAAACTGCTGGTGTCAGTTTGTGACAGGGGGGGGGGGGGTGATTGGGGGGGGATCGGGGGGGGATCGGGGGGCGATCGGGGGGGGGATCGGGGTGATTTGTGTGCCTGGCATGTTCTACTGTGTGTGTAGTGTTTGGTGCACTCACATACTTGTCGTCTCTCCTCGGGCCGGAACGGAAAATACCGACCCGAGGGGAGATGACATCACTTCCTTTGCTGCTGTTTAGCATACAGCAGCAAAGGAGAGATTCGATTGGCCGGCGGCGATCGCGAGGGGGGGGCCACGAACGGATGGTCTCCCCCTCATCACCGATCGCCGCTGGACAAACGACGACCGCCTCGGGCACCGGGGGGGGGTCCGATCGGACCCCCCACCCGCGGAAGGCAAATCACGTACCCTGTACGTGATTTTGCCTGTCCGTGCCACTTTGCCGACGTACATCGGCGTGAGGCGGTCGTCAAGTGGTTAAAGAGGATCCCAGGAGACTTGAAGGTTCTGGTGATGCTTCTCTGATCATGGACAGGAGATCCGTTTGAAGAAGTAGGAAGCTATTTGCCGGCAGAATAGTGTCAGGTACAGAAAAGTCCTTAGGGTTGTCAAACATGCGCGACAGCGCGTCTGGTTTTACGTTTTTAGATCCAGGCCGGTAGGTAATGTGGAAACAGAACCGTGTAAAGAATAGAGCCCATCGGGCCTGTCTGGGTTTCAGTCTCTTAGCAGATCTTAAATATTCAAGGTTTTTGTGGTCAGTATATATCAGTACCGGATGGACTGCGCCTTCTAACAAGTACCTCCATTCTTCCAAAGCTGTCTTGATAGCAAGTAGCTCCCGGTCTCCCACATCACATAGTTCCGCTCAGCCGGTGAAAGTTTTCTAGAAAAGAACCCTACGGGATGCATCAGGTCCTTGTTGCCCTGTCGTTGAGAAATGACAGCACCCACGGCCACTTCGGAAGCATCAACCTCCAGGATAAAAGGTAAGGACGGGTCAGGATGGCTAAGGATCGGAGCTGACTTGAAACGTCTTTTTAATTCTTCAAAGGCCCCTTGAGCCTCCGGGTTCCAGTGGAAACGAGAGTTCTGCTTGGTTAGCTGCGTGATGGGGGAGATGATGGCAGAAAACCCCCTAATGAACTTTCTATAAAAATTTGCAAAACCAATAAAGCGTTGCACGCCCTTCTTGTCCAGGGGGGCTGGCCAATCTAACACAGCGGACACCTTCTGAGGGTCCATTTTGATGCCGGTTGGGGAGATCACTAACCCCAGAAACTGAATCTCGTCCTGTTCAAATTCGCACTTCTCCGCCTTAAAATACAGTCTGTGCAAACGAAGTCGGTCCAGAACTTTACAGACATGTTCCCTATGTTGATTGAGTGAGCTGGAGAAGATTAAGATGTCATCCAAATAGACGATTACAAAGATGTCCAGGAAATCTCTAAACATCATTGACCAGATGCTGGAACGTGGCAGGAGCATTGCATAGGCCGAAGGGCATGACCAGATACTCATAGTGTCCGAAACGGGTCCGGAAAGCCGTCTTCCATTCATCTCCGGCCCGAATGTGGACCAGATTGTAGGCCCCTCTCAGATCCAGCTTGGTGAAGATGATGGCAGACCTCAACTTCTGGAACAGTTCAGGTATCAGGGGCAACGGGTAGCGTTTTTTTACCGTAACCTTGTTCAACTCCCGATAGTTCACAAATGGACGAAGAGTCTGATCTTTTTTGGAGACGAAAAATATTCCGGCACCAGCTGGTGAAGTAGAAGGTCGGATAAAGCCCTTTTCGAGGTTTTCATTTATGTATACCTTAAGTGCCTCTTGTTCTTTTTCAGATAACGGGAAGATGCGCCCGAAAGGAATCTCAGCCCCAGGGAGCAGCTCAATTGGGCAATCATAGGGACAATGGGGTGGCAGGGAGTCTGCTCCCTTCTTGCTGAACATATCTGCAAATTCCCGATAGGCCTCTGGTATGGTTTGAAGCAGGTCTTGATCAATGTCCATACAAAGTAGAGTAGCAGCAGATTTAGAGGATTCAGGTAAGCAATGTTTTTGGCAGTAGGGTGACTGGAACTTGATCTCGCCCGTGACCCAGTTAACATGAGGGTTATGGGCCTGGAGCCAGGGCATGCCCAAAATGATCGGAAATAATGGAGATGAGATAACGTCCAGAGTTAGGATCTCTTTGTATTGAGATGAGCAGGTGGCAGACAAAGGAAGGGTTTCTTGAGAGACTTGTCCTGATTTTATGTGGGACTCAACGGACAAAAAAACTGAGTCTATGTGTCTTGTTCTTTAGGGGAAGGTTTTGTTGGGTAGCGAAAACAGAGTCAACAAAGCAGCTACATGCCCCAGAATCAATAATGGCGTTGACCTGGATTGTTCTTCCCTGTAGCTGTAATGAGAGAGGGAGAGCAAGTTGAGTTGTATTGGCAGTTAAAGCTGATAAACTGGCCGGAGTAGAAGAAAAACACTTACGAGTCTTTACTGGACAGTTGTTCACATAGTGGCCCGCCCCACCACAGTAGAGACAGAGATTTAGCTGGCGTCTGCGCGCCCGTTCTTCTGGGGGCAAGGTAGAACGCATAAGTCCCAGTTGCATTGGCTCGGGAGCATCAGGTGTTTGGGTGACTGGACTTGGGAAGGCAGGAGGTAGATACCGGGAGGCAGGAACCGGACCTCTTGCAGTCATCCACATAGGGCGCGTTTGTTGGGAAGAACGTTCAGACCGGCGTTCACGAAGGCGTCGGTCAATCTGGATGGTAAGAGTGATGAGTTCTTCAAGGGTATCAGGCATCCCTACCCGAGCAAGCTCGTCCTTCAGACTCTCAGATAGCCCCATGCGGAACTGGTGACGTAAATCTGCGTTGTTCCATTGAGTGTCCGCGCTCCAGGGTCGAAAGTCTGTAACATAGTCCTCGGCCGGCCTACGGCCTTGCTGGAGCGCTAACAAAGCTGCCTCAGCGGTGGCAGTCCACTGAGTGTCCTCGTACAACTGGGCCATGGCTTCGAAAAAGGCGGGCAAAGACTGGATCTGTACAGAGTTGGTTTCAAGCAGGCGGTGGGCCCAGGTCTGGGGTTCCCCCTGGAGAAGGGATAAAACAAATCCCACTTTAGTAGCCTCCAAGGAAAAAGTCCATGGCTGTAGGGCGAAATAAAGTTGACAGGTACTGCGGAAGGCCAGAAACTTGGTTTGGTCACCAGAAAACTTCTCAGAGATAGGGACCCTTGGTTCAGGTGGGAAGCATGACCACAGAGGGTGGGGCAGCAGCCTGTGCTGGAGCAGCTGCGGAGGCAGGGGCCACACCTCCAGGACCACTAAGATTTAGCACTTGACCCTCCAGTCTGTTGTAACTGTCTTGCAAAGTCTTTTTTTGCCTAGGTAAGTGCCCCTAAGTGCGTACAGATCTCCTTGATGGGAGAGGTCTCTCCTGCGGGCTCAGTCATGGCTGTTCGTACTGTTAGGTACCTGGTAGTTGAGCCCGACTGGTAGAAGGAGACCTCTCTTAAACGCTAGTTCAGGAGCCACTGGAAGTGGGAACAGTGGTCTCTTGAGCGCAGTGGGTAGGAGAGCCTGATGCAGGTTCCAGCAGAAGCAAGCACTGGAACTGGAAGGACGTCCCTCTGGGATGGCTGAGCTGCAGATGCAAGCAGACTGATGCAGGTCAGTAGGCAGGCAGGTGGATGATAAGGCAGCAGCAGGATCTGAAGCTTGGCAGAGCAGGCTGGAGGCAGCATCACAGGACACAGGCAAAGCAGAGTCAGACAGTCCGTTTGGCAGGAGATCAGGCAAGTATATAGCAGGAGAGATAATCCAAGAATAGTCAGGCAGGCAGGAGTTCGACAACGGGTCACAAAATATAAGCAAGGTCAGGCAGGCCGGGTCGGATAGGAGACTGGAGAATGGTCAGACGGAGCCGGGTCACTAGCAGTACAACAACAGGCAGGATACAGGAACTCAGGTGCAGAGCTGCAGACAAACAGCACCTGACAGAAGCATCTGACAGTCTTTTAAAGGGCCCTTGGCGCCAAAACAGCGCACGCGCGAACGGGCGCGCACAGGAGCGCTCCAGCCCCCCTGGTGGAGAATTCAGCAGAACTGCCCTGGAAAGGCCCTTCGTGCACCTGCGTGCAAGCATATTCGCCCGACGGCCACTGATATTCCCCTGACAGGGGCCTTGCCACCTGGCCAAGAATTTACTTTCCACAGTGGGAATCAACACCGCTACTCGATCCCCCACTTGGAAGTTCCTTATTTTAGCAGCCCTATTATAGACCCATTGTTGAGCCTCCTGGGCTTTTTGTAAATGTTCCTTGACTAGTGGCATCACAGTTCGGATCCTCTCCTGCATTTGGGAAACATATTTAAGAACACTCTTATGCTGAATAGGTTCACTTTCCCATTCCTCTTTAACAAAATCCAGTAATCCGCGAGGTCTCCGCCCATATACCAACTCAAAGGGCGAAAACCCAGTGGAGGCTGGGGCACTTCCGGATAGCAAACAGGAGAGCTGGTAACAGACAGTCCCAGTCTTTCCCATCCCTTTGTACAACTCTCTTGAGCATAGATTTAAGGGTCTTATTAAAGCGTTCTACCAACCCATCCGTTTGGGGATGGTAGACCGATGTGCGCAGCTGTTTAATCCAGAAGAGCTTGCACACATCGGCCATAACCCTCGACATAAACGGGGTGCCCTGGTCCATTAGTATTTCCTTGGGAAAACCAGTCCGTGTAAACAACTGGAATAATTCCTGGGCAATAGCTTTAGAGGAGGTATTCCGCAGGGGTAGCACCTCAGGATATCAGGTGGCATAGTCGAGGATCACCAGTATGTAGGAGTATGTATGTATGTAGGAGTGACCTCGAGCCGACTTTACCAAGGGACCCACTATATCCATGACTATCCTCTCGAATGGGACCTCAATTATGGGCAGAGGGACCAAAGGACTCCGGAAGTGGGTCACCGGAGCGGTCAACTGACAGGTGGGACAGGAGGTACAGTATCTCCTTACCTCTGCTTTCAGACCTGGCCAGTAAAACCGGTCGGTGCCTCCGTCTTTTCAACTCCCAGGTGTCCCCCCTAAAACATCGTCATGGGCCAGGTTCAGGACCTTGCGTCTATACTGTTGGGGTACCAATAATTGCTCTACCACATTTTCTCTCATTTTGGTAACCCGATAAAGCAATTCATTACATATTGCAAAGTGTGGCCACCGCTCATTCGCACCTGGCTCTTGGGGAACCCCATTTACTAATACAACCTGTTCCCGTGCATGGACCAAAGTGGGGTCCTGCATCTGGGCAGTACCAAATGCCCCCTGAGGAACACCCAAATCCGGCAGGGCAGGGGTAGCGGCCACTGCCTCATCCTCTTCCCCCAGCATTACCTGAAGTGGGTAAGGTCCCCCCCCCTCTTCAGTGTTCACGTAGGTCTGTGAACCATACGTTTTGACATCCTTATCAGTATCAGCACTACCTTCATCAACATTAACCAAATCATTAGCAATTTCATCAACTGGATCCACACTAAGAACATTCGGCATTTCAGGGTTATTCCTCTCAACAGCAGGAACAGAGGGACTAGTTTCTCCCCAGTCTCTGGACCGTTCAGGTAGTTCTCCTTGTCCCCACAGTTTTGCAAATAATGGACAGTCTCGTCCTATGATAACATCATGTACCAAGTTCTTTACCACCCCCACCTCTTGAGTACTAGTGCCACATGCTGTGGAGATGGACACCGAGATGAGAGGGTACTCTCTAGTGTCCCCGTGAATGCACACAACCCGTAAAGTTTTGCTTACCGGACCGATCTTCCCAATTACTCTAGGATGAACCAGGGTTACCATGCTTCCGGAGTCCAGCAAAGCCCGGGCAGGGAGGTGGTTCATTTGGACTTCACACTCAAATTTCTCTTCTCCAAGGTCAAGATGTGTTGTACATGCTTTATGGGCATAAAAAGACCCCCTCCGAAGAACCCCGCATTCCATGGGCTCCTCTTGCAGTGGGCAGTGAGCCCGGGTATGGCCCCAGGAATGACATTGCCAACATTGTACATCCCCTCCTCTCTGAACAGGAACAGATCGCTGAGGAGGTATCGGGAGTGACTCTTGACCTTCCGGGGTGTTGGTTCCAGGGCTCCGGGGGACGTCCTTTCGAAGGGCAGCAGTCGAACGAATAGGCCGTGGCAGACTGGGTCCTTGGCGCTTGGTAGGGCCAAGCAGATCCTCCACCACTGTATATCGTTCCACCATCTCACTCAGGAGGTTCACTGTTTTGGGGTCTCCATGGCTGACCCACCGTTGAAGGTCCTCTGGAAGTGACCTTAGTTATCGGTCCAGCATGACCCGCTCCAGACAACACTTCGGGCTGCAGCCATTTTTTCACCAGTTGCAACAGGTCATGCATTTGAGACCGTGGTGGACGATCTGGACGATACTTCCATTGGTGCACTCGTTGGGCCCGAACAGCTGTAGTCACCCCCAAACGAGCCATTATTTCTGCCTTTAATTTTTGATAGTCTTTAGCGTCATTTGGTGACAGGTCAAAGTAGGCTTTTTGAGGATCTCTGGTTAGGAAAGGAGCAATTAGGCCGGCCCACTGGTCCTGGGGCCACCCTTCTCTCTCTGCCGTCCTCTCAAATGTAGCAAGAAATGACTCTATATCATCATTTAGGGACAACTTCTGCAAAAAAATGACTTGCCCTCATGGTCACCTGGTTGCCAGGGGCAACAGCCGCTTGCTCACGGCCCTGAGAAAGCTGCTGCACTACTTCTTTTAAGGCAGTCACCTGAGCCTGCATAACCCCTTGCTGGGTCGCTTGCTGGGCTGCCAACTGGTCCACCAACAGGCGAGTATTTTTTTGCTGTACCTCCAGCTGGGTTGCTAAGCGCTGATTAGCTTCCTCATGGCGAGTCTGCACTTGTATATTAGCCAAGGACAGCTGTTTAATTAGCTCCTCCATTGCTTCAGCTTTCAGGGTTTGTGCGGCTTTAACCCAGGACATAAGTCCACTGTACTGTCCCTTTAAATGTCAGTTTTAAGTCCAATACAAAAAAAACAGCAAGAAAAATGCCTGTTACTCTGTCCTGCTCGCATTCGAGCACCACTTGTAAAGTTCGGGGAACCAGCTAGATCACAGGACACAGGCTTTTCACTCAAAAGGAGGTTTATTGAACTTAAATAGCTTTACAGCAGCAAAAACAAAAGAAAAAGATTTCAGTCTCACGACTTGCAAAGTCCACAACTGCTATCGCAGTTAAATAGTCCTTGGTTTCTGTTGCAGGTAGCTTCCCCTGCCAGGAGGCTTCCAGGCAGGACACTGCTGTTCACTTTTGTTGCTGCACACCAAAACACCATCCACCATCCACATTCTCCTCTACACTTCTCCACACCCATCTATAACTTCCTGTCTTGTTTTAAACCCACTTCCTCTGACAGGTGAGTTAAGCCTTTTTGTTCCCTTAAAGGGACCACAGTCCAAACAGAGGGGAAACATAGCGTCCTTCCAGGACCCAGCAACCGCGTCCTGTACAGATGCTAATAAAGTTCATGTGCGTGTAAAGGCAGGTGCCCGAATACTTTTGGCAATATAGTGTATATTTTTTTCCATTCTTCTTACCGTATATACTCGAGTATAAGTCGAAATTTTCAGCCCCTTTTTTGGGGATGAAAGTGCCCCCCCTCGACTTATACTCGAGTCAACGCTGTCTGCCTACAGGATCAGTGTGTCATGCAGGCAGACGGCAGCCAGCGTGTGCTACATACCACTCGGCAGCCTCTCACTGTTCCAAAGCCGCGCCTCCTCCTCGTCTGTGATAGGCAGTCAGTGTACAGCCTATCACGGACATTCTCTCATCCTCGTCCGTGGTATAAGGATGAGAGAATGTCCGTGATAGGCTGACCGCTGACTGCTGGGAAATGGAGTTTTCTACCTATCATGGATGAGGAGGAGGCTCGGCTTTTGAACAGTGAATGGCCGCCAAATAGTAATAGCACACACTGATCGGTGCAGATCGGCACATGGAGGCATGCACAGGACACAGGTAGGATGCACACAGACACATGCACACAGACACATGCACACATACACAGGACACATACACACATACACAGGACACAGGTACATATACACATGACACATGCACATATACACAGGACACAGGTACAGGACACATGCACATATACACAGCACACAGGTACAGGACACATGCACATATACACATGACACATGCACATATACACAGGACACAGGTACATGACACATGCACATATACACAGGACACAGGTACAGGACACATGCACATATACACAGGATACAGGTACAGGACACATGCACATATACACATGACACATGCACATATACACAGGACACAGGTACATGCACATATACACAGGACACAGGTACAGGACAGATACACATATACACATGACACATGCACATATACACAGGACACAGGTACAGGACACATGCACATATACACATGACACATGCACATATACACAGGATACAGGTACATGACACATGCACATATACGCAGGACACATGACACATGCACATATACACATGACACATGCACATATACACAGGGCACATGACAAATGCACATATACACATATATGTATGTCTTATTATATGTCTTAATAATACAAATTTCAGATAACGCTTGCCTTTAGATATAGGCATTAAGGTTAAAGGTTAGGTTGCATGTTTGAGGCCCAAATTATTTAAGGTTTTAATCCCTACACAGGCATGAAGATGTGTGTTCATTCAGTAGTTATTATTTTAAATTATATTGATATTTCATGTTTTCAGATAGGATTTTGTTTGCGCTCCTTCCCTGCTCTGTATATCACTGGATTAGATATATTTCTGCTGCATTTTTTGTACTTTTTATAGTCGTTCTTAATGCAGGTATTTTAAACTGAATATTTGTTGGTTTTATTCATTCATATTTTTACATAATTAATTTACCAGCCTTGGACTGCCTTCAGTTATAAGCTGCAGCTGCTTTATATTTTCGTATGATATTGACTATTAGGAAATGTAAGGGTTAAGGAAGTGCCAATGGGAGCTCCTGCCAATGTTGATAATATTTTGGAATATTATTTCCAAAATTGTAATTACATGCCGATGTTAAACAGGGGCAGAAAAATTGGGCCTTGGGTGGTGGTGTGCTAAACCAAAAATATCATGGAAGCGAGCATCATCAAGATTCAGGAGCAATAGGATAGGCAGCATAGGCAATCTTCAAGGGATTCCAGATTCATAGCAAATTCAATCAGTTACATCAGCATCAGGTGCTTGCTAGCTGCTAAGCTGATCCAGGACTGATTTATTTTTATAAATGTGAGCCTATTAACGGAGTCTGTGGACAGGCGCACTCTTTAATCCTTTACAAACCCTCCAGCAGCACTGAATGTGCATTCAGAAAGCACTCTGGATGCAGGACAGGCCAGTAGCTCAATTGCATATTGAGCAAGTTCTGGCCAATGGTCCATCCTCAAGACCCAGTAACCCAGTGGATGCTCTGTTGGAAAGGTCTCCAAGTCTGCTCTTGCCCCTAGAAATTCCTGTATAATGCAGATGCTGCCGATGGTGGCTTGTCCCTCCAGACCTTGGAGCTGAGTACTGAAAAATTGTTTAAAGGCATCGGTCAGCCGGCCACCTTCTCCACTGATCTTCCTCTGCCCCAATGAAGCCTCAGAAACACGTTGTCCAGCATTAGGAAACTGTAACCTCACAGGGTCTGGAAATGCGTTATACAAACTTTTGGTTAAGCCCTCCTGAAGATGTTTAATCCTCTGCTCCCTCTGCGAAGGCAGGATGAGATCTGCAACTTTACCCTTGTAACGTGGATCAAGAAGGGTTGCCAGCCAGTAATGATCCCTCTCCTTGAAACCACAAATCCTAGGGTCCTTTCGCAGGCTTTGCAGAATCACTGAGGCAGTGTAAGTTTGCAGAGGCATTCAATTCTGAGTCCTCTAGGTTACTAAGGATCACATTATCCTTAACTACCTCCTCCCGGCCACGTACAACTCCTTGGGTTTCTGGGGACTGGAAACATCCCTTGAAGATTGCTGCGTGTTATCCTCTACTTCCATGCTGATACAATCCTCCTCCTTTTATTCCTGTGTGTTTGGCGGCCCTACAGGAATGCTAATTGGATAAAGGGGGCCTTGAGAGGAAAGGAAGTTCTCCTCCTCCTCCCGCTGTTCTGCCTCAAGTGCCCTGTCCATGATTCCACAAAGTGTGTGCTCCAGCAGGAAGACTAGAGGGACAGTGTCACTGATGCATGCATTGTCGCTACTCACCTTCCTTGTGGCCTACTCAAATTGTGCCAGGACAGTACATGCATCCTTGATCAGTAGCCACTGGCGTGGCGAAAAGAAGCCAAGCTTCCCTGACCCTGTTCTTGTGCCATACTCCCACAGGTATTCATTGATGGCCCTCTCCTGTGTGTGCAGCCGCTGCAGCATTGACAATGTTGAGTTTCACATGGTGGGCATGTCACAAATGAGGCGGTTGGTGGTTGGGTTGCATTCCCTTTGAATGTCAGCCAGCCGAGCTCTGGCTCTACACTTCTCCACACCCATCTATAACTTCCTGTCTTGTTTTAAACCCACTTCCTCTGACAGGTGAGTTAACCCTTTTTGTTCCCTTAAAGGGACCACAGTCCAAACAGAGGGGAAACATAGCGTCCTTCCAGGACCCAGCAACCGCGTCCTGTACAGATGTTATTAAAGTTCATGTGCGTGTAAAGGCAGGTGCCCCAATACTTTTGGCAATATAGTGTATATTTTTTTCCATTCTTCTTACCGTATATACTCGAGTATAAGTCGAAATTTTCAGCCCCTTTTTTGGGGCTGAAAATGCCCCCCCTCGACTTATACTCGAGTCAACGCCGTCTGCCTACAGGATCAGTGTGTCATGCAGGCAGACGGCAGCCAGCGTGTGCTACATACCACTCGGCAGCCTCTCACTGTTCCAAAGCCGCGCCTCCTCCTCGTCTGTGATAGGCAGTCAGTGTACAGCCTATCACGGACATTCTCTCATCCTCGTCCGTGGTATGAGGATGAGAGAATGTCCGTGATAGGCTGACCGCTGACTGCTGGGAAATGGAGTTTTCTACCTATCATGGATGAGGAGGAGGCTCGGCTTTTGAACAGTGAATGGCCGCCAAATAGTAATAGCACACACTAATCGGTGCAGATCGGCACTTGGAGGCATGCACAGGACACAGGTAGGATGCACACAGACACATGCACACAGACACATGCACACATACACAGGACACATACACACATACACAGGACACAGGTACATATACACATGACACATGCACATATACACAGGACACAGGTACAGGACACATGCACATATACACAGGACACAGGTACAGGACACATGCACATATACACATGACACATGCACATATACACAGGACACAGGTACATGACACATGCACATATACACAGGACACAGGTACAGGACACATGCACATATACACAGGACACAGGTACAGGACACATGCACATATACACATGACACATGCACATATACACAGGACACAGGTACATGACACATGCACATATACACAGGACACAGGTACAGGACAGATACACATATACACATGACACATGCACATATACACAGGACACAGGTACAGGACACATGCACATATACACATGACACATGCACATATACACAGGATACAGGTACATGACACATGCACATATACGCAGGACACATGACACATGCACATATACACATGACACATGCACATATACACAGGGCACATGACAAATGCACATATACACATATATGTATGTCTTATTATATGTCTTAATAATACAAATTTCAGATAACGCTTGCCTTTAGATATAGGCATTAAGGTTAAAGGTTAGGTTGCATGTTTGAGGCCCAAATTATTTAAGGTTTTAATCCCTACACAGGCATGAAGATGTGTGTTCATTCAGTAGTTATTATTTTAAATTATATTGATATTTCATGTTTTCAGATAGGATTTTGTTTGCGCTCCTTCCCTGCTCTGTATATCACTGGATTAGATATATTTCTGCTGCATTTTTTGTACTTTTTATAGTCGTTCTTAATGCAGGTATTTTAAACTGAATATTTGTTGGTTTTATTCATTCATATTTTTACATAATTAACTCACCAGCCTTGGACTGCCTTCAGTTATAAGCTGCAGCTGCTTTATATTTTCGTATGATATTGACTATTAGGAAATGTAAGGGTTAAGGAAGTGCCAATGGGAGCTCCTGCCAATGTTGATAATATTTTGGAATATTATTTCCAAAATTGTAATTACATGCCGATGTTAAACAGGGGCAGAAAAATTGAGCCTTGGGTGGTGGTGTGCTAAACCAAAAATATCATGGAAGCGAGCATCATCAAGATTCAGGAGTAATAGGATAGGCAGCATAGGCAATCTTCAAGGGATTCCAGATTCATAGCAAATTCAATCAGTTACATCAGCATCAGGTGCTTGATAGCTGCTAAGCTGATCCAGGACTGATTTATTTTTATAAATGTGAGCCTATTAACGGAGTCTGTGGACAGGCGCACTCTTTAATCCTTTACAAACCCTCCAGCAGCACTGAATGTGCATTCAGAAAGCACTCTGGATGCAGGACAGGCCAGTAGCTCGATTGCATATTGAGCAAGTTCTGGCCAATGGTCCATCCTCAAGACCCAGTAACCCAGTGGATGCTCTGTTGGAAAGGTCTCCAAGTCTGCTCTTGCCCCTAGAAATTCCTGTATAATGCAGATGCTGCCAATGGTGGCTTGAACCTCCAGACCTTGGAGCTGAGTACTGAAAAATTGTTTAAAGGCATCGGTCAGCCGGCCACCTTTCTCCACTGATCTTCCTCTGCCCCAATGAAGCCTCAGAAACACGTTGTCCAGCATTAGGAAACTGTAACCTCACAGGGTCTGGAAATGCGTTATACAAACTTTTGGTTAAGCCCTCCTGAAGATGTTTAATCCTCTGCTCCCTCTGCGAAGGCAGGATGAGATCTGCAACTTTACCCTTGTAACGTGGATCAAGAAGGGTTGCCAGCCAGTAATGATCCCTCTCCTTGAAACCACAAATCCTAGGGTCCTTTCGCAGGCTTTGCAGAATCACTGAGGCAGTGTAAGTTTGCAGAGGCATTCGATTCTGAGTCCTCTAGGTCACTAAGGATCACATTATCCTTAACTACCTCCTCCCGGCCACGTACAACTCCTTGGGTTTCTGGGGACTGGAAACATCCCTTGAAGATTGCTGCGTGTTATCCTCTACATCCATGCTGATACAATCCTCCTCCTTTTATTCCTGTGTTTGGCGGCCCTACAGGAATGCTAACTGGATAAAGGGGGCCTTGAGAGGAACGGAAGTTCTCCTCCTCCCGCTGTTCTGCCTCAAGTGCCCTGTCCATGATTCCACAAAGTGTGTGCTCCAGCAGGAAGACTAGAGGGACAGTGTCACTGATGCATGCATTGTCGCTACTCACCTTCCTTGTGGCCTACTCAAATTGTGCCAGGACAGTACATGCATCCTTGATCAGTAGCCACTGGCGTGGCGAAAAGAAGCCAAGCTTCCCTGACCCTGTTCTTGTGCCATACTCCCACAGGTATTCATTGATGGCCCTCTCCTGTGTGTGCAGCCACTGCAGCATTGACAATGTTGAGTTTCACATGGTGGGCATGTCACAAATGAGGCGGTTGGTGGGTGGGTTGCATTCCCTTTGAATGTCAGCCAGCCGAGCTCTGGCATTGTATGACCACCGGAAATGGCCACAAAATTTTCTGGCCTACCTCAGGAGATCTTGTAAGCCTGGGTACCTGGTCAAAAAATGCTGCACCACCAAATTCAGGACATGTGCCAAACATGGAACATGGGTCGAGTGTCCCTGCTGGAGGGCGTAGAGAGGGTTGGTGCCATTGCTGCATACAACCATTCCTGGCTGAAGCTGGCATGGCATCAACCACCTCTGAGCTGACAGAATCTCTGCCCCCGGTGTGGCTCCTGTCCCCTAGGCAGACCAACTTAAGCACTGCAGGGCATCTTTTAGCATGACTGCTTGCGTAGTCCCTTGAGGGAGCACTGGTGGTTCAGAGGACAATTCTGCAGAAGAGGCCATAGAGTAAGAGGATGGCATGGTCTTATGTGAAAAGAAATGCTGTTTTGAAACCTGCCACGGTGGTACAGCACATTCCACAAATTCACAAAAGGGGGCATACTCTACCAGGTGAAAAAGCAGCAGTTGCAGTGCTAGCAATTTGGCCAAGCTAGCATTTAGACGCTGAGCATGTGGATGGCTGGGACCAGATTTCTTTTTAGGTTCAGCAACTGGGGTAGGGAAATTTGCCTGCTGAAATCAATTGGTAGTGTACTGCTAGCAGATAGGCTGCAAGTACTTGGGACAACTATTGCTATACCTTCATTCCTCTCAGTGCAGGTTTTTGAGATGTCCGGTGGTATAGTAGGGTTGGAGATCCCAGATGAGGAGCAAGGAGAAGTCCGCCTTTCTCTATGATGTGGGTCTTTCAAGTGCTGTTGCCAACGGACTGCATGGCAGGTCGTCAAATGTCTGGTCAAGCATGTGGTGCCCAAGCGGCTGCTGTTCTGGCCATGCTTGATCCACTTCAGACATAGGTTGCAAACAGCAATGGTGCAATTTGCTACACCCGTGTTGGAAAAGCCACACCAAGGAACTTTTAAAAGTGAGCGGGGAGTCAGAAGCACCCTGCACCTGTGGGGCTCTGCGGATGCATTAGGGTGGCTGCCCTTAAGCTGCCTCATTGGAGTTATTCATCCTCCTCCTCTTCACTTTCCTCCTCTCTTCTCTCAGGCACCCAAGTACAGTCAGTGACCTCATCATCCCCTCCCTCCTCGTCACTGGAGCAAACTTGGCAGTATGCTGCAGCTGGGGGGAACATTAAACCCAATTGAGCATCTCTGGAGAGACCTAAAAATGGCTGTCCACCAACGTTTACCATCCAACCTGACAGAACTGGAGACTGGAGAGGATCTGCAAGGAAGAATGGCAGAGGATCCTCAAATCCAGGTGTGAAAAACTTGTTGCATGTTTCCCAAAAAGACTCATGGCTGTATTAGATCAAAAGGGTGCTTCTACTAAATACTGAGCAAAGGGTCTGAATACTTAGGACCATGTGATATTTCAGTTTTTCTTTTTTAATAAATCTGCAAAAATGTCAACAATTCTGTGTTTTTCTGTCAATATGGGGTGCTGTGTGTACATTAATGAGGAAAAAAAATGAACTTAAATGATTTTAGCAAATGGCTGCAATATAACAAAGAGTGAAAAATTTAAGGGAGTCTGAATACTTTCCGTCCCCACTGTATAAACACAGTATCTCACAAAAGTGAGTACACCCCTCACATTTTTGTAAATATTTTATTTTATCTTTTCATGTGACAACACTGAAGAAATTACACTTTGCTGCAATGTAAAGTAGTGAGTGTACAGCTTGTATGACAGTGTACATTTTCTGTCCCCTCAAAATAACTCAACACACAGCCATTAATGTCTAAACAGTTGGCAACAAAAGTGAGTACACCCCTAAGTGAAAATGTCCAAATTGGGCCCAATTAGCCATTTTCCCTCCCCGGTGTCATGTGACTCAATAGTGTTACAAGGTCTCAGGTGTAAATGGGGAGCAGGTGTGTTCAATTTGGTGTTATCGCTCTCACTCTCTCATACTGGTCACTGGAAGTTCAACATGGCACCTCATGGCAAAGAACTCTCTAAGTATCTGAAAAAAAAGAATTGTTGCTCTACATAAAGATGGCCTAGACTATAAGAAGATTGTCAAGACCCTGAAACTGAGCTGCAGCACAGTGTCCAAGACCATACAGCGATTTAACAGGACAGGTTCCACTCAGAACAGGCCTCGCCACGGTCAACCAAAGGAGTTGAGTGCATGTGCTCAGCATCATATCCAGAGGTTGTCTTTGGGAAATAGACATATGAGTGCTACTAGCATTGTTTCAGAGGTTGAAGGGGTGGAGGGTCAGCCTGTCGGTTCTCAGACCATACGCCGCACACTGCATCAAATTGGTCTGCATAGCTGTCGTCCCAGAAGGAAGCCTCTTCTAAAAATGATGCACAAGAAAGCCTATAAACAGTTTGCTGAAGACAAGCAAACTAAGGAGATGGATTACTGGAACCATGTCCTGTTGTCTGGATAAGTGTGTCTTGCCTACAGTCAAGCATGGTGGTGGGAGTGTCATGGCCTGGGGCTGCATGAGTGCTACCTTCACTGGGGAGGTACAGTTCATTGAGGGAACCATGAATGCCAACATGTACTGTGACATGTACATGTACCTGCCCTCTCCTGTGTGTGCAGCTGCTGCAGCATTGACAATGTTGAGTTTCACATGGTGGGCATGTCACAAATGAGGCGGTTGGTGGGTGGGTTGCATTCCCTTTTTATGTCAGCCAGCCGAGCTCTGGCATTGTATGACCACCGGAAATGGCCACAGACTTTTCTGGCCTACCTCAGGAGATCTTGTAAGCCTGGGTACCTGGTCAAAAAATGCTGCACCACCAAATTCAGGACATGTGCCAAACATGGAACATGGGTCGAGTGTCCCTGCTGGAGGGCGTAGAGAGGGTTGGTGCCATTGCTGCATACAACCATTCCTGGCTGAAGCTGGCATGGCATCAACCACCTCTGAGCTGACAGAATCTCTGCCCCCGGTGTGGCTCCTGTCCCCTAGGCAGACCAACTTAAGCACTGCAGGGCATCTTTTAGCATGACTGCTTGCGTAGTCCCTTGAGGGAGCACTGGTGGTTCAGAGGACAATTCTGCAGAAGAGGCCATAGAGTAAGAGGATGGCATGGTCTTATGTGAAAAGAAAGGCTGTTTTGAAACCTGCCACGGTGGTACAGCACATTCCACAAATTCACAAAAGGGGGCATACTCTACCAGGTGAAAAGGCAGCAGTTGCAGTGCTAGCAATTTGGCCAAGCTAGCATTTAGACGCTGAGCATGTGGATGGCTGGGACCAGATTTCTTTTTAGGTTCAGCAACTGGGGTAGGGAAATTTGCCTGCTGAAATCAATTGGTAGTGTACTGCTAGCAGATAGGCTGCAAGTACTTGGGATAACTATTGCTATACCTTCATTCCTCTCAGTGCAGGTTTTTGAGATGTCCGGTGGTATAGTAGGGTTGGAGATCCCAGATGAGGAGCAAGGAGAAGTCCGCCTTTCTCTATGATGTGGGTCTTTCAAGTGCTGTTGCCAACGGACTGCATGGCAGGTCGTCAAATGTCTGGTCAAGCATGTGGTGCCCAAGCGGCTGCTGTTCTGGCCATGCTTGATCCACTTCAGACATAGGTTGCAAACAGCAATGGTGCAATTTGCTACACCCGTGTTGGAAAAGCCACACCAAGGAACTTTTAAAAGTGAGCGGGGAGTCAGAAGCACCCTGCACCTGTGGGGCTCTGCGGATGCATTAGGGTGGCTGCCCTTAAGCTGCCTCATTGGAGTTATTCATCCTCCTCCTCTTCACTTTCCTCCTCTCTTCTCTCAGGCACCCAAGTACAGTCAGTGACCTCATCATCCCCTCCCTCCTCGCCACTGGAGCAAACTTGGCAGTATGCTGCAGCTGGGGGAACATTAAACCCAATTGAGCATCTCTGGAGAGACCTAAAAATGGCTGTCCACCAACGTTTACCATCCAACCTGACAGAACTGGAGACTGGAGAGGATCTGCAAGGAAGAATGGCAGAGGATCCTCAAATCCAGGTGTGAAAAACTTGTTGCATGTTTCCCAAAAAGACTCATGGCTGTATTAGATCAAAAGGGTGCTTCTACTAAATACTGAGAAAAGGGTCTGAATACTTAGGACCATGTGATATTTCAGTTTTTCTTTTTTAATAAATCTGCAAAAATGTCAACAATTCTGTGTTTTTATGTCAATATGGGGTGCTGTGTGTACATTAATGAGGAAAAAAAATGAACTTAAACGATTTTAGCAAATGGCTGCAATATAACAAAGAGTGAAAAATTGTCCCCATCAACATGGGGACAAGGTGTTTTGGGGGGCTACCCCAAAGCACCCTCCCAATGTTGAGGGCATATGGCCTGGTACGGTTCAGGAGGGGGGGTGCTCTCTCTTCCCCCCCCTCTTTTCCAGCGGCCTGCCAGGTTGCGTGCTCAGATAAGGGTCTGGTATGGATTTTTGGGGAGACCCCACGCTATTTTTTTAAATTTTGGCGCGGGGTTCCCCTTAAAATCCATACCAGACCTGAAGGGTCTGGTATAGCTTTTGAAGGGGACCTCACGCCATTTTTTTTAAAAAAATTTGGCCGGGGTTTCCCTTAATATCCATACCAGACCTGAAGGGCCTGGTATGGAATTTAGGGGACCCTCACATCATTTTTTTTTTAATTTTGGTTTGGGGTTCCCCTGTGGGGAATTCCCATGCCGTTTTTATCAATGAACTTTTATGTGTATTGTCGGACCGGCAATTCATTAATAGCCGCGAGTAGTTTTAAATGACTTTTTTTCCTTTAAAAATGTCATTTTGCTGTCAGACTGTTCTAAACATGGGAAACATGCGCGCCTTTACAGGCATACTATAGACACCCTCCAGGTACGAAATTTAAAGGAATATTACACTTTTATTGTTTCACTTTAAGCATTATTAAAATTACTGCTCCCAAAAAAACAGCCGTTTTTAAAACTTTTTTTTGCACTGATCTATGTCCCCTGGGGCAGGACCCAGGTCCCCAAACACTTTTTATGACAATAACTTGCATATAAGCCTTTAAAATTAGCACTTTTGATTATTAATGTTCGTGTCCCATAGACTTTAACGGTATTCGCGTGTTCGAACAAATTTTTTGCCTGTTCGCATGTTCTGGTGCGAACCGAACAGGGGGGTGTTCGGCTCATCCCTACTTGGCACATGCACTGACTAACTCTGTGACATATGCTTCACATAACATATCGGATCACTCCCTTGTAGGGATGAGCTTCGTGTTCGAGTCGAACCCATGTTCGACTCGAACATCGGCTGTTCGCCCGTTCGCCGAATTGCGAACGATATGGGCCGTTCGCGGCAAATTCGTGTGGCGCGTCACGGCCCATAATTCACTGCGGCATCGCAGTGCATTGCTTGCTGATGATTGGCCAAGCATGCACTATGACCCGCATGCTTGGCCAATCACAGCGCCGCCTGAACAGAGAGCCGTAATTGGCCAAAGCCAAGGAGGCTTTGGCCAATTATGGCTCAGGGGATTTAGTACACGCCCCACACTATATAAGGCCGCCTGCACGGCGGCCCTGTGTAGTGTGTGTTCCGGCGTTCATTGAGAGAGAGAGAGAGACAGACAGTGTCATTTGATTTGAGTTAGATAGATTAGGCAAAACAGTCAGTCAGTTAGCTGCACTTACAGTGTATTGTGTATATATATGCATCCCAGGTGTTGCATATATATATATATACACTGTATTCAGTTTAGCTAGATCCGTTCCTGTTATCTTCTAGACTATTTACATTTAGTGCAGTGCGTCCTGCTCACAGTGTTCAGCTAGATCCATTCCTGTTATCTTCTAGACTATTTACATTTAGTGCAGTGCGTCCTGCTCACAGTGTTCAGCTAGATCCGCTCCTGTTATCTTCTAGACTATTTACATTTAGTGCAATGTGTCCTGCTCACAGTGTTCAGCTAGATCCGTTCCTGTTAAATTCTAGACTATTTACATTTAGTGCAGTGCGTCCTGCTCACAGTGTTCAGCTAGATGCGTTCCTGTTATCTTCCTACTGACAGGCAGGCTTGTCTGGTTACAGTATATAAAGCTACCTGAAGAAAATTACTGGTGTTCTATTTGATCCTATTAGTACCACGGTCAGGCAGCTAAACTATTTACATTTAGTACAGTGCGTCCTGCTCACAGTGTTCAGCTAGATCCGTTCCTGTTATCTTCCTACTGACAGGCAGGCTTGTCTGGTTACAGTATATAAAGCTACCTGAAGAAAATTACTGGTGTTCTATTTGATCCTATTAGTACCACGGTCAGGCAGCTAGACTATTTACATTTAGTACAGTGCGTCCTGCTCACAGTGTTCAGCTAGATCCGTTCCTGTTATCTTCCTACTGACAGGCAGGCTTGTCTGGTTACAGTATATAAAGCTACCTGAAGAAAATTACTGGTGTTCTGTTTGATCCTATTAGTACCACGGTCAGGCAGCTAGACTATTTACATTTAGTACAGTGCGTCCTGCTCACAGTGTTCAGCTAGATCCGTTCCTGTTATCTTCCTACTGACAGGCAGGCTTGTCTGGTTACAGTATATAAAGCTACCTGAAGAAAATTACTGGTGTTCTGTTTGATCCTATTAGTACCACGGTCAGGCAGCTAGACTATTTACATTTAGTACAGTGCGTCCTGCTCACAGTGTTCAGCTAGATCCGTTCCTGTTATCTTCCTACTGACAGGCAGGCTTGTCTGGTTACAGTATATAAAGCTACCTGAAGAAAATTACTGGTGTTCTATTTGATCCTATTAGTACCACGGTCAGGCAGCTAGACTATTTACATTTAGTACAGTGCGTCCTGCTCACAGTGTTCAGCTAGATCCGTTCCTGTTATCTTCCTACTGACAGGCAGGCTTGTCTGGTTACAGTATATAAAGCTACCTGAAGAAAATTACTGGTGTTCTATCCCAGCTTAGTGCAGCTACAGGCCATTAGTATGTCTGGAAGGCCAAGAAGGAGAGGCAGACAGTCACAAGCCAATAAGAGAGGGCAAGCAGGCTCTGTGTCTAGTGCTGGTCGTGAAGACGGTGCATCCTCATCAGCACGTGGCCATGGGACACGCTTGGCCTTTTTTTCGGCAGCTGGCCGTGTTGAGCCGCAACATGCGGAAGACTTGGTCGAGTGGATGACCAAGCCGTCCTCATCCTCCTCATCCTCTCTCACCCATGCCCAGGGTGCTTTGTCTGGCAAAGCAGCGGCCTCTTCCCTCAGCTCAATGTCATCAGTGACTCCTTCCCTAGCTCCACCATGTCCTCCTGAGGATTCCCTCGAACTGTTTGACCACAGTGTTGGGTACATGCTCCAGGAGGATGCCCAGCGTTTGGAAGGCTCTGATGATGATACTGAGCTCGATGAAGGCAGTAACATGAGCACGGACAGAGGGGGTGCCCAAGAAGGACAGCAATCTGACAGTCATGCTCCCCCTGCATCTCCCGCTTGGGTACCACATGCTTGACCAGACATATGTTGACCTGCCATGCAGTTCGTTGGCAAGCGTATCTAAAAGACCCACACCAAAGAACAAAGAGGATCTCTCCTTGCTCCTCATCAGCTGAGATTTCCAACCCCACTAGACCTCCAGTCCTCTCTGAGACCTGCAGTGAGAGGAATGAAGGTGTAGAATTAGGTGTGTCACAGCCAAGTACTTGTGGGCAATCTGCTTTTGGTACACCGACGTCAGATTGTACCAGGCAAATTTCCCTGCCCCAGCTGCTGCACCGCCGAAAGAAGTTTGCTCCCAGCCATCCACATGCCCAGCGGTTGAATGCTAGCTTGGCAAAATTGCTAGCACTTCAACTGCTGCCTTTTCAGTTGGTAGACTCTGCCCCCTTCCGTGAGTTTGTGGAATGTGCGGTTCCTCAGTGGCAGGTACCCAAACGCCACTTTTTCTCACGGAAGGCGATTCCGGCTCTCTACCGGCATGTGGAAGGCAATGTCCATGCCTCGCTGGACAGGGCGGTCAGCGGTAAGGTGCATATTACCGCTGACTCATGGTCCAGCAGGCATGGACAGGGACGTTACCTAAGTTTCACGGCGCATTGGGTGACTCTGCTGGCAGCTGGGAAGGATGCAGGACAAGGTGCAGTAGTGTTGGAGGTTGTTCCGCCACCACGCCTCCAAAATGCTGATTGTGACACACCTCTCTCCTCCACCCCATCCTCTTCTTCTTCCTCCATGGCCTCTTCCTCGGAACCAGCGGTGCTCCGTAGTCGTTCAAGGGGCTACGCAAGTACGCAGGCCAAAAGATGCCATGCGGTGCTTGAGCTGGTGTGCTTGGGGGACAGGAGCCACACTGGGGCAGAGGTTCTGTCAGCTCTGCAGGGGCAGGTTCAGAGGTGGTTGACGCCACGCCAACTTAAGGCAGGAATGGTGGTTTGCGACAATGGCACCAACCTCCTCTCTGCCCTCCGACAGGGACAAATGACCCATGTGCCCTGTTTGGCTCACGTCCTTAACTTGGTGGTGCAGCGGTTCTTGGGCAGGTACCCGGGCTTACAGGATGTCCTGAGGCAGGCCAGGAAAGTCTGTGTGCATTTCCGCCGGTCATATAATGCCAGTGCTCGGCTGACGGACCTCCAAAAGGAGTTTAACCTGCCCAAGAACCGCCTAATCTGTGACATGCCCACCAGGTGGACCTCAACGTTGGCCATGCTGCAGCGGCTGCACACGCAGCAGAGGGCCATCAATGAGTACCTGTGCGACTATGGCACCAGGACAGGGTCAGGGGAGCTTGTTTTCTTTTTCCCCACGGCAGTGGGCCATGATCATGGATGCATGCACTGTCCTGTCACCATTTGAGGAGGCCACGAGGATGGTGAGCAGTGACAGTGCATGCATCAGTGACACTGTCCCCCTTGTCTACCTGTTGGAGCACACGCTGCGTGGAATAATGGACAGGGCACTTGAGGCAGAACAGAGGCAGGAAGAGGAGGACTTCCTTAGCTCTCAAGGCCCCCTTTATCCAGACAGTGTTCCTGCGTGCCCGCCGATCACATAGGAAGAGGACGAGGAGGAGGAGGAGGAGGAGGAGGAGGAAGATTGTGTCAGTATGGAGGTGGAGCCTGGCACTCAGCATCAGCAGCAGTCTTTAAGGGATCAGTCCCAAGAAACACATGGACTTGTACGTGGCTGGGAGGAGGTGGCTGCGGACGTTGTCGTCCTTAGTGACCCAGAGGACTCCGGACCGAATGCCTCAGCAAACCTACGCTGCATGGCCTCCCTGATCCTGCAAAGCCTGCGTAAGGATCCTCGTATTCGTGGTATCAAGGAGAAGGACCAATACTGGCTGGCAACCCTCCTTGATCCACGTTACAAGGGTAAGGTTGCGGACCTTATCTTGCCATCGCAGAGGGAGCAGAGGATGAAACATCTTCGGGAGGCCTTGCAGAAAGGTCTGTGCAACGCGTTCCCAGAGACTGGGAGGTTACAAACTCCTGTTTCTGGACAACGTGTTGCTGAGGCTTCGGTCAGTCAAAGAAGGAGCGGTGGAGAAGGTGGCCGTCTGACCGATGCGTTCAGACAATTTTTTGGTCCGCAGCCCCAAGGTATGATCGGTTCCAGCAACCATCGCCAGCGTCTGTTTTACATGGTGCAGGAATACCTAGGGGCAAGATCAGACTTGGACACCTTTCCCACCGAAAATCCTCTGGGTTACTGGGTCTTGAGGATGGATCACTGGCCAGAGCTTGCACAGTATGCAATTGAGCTACTGGCCTGTCCGGCATCCAGCGTTCTTTCGGAACGCACATTCAGTGCTGCTGGAGGCGTGGTAACCGATCACAGGGTGCGTCTGTCCACCGACTCGGTCGATCGGCTGACCTTCATAAAAATGAATCAGTCTTGGATCACCACCAGCTACCAAGCACCTGATGCTGATGTAACCGAATAATTTTTTTTGAAATCTCAGATCCCTTTAAAGACTGCCTATGCTGATGCTGAGTGACTATCCCTGAGTAATTATCCTCTTCCTCCTCAATCATCACGCTGATAGCTTGTAAGAACATTTTTGGTTCTGGGCGCCAACACCAGTGCCTAAGGCACAATTTTTCAGCCCCTGTTTAATTACAATTTTTGATGTAATACTTTGCAGCAGGGCTCGTTCCTGCATTCCAACTAGAGTGTCTGTGAGGGGTTGCAGTGTTGTGGCACCAGCACCAGTGCCTAAGGTCCATTTTTTCTGCCCCTGTCTAACAGGGGCGTGTAATTACAATTTTTGATGCAATACTTTGCAGCAGGGCTCGTTCCTGCATTCCAACTAGAGTGTCTGTGAGGGGTTGCAGTGTTGTGGCACCAGCACCAGTGCCTAAGGCCCAATTTTTCTGCCCCTGTCTAACAGGGGTGTGTAATTACAATTTTTGATGCAATACTTTGCAGCAGGGCTCGTTCCTGCGTTCCAACTAGAGTGTCTGTGAGGGGTTGCAGTGTTGTGGCACCAGCACCAGTGCCTAAGGCCTAATTTTTCAGCTCCTGTTCAACAGGGGCATGTAATTACAATTCTTGATCTAATATTTCACAGCAGGGCCCTGTGAGGGCTTACAGTGTTGTGGCCACAGCAACACCTAAGGCCCAAATTTCTGCTGAGTATATAGGGCAGGACCCTACTTTCAAACATCTAACTTACAAACGACTCCTACTTGCAAACGGAAGGAGACAACAGGAAGTAAGATGAAATCTACCCCTAGGAAGGGAAATTCTCTCCTGTAAGAGTTAATATGGGAAAACAATTTCTCCTTTCCACTGATGCTTTCCAATCCTTGTTCCACAAAAAAACCCAAATTTTCAAAAAACATTTTTCATTGGGACAAAAAGTGAGGTGAAATCTTCTGAAGAGGAGGAAAGACAGCAAAACAAATGTCACAGGGGTGATAACCCTTCCCTATGTTTTCCAAAAAGCTTAAAAAAGATTTTTTGGCTGGAGCTAAACACGTTAAAAATGTACCCGGTAATGGACTGGGGGGTACCCATGCCGTTTGTCTCACTGATTTTCATCCATATTGCCATGACCCGACATGACATTAAACCCGCAAGCAGTTTTAAATGAGATTTTTTCCTTTAAAAATGACATTTGGTGCAGGGACTGTTCTAAACACAGGAAACACGCGTCACTTTACAGGCATACTATAGACACCCCCCAGGTACGATATTTAAAGGAATATTTCACTTTTTTTTTTTTTTTACTTTAAGCATCATTAAAATCACTGCTCCCGAAAAAACGGCTGTTTTTAAAAGTTTTTTTTGCATTGATACATGTCCCCTGGGGTAGGACCCGGGTCCCCAAACCCTTTTCAGGACAATACCATGCAAATTAGCCTTTAAAATGAGCACTTTTGATTTCGAACGTTCGAGTCCCATAGACGTCAATGGGGTTCTAACGTTCGTGCGAACTTTCGGTCCGTTCGCAGGTTCTGGTGCGAACCGAACCGGGGGGTGTTCGGCTCATCCCTACTCCCTTGTAAGTGCTAGTATAATAATCTCGCCAAATCCACAACGTAAGCTCTGGAAGGTAAACGCTCTTTCTGGTTCACAATCTTCCCGAGCTCTGATCCCATTCCCAGGGCTTTGGCAGAGTTTGTGCGTTTTAACCAGAACACGGCCGGGCCTGCGGTGGTCTGGGGTGCCCTGAAGGCTCACCTTAGGGGCCTGCTCATCAAGCAGATTAACTGCATTAAAACTAAAACTAGAGTGGGAGAATCTGGTGATGGACGAGGCTGCCAGGGCAGAGGAGAGGTACATTGCTGCCCCATCTTCAGAGTCGGAGCGTAGATGGCAGGAAGCACAGGCCCTGTATCAACAAGTTTCCACCACTGCAATGGAGAACAAGAGGTTCTTCTTGCAGAAAAAATATTTTAATGAAGGGGAAAACACAGGTCACCTACTAGCTATGATAGCTAAAGCCCAGCAGAGCAGGACTCATTTAGAGGCCATCCAAAATGCAGATGGAGTGACAGTTACTGACCAGACCCACATACCTGACGTGTTTTCACACTTCTTTAAGGACCTTTACACATCTAAGGTACATCCCACACACGAGGAACTGGCCCACTTTCTGGACTAGTGCTCCCTCCCCTGGGTGTCACAACAGGGACTTGATGCCCTTAATGCACCACTGAAGCTGGAGGAATTGTCATTGGTGGTAGATGGCTAATAACAAATCCCCGGGAGCTGACGGCCTACCCACAGAAATGTACGGGAAATATGGGGACACTCTCTTACCTAATCTATTGAAAACCCTAAACAATGCCCTTCAGGAAAGTAGTTTACCCACCTCCATGAACGAGGCTATTATTATAGTGATTCCAAAGCCGGACAAGGACCCATTAGAACCGGTCTCCTATAGGTCTATCTCTCTGCTCAATGCAGACGTTAAATTATTGGCATGAGTATTAGCCACAGGACTTTCGGGAGTTGTGGCGGGGCTGGTCCACTCTGACCAGTCCAGCTTCATTACTGCTAGATCTACGGCATTGAACATTCGAAGATTGTTCCTTAACACTCAAATCCCAGTAGATAACCCTGGCAATAGAGCCATCTTTTTTCTTGACGCTGCCAAAGCCTTCGATAGCGTGGAGTGGAAATATTTGTGGGAGGTTTTGTAGAGCTTCGGTCTGGGCGATACATTTATCTCCTGGGTACAGTTTTTGTATGTTGCCCCTTATGGCCAGGGTGAGGATAAATGACTCCCTATTGGAGCCTTTCCCTTTCTTTCATGGTACATGGTAGGGGTGCCCGTTGTCACCCCTGCTGCAGCAAAGGGAAAGGAAAGACAGATTCTGGTGGTAGGGGACTCAATTCTTAGAAGGACAGAGAGGGCAATCTGTAACCAAGACCTGAAGCACCGAACAGTATGTTGTCTACCGGGCGCTCAGGTTCGGCACATCACAGATCTTGTAGACAGATTACTGGGGGGGGCTGGGGAAGACCCGGCTGTCATGGTGCACGTTGGCACCAATGACAAAGTCAGAGGCAGATGGAGTGTCCTGAAGAACGATTTTAGGGACTTAGGTGCTAAATTGAGGAAAAGGACCTCCAAGGTAGTGTTCTCAGGAATACTACCCGTACATCGAGCCACACCAGAAAGGCAGAGGGAGATTAGGGAAGTAAACAAGTGGCTGAAGAGCTGGTGTAGTAAGGAGGGGTTTGGGTTCCTGGAGGACTGGGCCGACTTCTCAGTCGGTAATCGGTACTATAGAAGGGACGGACTGCACCTAAATGAGGAGGGTGCAGATCTGCTGGGAATGAAGATGACCAAAAAGTTAGAGGGGTTTTTAAACTAGGCGATGGGGGGGGAGGGTCCAGAGACAGTGATAGCCAGCGCGGAAGATAATCCAGAGGGTAGTATTGGGGGCATTAGTGGTAGGTTAACCAAAGCACAAAAACACAAGGTGAGTATAGTAGCAAGTCCTAGTTGCAATCTTGAAACACCCAATATGAGGACAATATGCGACCGGTCTAAACTATGTGGCATGTTCACCAATGCCGGGAGCATGGCGGACAAGATGGGTGAACTAGAGATACTGTTGTACAAGGAGGATTTGGATTTTGTGGGAATTTCAGAGACCTGGTTCAACAGCTTTCATGATTGTCTGGCAAACATTCAAGGGTATATCCTATACCGCAAGGATAGAGAGGGTAAAAAAGGGGGAGGGGTATGCCTATATATCAAGAATAATGTACAAGTGAATGTGAGAGATGACATCACTGAGGGAGCTAGGGAGGAGGTGGAATCCTTATGGGTAGAGCTCCAAAGGGATGAAGCTAAGGGGAAAATAATACTGGGAGTATGCTATAGGCCCCCTAACCTGAGGGAGGAAGTGGAGACGGATCTCCTATCACAAATTGGATTAGCAGCAAGGATGGGAAGTGTTATCATAATGGGGGATTTTAATTATCCAGACATAGACTGGGCGGAGGGAACCGCGCATTCATTTAAGGCTCGCCAGTTCCTTAATGTCTTGCAGGACGATTTTATGGAACAGATGGTAGACGCACCAACTATAAATAAAACATTACTGGATCTACTGATTACCAACAATACAGACCTGATCACAGATGTGGAAATAAGGGGCAATTTAGGTAACAGCGATCACAGGTCAATTAGTTTCAGTATAAATCACACAAATAGGAAACATGAAGGGAACACAAAGACACTGAATTTCAAAAGAGCCAACTTCCCTAAACTACAAACCTTGCTAAAAGGCATAAATTGGGATAAAATATTAGGAACAAAGAATACGGAGGAGAGATGGGTTTGCTTTAAGAGCATATTAAATAAGGGCATTAGCCAATGTATCCCATTGGGTAATAAATTTAAAAGAGCGAACAAAAATCCTGGATGGCTTAACTCCAATGTAAAAATGCATATAAAAGCAAAGGAGAAGGCCTTCAAAAAATACAAGGTTGAGGGATCATCCTCAGCATTCAGACTTTATAAAGAATGGAATAAGAAATGTAAGGGTGCAATTAGGATGGCTAAGATAGAACATGAAAGACACATAGCGGAGGAGAGCAAAAAAAATCCCAAGAAATTCTTTAAGTATGTAAACAGTAAAAAAGGGAGGACAGACCATATTGGCCCCATAAAGAATGAGGAAGGACATCTGGTTACAAAGGATGGGGAGATGGCAAAGGTATTGCATTTATTCTTCTCCTCAGTATTCACGAGTGAATCGGGGGGTTTCAGTAACCAAAACTGCAGTGTTTATCCTCATGACACAACACAGGAAGCACCTACATGGTTAACAGAGGACAGAATTAAAATTAGACTTGAGAAACTTAACATTAATAAATCACCGGGACCAGATGGCTTGCATCCGAGGGTACTTAGGGAACTCAGTCAGGTGATTGCCAGACCGTTGTTCCTAATTTTTACAGACAGTCTATTGACTGGAATGGTACCAGCTGATTGGAGAAAAGCCAATGTAGCACCAATATTTAAAAAGGGCCCAAAAAACATCCCTGGGAATTACAGACCAGTTAGCCTAACATCAACAGTATGTAAACTCTTGGAGGGGATGCTAAGGGACTATATACAAGATTTTAGTAATAAGAATGATATCATTAGCAGTAATCAGCATGGATTCATGAAAAATCGTTCTTGCCAAACCAATCTATTAACCTTCTATGAGGAGGTGAGTTGCCATCTAGATAAAGGAAGGCCCGTAGACGTGGTATATCTGGATTTTGCAAAAGCATTTGACACAGTTCCCCATAAACGTTTACTGTACAAAATAAGGTGCATTGGCATGGACCATAGGGTGAGTACATGGATTGAAAACTGGCTACAAGGGCGTGTTCAGAGGGTGGTGATAAATGGGGAGTACTCAGAATGATCAGGGGTGGGTAGTGGGGTTCCCCAGGGTTCTGTGCTGGGACCAATCCTATTTAATTTGTTCATAAACGATCTGGAGGATGGGATAAACAGTTCAATCTCTGTATTTGCAGATGATACCAAGCTAAGCAGGGCAATAACTTCTCCGCAGGATGTGGAAATCTTGCAAAAAGACCTGAACAAATTAATGGGGTGGGCGACTACATGGCAAATGAGGTTCAATGTAGAATTATGTAAAATAATGCATTTGGGTGCAAAAATATGAATGCAATCTATACACTGGGGGGAGAACCTCTGGGGGAATCTAGGATGGAAAAGGACCTGGGGGTCCTAGTAGATGATAGGCTCAGCAATGGCATGCAATGCCAAGCTGCTGCTAATAAAGCAAACAGAATATTGGCATGCATTAAAAGGGGATCAACTCCAGAGATAAAACG
The DNA here is from genome assembly GCA_037952925.1 of Lithobates clamitans. Taxonomy (NCBI): domain Eukaryota; kingdom Metazoa; phylum Chordata; class Amphibia; order Anura; family Ranidae; genus Lithobates; species Lithobates clamitans. The sequence goes on from JBBGZY010000570.1 coordinate 200,209, forward strand.
ATAATTCTCCCGCTCTACCAGACTCTTGTCCGGCCGCACCTGGAGTATGCTGTCCAGTTCTGGGCACCAGTCCTCAGGAGGGATATACTGGAAATGGAGCGAGTACAAAGAAGGGCAACAAAGCTAATAAAGGGTCTGGAGGATCTTAGTTATGAGGAAAGGTTGCAAGCTCTGAACTTATTCTCTCTGGAGAAGAGACACTTGAGAGGGGATACGATTTCAATTTACAAATACTGTACTGGTGACCCCACAATAGGGATAAAACTTTTTCGCAGAAGAGAGTTTAATAAGACTCGTGGCCACTCATTACAATTAGAAGAAAAGAGGTTTAATCTTAAACTACGTAGAGGGTTCTTTACTGTAAGAGCGGCAAGGATGTGGAATTCCCTTCCACAGGCGGTGGTCTCAGCGGGGAGCATTGATAGCTTCAAGAAACTATTAGATAATCACCTGAATGACCGCAACATACAGGGATATGTAATGAAATACTGACACATAATCACACACATAGGTTGGACTTGATGGACTTGTGTCTTTTTTCAACCTCACCTACTATGTAACTATGTAACTATGTTTGCCCTTGCACTGGAGCCTCTGGTGGCTATGGTATGGGCCTCCCCTAACATCATGGGCTTCCACAGAGGACAGGGAGAGGAAAAGATTTCCTTATATGCGGAAGACACCCTGCTGAACTTGGGGGATACCAGGCACTCTTTAAGGGCAGTAATGCATCTAATAGAGCAGTTTGGACAGCTATCGGGCTTTGCCATTAACTGGCATAAGTCGGCTCTTTTGCCGTATCTCACATACAAGAGGTTTCCTCATTTAAGTACTTGGGAATAGTGGTGACTGTTGACACACGAGACTATATAGCTCTAAACCTAAAACCCATACTACAAAAGATCAGAACAGAAGCAGGCCAGTTGGAGTAGTCTACCGCTGTCAATGACTGGTCACATAAATCTCATAAAAATGATCTGGGCACCGCAGCTGTTGTAAATTCTGCACAATGCCCCAATCTGGATACCACAGTACTGGTTCTGGCACATGGACTTGCAGTTTAGAGCTCTCATATGGAGTGGCGAGAAATAAACTGGCCACTCTACAACTCCCCAACGACCAAGGAGGCATGGCGGTTCCGCACACTCTTATGTACTACCTGGCTGCACAGATTCAACATTTCACGGGTTGGGATCTCGGGACGGTGTCAGACCCCTCCAGAGATCTCCTCCTGGGCCCTGAAACAAACTATACTGCCCTATCTAATATGGAGATGGGCTTCCCTAAAGTCCCCTCCACCTGCCCCACAATTTAATCACTGATGAAAATCTGGAAGAGGGTCAAGATCACATTGGGATTGATGGGCTATCACCGTCAGACCCCTATATGGCGTAACCGCTTTTACACAGACTTGACCAGGGTACCCAACCGATCGATCTGGGAAAGGGAGGGGGTTAGATTCCTCACCCAAATACTTGACGGACCTGTCTTAAAGCTGTTTACCCAATTACGGGCCTTGCTGTGAAATATGATATCAAAAATTGTAATTACAGGGGGCGTGGCCTGATCTGGCATGAAGATGGCTGCTTAGATCAGAAGCTCCGGCTACCTCACAACCTGAACTCAGCCTAACGGAGGTTTAAACAATCTGAATCCGGCAAAACAAATGGGGACTGCCTCACAGAACTCCTCGGCCTCTCGGTCCCGCTCACCCAGGGAACAACTGGACAACACGGGACACAATATCCCAAACATGTTCCACTCAGGCAGAGGAAACATGGCGTCTTCCCGTCTTCTTCACAGACCGCAGCTTCCCCACATCTGGGATCAACACCTGTCACTCTCCCCCCATCTCAGCGGTCGAGAATGTCATGGAGGACCACCCACAACCCCACCTGAACATCCATGATCTGCGGACGATTGCCGCAGATAGAAAGGATTACCTCTCGGCAGCCATTTCGGAACTACGTCTAGACATCCGCACTCTCACTGACAGAGTGCAGGCTGCAGAAAAAATGGCAGAGCGTCAGGACATACAACTGTGTAAGACTACACAGCATGTAGATACTCATACACTTCAGATGAGGGATATGCAAAGACACCTTGAAGACCTTGACAATAAGGGCAGACGTCATAACTTAAGGATTAGAGGGCTCCCCGAAACGATCGAAGGAGACCAAATAACACCTTCGATTGTGGGTTTGTTTAATGGACTTTTAAATAGACCCCATCAGACCCCTATAGAAATGGAAAGGGTCTACCGGGCGCTGAGACTCAGAGGGCGAGACACTGATCCCCCAAGGGATGTAATCTGCTGCCTTGTCAACTTTAAAACTAAAGAAGACATCCTCAGACAGGCCAGAGGCACACCACAAATCGTACATGAGGGAAAGACCGTCCAAATCTTTCAGGACCTCTCAGGTATAACACTTCAACATCGCAGAGACCTGAGACCCTTACTGGACACTCTCCGCTCAAAAGGTATTACATATAAGTGGAAGTTCCCTTTCTGCCTATCAGCCACATCTCAAGGTCACACAGCACTCTTGAAAGTACCTGAAGATCTCCCTCTCTTCTGTGACACCCTAAACATCCCCATGGTTGAAGTGCCCAATTGGTACGCAGACTTTCACCGCTCTGCTGTGAGGAGAGAACACCAGCCTGAAGAACCTATGGAGGCACAAGACACCAGATACCGGAGGAGACGATCTCCCTCAACCCCGGATCATCACGGTGCCCACCGCATCACCCAACACAACTCCAGCCCATCTAACTCTCCCAGCTCGAGGAGAGCCAGAAGGGACCGTTAAAACCCCTTACAGGTACTCAGTAATCCGCCGTTGCTGTTAAGCCATGTTCGGCTCCTTTATACTTCAACAATAGTTGCAGTTTTAATTTTAATGTTCTGACTGTTTTCACTTACTTAAAAACGAATACCTCTATCTGGTCCCTATGCCCGTAGTGCCTTTATTATTATGTGCCTGCCTACTTCTCACAGACTATCCCCTTCATACTGCAACGGGTGGGATATACACTACGTTCTGCAACTGACTACAGAAATTTGTACCTAAAACTACAATCCCCATAATGCTTGGCAACTGAATACCGGAACTACACAGAAGGACCTGCACATATGACTACCTTTTCCAGATACATCCAATACAGGCAACACTATGGCCGCAATCGGTATCCTACCAATCACTACGCTAATCTGCCGGCTGTCAAACTGACAAACCCTGGACGGAAAAATTTTGGACGACCAACCTCCGGATCCAGATTTGAATACTTCCCGCTCCCTCGGATATGGACCTGCAGCTCAAATATACACAGATGCTCGTCCGGAACTCACCACAGATCTGACCGGCTCATGACTTCACCATCCTACGCCACACATCTAGGTATCCCTACTGCATGTCACAATACTGCCAGCTGACCCTTCCGCTCTCGGAATCACCATCATCAACTCTTGTCGGCATTCACATACTGGCACACGAACCTATGGATTTCAAACCCACAACTATTACTCTGAGTCACTGTTTCCACGGGCATATTGTGGTGTACATGCATTGACGGGACCACTCTCCTCATCTACTACAGATCTGCAAAGCACTAGAACCTACATCCTAACAATATTCATATGAATGTATGCAGACCAGACTTATTTTTACAGGTATTCTACTATGTTCTCCTCCTAAATGTTACTTTTATTTACAGTTGTTTTGTTCTTCCAGTTAGAATATTTGACTATATATCCCTCAGTCACCGGTTGTCACGGTTATATGATTTACAAACCCTCTTTTTGCTAAACAGTTACTATTATATATTTTGCACTTTGGATTTTACACCGATAGCCTCACTGAGGCTCGGTGGCTCGGTGGCACCTCCAGAAGTCCGAAATAACCACAAGTGCGATGAAATGGCTCGCTAACACATCACTCCCACACGGGTGGTGGAATATACCTATACATATCTGAATTCACCTAATGCCCATGATCCACATATCTTTATCCCACCACTAACCAGATACTGTCCCATCTCTCATTACACCCCTTGGAACTGTACACACCCTCCCTCATCCCTTTCAATGGTCAAATGGTAGCAAGACACTTGTACATTACAGACTCTTAGATGCTCTCTCATGTCAGGTTATAACCAACCCCCACACAGTAGCGGGGCAGTATCCAAATCTGTGTCGCACGGGGTGCATGCTTCTCCCGCTCTGTACATTACCGATTTTTTACTGTTACTGAGGCAAGTGGATAGAATCCTTGTTGCCTCATCGGTTTCCCCATAGAGCTCACTATCCTAAACTCCTGGTTACTCACATTACAACAGAGTTCACTCTTCCCAACCTATCGCCCTCTATCCCCCATACCCACCCATCCCCGGCGGAGAAAATGGGACCCACTCCCATACCACATGATAAGGCTCAACCGTACACTCAACTCAAACTTAGCTCCATAAATATGCACGGTCTAAACACACCCGAAAAAAGATCCCACCTACTCTCCTCATTACAAAAATCTAAAACCCATATTGCGCTTATCCAGGAAACACATTTCAGAACAAACAACATTATTAAACTACATGACAAACAATACCCGACAGTATACCACGCATCCAATAAAGATAACAAATCAAAAGGGTTGTCCATCCTCATATCTAAAAATTGCCCAATTAACGTAACAGACATCCAACGGGATACGCAAGGAAGGTTCCTTTTTGTAAAAGGCAACCTTAACAATAAGCCACTTATCATTGCCAATCTCTACACCCTGAATATACAAGTGGCCTTTTTCCGCAAAACACTCCAACAACTACTGACCTTCAGCTCGGGCACCCTAATTGTCGGTGGCGACTTTAACGTGGCCCTTAACCCCTCTATCGACACGTCCAATGGTCTATCATCACTTACATACAGGGCCCTACGTACAATAAAAACACAATTCAGTGAACTACTGTTACACGACACCTGGCGCACATTACATCCTAATGGTAAGGATCCCAAAACGATCTATCATTTCTCACTAAGGCAACTATTGAGCCAATGATCCTGTCGGACCACAATCCCATAACCATGACCCTAAACATACCCACCATGATGGTTAGTTCTCACATTTGGCGCCTGGATAACTCCCTGCTCACTGATCCGGAAATATCACAGACCATCTCCCAAAACCTTACCCATCACTTCTCAGAAAATGAAAAAGGTGACTCCTCTCCGGAGGCAATCTGGGCTGCGCACAAATGCGTAATTAGGGGAACCTTCATATCTATGGCCGCTAAAAGAAATAAACCTAAAAAAGCAAAAATAGTAGAACTGACTAAACGTATTTCCACCATGGAACAAAAACATAAAGCATCCCTAGCCACAGAGGCATTGACAGAACTGACGCGCACAAGAGAGGAACTCTTGGAAGTATTACACAAGAATCTAAAACGTAAATACACGTTAACACAAAAGTGCTTCTACGAATTTGGTAACAAATCCGGGAAACTGTTAGCCAGAGCCTTACAGGCTAAAAAAGTGGCACATACTATTCACACGATCAAAGACCCCACTGGTAAAGCCTTAGTGACTTCGGAAGACAATTTAGCAAACCAATTTGTGCATTACTTCTCTGAATTATACAACTTACATACCCCTCAGCCAACCACCACCCCAGATAACCGGACGGCAGCAATACAGAACTTCCTCAAACAATATTCTCCTCCACCCCTTACAGCAGAAGAATCCATAAATCTAGACCTACCACTGACTGTGGAAGAGACTTTAAACGCTTTAAAACAATTGAAACCAGGTAAGAGCCCCGCTCCAGACGGCCTGACGGTCAGCTACTACAAATCCTTCCCTGACACGCTTATTCCCCAGCTAGTCAAGGCCTTCAACAACTTTACACCCTCCAGCATAGCCACCAGAGATATGCTAGAAGCCCACATCACCCTCATCCCTAAACCAGGCAAGGACGTCACACTGGTCTCCATCTATCGTCCCATCTCTCTACTAAATGTAGACGTCAAAATATACGCCAAAGCCCTATCCAACCGCATCCTCCCCCTAATCTCCAGACTGGTATCTACAGATCAAGTAGGATTCGTCCCTGGCAGGGAAGCTAGGGACAACACTACAAAAGCTTTAAACATTCACCATTGGCTATCCACTACGTCTGCACCCGGCTTTTTTCTATCCCTGGATGCGGAGAAGGCGTTCGACAGAGTGGCCTGGGACTTTATGGATGCAACCCTACAATCTATAGGCATACCACAACACCTACTTCAAATGATATTAGCTTTACACTCGACTCCCATGGCCAAAATTAGAGTGAATGGTCGCCTGTCGGAGGCCTTCTCCGTCTCCGCTGGAACCAGACAGGGATGGCCCTCATCCCCTCTGATTTTCATACTCACCATGGAACCCCTACTTCATAAACTTAGAGAGAACCCAGATATCAAAGGCCTAGAAACAAACCACAAACAATATAAGGTAGCAGCCTACGCAGATGATATCCTGCTCTTCCTCACAGATCCGATTAATACCATCCCTAACCTTCTCAAAGACTTTTCACTCTTCAAATCTAACCTACAAATAACAAATAAACTTTTCAAAATCAAAAGCCCTAAACATTACCCTGCCTACTGCTATAGTTACACAATGTAAATTTAACTTTCCATTTTGCTGGGAACCCCACGCCATCACATACCTTGGCTTTAAAATCCCCACCAGACTGACGGACCTATATACGCAAAATTTCCAACCTGTCCTTCAGACCATCCAAGGCGACCTACAAAAGTGGCATACAGGGCTGTTCTCATGGTTCAGAAGGACAGCTATTTTGAAAATGAACGCGTTACCCAGACTGCTATATCTTTCAAGCCATCCCCATACAACTCCCACTATCCTTCTTTTCTACGTGCAAAAAGATGTGTAGGACATTCATATGGACCTCCAAAATGCCCAGGCTAAATTGGACAAGACTGACACTCCCCAAATTACAGGGAGGACTACACCTACCAGACATCCAAGAATACTACTGGGCTTACCACCTGTCCAGAATTGTTGACTGGCATGTACATAGCAACAACAAAGATTGGATCCATATTGAACACGCATTCACCCCGATCCCACTAAAACACCTACCATGGATCAATCCAAACAAGATTCCAAAAGAAATCAAATCACATCCACTAATCAATGCCACGCTGCTGAACCTTAAAGCGGCATGCAAACCACTCCATCTGAGACCCACACTTGAACCCATGACACCTTTGGAAGACAACCCGGACTTTGAACCGGGCCTGTTCTTATACAACCCAACGGTAGACCCACAAAGACCCCGACTTAAAATACAACAACTTTTTCACAACGAAGAACTCTTGACACATCAAGTCATGTCCTCTAAATTCCCAGAATACCACATTCCTTTCTATAAATATCTGCAGATCCGACATTTTATTCAAAGCTATAAATCCAATGCATCCCTACACAGGGAACTTACACCTTTTTTTTTTTTAATCTTTATTTAATTTTCAACATCTTAATACAAAAACAGACCCCAAACATATGGGTGGAATACAATAAAACTTACAGCAAAAAACTCTCAGTTCTCTTCGACAAATGCCAAACATAAACCCCCACATATAGTCCCTCCCTTTCTCCCCCCATCCCCCCTCCCAGCCCCTGAAGATTTTCTCTTGACTGGTTTAATCTTGATGAGTTCTTATATTCTTGAACCCATCCTACAACATAAAGCTTCCGCATAGCGCTTAGTTTTTTTAAATGTAATCCAGCAATCCCATTTACCCCTTTGTACAATTTGGTCCTTTCTAGATGTTCTCCTAATTCTTCTCTCTCTACGGTGTAGATTTAATTAACTCTGGCCACCCAGTCCCTAATCCTAGGCGCTTCTAATTCCTGCCATTTCTTTGGAATAATATTTTTAGCTGAATTTAGTAGTACCGGAACTATTGACGTTTTATACCCTCTTTCCCCCTTCCGACCTATGGAACAAACAGTCCCAGGGGTCGAACATGACCGCCTTTCTTGTTATTTCTTCAATTAACCTAGTCACTTCTTGCCAAAAGATTTTTATTTTGGGACATTCCCACCACAGGTGCGCCATAGTTCCTGGGGACGTGCATCCTCTCCAACAGTTCGGGGACCTTTCTGGTGTAAACTTACTAACTCTAACCGGGGTCATATACCACCTGGTCAGACACTTGTAATTACTCTATCTCGTTTTTGTATCCACTGCCGTTCCGTGCGTCGCCCCCAAGATGCACCTTACTTTATCACCATCGCCACATGCTCCCAACTCCGCCTCCCATTTTTTAATGGACGGGGGTGACTCCGTCCCCGTTCCCCTCACCAAAATTTTGTAAATTTCTGAGATTTTCCCCTTCACTGACTCCTTGCAGAATAACTTCTCTATCGGTCTATAGTCCGCTTCCTCCCTTAATGGGCCGGGGAGACTGTTAATAAAGTGCGCTAGCTGGCCGTATCTCCACCCATCTAATATCAATACATCCTCTTGTGCTGCTAATTCTTGAAAAGTGCAAATTTTCCCTCTCTTAGTGATACCCCTAACTTGTGCCTCTCTATCCAATATCCAATTTCCACCCACTTTCTCCATCCCCGGGGGAAAGAGTAAATTTTCCTTCAAAAACATTAAAGGAGAATTATATTCCCACTTGTTGTTTAAGTGCAACTGGTCCCAAATTTTAAATGTGAGGTGTGTAATATAGTGTGTGTCCTTTCCCAAGTTCCTAAAATGTGGGGGATTACAAATCAAATGATTTAACTGTGTATTACTTAACCTTTTTTCTACATTAACTCATCTTTTGTTTTCCCTATTGTTTGCCCAATCCAGTGCCCGTGCTAAGACTATTGCTTTATAGTAAATCCTAAAATCTGATAGGGCCAGCCCTCCACTTACTTTTTCTCTCCTCAACACCTTATGGGCGATCCTTGGTTTCTTATTGTCCCAGATATATTTACTTATAAGACTGGTCAACACTTTAAAAAAGTTTTGCGGTAGGGGAATCGGGAGCATCTGCATCTTATATAGCACCTTTGGGGCTAACACCATCTTTACTAGGTTAATTCGCCCCATCCATGAGACGGGGCAATATTTTATTCTATTTATTTCCGCTCTTATTTCATTTAATAGAGAAATAAAATTCAGTCTATACAACTTCTCTCTATAACCCGTCAATTGACCCCCAGGTACTTTATGCTGTCCTTCCATGGGAACTGAAACACTTCACTGAGTCTACGCGCTTCCTGTTTTTTAATATTGCTTTTTAGGGCTTCTGACTTTTCTATGTTCATTTTGAAGTTTGAGAGCTCACTGTAATTCCTCAATGTGGACAGCAGATTTGGTATCGTGATTCTAGGGTTGGAGACATAAAAAAGAACATCATCCGCAAAAGCGGCCAATTTATGTTCCTCCTCGCCCACTGTGCAGCCACTTATATCTGGGTTTTTCCTAATCATAGCTAGGAGGGGTTCTAAGGCCAGGACAAACAAAAGCGGAGACAAAGGACAGCCTTGCCTCGTCCCGTTTTTAATAACAAATTGTGCTGAGGGAGTGTTATTGACCCTTACATATGCTGTAGATTGGTTATATAAGATTTTTATCCATTTTAACATTGTAGGCCCTACTCCCAATACTTAGAGTGTACAAAACATGAATCCCCAGTCTACTCTGTCGAACGCCTTTTCGGCATCTATCGACAGAAGCAGACTGGGGACCCCACTCGATTTAAATGCCTCCATTATCAGGAGGGACTGCACCCCGTTATCCCTGCCCTCCCTCCCTGGGACAAATCCCACCTGGTCTGGATGGACCAATAAGGGCATTTTCTCCCTAAGGCGTACTGCCAACACTTTTGCATATAGCTTGGTGTCCGCGTTTAAAAGCACAATCGGTCTATAACTCGTGCATGAAGTCCGTTCTCTCCCCTCCTTGGGAATAAGTGTCACCGCAGCCAACAGAGCATCTCTACACAGTTCTCCCTGCTTACCTAGACCATTCCATATTTGGCACAGTCGAGGGACCAGGGAGCTACTAAATTTCCTATAGAAGCTGCTTGTAAAGCCACCAGGCCCCGGACTTTTGCCCGGGGGGAAGACTTTAAGGCCACGTATATCTCCTCTTCCATTACTTCCATTATCGGGCGCTCTAACTCCAGTGTATCTGCTTCCGACAATGTAGGAAGTCCCGCCCTTTTTACAAACTCTCTCATCTTCTCTTCCTTATTTCCCTTACTTTTTCCCCCTTGCCCAACCGAGTAGAGCAATGAGTAGAACTGTCTGAATTCCTCTCCTATCTCTTCGGTGGTGTGTCTCATTTCACCTTTACTATTTTTGATCTTCTCTATAAAATTCTCATCCTTTTTTTTCCTGATGACTGATACCAAATGGTTCCCCACCTTATTACCTTTCAGATGGAACCTTCTTAGATGTTTATTCCTGATTTTCACCATCTCTTCTTCTGATAACTCCCTGAGCTCTTCTCTTTTTAATGTCAGTTCTTTAAATATGAGTTCTTCACTTCCGCTCGAGACTTTATGAAACTGTTCTAGCTGATAGATTTTAGCGATAAGACTTTCTTTCTTTTTTCCCCTTTCTCTCTTCTCACCTGAACTTATGGAAATTATAACCCCCCTTATGTATGCCTTAAAGGCCTCCCACAGGACTGCCCCCGTTATCTCGCTCGACTCGTTATTAATGAAGAACTTGTCGATTTCCCTCTAAATTTTCTCGGCAACAGTATCTTTCTTGAGAAGGTCCTTATTAAACCGCCATGAAAACGGGACCCTTTGAAGCCCCCTGAACTTTACAATCATCGATATGGGGGCATGGTCCGATAAAGTCACAGCCTCAATCTTCAACTCTACTATACAATCCAACAGGCTATGGTCTACCATCCGGTAATCCAGCCTTGAATAGGTCCTGTGGACCAGGGAAAAGAAAGAGTAATCCCTCTCCTTGGGGTGCTGTACCCGCCAAACATCAATAAGTTGGCTGTCATGGAACTTTCTCCCTAGTCTCAACAATAGCTTTTTTCCTGCTTCCTGGGTTCCAGAAGACCTATCCAAGGCTGGATCTAAACAAAAGTTAAAATCACCTGCCAAAATTGTTTCCCCCTCCTTAAATGTATCCAAGCTAGACATGGTCCGGGAGAGGTAATTTATTGGGTCTCTATTCGGGCAATAGACGTTGGCCAATGTGTACATCCTGTCCCCTAGTTTAATTTTTACAAACAAAAACCACCCCTCTTCATCCGCCCTCTTTTCAATCAGTGTGAATTTGGTCCGTTTCGAGAACCATATAGCCACTCCCTTCGCTCTTTTGATTGGTGAGTCACAATACATCCAGACTGGAAAATTCTTTGAGTTCAGCTTAATGTTTTCCTCCTTCACCAGATGGGTCTCCTGCAGGAAGACCACATCTGCACCATAACTCTGCAATTCATTCAAAATTTTCCGCCTCTTCCCTGGTGAATTTAACCCCTTCACATTGTAGGACAGACACCTAACCTCCATCTCGACACTCATCCGCCATACCATTTGTTGAACATCTGCACGGGCAGCCCCCCCACTACTCCACCCCCCACCCTCCCCCCCACAGACCCCCCCCTTCCCCCCTCCCACCCCCCACCCCATGCTCCTGACCTGCTTCCCCTCGTGCTCTAGGGTGAGACTCTGGCCATGGACAGCCGTGGTGTCCCCTCTCCCCGAAGGGGGGACGAGACCCCAGAGGTCCTCCTACCAATCACTTGTTCACTCCCCTTCCCCAGCCCCCCCACCCTCCCCTCTCGCCGACCCAACCCCCCAATAAGCCTCCCCCAGCCCCCCATCTCCCTCCTCCCCCTATGTTTGGAATAAGTATGATCAAGAACCCTTCAATCAAGGCATAACCCCATCTGGTATATTTGGTACAGGAATCTCTAAGTTCCTGCAGAAGTCCTGCAGGTCCCCCATACGTTTCATCTTAAACGACCTGCCTTCTTTTGTCACACTCAAAGACAACGGGAAACCCCAACTATATTCTAAGTTTGCCCCCTTCAGTAAGTCCAATAACGGTCTTAATTGGCGTCTTCCCGCCAGAGTTCCAGCCGACAGATCTGAACATGTTTGGATTTCTTGGTTATTAAATTTCACTGGCTGTACCTCTCTTAAATTACTCCAAATCTTTGCTTTGTCCTCAAATTGATGGAACTTTACTATAATGTCCCTGGGCACATCTTCTCTAACATTTGGGGGTTTTCTTATCCTGTGGACTCTGTCGATCTTTAGTTCACGATCTGGGTTCCTTCCCAGAAGTGGGTTGAAAAGTTCTTTAATCACTGTGAACAGGTCTTCACCTCTCTGCTCTGGTAGGGATCTGATTCTTAGATTTTGCCGCCTGTTTTGGTTTTCTTGTTCCTCTAATCTGCACATCAACTCACATTAGTCCCCCTGGAGAGTTTTTACTTGTTTTTTAAGGGTCTCTATGTCCTGGACATGCTGTTCCACCAGCATCTCTGCTTCTTCTACTCGCTTTAGGAGATGTCCCAAATCTGTCCTGACATTGAGGATTTCAGCCTAATTGAGTTTTCCAGCCTGATAAACATATCTTGTATCTCAAATTTAGTTGGAAGGGCTTCTACCGCCGGATCAGCCTCCATACTTGGGTCCGGTTCTGCTTCGGCCTGGGCCTCTATGTTGGGGGTCCCCCCTTGCGCACCTTTGTTCTTGACTGTGGCCTTTTTTTATCCTTAACTTCTTGCTGTTTGTTACCCGGACCTGGGCTTTTTAGGTATTTTTGGATTGTGCTGGAAATTAAGCTATCTCTGGGCTTATTAAGCTCTGCTTGCTTTTGTGAGCGTCCTCTCATGATCCCCCCTTCCCTGCTCTCCACTTCTTCACCTTTTACACCGGCTTTATTATTTCTGCAGGGATGACCCGCCTCCTGCTCTCCTCAGCTTAGCAGTATAGCTGCATGCAATGACTGTCCTCCAATTTCGCCCAGGTAGCCCCTTTAAGCTTCAGATCACTATACCAGTGTATTTCTATACAGTTCTATTGGCACTGCCCTGGGTCGCTTCGACCTCTCATCCCACTTCCTTTATTTTGATGTTAATATTATGTCACGCCAGAGGGCTACAGAGGGCTCCACTCTCCTTCCGGGCTAAACAATGTACACTTAATTCCTTGGTTGGTAGGTGTATGGCCATACAATACATTCCCTCTATGTATCACCTGCCCGCAGTGCCTTTAGATTTTTATTTCTGTGTTGGGTTATCTTTCTGCCATACAGTTCAAATGGGTGAGAGTAATCTCAATAGACTCTTCACCAAAAAGAAAGGTCCTACCTGTGTCCTGTAGACCTCTTAGGAACAACCTGGTATTTCAGTGAGGATTAGTGAGGATTAGATCACTCTGATGCGGCTAACCGCCGTCTGCAAACAGGGGGACCCCTCACCAACTGGTCTTCACTTGTCAGCTTTCCAAGACGCCAAAACCGCTGCTTGCACCGTTCACACTCACTTTCCTGGTGTTTGTTGAACGGCTGCGCCGTCGAGGGGGATGGATCGGAGGGCGTGCAGGAAGCCTCAGGGAGCCGAGTCGGAGAAGGAAGCAGGAGACGCTGTAGCGGCGAGCGGCTGCCCCGACAGCCAGCCGTCCGGTACGCTGTATATATACCCCTGGTCTTCTGAATGACCGGCTGCCTAGCGTGCACCTTCGCCGCCTAGGAGGGGGGTTTAAGCGGCTGGCTCCGGGCTCTCACCCTGTGCCTTCTGAATAGCTGCCATCGTTCCAGCCTCTGACCTCCGCCTTCCACCGCCCCACTACCAGGCCCCTCCCCCACACAGAGCACGTCACATCCTTGAGTGAGGTTTTAATAGTAGATACCGGAACCTACACCTTTTGAACTCCTTTGCAACAGTGTAGAACCCCAACGACACCTAATCTCAACTGTCTATGCGCTCCTATTCTCGACTCACAAAGTTAAAGAAGATAAACTAGTGAGACAGTGGGAAACTGACCTAAACTTAGACCTTACATCTGAAGAATGGGGACACATATGCACTCATATCCATAAAGGCTCAATTAATATATCAACACAGGAAAGCAGATATAAAATTTTCACAAAATGGTACAGGACTCCTGACAAAATTCATAGATTTCACTCTAACCTCCCTCCAATATGTTGGAGATGCAATGCAGCATGAGGCACACTACTCCACATTTGGTGGGAATGCCCACCCATCAAAACCTACTGGGTAGAAATCCATTGCCTAATTACACAAATTACGACATATACCCCCAACTTTACCCCCGCTCAATTTCTACTGCACCACACCTCCATCCCACAGTTGGTGTACAAAAAATCTCTTGTACTACACCTCATTAACGTGGGCAATCAATGTATCCCAGTACACTGGAGAAGCATTTCTCCCCCCACTATCGCAGAATGGATACAACGAGTAAACAGAGTGGCTGAAATGGAAAACCTCATACATCAATCTACAGATACCCCATCCAAATACAGGGAAACATGGGCCTGCTGGTCACATTTTAGGGAATCACAACCGACGAACACTTCCACCATCCAATCCTCCACCGTTACCTGAAACAACAAAAAGCCAACAGTGACTAACACGCCCTGAACCTCCGCCCCCATCCTCTTTCCCTCTTCTCTCCGTGCAATCACCCTAAACAACCCATACAAACGGGCTCACACCAATGGAGGACCATTGGTGACAAACTATTACCCACAATCTCGGACCTTCTGAAAGGTAAAACTTCCTACGTATAGTTTAGAAAAACCAACAAACCAACATGATTTGCCCCTTCACTACACATCTATACACCACCCCTCCGGGCACAGTCATATCCCTTTAGGGGTGCCTGGAGGCAAGGGTTAAACTGGTCTGTTAAAGCCCATCACACCCTCAGAGCTCATCAAATACACTCACTCACTGCGTTCCAATATAGAACTTCATAGAAAACAATCAATCATCTCTTAAGATCCCCCAACATTGACCAGGTTAATCAAATGAAAAAACAGAAACACTTGATAATCATCATCCAAATATCTTACACTCCTCCAAAAATTGAAAAGTAATTGACCATCATGATCGACAATGTTTCTTATAATGCAATGGTTATGCTTGCTGATGACTCTGTATTGTATACCTCTGTTATGATTACTGTATACCTGTGAAAATTCAATAAAATATCTTTAAAAAAAATATATTGTAATTACATGACCCTGTTAAACAGGGGCAGAAAAATTGGGCCTTTGGTTTTGGTAGCGCCAGAACACTGTAAGCCCTCACGGTTACTCTTGTTGGGTGCAGGAATGGGCCCTGCTGTGAAATATTATATCAAAAATTGTAATTGAATGCCACTGTTAAACAGGGGCAAAAAAATGGGCCTTGGGTGGTGATGGTGGTGCCCTAAACCAAAAATACTGTTGGAAGCTAGCATCATCAAGACTGAGGAGGAATAGAATAGTCAGCATAAGCAGTCTTCAAGGGATCCCACATCCATAGCAAATTCAATCAGTTACATCAGCATCGGGTGCTTGATAGCTTCTGATCCAAGACTGATTCATTTTTATGAATGTGAGCCTATCAATGGAGTCTGTGGACAGGCGCACTCTTTGATCCATTACAAACCCTCCAACAGCACTGAATGTACATTCAGAAAGCACGCTGGATGCAAGACAGGCCAGTAGCTTAATTACATATTGAGCAAGTTCTGGCCAGTGGTCCATTCTCAAGACCCAGTAACCCAGTGGATGCCCTGTTGATAAGGTCTCCAAATCTGCTCTTGCCCCTAGATATTCCTGCACCATATAATGCAGACTCTGGCGATGGTTGCTTGAACCGATCAGACCTTGGCGCTGAGGACTGAAAAATTGTTTAGAGGCATCGATCAGCCGGCCACCTTCTCCACCGCTCATCCTCTGACTGAACGAAGCCTCAACACGTTGTCCAGCTCCAGGATATTGTAACCTCCCAGTGTCTAGAAATGTGTTGCACAAACCATTCTTCAATGCCTCCTGAAGATGTTTCATTCACTGCTCCCTCTGTGAAGGCAAGATGAGTTCTGCAACCTTACCCTTGTAACGTGGATCAAGAAGGGTTGCCAGCCAGTAATGATCCCTCTCCTTGATATCAAAAATCCTAAGGTCCTTTTGCAGGCTTTGCAGAATCAGGAAGGCCATGCAGCCTAAGTTTGTAGAGGCATTCGATTCTGAGTCCTCTGGGTCACTAAGGATCACATTATCCGTAACTACCTCCTCACAGCCACGTACAACTCCTTGGGTTTCTGGGGACTGAAAACCATCCATTGAAGACTGCTGCTGAGTGTTATCCTCTATATCCATGCTGACACAATCCTTCTCCTCCTCCTCTTCTTCCTATGTGTTTGGCGGGCCCGCAGGAATGCTATCTGGTCAAAGGGGGCCTTGAGAGGAAAGGGAGTCCTCCTCTTCCTAGTGCCCTGTCCATTATTCGACCATAAGTCAGCAGGAAGATTAGGGGGGCAGTGTCACTGATGCATGCATTGTCCGCTGTTCACCATCCTTGTGACCTCCTCAAATGGTGACAGGACAGTGCATGCATCCTTGATCAGTAGCCACTGGCGTGGTGAAACAAAGCCAAACTGCCCTGACCCTGTTCTGGTGCCATACTTGCACAGGTAATCATTGATGGCCTTCTGCTGTGTGTGCAGCCACTGCAGCATTGCCAGCGTTGAGTAACAGCTGGTGGGCATGTCACAAATGAGGCAGTTGGTGGGCAGGTTGCATTCCCTTTGAATGTCAACCAGCCGAGCACTGGCATTTTATGACCAGCGAAAATGACCACAGACTTTTCTGGCCTGCCTCAGGAAATCTTGTAAGCCTGGGTACCTGCTCAAGAACCACCGCACCACCAAATTTAGGATGTGTGCCAAACATGGAACACGGATCAAGTGTCCCAGTCGGAGGGCGGAGACAATGTTGGTGCCATTGTTGCATACAACCATTCCTGGCTGAAGCTGGCTTGGCATCAACCACCTCTGAGCCTACCCCTGCATAGCTGACATAATCTCTGCCCCAGTGTGGCTTCTGTCCTCTAGGCAGACCAACTCAAGCACTGCATGGCATCTTTTAGCCTGACTGCTTGCATAGCCCCTTGAACGCTTACAGAGCACCGCTGGTTCAGATGACAAATCTGCAGAAGAGGCCATAGAGGAAGAAGAAGAGGAGAGGGTGGAGGAGAGAGCTGTGGCAGAATCACCACTAGCATTTTGGAGGCGTAGTGGCGAAACAAGCTCCAACAACACTGAACCATGTTCTGCATCCTTCCCAGCTGCCAGCAGAGTTACCCAGTGTGCCGTGAAAGAAAGGTAACATCCCTGCCCCTGCCTGCCAGACCATGAGTCAGCGGTAATATGAACCTTACTGCTAACTGCCCTTTTCAATGAGGCCAAAACATTGCCTTCCACATGCCACCGGTAGAGAGCCAGAATGGCCTTCCGTGAAAAGAAATGGCCTTTTGGAACCTGCCACTGAGGTACAGCACATTCCACAAATTCACAAAAGGGGGCAGAGTCTATCAGCTGAAAAGGCAGCAATAGCAGTGCTAGCAATTTGGCCAAGCTAGCATTTAGACGCCATTTACCACTGGGTAAGTGAAAACTCCTGCCCTCAAAAATACAGGAACAGTGGGAGCAATCCCCACATTTAAAGGTGCCATTGGGTCTAGATATTGGTCTTTTGGATGGTGAGTAATGGCTACTCATCAAACGATCTCCTAAAGAGGAAGCTCTGTGAAACACCAGTTCCGGAGCAGATCTGACATGTCTGCTCAGGACATGATGTTCCGCAAGTATATGCCAATGATTCGATAGTATTGCTCTGAGTTGTTTGTGGTGGGCAGAGTACGTGGTAATGAATCTGACTGTATCGGTCGATGAAGGTGTACGGGTGTACAGTAAGGAGCTTCTAGGGTGGGCTAATGTTTTATTAAATGCTTTTCTTAAGTTTGTACCTGTATACCCTCTAAGTAATAGCCAGTCACGTAAGGCATTAGCTTGGATGCTAAAATCAGTCTCTAGTGTGCAGTTTCTTTGTAGGCGCAAGTATTGCATGTATGGAATACTTCACACTAGTGGACCAGGATGGGCACTAGATGCATGGAGCCGAGTGTTGCCGGCTGTTGGTTTTGCCTATTGTACCATCTGGTTGCTTGATAATAGAGAGATCCAGAAAGGGGATCTAACTATTGTCAAAATGTAATGTAAATTTGAGATTAACCTCTTGGCGTCCGCGCTATAGCTGAATGACGGCCACAACGCGGACCTGAATTTCCATCATATGACAGCCTCCCCTTTGATCACCGAGTCACTGAGACTCAGCTGATTATGTGGTAAGGGGCCGGGATCGGCCCCTTACTCGGATCTGTGATCAGCAGAGTCTCAGTGATCACAGCGCGTGCTGGGCGCGTGGGGCGCGTGCAAAGGGGAGGCCAATGACAGCTGATCACATGATGTAAGCAAAAGCTCGGTAATCATTTTTTTTCTCCTCACACTGACAGCGTGAGGAGAAAAAAAAGCCGATCACTGGCTTATGTGCAAGGGACATCGGTCCCGAAGAGGAAGAGGCAATTTTGCCTCATCTGTGTCACCAGTACCCCCTGCCAGTGCCACCTGCCATTGCCACCTGCCAGTGCCCACAGTGCCCACCAGTGCCACCTATCAATGCCCATGAGTGCCACCTATCAATGCCCACCAGTGGTGCCAATCAGTGCCACCTAGCAGTGCTGCCTATCAGTGTAACCAATCAGTGCCCATTATTGCCACCCATCAGTGCCCATCACTGCCACCTATCGGTGCCCATCAGTGCTGCCTCATCAGCGTACAATGAATGAGAGAAATTTTATAACAAAATATAAAAAAAAAACATTTTTTTTTAAAAATGTGGTCTTTTAAAAAATGTTAACATAAAATAAAAGCCACAGAGGTGATCAAATACCACAAAAAGAAAGCTCTATTTGTGGGGAAAAAATTATAAAAATTTCATTTGGGTACAGTGTAGCATGACTGCACAATTGTCATTCAAATTGGTCTGGACAGGAGGGGGGTTTAAGTGCCCAGTAAGCAAGTGGTTAAAGCTGATGTCATTCAAACACTGAATGAATTCCAACAGTCCATCTCTGATGCATACTATGAGTAGGTCATGTATGTACCTATACCATAATAGTACATGATTTGAGGAATTCTGTATTTTGGTCATCCGAAGTTATGTGTCTCTCACACCCACCTTTCTAGCAGCTTGATTCCACACTTGGCCATTAACCATTGGCCATTGACTCATTGGATGAGCAACTCATTCTTTTTATGTTTTTTGCTGAATTCTAATTGGCCAAGTTTCTCAATTGTAGCTTACGTGTCTTGT
This sequence comes from Lithobates clamitans, assembly GCA_037952925.1. NCBI lineage: Eukaryota > Metazoa > Chordata > Amphibia > Anura > Ranidae > Lithobates > Lithobates clamitans. Next base: position 219,647 of record JBBGZY010000570.1, read on the forward strand.
GCCTTATTTAATTACCGTATATACTCGAGTATAAGTCATTCCGAGTATAAGTCGAGGCCCTAATTTACCACAAAAAAATGGGAATAACTAATTGACCCGAGTATAAGACGAGGGTGAGAAATGCACAGCTACTATAAGTGGAAAAGAGGGTCAACAATGCCCATTTGCAGCCTCACTGTGCCCATTTGCATGCCTCACTGTGCCCATTTGCAGCCATAGGTCCCCTGAACTTCAAACTCGGTAGTTAAGGGTTCCTAGATGCCCCCTAGCTGCAGCCAAAATTTGGGGTCTCTGAACCCAAAGGGTCCCAAAATGACATTGCTGCAGATAGACACAGTTGGCCGAATTTGGGGCCCGTATCTTGGGGCCACTTAGTGCTAAGAACCCCAAATTTGGTGTGCAAACCCAGTGGAACTAGCACCATAAAATAGAAGCTAGGGTTTCTAGCACCAAGTGGCCCCGAGATACAGGGCCCCAAATATCGGTTCAGAAAATGTCAAGCACTTTTCTATAGCAGAGAATGACATTTTCCGAACCAGATTTGGGGCCCCATATCTCGGGGCCACTTGGTGCTAAGAACTCCATCTTTGGATATGTTATGGTACCAGTGCCACTGTGTTTGCACACCAAATTTGGGGTTCCTAGCACTAAGTGGTTTTGAGATAAGGGGCCCCAAAGTCGGTTCAGAAAATGTCAAGCACTTTTCTGCAGCAGAGAATGACATTTTCTGAACCGATTTTGGGGCCCTGTATCTCGGGGCCACTTAGTGCTAGGAACTCCATCTTTGGATATGTTGTGGGACCAGTTCCACTGGGTTTGCACACCAAATTTGGGGTTCCTAGCACCAAGTGGCCCTGAGATACAGGGCCCCAAATTCGGTTTGGAAAATGAAATTTTTTCCTGCAGAAAAGTGCTTGACTCGAGTATAAGTCGAGGGGGGCACTTTCAGCACAAAAAAATGTGCTGAAAAATTTGACTTATACTCGAGTATATACGGTACTTGTCTTATAGATTATTCCTCCTGAGGAAGTGGTGTGTGTACCGCAAAACTAGTAGAGGAAAGGTCAATTTTTTAAGACACACTTCATCAACAAATACCTCTTGGAGGAACCCTGAATATTTGTTCATTGATTATTTAACTTTTTTTTTAAATGAATTTTGTGTCATTTTTATATGTAATAAATTATTAATTTTATATAAGAACTACATTGTTGTTTATCAGTACCGAGATAGTCCACCATAACCACTTGGGTGGGAATAATATGTATGGTCAGCTTCAGCAACTGCCCATATTACCCCACCCCCCCGTTTCTTTTTCCTTATTCTAAAATTGATTAAATTCAATATTTTCCTTAAGATTCTACAAACAATACCCCATAATGACAACGGGAAAGACGTTTGTTTGAAATCTTTGCAAATTAATTAATAAAAAAGGAAAAACACACTTGTACATACGTATTCACAGCCTTTGCCATGACACTCAAAATTGAGCTCAGGTGCATCCTGTTTCCACTGATCATCCTTGAGATGTTTATGCAACTTGATTGGAGTCCATCTGTGGTAAATTCAGTTGATTGAACATGATTTGGAAAGGCACACACCTGTCTATATAAGGTCCCACAGTTAACAGTGCATGTCAGAACACAAACCAAGCCATGAAGTCCAAGGAATTGTCTGGAGACCTCTGTGAATGGATTGTATTAAGGCATAGATCTGGGGAAAAGTACAAAAAATGTTCTGCAGCATTGAAGGTCCCAATGAGCACAGTGGCCTCCATCATCTGTAAATGGAAGAAGTTTTAAACCACCAGGACTCTTCCTAGACAGGCTGCCTGGCCAAACTGAGCGTTCGGGGGAGAAGGGCTTTTGTCAGGGAGGTGACCAAGAACCCGATTGTCACTCTGACAGGGCTCCAGCATTTCTCTGTGGAGAGAGGAGAACCTTCCAGAAGAACAACCATCTCTGCAGCGCTCCATCAAATCAGGCCTGTATGGTAGAGTGGCCAGATCACAGCCACTCCTAAGTAAAAGGCACATGACAGCTCACCATGAGTTTGCCAAAAGGCACCTGAAGGACTCTCAGACCTTGAGAAAAAAAAATATCTGCTCTAATGAAACAAAGATTGAACTCTTTGGCCTGAATGGCAAGCATCATGTTTGAAGGAAACCAGGCACCGCTCATTACCTGGCCAATACCCTCCCTACAGTAAAGCATGGTGGTGGCAGTATTATGCTGTGGGGATGTTTTTCAGTGGCAGGAACTGGGAGACTAGTCTGGATCGAGGGAAAAATGAATGCCGCAATGTACAGAGACATCCTTGATAAAAACCTGCTCCAGAGCAATCTGGACCTCCGACTGGGGCAAAGGTTCATCTTCCAACAGGACAACGACTCTAAGCACAAAGCTAAGATAACAAACGAGTGGCTACTGTACTCAGTGAATGTCCTTGAGTGGACCAGCCAGAGCCCAGACTTAAACCCAATTGAACATCTCTGGAGAGATCTAAAAATGGTTGTGCATCAACGCTCCCCATCCAACCTAATGGAGCTTGAGAAGTCCTGCAAAGAAGAATGGGAGAAACTGCCCAAAAATAGGTGTGCCAAGCTTGCAGCATCATACTTAAAAAAACCTTGAGGCTGTATTTGGTGCCAAAGGTGCTTCAACAAAGTATTGAGCAAAGGCTGTGAATACTTATGTACAAGGGATTTTTTTTGTTTTTTATTTTTAATAAATTTGCTAAGATTTCAAACAAATTTCTTTCACATTGTCATTATGGGGTATTTTGAAGAAAATATTTAATGTAATCCATTTTGGAATAAGGCTGAAACATAAAAAAATGTGGAAAAAAGGAAGCGCTGTGAATACCTTCCGGATGCATTGTATATAGATGATTTGTGGAGAATAAAGATACCATTTAGTATCACTTTAAATGTGCCATCTCAAGAGGCAAGAGGTGTTTTGGGTTCATACATTACAATACAGAAATATCTGAATTATGATTATCTTTATATATGCAAATTTAGCTTTTTTTTTTTAATGATATGCATTTTGATTTGTTTCCAATAATTGTTTAGTGATAATTTAATAATATATTGTTAGATAAATATACCATACATGGACTCCTGTTGATTCCAACAATCCAATAAATGTGTAAATGTATGTACAAGAAAGATGTCATTCTCAAGCAGTACTCTACAGTGTCCACAAGATGACACCAGAACACTGTTAAAGCTGTAACAAACGTTAGCATAGTGAAGTTGATTTTTGTTTCCAAATTTATCTAGTGGGTGCTAAATGATTTGTCCATGTAATAACATTGCAATGATATACTGTATAGTTCACAGATAATATGGCCATTGACAAGTATATAAAAGGGACTTACCATTTAGTACAGTTTAGGGACTGCCTTTAGACAAGGTTCACACTATTGTGAGTCTGCGAACTGCGTTTTGCACAGCACAGCACAGCAGCCCATTCGATTGAATGGGCTGCCGTGCCTCCTGAAATGCAGGGAAATGGTCCCTGCACCATTTTATAAAATGTATAAATTGCAACCCTCACAGGAACCGCAAGTGCAACATGGTTCCCAGTGCAGGAGTGTGGTTAAGATTAATGGCACCAGCACGCATCGCCTGCGATTTACTGTGCAGGTGGTTGTGGCTGTGTGAACAGGTGCCAACCTGCAGCAGGAACCACCCACACAAGCATGAACCTAGCCTTAAAATTATAGTAAAGTAAAAATTTTTATTAAAAAAAAAAATAACATACACGTTATACTTACCTAAAAAACAGAAAGGGTTCTGTGAGCCACCACTGACCAAATGCCCGGCAAATATATAGAGAAGGGAAGCTGCTATTGTTGAACACATCTCACAAATCGTGCAAGTAAAAATGAAAAAAATATATACGCTGCGATATAAATGTGATGAACATCTCATCATTGTTAAACAAAAAAAAGGTAGTGCTGTGCTAAATAATATGCAATACACACCCAATAGATGAATACCAAATGCATATAAATAGCATAAAACACACCAACAATGATCAATATGTGATGTGACAGTGTAAAAATCAAGGGAGTGAAAAACTCAGATGCAGAATAATATATATATATAGTGCTCATGTGAAAAAATCCATAAAACTCATAAATTCCGTAAAAAAATCTATAAAATATATTGTGAATAAATCAAATATCAAAGTGCTCATGTGCAGACAAAGTGTCCTGCTGTGCCTCTAATAATTGCGCTGAGTAGCCCATGCAATCCAAAACAACTTGGTAGGTGATCAAATGTGCCAAGGTGTCCTCCCTTCAGTGATCCCCTAGGTAGTGAACGCTCACCTTGGAGTGTGCGACTTTGCACTCTGCTCAGTCTAAACACGCTTTTGAACCTCCTCTGGGCTCAGAAGGGAAAAACTGTATCCTGGACTCTTCAGTGAATACCTCCGTATTATGCAAAAATAAGAAGCGCTTGATAGTGTAATAAAGTTGAAATAATTTATTGAACAAAGCAAACAAACCCTTTACCGGGGTACTCACATTTATAAATTGCGTCTAGTGTCCCCTCCCCAACGCATATTCGATACCGGGATGACGTAGCTTCTTCAGGGGGGAAATTTCCCCCTGAAGAAGCTACATCATTCCGGTATTGGATACGCATTGGGGAGGGGACAGGATGGCACGAGAAGCAGTTTACCTGCTTAGGAGGAGACGCACATCACCCCCATACCTGTCAGGTACTTATGTGATCGTTTATCGCTGGTAATAGAGTGGTGCACTAGATGCACTTTACAAATGTGAGTACCCTGGTAAAGGGTTTGTTTGCTTTGGTCAATAAATTATTTAAACTTTATTACACTATCTATCACACTAAGAGTCCAGGATACAGTTTTTCCCTTCTGAGCCCAGAGGAGGTTCAAAAGCGTGTTTAGACTGAGCAGAGTGCAAAGTCGCACACTCCAAGGTGAGCACTTTACAAATGTGAGTACCCTGGTAAAGGGTTTGTTTGCTTTGGTCAATAAATTATTTAAACTTTATTACACTATCTATCACACTAAGAGTCCAGGATACAGTTTTTCCCTTCTGAGCCCAGAGGAGGTTCAAAAGCGTGTTTAGACTGAGCAGAGTGCAAAGTCGCACACTCCAAGGTGAGCGTTCACTACCTAGGGGATAACTGAAGGGAGGACACCTTGGCACATTTGATCACATACCAAGTTGTTTTGGATTGCATGGACTACTCAGTGCAATTATTAGAGGCACAGCAGGACACTTTGTCTGCACATGAGTATTTTGATATTTGATATTTTATTTATTCACAATATAATTTATGGACTTTTTTATGGAATTTATGAATTTTATGGATTTTTTCACATGAGCAATATATACATTTTATTGTGCATCTGAGTTTTTCACTCCCTTGATTTTTACACTATCACATCACAGATTGATCATTGTTGGTGTGTTTTATGCTATTTATATGCATTTGGTATTCATTTATTGGGTGTGTATTGCATATTATTTAGCACAGCACTATTTTTATGAATATATTAATATTCTGATTATAGCTGCTACATTATATATTGATCAATTACCTTTTTTTGTTTTACAATGATGAGATGTTCATCACATTTATAGCACAGCGTATATATTTTATACGTTATACTTACCTGTTCTGTGCAGTGGTTTTGCACAGAGCAGCCCAGATCCTCCTCTTCTCGGGTCTCCTGCCAGTGCCTGGGCCTCTACCCCTTGTCAAGTGTCCCAAAAGCAAACCACTGGCTGTGGGGACACTCATGCATGCGTATGAGACGTATGAGTGCTGTCAGAATTAGGGATGAGCCGAACACCCCCCTGTTCGGTTCGCACCAGAACATGCGAACAGGCAAAAAATGTGTTCAAACATGCGAACACCATTAAAGTCTATGGGACACGAACATGAATAATCAAAAGTACTAATTTTAAAGGCTTATATGCAAGTTATTGTCATAAAAAGTGTTTGGGGACCTGGGTCCTGCCCCAGGGGACATAGATCAATGCAAAAAAGTTTTAAAAACGGACGTTTTTTCTGGAGCAGTGATTTTATTAATGCTTAAAGTGAAACAATAAAAATGTAATATTCCTTTAAATTTCGTACCTGGGGGTGTCTATAGTATGCCTGTAAAGGGGCGCATGTTTCCCATGTTTAGAACAGTCTGACAGCAAAATGACATTTCAAAGGAAAAAAAGTCATTTAAAACTACTCGCGGCTATTAATGAATTGCCGGTCCGACAAAACACATAAAAGTTCATTGATAAAAACGGCATGGGAATTCCCCACAGGGGAACCCCGAACCAAAATTAGAAAAAAAATGCTGTGGGGTCCCCCTCAAAATCTATACTAGACCCTTCAGGTCTGGCATGGATTTTAAGGGGAACATCGCCCCAAAATTTTTTTAAAAAATGGCGTGGGGTCCCCCCAAAAGTCCATACCAGACCCTTATCCGAGCACGCAACCTGGCAGGCCTCAAGAAAAGAGGGGAGAGTGAGAGAGCGCCCCCCCTCCTGAACCGTACCGTGCCACATGCCCTCAACATTGGAAGGTGTGCTTTGGAGTAGCCTTGTTGTGGGGGTCTGTGGGTGGGGGGCTTATCGGAATCTGGAAGCCCCCTTTAACAAAGGGATTCCCAGATCTTGGCCCTCTCCCCTGTGTGAAATGGTAAGGGGTACCCCTACCATTTCACAAAAAAGTGTCAAAAATGTTAAAAATGACAATAGACAGTTTTTGACAATTCCTTTATTTAAATGTTTCTTCTATCTTCTATCTTCTATCTCCTTTCTTCTATCTTCCTTCGGTTTCTTCCTCCATCTTCTTCTTCTTCTGGTTCTTCTGGTTCTTCCTCCGGTGTTCTCGACTGGCATCTTCCTCCGCGGCGTCTTCTTCCCTTCTTCTTCTCGGGCCACTCGGCATCCACCATGATGGGAGGCTCCCACTGTGTGACGCTTCTTCTGACGGTTCTTAAATAATGGAGGGCAGGGCCACCCGGTGACCCCGCCCCCTCTGACGCACGGGTACTTGACGGGGACTTCTCCGAGGCTTTTCCCGTGACGTCAGAGGGGGCGGGATCACCCGTTACGTAACAGGTGACCCTGCCCCCTCTGACATCATGGGGAATGCCACAGGGAAGTCCCCGTCAAGTCCCTGTGCGTCATAGGGGGGCAGGGTCACCGGGTGGCCCCGCTCTCCGTTTTTTAAGAACCGTCAGAAGACGAGAAGCGTCACTCAGCGGGAGCCTCTCATCATGGTGGATGCCGAGCGGCTCGAGAAGAAGAAGGGAAAAAGACGCCATGGAGGAAGATACCGGACGAGAACACCGGAGGAAGAACCAGAAGAAGAAGATGGAGGAAGAAACCGAAGGAAGATAGAAGAAAGAAGATAGAAGAAAGAAGAAGCATTTAAATAAAGGAATTGTCAAAAACAGTCTCTTGTCATTTTTAACATTTTTGACACTTTTTTTGTGAAATGGTAGGAAAGTACTACCTTACCATTTCACACAGGGGGGCTGGGATCTGGGGGTCTCCTTGTTAAAGGGGGCTTCCAGATTCTGATAAGCCCCCCGCCCACAGACCCCCACAACCACCGGGCAAGGGTTGTGGGGATGAGGCCCTTGTCCCCAACAACATGGGGACAAGGTGCTTTGGGGGGCTACCCCAAAGCACCCTCCCAATGTTGAGGGCATGTGGCCTGGTACGGTTAAGGAGGGGGGGCGCTCTCTCGTCCCCCCTCTTTTCCTGCAGCCTGCCAGGTTGCGTGCTTGGATAAGGGTCTGGTATGGATTTTTGGGGGGACCCCACGCCATTTTTTAAAACATTTTGGTGCAGGGTTCACCTTAAAATCCATACCAGACCTGAAGGGTCTGGTATAGATTTTGAGAGGGACCCCACGCTGTTTTTTTTAAATTTTGGCCGGGGTTCCCCTTAATATCCATGCCAGACCTGAAGGGCCTGGTATGGAATTTAGGGGGACCCCCACGTCATTTTTTTATGATTTTGGTTCGGGGTTCCCCTGTGGGGAATTCCCATGCCGTTTTTATCAATGAACTTTTATGTGTATTGTCGGACCGGCAATTCATTAATAGCCTCGAGTAGTTTTAAATAAATGTTATTTTGCTGTCAGACTGTTCTAAACACAGGAAACATGCGCCCCCTTTACAGGCATACTATGAACAACCCCCAGGTACGAAATTTAAAGGAATATTACACTTTTATTGTTTCACTTTAAGCATTATTAAAACATCATTGTGCATATTTTTATCTCCTGCCACAGGCTTCCAGTTACCTTTTTGTTTTGGGTATGAAGCCAGCAGGCCCAGACATCCTGTACTGTCACTGTGGCCCACACTCCTTAATCCTCTTCTACATATATGTGCATGCATTTAGACGAAGAAGTGCAGGATCCACAGCCTCAATATTTGGAAAAAATACCCTTTCACCTTTGCAGCCTCATAATAATTGATGGCTTTTTTTATGACCTTGACGTGATAACCACTGACCTTTTAATATTACTCACTCATTCTTCACCTGATAGTAAGGCATGTGGATAAGGTTAGAAGTAGGGATGAGCCGAACACCCCCCAGTTCGGTTCTCAGCAGAACATGCAAACAGGCAAAAAATTCATGCAAACACCGTTAAAGCCTAGGGGACGCTAATGTGAAAAATCAAAAGTGCTCATTTTAAAGGCTTATATGCACGTTATTGCCATAAAAAGTGTTTGGGGACCCAGGTCCTGCCCCAGGGGACATGTATCAATGCAAAAAAAGTTTTAAAAACAGATGTTTTTTCGGGAGCAGCGATTTTAATAATGCTTAAAGTGAAAAAATACAAATTAAATATTTCTTTAAATATCAAGCCTGGGGGGTGTCCTTAGTATGCCTGTAAAGTAACGTATCTTTCCCATGTTTATAACAGTGCCACGGCAAAATGACATTTCTAAGGGAAAAAATGTAATTTAAAACTGCTCTCGCTGTAACGTATTGTCGGATCCCGGCAATATAGATAAAAATACCAAAAATACCAAAAACATATTACATGGATGTCCCCCCAAAATCCATACCAGACCTAAAGGGTCTGGTATGAATATTAGGGGAACCCCGCAGCAATTTTTTTTAAAAATGGCGTGGGGTTCCCCCGGGCCCCCAGGCACTATATACTCTGAACAGCAGTATATATACTATATACTATACGGCCTGCCCTATATACTCTGCAGAAAAACTGGGCCTTAGGTGTTGGTGGTACCAGAACACTGTAAGCTCTCACAGTTAGGTGCAAAAATGGGCCCTGCTGTGAAATATTATATCAAAAACTGTAATTACATGGCCCTGTTAAACAGGGGCAGAAAAATTGGGCCTTTTGGGTTTGGTAAGGGTTTGGGTTTGGTAAGCCCTCACAGTTACTCTTGTTGGGCGCAGGAATGGGCCCTGCATTGAAATATTATTTCATAAATTGTAATTACATGGCCCTGTTAAACAGGGGCAGAAAAATTGGGCCTTGGGTGGTGGTGCCACAACACTGTAAGTCCTCACAGATACTCTTGTTGGGCGCAGGAACAGGCCCTGCATTGAAATATGGTGGTGCCCTAAACCAAAAATATTGTTGGAAGCTACCATCATCAAGATTGAGGAGGAATAGAATAGTTAGCATAGGCAGTCTTCAAGGGATCCCACATCCATAGCAAATTCTATAAGTTACATCAGCATCAGGTGCATAGGCGTGCACACAGGGTGTGCCAGGTGTGCCCAGGCACACCCTAATCACGCTGTGCAGCACAGATCCCTCCTGCTGCCCTGGCTCCCCCCCTCCTTGCCCTCGCAGTGCTGCCGGCTTCCCAACTCTCCTCTCCCTCCGGCTATTGCTGTGGGGATGTTTTAGGATGAGTAGGGGAAGGGGTCGGTAAATATATAACTTCCCTTCCCTTTCATCATGAGTGATCGGTAGTATGTGTTTGAGCTTTGGGGTGCACACCCTAATGCAATAGGCTGTGCACACCTATGATCAGGTGCTTGATAGCTGCTGATCCAAGACTGATTAATTTTTATGAATGTGAGCCTTTCAATGGAGTCTGTGCACTGACACACTCTTTGATCTGTTACAAACCCTTCAGTAGCACTGAATGTGCGTTCAGAAAGCATGCTTGATGCAGGACAGGCCAGTAGCTTAATTACATATTGAGCATGTTCTGGCCAGTGGTCCATCCTCAAGACCCAGTAACCCAGTGGATGCTTTGTTGGAAAGGTCTCCAAGTCTGCTCTTGCCCCTAGATATTCCTGCACAATATAACGCAGACTCTTGGCGCTGAGGACTTAAAAATTGTTTAAAGGCATTGGTCAGCCAGCCACCTACTCCACCGCTCTTCCTCTGACTGAACGAAGCCTCAGCAACACGTTGTCCAGCACCAGGAAATGGTAACCTCCTAGGGTCTGGAAATGCATTGCACAAACCTTTCTTCAAGGCCTCCTGAAGATGTTTCATCCTCTGCTCCCTCTGCGAAGGCAGGATGAGTTCTGCAACCTTACCCTTGTAACATGCATCAAGAAGGGTTGCTAGCCAGTAATGATCCCTTTCCTTGATACCACAAATCCTAGGGTCCTTTTGCAGGCTTTGCAGAATCAGGAAGGCCATGCAGCATAAGTTTTCAGAGGCATTTGATTCCGAGTCCTCTGGGTCACTAAGGATCACATTATTCGTAACTACCTCCTCCCAGCCACGTACTACTCCTTGGGTTTCTGGGGACTGAAAACCATCCCTTGAAGTGTTATCCTCTACATCCATGCTGACACAATCCTCCTCCTCTTCTTCCTGTGTGGAATGCTATTTGGATAAAGGGGGCCCTGAGAGGAAAGGATGCTCTCCTCTTCCTCCCGCTGTTCTGCCTCAAGTGCTCTGTCCATGATTCCATGAAGTGTGTGCTCCAGCAGGAAGACTAGAGGGACAGTGTCACTGATGCATGCATTGTCACTGCTCACCATCCTTGTGGCCTCCTCAAACGGTGACAGGACAGTGCATGCATCCTTGATCAGTAGCCACTGGTGTGGTGAAAAGAAGCCAAGCTCCCCTGACCCTGTCCTGGTGCCATACTCGCACAGGTACTCATTGATGGCCCTCTCCTGTGTGTGCAGCCACTGCAGCATTGCCAAAGTTGAGTTCCACCTGGTGGGCATGTCACAAATGAGGCGGTTGGTGGGCAGGTTGCATACCCTTTGAATGTCAGCCAGCCGAGCTCTGGCATTGTATGACCTCCGGAAATGACGACAGACTTTTCTGGCCTGCCTCAGGAGATCTTGTAAGCCTGGGTATCTGCTCAAGAACCACTGCACCACCAATTTCAGGACGTGTTGCAAACATGGAACATGGATCAAGTGTCCCTGTCAGAGGGCGGAGGCAATGTTGGTGCCATTGTCACATACAACCATTCCTGGCTGAAGCTGGCATGGCGTCAATCACCTCTGAGCCTGCCCCTGCAGAGTTGACAGAATCTCTGCCCCAGTGTGACATGTGTCCTCTAGGCAGACCAACTCAAGCACTGCATGGCATCTTTTAGCCTGACTGTTTGCGTAGCCCCTTGAACGCTTATGGAGCACCACTGGTTCAGAGGACAAATCTGCAGAAGAGGCCATAGAGGAAGAAGAAGAGGAGGGGGTGGAGGATAGAGCTATGGCAGAATCACCACTAGCATTTTGGAGGCATGGTGGCGGAATAAGCTCCAACAACACTGAACTCTGTCCTGCATCCTTCCCAGCTGCCAGCAGAGTTTCCCAGTGCACCATGAAGGAAAGGTAACACCCCTGCCCATGCCTGATTGACCATGAGTCAGCGGTAATATGAACCTTACTGCTAACCGCCCTGTTCAACAAGGCCAAAACATTGCCTTCCACATGCCGCCAATAGAGAGCCGGAATGACCTTCTGTGAAAAAAAATGGAATTTTGGAACCTGCCACTGAGGTACAGCATATTCCACAAATTCATGAAAGGGGGCATACTCTACCAGCTGAAAAGGCATCAGTAGCAGTGCTAGCAATTTGGCCAAGCTAGCATTTAGACGCTGAGCATGTGGATGGCTGGGACCAAATTTCTTTTTACGGTTCAGCAACTGGGGTAGGGAAATTTGCCTGCTAAAATCAGTTGGTGGTGTACTGCTAGCAGATTGGCTGAAAGTACTTGGGGCACCTTTTGCTATACCTTCATTCCTCTCAATGCAGGTTTTTGAGAGGACTGGAGGTATAGTAGGTTTGGAGATCCCACATGAGGAGCAAGGGGAAGTCTGCCTTTTTCTTTTATGTGGGTCTTTCAAGTACTGTTGCCAATGAACTGCATGGCAGGTTGTCATATGTCTGGTCAAGCATGTGGAGCCCAAGCGGCTGCTGTTCTGACCATGCTTGATCCGCTTCAGACATAGGTTGTGATCTGCTGCACATGTGTCGAAAAAGGCCCACACCAAGGAACTTTTAAAAGTCAGCGGGGAGTCAGCAGCATCCTGCACCTGTGGAGCTCTGTGGTGTGATGCAATAGGGTGGCTGCCCTTAAGCTTCCCCCTAGAGGACATCCTGCCTGGTTGGAGTTGTGCCTCCTCCCCCTCTTCACTTTCCTACTCTCTTCTCTCAGGCACCCAAGTACAGTCAGTGACCTCATCATCCCCTCTGTCCCCGTCACTAGAGCAAACTTGGCAGTATGCTGCAGCTGGGGGAACATGACTGACATTTTCTTGTCCTTCTGTGGCACCCTCTCTCTCTAGGCTCATGTTACTCCCTTCCTCAACCTGTGAACAAACATTGATACCTTTAAATCGCTGCGCATCCTCCAGCAGCATATAACTGACTCTGTGGTCGAATAATTCTGGGGACTCCTCTGTGCATGCTGGTGGGGCTACAGAAGGAGTGACTGTGGACAAGGAGCCAGTGGAATAGGCCGCTTTGACAGCTGCATTGGAAGGCAAACTACTCTGAGCCAGGGTGACAGAGGATGAGGAGGATGAGGACGGCTTCGTTATCCACTCCACCAACTCTTCTGCATGTTGTTGCTCAATAACATGGCCAGCAGCAGCAAAGGACAAGCGTGCCCCACGGCCACCTGCAGAGAATGCACCATGTCCACGACCACCATTGTTGACTGTATTCACAGAGCCTGCTTGCCTTCTTTTAGTGGCCTGTGAGCGTTTACCTCTCAATGGTGGCCTTCTAAGCATGATGTGTTTTTTTGTTTTGAAACACCACACTACACTGTATTAGATACTGTGTACACTGCCTGAAGTGTATTCGAAAGTATACAATCCTGCACTGAATAATTTACTATGTACCCCACCAGAAGTGTAGTAGAAACTGTACACACTTTATTAGATACTGTGTACACCGCCTGCACTGTATTAGCAACTGTACAATGGCTGCACTGTATTATATACTGTGTACACTACCAGAAGTTTATTAGAAACTGTACCCACTGTATTAGATACTGTGTACATCGACCTGCACTGTATTAGAAACTGTACAATGGCTGCACTGTATTGTATACTGTGTACACCACCAGAAGTGTAGTAGAAACTGTACACACTGTATTAGATACTGTGTACACCGTCTGAAGTGTATTAGAAACAGTACACCACGGAATGAAGTGTAGATTTAGGCTACACTGGATGCAGAGTATATTATATATATATATATATACATACACATATACATATATAGATATACCGTATTTATCTGCGTATAATACGCTCCGGCGTATAACACGCACCTCAAGTTTAGGAGGGAATTATAAGGAAAAAAAATTTTAAGGAAAAAAACTTACATTTAAATGCCCATCAATGCAGCCTTGCACAGGGTCCATCTGCATGCTTGTCCAGTGTCATTTGCAACCTTGCAGTCATTTGCAGCCTTGCAGTCAGCAGCCTTGGTGTCATTTGCAGCCTTGCAGTCATTTGCAGCCTTGCAGTCAGCATCCTTGGTGTCATTTGCAGCCTTGCAGTCAGCAGCCTTGGTGTCATTTGCAGCCTTATTAGTGTCCATGCCTTGCAGCTTTTACAGTGATGATCTGCAGCTTTCTGTGTCCATTTGCAGCCTTGCTCAGGCTGCAGTTAAACTGCAGTGACAAAAGTGGGGGAAGATTGTATATACAATGAAGACTTTTCATTGTCACTGCAGTTTGAAAATGGCGCCGCCGGCGCCGAAATACACAGAGCCGGTCCTGGGCTCTTCTTGGCGGCTCTCGTTCACTTTCGGCTCCACTCGTAGTCCCGCCCGGGATGGGCGTGACTGTGAGTGGAGCTATCCGAACCTAGCCGAGTACACTCGGCTAGGTTCGGGCGGCGCTCAAGTGAAGCCGAAAGTGGCCGAGAAGAGCCAAGGACCGGCTCTGTGTATTTCGGCGCTGGCGGCGCCATTTTTGCCGTTGGCGATTTTGAAGATCAGTCAGCGGGGGATCGCAGGGGATTGGCGTATAACATGCACCCGCGATTTTCCCCTGATTTTAAGGGGAAAAAAGTGCGTGTTATACATATATAGTCTAGGCTAAATGCAGAGTATATATATATATATTTTTTTCTAGACTGACTGCGTATATATATATATATATATATATATATAGATAGATAGATAGATAGATATAGATATATAGATATAGATATATCAAATACACTGCCACTAACTGAATAACCTGCCTGCTTAACCTAACTCAAGCTATCTCTCTGTCCACACCAACAACACTACACACAGCCACTCTGTAAGCGGCCTTATATAGTGTGGGGCGTGGACTTAGTCCCCCTGAGCCATGATTGGCCAAAGGCACCCTTTATGGCTCTCTCAGCAGAACGCGCTGTGATTGGCCAAAGCATGCAGGTCAGGTGCATGCTTTGGCCAAGCATCATACAGCAATGCACTGCAATCTTGCAGTGCATTATGGGGCATTCCACGGTGCTCAAATTTTCTGCAAATACCCCATAATGTCCGCTGTTCGGTGAACGGGCGAACACCCGATGTTGGAGTCAAACTTATGTTCGACCCAATCACTGAACTCATCCCTAGTTAGAAGGCATAAGTCACTTGCACCAAAAGTGGTTCCAAAGGCTCAAGGTTTTTACCTTCATGTATTCTATGCATGAAGGTAAAAAAACATTCTGTGTGCAGCAGCAGCCCCCCTAATAATTATCTGAGCCCCATCTTGATCCAGCAATGTGCACGAGAGCCTTGGCTCTCCGGGGACTCTCACTCCTCATTGGCTGAGGCCAAGTCAATCACAGCCAGCGAGCCAATGAGGAGAGGGAGGAGGTGGGGCTGTGTCACAGTTCTATGTGTGTACAGTAAGGACAAACAAACCTGTGACTCAGGAGAAAGCCTGCTTGGCTGCCCCCAGATCGAGCCAGGAGCGCCGGTGGGGAACCCAAGAAGAGAAGGGTCTGGGCTGCTCTGTGCAAAAACACTGCACAGGGCAGGTAAGTATAAAATGTTTATTGTTTTTATAAAACAAGACTTTACTGTCACTTTAAGTACAATTTCACACCACTCCCTACCCTGGGTAAGGACACAGCCTTTTCTTAGGCACAAGGACATCAACTCTCCATTGACTTCATAATTAATGCACCTCTCCTAAACACTGCAAAGACTCTCCCTCCACCCAGGGCTAAAGACATACACACCGAACCTCCAACGACAAGGAGTGATGATGAAAGATGCAAAATGTCCCCCTTTTTTCTTGCTAAGCAGGATTAACTTCCCCATAGACTGAAGATACCTGTAATATCAAACACATAATAATTCATTTTCACAAGCAAGAGGTGCTGTGTAAATATTGCAGCTGTAATAGCTGCTGTTGTCAAAAATTGTCCATCTGACATGGTGTTTATAAATACTGTTTAAGTAGGAGATACCTTAGAGTGATACATGGTAACATTGTTACTTTTGTATCTATTTTTTTATAAGTATTTACAGTATATCACAAAAGTGGGTACACACTCACATTTGTAAAATACAGTAAAACCTTGGTTTGCAAGCATAATTCGTTCCAGAATCATGCTTGCAATCCAAAGCACTTGTATATCAAAGCATTTTTTTACAGGGTATAAAAGAGAAGAGAGGCATCTCTTATGCCCTATACACACGATCAGATTTTCCGACGGAAAATGTGTGATAGGACCTTGTTGTTGGAAATTCCGACCATGTGTGGGCTCCATCACACATTTTCCATCGGAATTTCTGACACACAAAGTTTGAGAGCTTGCTATAAAATTTTCTGACAACAAAATCCGTTGTCAGAAATTCCGATCGTGTGTACACAAATCCGACGCACAAAGTGTCACGCATGCTCAGAATAAATTAAGAGACGAAAGGTATTGGCTACTGCCCTGTTTATAGTCCTGACATACGTGTTTTACGTCACCGCGTTCAGAACAATCGGATTTTCCGACAACTTTGTGTGACCGTGTGTTTGAGCCTACATCCGTCGGAAAAAATCCATGGATTTTGTTGTCGGAATGTCTGATCAATGTCCAACCGTGTGTACAGGGCATAAGTGTAGCAATAAGTTGCTAAATGTTGTACCTTCATTATATGTAACCATATTGCTACACTTAGAGGCTGCTCTCTTCTTTTTATACTCAGTTGTGACATGACGCTACTCTTATATCAAGACATCGCTTGCATGTCAAGGCAAAATTTATTAAAACATTTTGCTTGTCTTGCAAAACGCTCCCAAACCAAGTTACTCTCAAACCAAGGTTTTACTCTACTTTATTATATCTTTTCATGTGACAACACTGAAGAAATGGCACTTTGCTACAATGTAAAGTAGTGAGTGTACAGCTTGTATAACAGTGTAAATTTGATGTCCCCTCAAAAAAACTCAACACACAGCCATTAATGTCTAAACTGCTGGCAATAAAAGTGAGTACACCCCTAAGTGAAAATGTCCAAATTGGGCCCAATTAGCCATTTTCCCTCCCCGGTGTCATGGGACTAGTTAGTGTTACAAAGTTTCAGGTGTGAATGGGGAGCAGTTGTTTTGAATTTGGTGTTATCACTCTCACTCTCTCATACTGGTCATTGGAAGTTCAACATGGCACCTCATGGCAAAGAACTCTCTGAGGATCCTAACAAAAAGATTTGTTGCTCTACATAAAGATGGCCTAGGCTATAAGAAGATTGCCAAGACCCTGAAACTGAGCTGCAGCACAGTGGCCAAGACCATACAGCGGTTTAACAGGACAGGTTCCACTCAGAACAGGCCTCGCCATGGTCGACGAAGTTGAGTGCATCTGCTCAGCGTCATATCCAGAAGTTGTCTTTGGGAAATAGATATATGAGTACTGCCAGCATTGCTGCAGAGGATGAAAGGGTGGGGGGGTCAGCCTGTCAGTGCTCAGACCATACGCCGCACACTGCATCAAATTGGTCTGCATGGCTGTCATCCCAGAAAGAAGCTTCTTTTAAAAATGATGCACAAGAAAGCCCGCAAACAGTTTGCTGAAGACAAGCAGACTAAGGACATGGTGGACTGGAACCATGTCCTGTGGTCTGATGAGACCAAGATAAACTTATTTGGTTCAGATGGTCTCAAGTGTGTGTGACGTCAACCAGGTGAGGAGTACAAAGACAAGTGTGTTTTGCCTACAGTCAAGCATGGTGGTGGGAGTGTCATGGTCTGGGGCTGCATGAGTGCTGCCGGAACTGGTGAGCTACAGTTCATTGAGGAAACCATGAATGCCAACATGTACTGTGACATACTGAAGCAGAGCATGATCCCCTCCCTTCGGAGACTGGGTCACAGGGCAGTATTCCAACATGATAACGACCCCAAACACACCTCCAAGATGACCACTGCCTTGCTAAATTAGCTGAGGGTAAAGGTGATGGACTGGATAAGCATGTCTTCAGACCTAAACCCTTTTGAGAATCTGTGGGGCATCCTCAAATGGAAGATGGAGGAGCGCAAGGCCTCTAACATCCACCAGCTCTGTGATGTCATCATGAAGAAGTGGAAGAAGACTCCAGTGGCAACCTGTGAAGCTCTGGTGAACTCCATGCCCAAGAGGGTTAAGGCAGTGCTGGAAAATAATGGTGGCCACACAAAATATTGGCACTTTGGGCCCATCTGGACATTTTCACTTGGGGGGGGGTACTCACTTTTGTTCCCAGCGGTTTAGATATTAATAGCTGTGTGTTAAGTTTTTTTGAGGGGACAGCAAATTTACACTGTTATACAAGCTGTACACTCACTACTTTACATTGTAGCAAAGTGTAATTTCTTCAGTGTTGTCACATGAAAAGATGGAAGAAAATATTTACAAAAATGTGAGGGGTGTACTCACTTTTTGGAGATACTGTATATAACACCTAAAATGTACCCACTGCTTTACATATACAGTATCTCACAAAAGTGAGTACACCCCTCACATTTTTGTAAATATTTTAATATATCTTTTCATGTGACAACACTGAAGAAATGACACTTTGCTACAATGTAAAGTAGTGAGTGTACAACTTGTTTAAAAGCTCAAAATAACTCAACACACAGGAATTAATGTCTAAACCGCTGGGAACAAAAGTGAGTACACCCCTAAGTGAAAATGTCCAAATTGGGCCCAATTAGCCATTTTCCCTCCCCGGTGTCATGTCACTCTCATACTGGTCAATGGAAGTTCAACTTGGCAGCTCATGGCAAAGAAATCTCTGAGGATCTTAAAAAAATGTAATTGA
This sequence comes from Lithobates clamitans, assembly GCA_037952925.1. Lineage (NCBI taxonomy): Eukaryota > Metazoa > Chordata > Amphibia > Anura > Ranidae > Lithobates > Lithobates clamitans. Next base: position 238,356 of record JBBGZY010000570.1, read on the forward strand.
AAAAAATGTTTTCGCTACATAAAGATGGCCTAGGCTATAAGAAGATTGTCAAGACCGTGAAACTCAGCTGTAGCACAGTGGCCAAGACCATACAGTGGTTTAACAGGACAGGTTCCACTCAGAACAGGTCCCACCATGGTCGACCAAAGAAGTTGAGTGCACGTGCTCAGCGTCATATCCAGAGGTTGACTTTGGGAAATAGACATATGAGTGCTGCCAGCATTGCTGCAGAAGTTGAAGAGGTGGGGGGTCAGCCTGTCAGTGCTCAGACCATACGCCACGCACTGCATCAAACTGGTCTGCATGGCTGTTGTCCCAGAAGGAAGCCTCTTCTAAAGATGATGCACAAGTAAGCCCACAAACAGTTTGCTGAAGACAAGCAGACTAAGGACATGAATTACTGGAACCATGTCCTGTGGTCTGATGAGACCAAGATAAACTTATTTGGTTCAGATGGTGTCAAGCGTGTGTGGCGGCAACCAGGTGAGAAGTACAAAGACAAGTGAGTTTTGCCTACAGTCAAGCATGGTGGTGGGAGTGTCATGGTCTGGGGCTGCATGAGTGCTGCCGGCACTGGGGAGCTACAGTTCATTGAGGAAACCATGAATGCCAACATGTACTGTGACCTACTGAAGCAGAGCATGATCCCCTCCCTTCAGAGCCTGGGCCGCAGGACAGTATTCCACCATGATAACTACCCCAAACACACCTCCAAGACGACCACTGCCTTGCTTTACAGAGGGTAAATGTGATGGACTGGCCAAGCATGTCTCCATACCTAAAGCCTACTGAGCATCTGTGGGGCATCCTCAAATGGAAGGTGGAGGAGCTCAAGGTCTCTAACATCCACCAGCTCCGTGATGTCATCATGAAGAAGTGGAAGAGGACTCCAGTGGCAACCTGTGAAGCTCTGGTGATCTCCATGCCCAAGAGGGTTAAGGCAGTGCTGGAAAACAATGGGGGCCACACAAAATATTGACACTTTGGGCCCAATTTGGACATATTCACTTATAGACATTAATGGCTGTGTGTTGAGTTATTTTGAGGGGACAGCAAATCGACACTGTTATAGAAGCTGTACACTCACTACTTTACATTGTAGGAAAGTGTAATTTCTTCTATGTATAATAAAATGTTTCCAAAAATGTGAGGGTTGTTCTCACTTTTGTGAGATACTGTTCATCAGTCTCTACCCTCAAGGACCTTACAAATGAAGGTCCCTATCTTACATGCATGCCTACTAGGGTCAGTAAAACTACCAGCATGTCTTTAAAAGGTTGGTTCACCTTTTCAGAAAAAATGAAAAAGGTGAACTAACATTGTTCATTCTCCTACCTAGCCCCTCTTTCCTCCATGAGTAATGATCTGTCAGTGCCTATGCAGCTGGAGTAGTGTCTCTTCTTCTTTCAGGATGGATTAGAGTGATGCTTTGTGCCTGCACTGACCAGTTAGAATTTCCCTGATCTGTCCTGGAAGCCCTGCAAAAGGAATGGAGAGAAGAGTGAAGATTTAAAATTCTTGAATCACTACACTGGCTTTGTAAACTGGTATCAAAGAAAGGGAAGGGTGTATAGTGTTAGTGTTCACCTTTTTAATTTTTTTGACAGTAAATTTTGACTTTAAAGTGCTGGCAGAAACCGGAGAACCCAGAGGAAAACCAACCAATCACATGGAGAACACTCAAACTGCATGCAGATAGTGTCCTGGTTGACATTCAAACCAAGGACCCTAGTCCTACAAGGCAGACACAATGACAAACACAAAGCCACTGTTTCATTCATCTGCAGATAAAAGTTTTGAACCTCAATCCACATATGATGTCAGTTAATCAAACAAGCAGAAACAATTGTTTAACCTCTTACTAACCTTTGCTTGAGCCCTGGTTCAAACCAGTGCGGCTTTGAAATTGCGCTACCTAAGCACAATTCCAAAGCTGCAGATCAGTGTGATTTGCATCTCCGATTTCCTTGTGGCTTGTGACTTCATTTAGCAGAAGTCTATAAAATTCACAATGAAATTCCAAAACAGTAGCTCAGGAACCTTTTTTAAAGTATCTGCGACTTGAGTCACAATAATTTGAACAGTTCCATTGCCAGCAATGGACTGCAACTTGTCATGTGATTTTGAACTGTCAAATTGCATGACAAATCGCACCAGTTTGAACCAGGGCTAATATGTCCTAATTAAATCCCTCTCCCCCTTCTCCCTATAGCTATTTTTCCTGCCAATTTTCATATTTGTTTTCTAACCATTTATATTTAAATGGGGAGGGTGCAGCTCTGTTGGGAAAAAAGATGGCGAAGAAATTGTAGGGACTTTTAAACTAGGTGTTGTGGGGGAGGGTTCAGAGGAAGCGATAGCTGGCAGTTAGAAAAAGACAGAGGTTCTAGTTGAGGCACTAGTGGTAATATATCCATAACATCTAATCCCATGGTGAATGAGTTGACAAATCAAAAACAAAGCCTGAGAAAACATAAGGAGAAATGAATATGCACCCGTACAATACTGAGAGGCATATATACAAATACCAGGAGCCTAGCTAACAAAATGGAAGAACTGGAGCTGATGTTATACAAGGAGGATTTAGACTTTGTGGGAATAACAGAAACAAGATTTGACAGTTCACCCGACTGGCTGGCAACTATCCAGGGGTATTCCTTGTATCCGAGGGACAGGGAGGGTAGAAGAGAGGGAGGGATGTGTCTGTATATCAAGAATGATTTATGGGTGGAAGAGAGGAGTGACAATGTAAAGGGGGCAGGGGGGTGTTGAATGTTTGTGGGTGGAACTTCAAAGGGAAGAAGCAAGTGGGAAATGAATAGTGGGGGTATGTTACAGGCCCCCCCAACCTGAAGCAGGAGTAGAAGCTGGATCTCCTATCACAGTTAGAAATGACAGCAAGGCAGGGACATGTCATTATAATGGGGGACTTCAACTATCCCGATATTGACTGGGCAGAGCAGACAGCTCACTAGTTAGAGGCCCATCATTTCTTAAATGTCTTACAGGACAACTTCATGTTCCAATTGGTGGACTACCCCGACTAGAAAGAATGCATTACTAGATCTATTAATTATGAATGATTCAAATCTGATCTTATATGTGGAAATAAGGGACAACTTGGGATCTAGCAATCACAGAATGATCACATTTAGCTTTAACCACTTCAGCCCCGGAAGGTTTTACCCCCTTCCTGACCAGAGCACATTTTTCAATTTGGCACTGCACTGTTTTAACTGGTAATTGCACGGTCATGCAATGCTGTACCCAAACTAAATTTGTGTCCTTTTTTCCCACAAACATAGCTTTCTTTTGGTGGTATTTGATCACCTCTGCGGTTTTTATTTTTTGCGATATAAACTAAAAAAGACCGAAAATTTTGAAAAAAACATATATTTTCTACTTTTTGTTTTAGTCATACATTTAGGCCAAAAAGCATTCAGCCACATGTCTTGGGTAAAAAAAATTCAATAAGAGTATATTTATTGATTTGCGTAAAAGTTATAGTGTCTACAAACTAGGGTACATTTTCTGGAATTTACGCAGCTTTTAGTTTATAACTGCCTATCTCATTTCTTGAGGTGCTAAAACAACAAGGCAGTACAAAACCCTCCCAAATGACCCAATTTTGCAAAATAGACACCCCAATGAACTTGTTGAGAAGCTTGTTGAGCACATATATTTTATTTTTTAGTCATAAGTGATTTAAAAAATGACAAAAAAATATTTACGCAAAGTTGTCACTGAAATGATATATTGCTCAAACATGCCATAAGCATATGTGAAATGACACCCCAAAATACATTCTGCTGCTTCTCCTGAGTATGGGGATGGCACATGTGTGGGACTTTTTGGGAGCCTAGTCACATACAGGACCCCAAAATCCCCGAGATCCTTGAGAAAGTCACGTGCCAGTGACGCAACGCATGGGAGGAGCTTAGGACGTTCAGTGCTGCAAGACACTTTGAGTTCAATATCAGCGGTTTCTCTATTGGAAGCCTCGTCCACAGCGGCTGACTGCAATCTGCATACCTGAATGCCTTTAGTATACCGGGCGTATGTGAGTGTATCTCTTATAGCTGTTTGCTTTTGTACTTTCATACAAGTTCACTGCACAATGATATACCTTTTTGCTTGTCTTTCATAAATCTTTCTACTGAGTACCGAACTACCAGCAGTATTATGGCTGAAGTGGGATGTAAGAAAAACCAAATATCCTGAACAAACGATTTAACACAGTGAATCAATTAATTGGATGACGGGAAGGAATTGTTTAATTATTTTTATTTCTCCTATTAACTTATCTCCGCTGAAATTTTTACTATTAGAGTGATTTTTATTTCTAACCACCGTCACAATACTATTTTTTGTGGAACAATTTTTTGGGGGAATTTAATTACATGCATTAGCACCAGAATTATGTATACCTGTATATTTTAGGTACTTATATGTTTATATGCAATATTGATTTATTTGAGCATTTTTTTTTATATAGTTTTTTTCTGCACATTGGTCAATTTTTAGAGCGCATCAATTTTATATTTATATTTTTACTTTCTGGGATTCTGATCACCTTGCATTGATACGGTAGCAGCTTAATTTTATTGATCCAATCACAGCACATAATTTAAACTAATGTATCTTTTATGCACGTTCATTTGTATTTATTCAAATTTATCCACATCAGCGCTTGGTTTTTACCCACTATTGCCGAAATCCAATTACCGCCTTCAGGCCTTCTAAGGCCGCGTACACACGAGCAGACTTTTCGGCAACAAAAGTCCGACAGCCATTCCGGACGACTTTTGACTGACTTCCGACGGACTTTTGAATGAACGGACTTGCCTACACACGATCACACCAAAGTCCGATGGATTCGTACGTGATGACATACGACCGGACTAAAATAAGGAAGTTGATAGCCAGTAGACAATAGCTGCCCTAGCGTAGGTTTTTGTCCGTCGGACTAACATACAGATGAGCGGTTTTGTAGACTGGACTCGAGTCCGTCGGAAAGATTTGAAGCATGTTTCAAATCTAAAGTCCATCAGATTTTCGACTGGAAAAGTCTGCTGAAGGTCCGATGAAGCCCGCACACAAGAGGCATGGAAAGTGTTTTGCAGCACTCATTTGTTTTTGAAAATAAAGAAAGGAAAAGACATTTTTTTTTCTTTTATTAATTTTCAAAACTTTGTGACAAAAAGCGAGATCTACAAAATACTCAACATGCCTCTCAGCAAATAGCTGAGAGGCATGAAAAAATCCTAGGATTTTTTCCGACGGATGTTGACTCAAACTTGTTTTGCATACACACGGTCACACAAAGTTGTTGGAAAATCCGATCATTCTGAACGCGGTGACGTAAAACACGTACATCGGGACTATAAATGGGGCAGTAGCCAATAGCTTTCATCTCTTTATTTATTCTGAGCATGCGTGGAACTTTGTGTGTCGGATTTGTGTACACACGATCGGAAATTCTGACAACGGATTTTGTTGTCGGAAAATTTCATAGCCTGCTCTCAAACTTTGTGTGTCGGAAAATCCGATGGAAAATGTGTGATGGAGCCTACACACGGTCGGAATTTCCGACAACAAGGTCCTATCACACATTTTCCATCGGAAAATCCGACCGTGTGTACAGGGCATAATAGGTAGTGAGGAGTGAAATCAAGAATTTACGCCCTTAAGCCTCGTACACATGATTGGATTTTCCACACTTTTGTCCGAAGGGCGTTGGCCCAAAACTTGTCTTGCATATAAACGCACACAATTGTCAGGAGAAGCAGCAGAATGTATTTTGGGGTGTAATTCCACATATGCCCATGGCAAGTTTGAGCAACATATCATTTAGTGACAACTTTGTGAAAAAAAAAAGGTATTGTAATTTAAAATATTCCATGGACTCAACATGCCTATCAGCAAATAGCTTGGGGTGTCTATTTTCCAAAAAAGGGGTCATTTGGGGGGTTTTGACCTGTCCTGGTATTTTTTTTTACTTTCAATAGTTTTTATTGAGTTATCAACAAAAGAATATAGCATAAGAGTTGAGCTACAATACAGGTAAAGCCATTGTACATCTATTAGCAAAATAGTACTAGACCGAGTAAACATTTCAATAAAGATGGAGGCATGTATGGTTTCAATAGTAGGCTAAATCCATGGAGGCCAACTCCAGAGAGAGGGGTCACTCCCCCACCCCAGCACCCCTCAGGGGAACTCGCTGTGCCGGGAGGGGAGGCCCGCCCCCCAGGCGGGGCCGAACCTCCAGTATAATGGATTATGGTGATACATCTGTTAAATGAAACCCTGAAGGAGGGGAGGAAGAATAGTGAAATGAAAGTGGAGAGTCTAGTATAATCATTGAGCTTAAACTGTGGAGAGGGTAGATCACTGTTAGGGCTATAGTTATATGTGTAGGTGCAATAAGTGGAGGTGGTGTAACCCGCGCTCCAATCATAAACAACCAAGCTGTGGTAACAATCAGAGGAAGCCTTCCGCCTATTTTTGAGAAAGAAGTAGAAGTGGCGTCTCCTAGTGTTAGCAAATCATGAAAACCTGTACAAAGATAACATGAAGTATAAAAAGAGGAAAGAATAGAGGAAAGAAAAGAGAAAAGAAAGAAGAGGGTGGAGAGGGAAGAGAGAGGACATCGTAGGATGGTGCAGTACTCGCTCAACTACAGAGATCCAGAAGACGTAGTGATAGTGGACGGTAGAGATATGTATCTACTCCAGGGATTCCAGATAGCATCATGTTTAGAGGTAGTGTCCAGAAGGATGCTAACCGTTTTCTCCTGGGCCATGATCTAAGATATCTTCCTCTTAACCAAGAGGAAGGAAACGGTCGGTTGTTTCCAAGCCCGTGCAATTGTGAGCTTGGTCCCCAGAAAAATTAACCTAATAAGTTGTTGGACTAATTTTGTGGTATTGGGGCAAGGAAAGTTTAGGAGAGCCAGTTGAGGGGACTTTTGGATCGGAAGTCCCATTATTTTTCTAATGATATTAAATATCTTATTCCATAGATCCCTGATCCTGGGACAGTCCCACCAAATGTGCAGCATGGACCCAACATGCCTGAAGTTGCGAAAGCACATAGGGGAGGCATTAGGGTAAATTTTGGATAGCTTTAGGGGGACCATATACCATCTCATGAGAACTTTAAGGTTCGCTTCAATTAATGCTGTATTCAAAATGCCCTTAGATGCTGTTTTAGAGGCTTTATGCCATTCTTCAATACTCCACGTGTGTTGTAGATCATTTTACCACTCTCTCATAAAGAGCGATTTGGTTTCAGCCTTAGCAAGTGATTGGTAAATCACCGTAATCCCGCCCCTCTGCTCCACAGCCTGACCACACCACCCCTCATAGTCCGTGATCGAAAAAGGGCTGAAATTAGGGGACCTAAGGGACCCGAGAAAGTGAACTATCTGTCCGTGTCGGAAACTTTCGGTGTTGGGCATATCAAGTTTGTTAATGCAATGGGTCCTAGAGAGAGGACCGGCAGGGTTAGCAAAATGTCCTATCCTATACATCCCCTTATCTAGCCACCACCGGAATGCTTTTATGTCCATGCCAGGGGAAAGAGTGGATTTCGGAAAATGTGCGACAGAGGATGCCAAGGTGAAATCAGCCGAGGATTGGTTTTGAGAGAATCCCATAGTACCAGGGAGTGGGAAAGTGTAGGGACCATGATGGCAGGTCTCGATTTAGAAGAGGACCAGAGGATATAATCAAGGGTATAGTGAGGGATAGCTTGTCGTTCCATGTGTACCCAATCTGGGTGTGCAATCTTAGAGTAGATAGTGGAAAGTTGGGAAAGTTGTGCTGCCTGGTGATACCAAAAGAGGTTAGGTAGACCCACACCACCCTGATCCCTATTCCTAAACAGGGTCTCCTTGGCAATCCTGTGGCCCTTCCTACCCCATATAAATTTAATGATTTTAGATTGAAACTTCCTAAGGGGGGCCCTGGGGACGGGTATGGGTAGAGATCTAAACAAATATAGGATGCGTGGAAGTAAAGTCATCTTTATTGAATTTATCCTACCCAACCAGGAAAGTCCCAGTTTATCCCATTATGACAAGTCCTCACCCAGTTTGCAATATAGAGGGGGAAAATTTGCCTCATAGAGTTTGTCAAAGGACGCTGTAAGATTTATACCCAGATAGGGGATCATAGCCTCGCCCCATCCAAACCAGAAGCTATCTTTGAGCAGAGCTATCATGGATATAGGTAGATTAAAATTTAGTGCCAACGATTTAGAGTAGTTAACTCTAAGACCAGACACCTTGCCGAAGTCATCAAGCACCCTGTAAAGATTTGGTAATGAGGTAAGAGGTGAGGTGAGGAAAAGCAACACATCATCAGCAAAGAGAGCGCATTTGTGGGTTTGTGGGCCACAACACACTCCATGTATGTTCGGATCGTCCCGAACAGCGATAGCTAGTGTCTCGATGACCATGGCGAAAAGCAATGGGGACAAAGTGCATCCCTGTCTTGTACCTTGCAAAATCGGGAAAGAAGTTGAATAATAACCCTGCATTTTAACTTGTGCTATTGGAGTTGAGTATAGTGCCCTTAAGATATTCATAAAGGAGTGACCGAATCCCCATTTTTGTAGTATCTGGATCAGAAAGGCCCAGGAGACAGAGTCGAAAGCTTTCAAGAGGTCCAGTGAAAGCAGGAATCCCTGCTGTGGGGGTCCCTTGTCCCAGCCTGAGCCTAGAAGTGAAACTACATCTATAGCTCTCCTGATCTGGTCTGGGCCCTGTCTCCCAGGAATAAAGCCCACCTGATCCCTATGAATATATAGGCTAATAAAGGTAAATATTCTGTTTGCCAGGATTTTCGTTAAGATTTTTAGATCATTGTTGATCAATGATATGGGTCGATAATTGGCGGTGCAGCTAGTGTCCTTCCCTGGTTTTGGTAGTACAGTGATAAAGGCTGAGTTGAGCATCTCATCTAGTCGAGAACCAGTTCTAAGCTGGTTAAAGAATCGGGCCAGGTAGGGAGACAACAGTGGGGCAAAATGTTTGTAGTACGGGGCTGAAAAGCCATCCGGGCCAGGAGCAGAGTCATTTTTAAGGTTCTGAGAGACTTCCTCCGCCGAAATTGGGTTCTCGAGGCTGTCCCCATGGTGATCCCGAAGCTTAGGGATATTCAGTGAACCGAGGTAGGAATCTATGAAGCTAGGGGAAGGTTCATTCCCAGGTGCGCTGTACAGGGAGCGGTAAAATTCATGAAATGTTTCCATAATTTTCTGGGGATTCTGGGAAAGTGTACCATTGTTCAATCGTAATTTAGGTAAAGCGCGAGCCCTCAACTTAGGAGTTAGCCTGTGAGCCAACATGGTACCCAGTTTGTCCTTTTGATGATAAAACCTCCCTCCATCCCATCGCAAGCTTTTCTCAGCTATGGTCGTGAGGGATAAATTAAGAGCTGTTTCAAGTCTAGCTGCCGAGGCCGAGGTAGGATTACGTTTATGTTGCTTGCTTAAATGCGAGAATTCTGTTTCTAGTCTGTCTATATCAAGTCTGCGGGCTTTATTTATCCTAGCGGACATTTGGATCAGTTTACCGCGTACATAGGTTTTGTGAGCCGCCCATAATGTGGTAGGAGAGATGTTAACAAGGTCATTAAGCAAGAAATATTCCCGGATATCTTGTTCAATCTCACGTACGTGAGAGGGGTTGCTAAGTAATGAGGCATTTAATCTCCAATGAAACTCACGTCACTGAGTCATTGGTGTGTGAATTATCAAGAGAAGGAAAGAGTGGTCCGACCAGACAGAGTCCTTAATGATTGCTTTTTTTACCAGCGGGGTATGTTTTTGCAGAAGGAAAAAGTGATCAATTCTAGCAAAAGTAATGTGGGGACTAGAATAGTGTGTATAGTCCCGAGTCTTAGGATTTAATTCTCTCCAGGCATCTACTAAGCCCTGTTGGAAAATTTGTCTGGCTACGTTGAGACTCTGTCTGGTGGGACATACACCATCCCTTCCTGGGGGCCGGGACTTGTCCTTACCTATGTCAAATGCAATGTTAGAATCACCGCCATACAGATTTATGCCTTCCAGTAATGGAGACGGGGAGAGAAAAAGGGAACGAAAAAATTGTGGTTGTCCACGATTAGGAGCATAGTATGAGAATAGCGAGTAAAGCTGGTTATCTATAAGCCCCTTCACTAGAAGGAACCTGCCATCTGGGTCCTTGAATTCTGAGATCAGAGAAAATTGAGTTTTGCGGGAGAATAAAAATACCCACCCCTTTATTTTTTTTGTTGGAATTGGCAAGGTAGAATGTAAGGAATTTGGCATGTATGAAAGATGGGGTATATGTTTTTGGGAAGTGTGTTTCCTGGAGGAATAGTATATCTATTTTTTGGTCATGATAGAACTGAAAGACTTTCCGACACTTGATAGGGGAGTTAATCCCCTGTACGTTGTGTGAAGCAAAGCGTAGAGCCTGTGTGGAAGTGACGTGATCAGTCATGGAGCAGCGTAGGCTGAGATGCTAGAAAAGCCCAACCACTTACCTTCCATCTGAAGGGCATTCCCTCTGACCTCAATCCAATAGAACAGGTTTCCGGAACCTGCAGGCGAGCGAGACCGCATCCGTCCCTGAAAGGAGCAAATATTTAGAAAAGGGAGAAAGAGGAAAAGGAAGAAAAAGAGAGATGAGGGAATAAAGAAGAAACCGTGGACATGGGAGAAAAAATTTCACCATGTCCTGAGACATAAAAATGGTTCCTCCAACTAGTGGAAGAAATCCCAACCAGGAGCAGGAGAAGAAAAAAAAAGAACTCCGGCTCCAAGTGTAGGATGAGGTGCATAGGTACCGTCCCTTGGACTGCACCCCCAGAAACAATGCGAACAAAAAACATAACGTGTTAGGGTACCTTCCCCCCCCAAACGTAACTTGCAATTAGGCATATAAAGGTGAACTCAGGGAGGAGCAGAAGCTGTAAAGGGTAAAAAGGGTAAAATCAAAAAGGGTTAGTGCCTTCTGAGGCCATCTATGGTTCCCTCCGAGGAGGAATCGGGTATCTAAGCACCCGTGGGGTGTAAAAGGCAGCAGTTTTGTGAAAGCTGAAGTATGCAAGTCAGATAAAATAAAGTCCCACCATAGAGAGTAACCATAGCAACGTCCTGAATCCTCCCAGATGGGTATGTACTACAGGACAAATGGAAATGTCAGTGAAGAAGTCGACAAATGTGAGTAGGTGGGCACTAGTGCCTAAGAGAGTGATCGTGTCCCTATCCCAGAAGGGGACAAAAAGGGAAAAATAATGATGAGGTCTTCAGTTCAGGTAGTAGTGCCGTCTTTGGTCTTCTTGTACTTAGGTTGTTGCCACGTCGAGGTGAGAGGACTTGATGGAGGAGGTCTCTTGGTCAGTATGGATGGAGACGACAGCATCAGGGAGGAAGGATCCGTGGGTAGGAGGCCAAGTTTCCGTAGCAAATGTTCTCCCTCCGCGAGCGTAGAGAATCTGAAGGTCTTGCCTTTAAATTCAAATTTCAGGCTCAAAGGAAAAAAGCCACCAATATTTGATATTCATCTGTTGTAGAATAGATAGAAGGGGTTTGAGCGCTCTCCTTCTTTGAATAGTGAAGGGCGAAATGTCAGCATAAATCTGAACTGTATGGCCCAGAAGCTGAATTTGCGGGATGGTTCGGGCTCTCCTCATGACTTCTTCTTTAACATTGTAATAGTGAGGCTTCACTATAATGTCACGAGGTAGCCCACCAGAGCGAGGGGGGCCCAGAGCCCTATGGGCCCGATCAAGTTCCAATTTGTGAGCTCTGATGTCAGGTATCAATTGTTTGATTAAAGAGTGTACTGCTTCCAGTATGTCAGTGCAAGTCTCTGGAAGGCCTCTGATCCTAAAATTCAGCCTTCTGGACCTGTTTTCAAGGTCATCAATTTTGGCTATAGCCCCCTCCAGTTGTTCATGAAGCTCTTGAAATCGATCAGTATTTTGATTGACGCGCTCAATGGTGGCATCCATTTTAGTTTCAATATGTTCAATCAGAGAGCCCAGGAGGTGAAGGTCTGATTTAATGTCTGAGGTAATATCTGAGGTGATTTTAGCAGCTGTTTGAGCAAGACCTTTATCAAGCATGTCAGCAAATCTTGAAAAAAGCAAAGAGAGATCATGGGGATGGGAGGTAATCTGGCTCAGTGTCTGTGGCTGTAGTTCAGGCTTCTGTGAAGTTGACAGAGAGGGCAGCAGCTGAATGTCATTAGGTGACTGATCAAGAAGAGACAATGTGGATGCCGGGGATGCAGGGCCTGTTGCAGGAGAAGGTGACAGGATCCCTCCACATACCTTCTCATGAAGAGCCGCCCGCCATGGAGAGGAAGCAGCTGTGTCTGTGTAGGCTGTGTCGTGAGGCAGCCGCTCCGCCGCCATCTTAGGTGTCACAGCGGCTTCCAGCGGAGCTGAGATCGTGGCTGTGGGGGTCCGTTTCGGCAGCACAAACGCTGGATCTTGTGCCAGCAGGTAGCCAGAGGATTCTGGTCCCGAAAGAGGTGGCAGGGGGGGAGTGTACCCGTTGCTGAGGGCGCCGGTATCTCGGAACGGGACGGAGCTCTGTGACTAAGCATCCATGTCACAGAGTTCCTCGCTTGCGCCTCCCCTGTCCTGGTATTTTATGCACAACATTAGATGCTTATGTCACACATCACCTACTCTTCTAACCACTTGAAGACAAAGCCCTTTCTGACACTTTTTGTTTACATGAAAAATATTTTTCTTTTGCTAGAAAATGACTAAAAATGAAAACCCCCAAACATTATATTTTTTTAATGCAAAGGCCCTACAGAATAAAATGGTGGGTGCAATTTTTTTTCGGAAAAAAAACGCTTTTTTGAATTGTGAAGCACTAAAATACACTGTATTGCCCAAATGTTTGGTAAAATATAAAAGATGATCTTATGCCAGGTACATAGATAATAGATAGAAAATTGCTCACAACCATGCAGCGGCGACATACTACATACATTTTAAAAGCCTTTAAAAGCATTTAAAGGTTACCACTTTGCTGCCACCGGCGTCAGCTGTAAAGCGGGGATATTTTTAGCGCCGCTTTACCGTTGTTTTAGAGGCGCTATTCCGCCGCTAACGGGGCAGTTTTAACCCCCCCCGCTAGGGGTTACATCCACCCGCAAAATGCTGCCAGAGCGGCGTTTTGCCGGTGGTATCGCAGTGCTGCCCCAGTGATTTTGATGGGGAGCAGCGGTGGAGGAGCGGTCAGTTCACCGCTCCTTCACCGCTCCAAAGAAGCTGCTGGCAGGACTTTTTCTGATGCCCTGCCAACGCACCACTCCAGTGTGAATGCCCTGTTTTAGGGCAGTTTGCAGGCACTATTTTTAACGCTATAGTGCCTGCAAAATGCTCCAGTGTGAAAGGGGTCCTACTGAGGAGGTTTACTGCTAAAATGACTGCCCTCGTCCATTTGACATTGCAAGCAAGCACGAGGGGGCAGGGTTGCTTTTTTTTAAATTTTATAATTTATTTTGCTTTTTTATTTTATTTTTACACTGTTCCTATAATTTTTTCTTTTTTTCTATCATTTTTATTATCACAGGAAATGTAAATATCCCCTATGATAGCAATAGGTAGTGACAGGTACTCTTTTTTTATTTTAAACGGGGTCTATTAGACTCTAGATCTCTCCTCTGCCCCCAAAGCATCTGACCACACCAAGATCGGTGTGATAAGATGCTTTCCTGATTTCCCAATGGAGCTGTTTATATCCGGTGAAACCAAATCATTAATTGCTTGTAGCTTCCAGTTTCTTAGGCCATAGAGATGATTGGAGCCATTCTGATCTTCAAAAAGCTCTAATGTCAGCTGGCAGAACCACCAGCTGCATTCTCAGGTTCCCCGGGGGGACAGGAGAGCCTGAGAAAACCATGGAAGATGGCGGGAGGGGGGACATTCCCTCCCACTGCTTAGCCACTAGGATTGCTTTTACATGAAAGCTGACCGCTGACTGAAAAGAACGATACCAAGATGATACCCAAACCTGCAGGCATCATTCTGGTATAACCACTCAAAATCTAGCAACATACCAGTACATTGCTGGTCTTTGTTGGGCATATATTGTAATGCTCTTTTTTTTCATGTAGCCTGTGGGCTGCATGAAAAAAAGAGATTGATCGGTGGGTATGCCCACCATTAGAATACCGCACTGCATCCACCCTCTTCTAATGATGGGCGTACATGCAGTTTTTGTTTTTTTTTAACTGTGGTGGTGAAATCACCTTCTACAGTGCTGGAGTCGCTGATTTACGTATCGTGAGAGCAAACGCTGTTGGTGTCAAGATGGATAAATCAGTGCTGCAGCTGAATGGCATAACTGAAAAGCAAACAATGGTAACACTAAAACATTAACTCAATAAAACAACAATCTGTGCCAAAAAAAAGAGTAAAAAATATATGCCGAAGCATGGGGGCAATCCACCCCTAATGTTAGGGGCAAATTGCCCCTCCACCCCTGCCCCCATGCTTTGACATATATGCTTTTTTTTTTACTGTAGTGGTGAAATCACCTCCTAGAGCACTGGAGTTGTTGATTTATGTATCGTGAGAGCAAACACTGCTGCTGTCAAGATGCATAAAATCAGTGCTGCAGCTGAATGGTGTACCTGAAAATAAAATAAAGGATAACCATAAAACACAGTAAACAGTAAAGTATAAAAGAATTACATACCTGAAAAGTAAACATGATAAAACATAGTAACAATGAAACATTTCAGTTAAAAAATACAGTAAAACAGAGCAGAACAATCGAGAGAGAACAATAGAGAGAGAATAGAGAAAGAATAAAACAACAAATATTTTTGGCTTTTTTATATTTTTTTGTGGTTTTTTTTACACTTTTATTTGTAACGGTAACTGTAACAGTTCCAGGTTTGGGTCTCTAAAAATGCGATGGCATCTTTGGAGACCCTGTGAAAGTGTGTCCTAGTCTGTGCAGTGTTGTACCCTATGTTAATACTCCACTAGTGTGTGGTAGCGTTTGAAACATTCACCGATGCAGAGACCAGGTTGGTCAGGACAGGAGGGACAACAATAGTGGGTGTCACGCTTAAATCTCGCTTGCTACAGACACAACATCTTCTTTGGGGTGATCGATTGGTAGGGGTACCAGGGAGGACATACGGAAAATGCCTCCCATGCAGCCAACATAAGCAAAAACGTGTAGCGCTAAATGGAAAAAGGCACCTTAAAATTAATAAGTTGGAAAGCCTTATATGTAATATGGTTAGAACGCGAGTGCTTAATTCACATTAGGAAACACACATAAATAAGCTGATTTACAGGACAGGTAGGTGAGTTAAAAAACTGAATGGGTCACCACTCAGAAGTGATGTGGGAAACACCTTCACCAGCATATGTCATAAAATCTTAGAAATGATGGTGTGCAGTTAATCATTAAAGTCCCGCATAACTATGTTGAATAATGTATGAATCGACCAGTTTCAAATATCACACCACAGTGTCTTCACAAACGTGCAATACACTCAGATGGTACAGATGGAGGCTTACCGGAGGGTTTGAACCCACAACAGTGTATACTGTGAGGGTCAAACCGGCTTTTATTGCTCCCTGGCAATAGTGAGGAGACCTCGGCAGCCTGAAGAGATCAAGGGGAGTTTTCTGAAAGTGTATTTTCTCCTAATACAACGGATCTCCTCGCGTATGGCTCATAAAGGGTACAGAAAGGACCACATAGTATAATACTGTAGAAACCGTATTTATTAAAATTGAAGAAATACACTTACATGATGTAGATGATAAAAAAGCGCTTGTACATAAAAGGGGCAGCAGTGGAGTCCTCCCGACGCGTTTCGTCTGAATAGACTTCGTCCTGGGGTGCCCTCCACTGCAGCCCGACTCACTAATATAGGCATTGTGGTCCTCTTGATGTGACTCCAGCCCGTTCAATTTCGTGAATTGGCACTTCCGGGTTGCCCAAAATGGCGGACCCGCGTGCGTTCCAGGCCTCCGTTTGGTGGATGTGTTGTGCGTTCCACCTCCAAAAGTTACGGCCAAATGTTCCCCATAAATCCAATGTTGAATATTATTAGTGCATTAGTATATTATGTTAAAATTGATTCTGAGAGATTAGAATCAAACATCTGCTAGTATCTAAAATCCTTAGGCATTAGTTCGTCTCACACTGTGTGAAGACGAGTCCTAGCAAGTCTCGCGATATGACGCTGTAACGTCACGGTGCGAGAGCGGAAATCCTAGTGTGGGTCACGCAGCTTGCGTTCCAACAATGGTTAGCCGGAAGCTCGCGGTGTAGCGGCAGATTGGAGATGGCTTTAATGTGGGATGGCTTGCGTTCCAGTCTCAAAATAGAAACCGGAAGAATGCATATCGCCCCGTGTCCTGCACCCAGTGGAGCAACTTAGCACAATTGGGAATAAATCCACATAATTGTTAATGAGAAAAAAACTGGTGCTCATATGATGGTTGGTTGCTCATGGGCACATCCTTTATTATGAAATTTGAATGTAAAGTTTGAAGAAGTGACAAATGCATGTAAGGCCACGCCCACCAGTGTGCCTCAATGGTTATACAAAATCATAATCTACCTATATCTATTCACATGTACATATACTTTATACATCCCGCACCAACGTTTATGCAGGCGACCTAGTTGGGCCGGGCCATGTATAGATTTTGCATGAGTAAGAGGATGCACAAAATGCATATATGTAGACCCATATGTCATAGTAAATGAAAATAATTCAATGAGCTGGATTCACATGAGTCCCATGATTTACATCTGTGGCAACTACAATTCAAATCAACCATAGGACACAAATCAAAAATCAGACTTTCCCATATGTCAGCAAATCATAAATTGTAAGACATATATGCACTATACACCCTATGATTCATCCAGGAAAGCATTGACGTCTACCTCTACATTGAGCCCTAGGGGGGCAAAGGTCTGTAGCTCATGTGCCCAAAACATTTCGAGGCGGGATACACCCCTTGTTTTGGCACCCCCTCTCCAGGGTGGTGTGTATTTGTCAATAATGACAAAATGCGATCCCTCAGGATTCCCACCATGGAATTCCTTGTAGTGTCTCGGGACCGTATGTTTGGGGTCTCTACTTTTAATTAGGGTGATGTGCTCCCCCACCCTAATCGAAAATGTCCTAGTAGTGCGGCCTATATATTGTTTAAGGCAGGGGCAGGTAATGAGATACACTACATACCTTGTGCCGCATGTGCAGAATGGTCTTATAGTGTATCTCTTTCCCGTCACCGTAGAAGCAAACTCAGTCACTTTACGTGTTTTAACAGCATTATGCTGGCATACCGTGCATTTCCTACAGGGGAAAAAACCAGTCCAGTCATGAAAAAAGGAGGGGCGGGTGGGGGGATTTATAATGTTTGGAGCTATCCGTCCTTTTAACGACGGTACACCCCTAAAGATGACATTGGCTTCTTCTGGGATGAGTGGACCCAGAATACTGTCTTGCTTTAGGACGCACCAATGTTTCCTCATGATGTTTTTCATTTGTCTATGCTGTGTTGAAAAAGTAGTCAACATGGCCCACCTGAATTTCCCGTCGGGTTCTCTCTTAGATTTGACTTCCAGTAGGGATTTCCTATCTATGTTGATAGCTCTTTGGATTTCTTGATCTAGGCCATCCATGTCGTAACCCTTGTCCTCAAACCTGGATTTTAAAATCTTGGTCTGCTGGAGAAATACCTCCGTATCGGTGCAATTCCGTCGGAGTCTCAAAAATTGACTCCGAGGGACCGCGTTTAGCCATGAGACATGATGACAGCTGTCTACAGGAATGAACCCATTGCGGTCTGTGGGTTTAAAATAAGTGCTGAATCTAAATTCCTTATTCACAATTTCTATCTGTAGATCTAAAAAATGAATTTTAGTTTCACTGGCTTCATATGACAAGGATATACCTCTATCATTAGCATTCAAACTCACGAAAAACTCATTGAGTGTCTCCATGGTGCCATTCCATAGGAGAAGGATGTCGTCTATGTACCTAGTCCACAAAACCAGAGAACTGGCTTCATGGACATAGACGACATCCTCCTCCCACTTGGCCATGAATAGGTTCGCGAGACTGGGGGCGAACTTCGCCCCCATGGCCACTCCACGTTGTTGGAGATAAAAGTTATGGTTAAACCAAAAATAATTGTGTTTTGCCGCAAACTCCAGTAATTCAACAAGATAATCACACTGAAAAGGCGCCAAAGAGTGTTCCCGGGTCAAGAAATGCTTAACAGCGTCAATGCCTTTATCGTGTGGTATGCACGTGTACAATGATGCCACGTCAGCCGTGGCCATAATGTAGCCCTCCTGTAAAGTGACGTTTTCAAGGAGTCTAATTGTAGAACTGGTGTCTTTCAGATAAGAAGGTATTTTCTTAACTAGAGGCTGTAGGAAAAAATCGATATATTTGCCTACTCTGGCCGTGATGGAATTAATACCACTTACAATTGGCCTACCAGGGGGGCAAACAGGATCCTTATGGACTTTCGGCAGATAGTAAATAGTGGGAATTCGAGGCGCTGTAGGGATTAAAAAATCTCTTTCTCTTTTGTTCAAGATCTTCGATTCATAACCCTTTAAAACAAGCTGATGTAATTTTTGTTTAGAATTGTGTGTAGGATTATTAGGTAGTATTTGATAAGTACCCGGTTCGTTCAGAATGCGATGCATTTCTGTTTCGTATTGGCTCTTATCCAAGATCAAGCTTTGTATAGCACATAAGCGTTAAGCAGAGCCAATTGGAATAAGTATACAGACGCTTTTTTGTACCAGCGTCTGGCCTTATAGGCAATTAAGTACTGTGTCAACTGGTCGTTGAGGTTCACCCTCCCATATTAAGGTTTTATTTGTAGACACAGAGGGATTTCTCCACAACACCAGTTGTCGTTTGAATTTGGACCATCGTGTCTGCGTAAAGGACAGAACAAAAACATTCTTATTTTCCCTCCACTTCACAGCAAGCAAATTATTACATCTCAAGCATGCTCTCTCCCCCAATCTAAGACGGGGATCTACAAGCTGCTGGGGTAAGTCTCAGCGATTAGACCGCATGGTGCCAAATGCGCCAATTCCATGATCAAACAAGTGAATAAAAAGTGGCACACTTGTGTAATATTTGCCCACGTACAAGTGGTACCCCATTCCGAATAAGGGATACACCAAGTCCCACACAATCTTACCAGCACTCCCTATGTAGTCTGGGCAGTTCTCCGGCTCTATGTAACTATCTCTTCCCTCATAAACCATAAAACTATATGTATAGCCTGTTGCCCTGTCACAGAGCTTATACATCTTGACCCCATATCTGGCATGCTTGCTGGGAAGATGCTGTTTGAATGACAAGCGGCCAGAAAACCTAATCAGGGACTTATCAATGCAGACAACTTGATCGGGAGTAAACAAGGCTGCAAACTGTTGGTTGAAGTGGTTTACGAGGAGCCGAATTTTGAAGAGCCAATCATATCCAGGGTCACCCTGAGGACGACAGAGTTCATTATCATTGAAGTGCATGAACCGCAAGATCTGCTCACATCGTGCCCTGGCAATGGAGACAGAGAACACAGGCATATGGTGAATTGGGTCAGTGGAAATTGCTTTGGTTCACAATAGTTTATAGAGATCTTCTGTGAAAAACAGTGAATAAAAATCAAGTGACGTAAAATCAACTGTTTCCACCTGAATTCCGGGTTGGCCAGTGAATGGGGGAAGTATGGATGCTGCAGAAGAGGTGGGCTCCCAAATTGGATTGGCAAATGCAGCAGGAAGGGCACTATGGGCTCGATGTGCCTGTCTTTGTCTTCTTGGTGGCTGCGGGACACTACTTGTGCTAGCCACCTCACCAGCTTGAACTGCACTTATGGGACTCGCCACGTCACCAAGTGTTACTGCAGTGCTGGATGTACAACCAGGATGTACTAGGCCGCTGGTGCTTGCCAGTTCACCAGAAGGATGAGCGGCACTAGTACTGGCTCTCTGCTCCATAAGAGAGCCCTGCAGTTCTTGCACCTCAACAACAGCAGAAGAATGGGGTTGGGTACGCCTGACCTTGACAGGGACCACTACTTCATCATCAGAGCTATCTGTCAGGGTGCCGTTGCTGTCTACAGGATCGTAATCTGTGCCTGAATCTGACAGATGGGCGACTTCCTCTTCACTTTTATTTGTCTGCTCAGAAACGTGTAGGCCTCTTCACTAGTGTACCTTTGATTGGACATTTTGGCCTCTAAATTTACTGGTACAACTAGTGAGACTCAAAGGAAAAAAGAGCACCTGACTGTCAGCGACTGCTTCGAACGCTACCAAAAACACTGTTAGGGTTCGCAGGGATCAGGCCTGACTCTGCGAACGCTGCAGTTATGTGTTTAGTGTTTTGTAAGTGTCAGTGATCAATTGATAGTGCACTTGGGTGGGCTGGGCTGTGGGGCTAAACGTAGGTGCTAGCAGGTATATGGGGTGATCCTGCTAACACTGCATTTTTTGAAACCATAACCTACTGGGGACACTAGTATAGATCGGATCAGATCAAAGATATTGATCAGTTCAGACACTATACTACTAAGGGAGGTGTATGGTGCGTGCGCGGGTGTTAGTGCTACTGGCACTAATTTGATGCTGCCTGTGGTGACGCAGACTCTAACTAATGCTAAAACCTAACTGATATCACCCGCCGGGTGATCAGGGGGTTAAACCTTTATTTAGGTAATATACGGCGGGTACCCTGACGCTATAAAAAATAACTAACTAACCAGCACCACCCGTAACACTAATACAGTGATCACTGGTGACAGAGGGTGGTCAAGGGGTTAAACTTTTATTAGGGTGGTTAGGGGGGTACCCTAAAGCTACCTGGGCCTACCACTCACTGCTCTAATGCTGATTAGTGTCACAAATGACACTAATACAGTGATCAGTGAAAAATCTGACAACTGCACTGGGTGACACTGTGACAGAAAGTGAAGGGGTTAACTGGGGGGGCGATCGGGGGGTGACAAGTGTACCTATGTGTACTGGTGTTAGTGTAGTGTTTGTGCAACTTACTGTGAGATGTCTCCTATCCTCTCTCTGGAACAAAAAGAGTTCCACGAGAGGAGATGACATCACTTCCCCTGCCTGTGTTTACACTTACAGGCAGGGGAAGGGTTTAATTCCCCAGAACCGATCAGCAGGTCCAGGCATAAATCATTGGCCTGGACCTGAAGATTGATCAGTTCTGGAACTAATCCGATGGTCGTGCACGCGGGATTTCATGCAGAGGTGCCATTGTACCGCAGTATATGTACGCGAGCCGGTTGGGAACCGGTTAATCAAAGGAAAAGGAGGCACAAGGGTAGTATAAAAACACTACATTTCAAACAAGCAAACTTTTCTGAGCTGCGCTCAATACTACAAGACATCAATTGTGACCAAATCCTGGAAAAATTGAACATGGAGTAAAAATAGGAATGCTTTAGGAACATATTAACCAAAGGTATTACACAGGGCATTGCAATTGTCAATAAATATAGAAGAGCGAGAGTTAAACCTGTGTAACTAAACTGTAATGTAAAAAGTCTCGTTAAAGAGAAAAAATGGCCTTTAAAAATATAAAGGGGATGGATCATTGTCAGCATTTCAACACTATAAGGAATGCAATAAGAAGTGTAAGAACACAATCAGGGGGGCTAAAAAAAACTATGAGAGACACATACTGGAGGAGAGTAAAAAAAATCCCACACATTTTTTTAGATATATTAACAGTAAAAAAGTGAGGTCAGAGCACATTGGCCACATAAAAGACAATGAAGGGAGGATTGTTACAGATGACAGAAAGAAGGCAACTGTAGTAAATGCTTTTTTCTCCTCAGATTTTGCACAGGATAAGGAGGGGTATATCGATCATGACTGTATTGTTAGTAACATGTCGCAGGATGTACCCTTGTGGCTAACATAAGCTGGTGTCCAAAAAAGACTAGAAAAGATAAACAAAACTAAATCACCAGGATCGGATGGCTTACACCCGAGAGTCCTCAAAGAACTCAGTCAGGTTATAGCCAGACCATTTTTCCTAATCTTTATGGACAGCATATTGACAGGATTGATACCAGCTGATTGGAGAAAAGCCCATTTGGTACCAATATTCAAAAAAGGGCAGAGGCATATACCTGGAAACTATAAGCCAGTCAGCCTAACATCAATAGTATGTAAACTATTGGACACGATGATAAGGGACTATATCGAAGAAAGTGCTGATGAAAACAGTATCATTAGGAGTAATCACCATGGGTTTACGAAGGGTCGTTCCTGCCGGACCAATCTGTTAACATTCTACGAGGAAGTGAGCTGCCATCTAGATAGGGAAGGCCTCTGGATGTGGTGTATCTGGAGTTTGCAAAAGCATTTTATACAGTTCCCCATAAACGCTGAAACTACAAACTGAGGTCTGTAGGCGTGGACCATAGAGTTTTCTCATTGATAGAAAACTGGTTACAGGGTTGTGTCCAAAGGGTGGTGATAAACAATGTGTACTCAGACTGGTCTGGAGTGGTAAGTGGAGTACCCCAAGGCACTGTCTTGGGACCAATTCAGTTAAATTTATATAGAGGTTGGTATAAATAGCTCAATCTCAGTTTCAGCGGACGACATAAAAATAAGAAGGGAAATAACTTCACACCAGGATACAGAAATTTAACAGGAATTAAATAATGGGGTGGGCATGAAAAAAAAATAATTGGGGGTGGGGTTGGAATTAATAAAATAATGGGGTGGGCAACTACATGGAAAATTTGGTTTATTGTTGATAATGTAAAGTGATGCTCTTGGGGGCTAAAAATATAAACGCAAACTATTCACTAGGGGGAGAACCTCTGGGAGAATCAAAGATGGAGAAAGATCTGGGGATTCTGGTAGAGGAAAAACTGAGCAATAGCAGGCAACGTCAAGCTGCAGCAAGCAAAGCCAGCAGACTATTAGCTTGCATTAAAGGGGAATTTACTCCATAGATAAAATGATAATCTTGCCACTTTATAAAACTCTGGTTCGGCCACAAGTAGAGAATTCCGTTCAGTTCTGGTCAACAGTCCTCAGGAAGGATGTGATGGAACTGGAGGGAGTCCAGAGAAGGGCAACTAAATAACGGACTGGAAGACCTTAATTACAAGGAACGACTGCAAGCACTAAATGTATTCTCCCTGGAAAGGAGACGCTTGAGAGGAGATATGATAGCGGTATACAAATACCTCAATGGTGATCCCAGTGTAGGAAGAAAACTTTTCAGTCTCAGAAAGTGGAAGAGGACACAGGGCCACACAATGAGATTGGAGGTGAAACGGTATATCTTTCACCGTCAGTGCAATAAGGATGTTGAACTCTCTTCCACAATTCGTTTGACAGAATACAATGTCAGAAGTGACGTAACATGTTAAATAGTTTTGCATGTTTCTGAGCATGCGTAGTCTTGCTCTTACATTTTTTTTGTACGAAAACCATACTAATGAAACAAAAATCAGACGTTGAGTTCACATCCGACAATAATGTTAAAGTCTGCACATCCAGCTTTTGTCTGACAAAAAAGTGAAATCGGCTGTCTAAAGCACCATATTAATGATAAGATTTGCAGACAATCGGTGGTCGTAACACAATTGACATCCGAAAATCAAAGCGTGTTTACAGGCCTTATAGTGAACACAACATAGAGGAAATTAATATTGACATTGACACACATACACCTACACAGGTTGAACTGGACGGACTATTGTCTTTATTCAACCTAACCTACTATAAAACTATAAGAAAAAAAATCAAAGTCAACAGCTACAAATACTGTATCTGTTGATTTTTACTATTAGGGCACTTACCTGTCCAGGCATCCAGCGGTGTCCTCACCCCAGCCAATTCTTAAATCTGCTCTTGGGTGCTGGCACCACCATCTTGGCTAAGGGAAACTGACAGTGAAGCCTAGAGGATTTACAGCTGGTTTCCTTCTGTGCATGCATGATTTGCGCTGCTCTTTGTGAATGGGCCGGCTGCAGGGGGAAAGAAGGGGGTGGCGAACATCCGGCTCACCTCGCCGTGGTGAAGTGAGCCGGAAGTGGGAGTGGGTACCTATCAAAACCAGGTACCTGCTCCCCCCTCTCCCCCAAAAGGTGCTAACTGTGGCAGCGGAGGGGGGAGGAGGCAGACAAGTGGAGCTTCCCCTTTTGGGTGTATATCTTTGGTAAAGAAAAAAAGGGGGGCGTGCATTACTAGAATAAAAGCAGAATTAAAATAAAAGATTATAAACAGATGAGTACATACATTCATCATTCTTAACAGTGGAAGATAAGAACCTCTCTTTTTCTGAGCAATTTTGGGCCGAGATCATGATGTCCGTGCATTCAAAAACACTTCCCTTGTCAGACAGAGCTGGGAGTAAAATACACTTTCCTAGACAGTATTATCTATAATGTTATAAAATATGTATCTCTCTCATCTGCATGATCTATTTAATGTCAGTGTTTAACACCACATTTTCATGAACATAGTCTAATTGGTTCTCAAGGGAAATATATTGGATTTCAAGTATGCAAATAATCCTTACTTTTTTTATACTGTACAATAATTTCACTATATATTTACTCAGAAAGAGTGTTACCATCATTTATTTAAATGATGATAAGAACAGCCAGCATGTTTATTATTAAAACAAACTGATTTTGTGGGCCAAGGGAATTGTGTTCTGCTTCCTTTTACAGCAGTTTAACTACACTGCTTTTTATGTAAAGAAATCTATGGTTGTCTTAAAGCAATATTTTACAAATGAAAGAGTATATTTTTAATCTTTTCTAAATATACAGAAACCCCTTTAAAGTCTACTAGTAAAAAAAAAAAAAAACAATAAAAACTGCTTGGTCAGAAATTTGCTCATCTGCCTCCTCATTTGTTTGATATTGGAATGGGTTGATTTATTTTATTTTTGTAGAAAGGCGTTCATGTATCCAGCATATAAACAGCTGAAGTTTTTTTTCCTTTGAGCAGTTATATAGTACCAGTAAAATATACAGTGAATGTTAAAGCTACTGCAGTCTGCCATTAGAGAACTGACTTCAATATTCTCTGCCTTAAATAAACATGCATCAAATCAAAAAACAGAATACCTCTTCCTTTCAAACTCTTAGTAGAAAAGTTATATATTTTTGCATGGCTCTGCTGACAATTTAGTAATATTTTTTCTCCTGAATGGCAGTATAGAAATAATTTTCTTATTTATGTCCTTGGATTAAAAGTTTAAGAGCCATTGCTTTATAGCAGCTTTTTGCTCTCATTGGCTTTTGTGGATTTTCAGACTATCAAGTGATGTTAGGTTTCCTAACCTTTCTGGCTTTCCCTCAAACTATTCATCTCCTTAAGAATAATGCTGACAATTTTCTAGAAATTGTAACCACTTTCAAACAGCTTTCAATTGCTTATTTATGTCATGGAAAGGGAATTGTGTTGATCTGTTTTCAATGTGTATGCAATGTATAGCTGACTAAAAGTAGAAGACATTGCCAAAACATTGTGTATTGCTAGTATTAAAAGATGTACAGTATACATGAAAATGAACTGATCTATTTCAATATACTTTGGATTTTGCCAAAATTAACAAACTCTTGGTTGTAAGCTTCCATCCATCTTAATCTTCTGGCAACACCTGATGGGCCCCCCATGCCATATTACAGATCATGCACACCACCAAATGAAGGTGTTAGGCATTCTCTTTCTATCAACAAGTTTTCAGTGTCTTTATAAGGCCTGTCTAATGTGGCTTATCTATTCGCACCAAATCTGGGATTGAACTTTCTTTCTTGGTCAATGATATTGTAGCAGTTACTTATTTCTGTATTGGTAACCTCTAAGCCTTATAACCCCCCCCCCCCATCCTCCATTGATTTATGCTGTATGATGGCAAATATGTAAAATTTTGTGATTTTAATATTCAGGGGTTCACGATTGGGACACTATAGAGAACTGTTTAGTCTATCTTTTCTCCTCTGATGAAAATTGATATTGGCTTGTAGGATTGAGCTGCAGATCATGAAGATCTGAAATTGATTAAAACACATTGGGTTGTATATTAAAATTTTTCTTTCGCGCTAGTAGATGTGAAAATGAATAATAATAGTGACTAAATAATAAAGAGAATAATTCTATCAAAAAGGTGTAAATATTGCAGCAAAATGAGGGTGTTCACACCAACACTTAGTACAGTAGATATTAAAATAAATTTTGCGCAATATTACCAATACTCAATAAATATGCGTAAAAGTGTGTAAACATAGACAAAATAAAGACTTTTATATAGTGGTTGCTGCAGCTGTAGTTGCTAGGATCAGCGATCTCTGTGTTGCAACATATAGCAATTCCCACTGTTTTTCAGTGAAGTGATGGTGCTATAGTAAAGTGAAAACGTGCAGGTATCTATGATAATATTGTGATACAAATGCCATGAATGAAGGCAGGCTAGAATATCATGAATAAATTATCGTGAATAAACAAATTCTTGTGAGTGAAATATTCCTTATATGATTCTGAATAAATAATATTAAGTGCAACCCGTCATAAAATAAAATAAATTTTACACAGAAAAGGTGCCAGCAATAATCTATAAAATAAGTGCAATCACAATTCACTTAAATATAGCCTTAAAAGTGCAGGTGATAACATTGAAAAAGTATAAAAAAAGTTCTTGAAATAATAGATAGATGGCGATGTTAGAAAGGTATTTATAAATAGTTCTTCTACTCAGATCTGTTCTATCTTTTATGCTGGGTATAATATTCTTATGGTGGTGCCTCCTAGTATGGTCTCACAGAACTCTCACCTTAAAATTGTAATAATCAGGCTTTTGGTAATTATGTCTTTAAGGCGTGGAAGCAGTATCTGGGAGCCTCTCCTTCTTTGTGGTTATCTCTCCATACTTTCTTCTCTGTCACTCCGCTCTGGTGAAACTCAATATCAGGAGAGATAAAAACGGGGGAGGAAGAGAGAAGAAAGGCTCCACTAGTGTGATAACATTTTTGAAATCAAAGGGGGGTATTTATTTGGATAATGCTCTTACATTTAGTACAATAAAAACAGGCAGAGTAAATAAGTGAAAAGTCTGGCGTTCTCAGCGCCCTCTCACTTGTGCTTCAGCTTGTGCCGCTCCAACCAATCCCTATGCGTTACGACACGTCACGTGTCTTCATCTGGGGACCCCAGATGAAGACACGTGACGTGTCGTAACGCGTAGGGATTGGTACCACCATAAGAATATTATACCCAGCATAAAAGATAGAACAGATCTGAGTAGAAGAACTATTCATAAATACCTTTCTAACATCGCCATCTATCTATTATTTCAAAAACTTTTTTTATAATTTTGCAATGTTATCACCTGCACTTTTAAGGCTATATTTAAGTGAATTGTGATTGCACTTATTTTATAGATTATTGCTGGCACCTTTTCTGTGTAAAATTTATTTTATTTTATGATGGGTCAGAGATCACTGATCCTAGCAACTACAGCTGCAGCAACCACTATATAAAAGTCTTTATTTTGTCTATGTTTACACACTTTTACGCATATTTATTGAGTATTGGTAATATTGCGCAAAATTTATTTTAATATCTACTCACATTGGGTTGTATACTGTGTCTGTAGGAATTGGGTACTTTGGACATGTAATTCTAATATTATGTGAGCTGAGTAACAAACTGATTGATGTATAGATGTATAGTTAGTAGAGTGGTCTATCTCAGCTCTAATTGTTTTTAAAGGTGTATATTTTATTATATATGATTTTTTTGTCATGTATGGTGCTTTAAAAGTCCCATTTTGTTCCATAAAAAGTTATGCTGTTCATTGAGGGATGTAGCACCTCCTCATTTAGTTGTTAACTGCTTCCCGCCTATTGTAAAATGGCTGGGCGGGAACTCTCTAATCCTGGGTGGACGTCATATGACGTCCTTCCAGGATCGGGCCGTGTTGTGGCGTGATCTGTCACCTACTGTGTCTACCGAACACAGCGAATGACAGATCAGTGTACCAGGCCTCTGCAAGTACCATGTGATCGTTGTGACAATTGTACATGATGGGTGTCTTCCATTCATACCATTCATTGTGTAATAGTGTGATGATCTCTGTGTACAGACAAGGCCAATCACAGCCCATCTGTACCATGTGATTACTCGTGGCCAATCACAGCTAATCACCATAGTACAAACTGAATGAATGGATTTCATTTTAAAAAAATGTTTCTTATAGCAGTAATTATCACTGTTATAAGCATAGTGTGTAAAAAAAAAATGAAAAAGAAAAAAAGATATTTAAAAAAATGAAAAAAAATTATAAAATGTTTTACTTTTTTTGTTTACATACTGTCACCAGTCAGTGTCAGTGTTCCTGATCACCAGTTATATTATGATACTCTACTGCACTGGTGCACTTTCCTCATTTTCCAAAAATGTCACAAATTACAACTTCATAAAACTCACCATGCCTCTTATCAAATACCTTAAATTGTCTACTTTCCAAATGGGGTCATTTGGGGGGTATTTGTACTGCTCTGGTATTTTTGAGCCTTATAAAATGAGTACATCAGAAATTATGAATTTTTATGTATACTGTATACCATAGTTTGTGGACTCTATAACTTTCCTACAGACTGAATAATATACACGGATTTGGTTCATTTTCACCTAGAGATGGGCTCAGTTAGTATGAGGGGGCTGCTGCACACAAAAGGATTTTTTTATCTTAATGCATAGAACGTATTAAAGTGGTGTTCCACCCAAAAAAAAAACTACATGAAAAATCCTAAAAAAAAATACAAAAAAATATTTGGATATATTTATTTTTTCTCACCTCTAAATGCCTGTTGCTAGGGGGTCCCTCGTAGTCTGCCTCTTTCAGTGCCTGGGCTGGTGACATCACTTCCGTCTCGGCACAGGAAGGGCTCAGCTCTGCTCCCTCCCTCCTGTCAATCATCTGGGACCCATTACAGGTCCCAGGCGACTGAGTGGCCAATGATGGCGCTCGGCGCCGCTCGCGCATGCACAGCGGGTGCCAGGCTGTGAAGCCACAGCCCGGCGCCCACAGTTGCAATGCCGGCGCCGCCGAACGGAGGGGGAGACGAGCAGGGCTTCGATCCCCCGCATCGCTGGACCCAGGGACAGGTAAGTGTCCAATTAAAAGTCAGCAGCTGCAGTATTTGTAGCTGCTGACTTTTAATTTTTTTTTTAGTGGCCCTCCTCTTTAAGATAAAAAACCTTCTACTTTAAAACCACTTTAAGTTGAAGGCTTTCATTCAGTGCAGTTGATTTCCCATAAATATCATTGCTAGTCAACATCTCTTGTTTAGTTAAATTAATTTTGAAAGCTGAAACTAATCCAGAACTATGAAAAAATCTCCAGAATTGCCAAAAGTGATTCCTCTGGACAACATAGAACAATGCCCCGTACACACGTTCGGACATTGATCGGACATTCCGACAACAAAATCCTAGGATTTTTTTCGATGGATGTTGGCTCAAACTTGTCTTGCATACACACGGTCACACAGAGTTGTCGGAAAATCCGATCATTCTGAACGCGGTGACGTAAAACACGTACATCAGAACTATAAACGGGGCAGTAGCCAATAGCTTTCATCTCTTTATTTATTCTGAGCATGCGTGGCACTTTGTGCGTCGGATTTGTGTACACAGGATCGGAAATTCCGACAACGGATTGTGTTGTCGGAAAATTTTATAGCCTGCTCTCAAACTTTGTGTGTCGGAAAATCTGATGGAAAATGTGTGATGGAGCCTACACACGGTCAGAATTTCCGACAACAAGGTCCTATCACACATTTTCCGTCTGACAATCCGACCGTATGTACGGGGCATTAGTAGTAAATTACTAAATTAATTACTAATTTTAATTATTAAAAAAGGTTAAGCATGGTTAAGATTATTTTGTTGTTGCTGACAATAATTTATACACATTTTTGTATATTACTGTATAAAATATTTCAATATGATTGTCAAAATATTTCACTTGTATCAGCTGTGTAGGTAATCAGCAATAAGTAAGGAAGAACATCTTTATATAGGGGGTTTCTTGTAGTCCTACTGCTTAAAGTGCAGGGTGTTCTGTCCTCACTACACATTTTCCTGTGTGTAACTCAACATGCACCTAAACCCTCATATTCTGCAATAAGCCAGACTGAATGTAATCTTGAGGATTTTTTTTTTTTTAAACTTTAAACATGTTTTTATTTATTTCTTCAGCAACAAGAACATATTCTCATAACAGTAAACAATACATTAACATAGTTCCTTATTAGCATACGTTAAAAAATATGTACATCCAAAAGGTAATTAACAAATGTATAAAGGAAACAAGGTAACAAGATGATATCAAGCTTAAAATATCAGGTCTTGCTTACCCCAATTGGGTTCAAACTGTAAGAGGAGATCAGTTATTAAACTGTTACATTCAATACGGAAGAGATAATTTACTCCTAAATTTTAATTTGGATTTGAGGGTAATTTTTTTTTTTTTTTTTACAAGTTACAGTTATTATTATTATTATTCAGGATTTATATAGCGCTAACAGTTTACGCATCGCTTTACAATATAAAAGGGAGATGATACAGTTATAATACAATAAAATACAAGAGGATTAAGCGGGCCCTGCTCAGAAGAGCTTACAATCTAATAGTTCTTTAGATAATTAGATGTTCTAGGGTGGTCCATCCAAGCTTGCCATTTTTTTTATACCTAGTCGTAGAATTATTTTTGTATGCCAACATCAGCTCATATTGTGCTTGAATATTTAGTCAATTAATAACATTAGATACGTTTGGAACATCAGAAGATTTTCACATACTAGATATTGTTATCTTGAGGATTTATTGACAAAAATTGGCTGGGTGAATCTACTGGGAAAAACAGATAAGTAATAAATACAATATATAAAATATATAAAAACACAATAAAATAACTAGGCTGCAGATGGCAATAAGTCCATGCTTACCAGCGATACTGCCTGTAGGGAATTTAAATTTAGTCCACAACATGTGCTGCAGGTATGATTGTTGGTTTCCTCTTTCTCAGTTCTTAAAATGTAGTCTGCGCTCCCAGGATGCACCTGTTTTCCCTTCTCAGAATGAAGGCTGATGGGAGCTTTTATTAAAAGCAGTTTCCATGTTCTGTAAAACAGTAAACTGATTCTGGGCTCCATCTAGTGGCAAAATTCAGTATTGCAAGGAGAACAAACTGAATATTCTGCTGAAGGCAGAACACAGGGTGAGTCACGAGCAGACAGAGAGAAGTTGGACTGCAACTTGGGAAAATGGACTGGAACAAAATAATTAATTAAAGTGGTTCAAAAGGCATTCTATGCATAAAGATAAAAAACTTTCTCTGTGCAGCAGCCCCCCAGTCCCACCTAAAACGTACCTGAGCCAAATCACAATCAGTGATATGCACAAGAGCCTCGGCCCTCCGGGGACCCTCCTCATTGGCTGGGATAACAGTGGGAACCATTGGCTCCTGCTGCTGTCAATTACAGCTAGTGAGCCAATGAGAAAAGAGGGGGTGGGGCTGAGCCACGCTCTCTGTGTGAATGAACATTCAGAGCAGCAGCTTGGATGCAAACAGCTTGCTCTGGGGGCAATTGGCAGGAGGGAGGGGCCAGGAGCATCAGCAGGGGACCCAAGAAGAGGAAAATCAGGGCTGCTCTGTACAAAACCACTGCATAGAGCAGGTAAGTATGAAATGTTTGTTATTTAAGAAAAAAAAACTTGCCTTTAATATCACTTCAAATGATTTTTGAAGACTACTAGGCTCAATCTGTACTAAAGGGAAATTTAAAACAGCATAGGTCAATTTTGTTTTAGTTTTGAAACAGGCATTTTATATTTTGTTTGACTACACATACAATATTTGTTTAATCAATAAAAATGTATGTGTGACAAATTTGTTTCCAGACACATCTAGTGTTGTTTATACCATGCTGGATTTTTTTCACTTTCTGGTAAGCGATTAGCCTATCAATCATGGATACATATAATGGGACTTTATTCACTTCATATGACTGTTATATATTGATTCACTGTTTCACAGGAAGCGCTACACATCTTTTGTTATTTTATAAAAACATTTATTGCATAAGGAAGAATTCCCAGAGCACTGAGGGTTACCTCAGCACAGCTGTGGACTTTCACTAGAACCTAGACATCTGTCTTAGCCATCTTGCAGGTGATCTATCTTTTCTCAGGGTTACCTTATGACTTTTAAATAATACCCATTCATAGAAAAATGGGGTATGGCTGGAAAAACCTCAAGAAACACGGCACCTCATCCCATTAAGTAAAAAATGGTAAGTGGAGGTAGAGGGGGATTATAGCGGTGCCAAATAGAAAATAGTACTAAAATTGACAATATACTTTATTAACATATATCAACAAATGACAAGGACGAGAAATTCACAGGCATACAAAAATATAAGCAATGCAGTACAAGAAAATACTATTTAAAAAAAGGGGAGTGAAATAAAATAGGCCTTAGGTGATTGAAGACCAGTGGTACAGGTAATCAATTCCTACATGTTTCGCCAAGACATTGGCTTCCTCAGGGACATGATATAGGCCTGTGCCAGATTTGAAAAGTTCTCCCAATCCCCAAGGGGGGGCCAAAGCAGGAGACTTTTTTGTCATATACCTATCAGGCGCCTCTGCGGTCATACTGATTTTATCCTATAACTGTCTCTGTCTGCCCCCCTACAGCCATAAATGCAGTACAGTCTCTGTGATCTCAATTTGGGGTGTCTTCTCCTGCTTTGGCCCCCCTTTATGGGAGTACAGGCCTATATCATGTCCCTGAGGAAGCCAATGTCTTGGCGAAACATGTAGGAATTGATTACCTGTACCACTGGCCTTCAACACCTAAGGCCTATTTTGTTTCACTCCCCTTTTTTTTAAAGTATTTTCTTGTACTGCATTGCTTATATTTTTGTATGCCTATGAATTTCTCGTCCTTGTCATTTGTTGATATATGTAAATAAAGTATATTGTTAATCCCTTTCTATTTGGCACTGCTATAATCCCCCTCTACCTCCACTTACCATTTAATACCTATTCATAGTACAGTCTGTCTTAAGACTCTGTCTGATTAAAACATTGTCTGAGATTTACCATAAAGGTTTATTAACTGATTAACTTTAGTGCGCAAGGTTTTTTCAGCAAACTGTAAATAGCAATAGACACTTATGTGAAAAGCAGCATAAACTCAATCTGCTGACTAAAAAATGTTAATTAGTCATATGCAATATTCCATATTTCAGATCCCTGGTCTACCATTGCACTCAATGGCTTTGCCTGCCAAATTCTTCATTAATACTGTCCTATAGTGAGATTGGTGTTTTCTAAAACAAAAGTTGTGAGAATTTTGAGGCTGGATAGAAGTTTAGTGCAGTATAACACTTTGGGTAGGTAAATAATACTTTTTTAGAGTTCTATACATTAGAATAAAACAAGGGGACAACTGTGAAGGAAAGAGGGACAGAGGGACATGGTTCCAAAAGGGAATTGTCCCTCCAATCGAGGGACAGTTGGGAGCTATGTTTACATACTGTATGCCTGGGTAAAATATGGTGCCCCACTTGGTTTTAAACTATAAATTTACAGACTAATTTAAAACAGACTTTTACTAATATTTGTTATGTATGTCCTGGGCCAACGTGTAGCACATAGGATAAATTATTATTTCTTGTTATTTAGTGACTATCAGGTTTTTTTGTTCTCTTATTTCAACATTGGGGTTTATCCTGTAACTATAACAGACCCTCCAACTTCAATGTGTCTGTCTAAACAGAAACAGAAACATGCATTTAACCCACTGGTAGAGAACAATATTTTTCTTAACAGCAAGAGAAATAAGTAATAATCATTTTCTGACAGCACATGTTTGAAATCTTTACTGTTCATCATCTGCATTATCACTCTGCTATGTACCGGTATTTATTGGTATTGTTTTTGATAATCATTACCACTAGAGCTAGGTGATGCTGGTTTCCTAAAGACATTAAATGAACAGGTGTTAGCAAATGCACAGATTTGGTATTTTATATATCACCATATCACAATTTAACATTATAGCCATTTTTAGAGATAATAGATTGACTTGACTTATTTAGTTGTAATTATTTGGGGGAATTGGGAAATAAAGGTTAGAAACTTGAGAAATCACACAATCCTCTCACAGCTCTGCATAAAAATATGAATTTAAAAATAGATTACATTGCATAATTTTGCTTTTAATGAAGGTTAATAATATTTAATGTTCTTCTTCTGTGGACACGGTAATAAGAAATCAACCCATAGGAACCTATGTTAATTCTCTTGTGGAGCCCAGGTACAGTGCAACCAATGCAAATTCAAAATCTCAAAGAATATAAATTCAAATTCAAAGGTAAGGAATCTAAACATTCTTCAAACGTTAAAGCACAGGTACGCATTATATCCTGTAAAGACACTGCATGGAAAAGCATTTTATGTATCCCTGTTTCTGTTAATGTCGTGATCCCTTGGCCTGTATTATATTATAATGCTTTTTTCGTATCAAGGACTATGTTTAAAGTTATCCATAGAAGAGTCAGGTTTTGATGTTATATGAAGAAAGCTTGAGCTTTTCTTACAATAATCCCTATATGTAAAAATGTTTCTACTAAATATTTTAAAGAGTGACTATCATTGAAAGTATTAAAGCAATATTTACAACAAATTCACTAAATTGCTCTCCCAGAGATTACAAAGTGACTGCAGATTCCCTGCATTAAAGGTATATATATATATATATATATATATATATACAGTCAGGTCCATAAATATTGGGACGTCTACATAATTCTAATCTTTTTGGCTCTTTAGACCACCACAATGAATTTGAAATGAAATGAACAAGATGTGCTCTAACTGCAGACTTTCAGCTTTAATTTGAGCGCATTTACATCCAAATCAGGTGAATGGTGTAGGAATTACAACAGTTTGTATATGTGCCTTCCACTTTTTAAGGGACCAAAAGTAATGTAACAGATTAACAATCATCCATCAAACTTTCACTTTTTAATACTTGGTTGCAAATCCTTTGCAGTCGATTACAGCCTGAAGTCTAGAACACATAGACATCACCAGATGCTGGGTTTCATCCCTGGTGATGCTCTGCTAGGCCTCTACTGCAACTGTCTTCAGTTCCTGCTTGTTCTTGGGGCATTTTCCCTTCAGTTTTGTCTTCAGCAAGTGAAATGCATGCTCAATCAGGTTCAGGTCAGGTGATTGACTTGGCCATTGCATAACATATATATATATTTATATCACACTTCCTGATCAAGAAGCAGCTCAAATTACACAATTTTCCTCAAGGGAACACAGCTATCTGCATGATGCAAGAATCCAGTATGGATTCTTGTATCATGGCAACACCTGAAAAAACAAAAAACAAAAAAAAAATTCCAAACAGGACCAACACCATGTAACAGGTAACACCCTTTATTAGAACAGTAAGGCAAATGCAAACAGATACAACAGTGGGATCTCAGGTGAGGTAAAGTGTGGACCAGCCATGTAAATGAAGCAAGTTTCAAATGGAATTCAGCGTTTGTCACATATAACATGGTGGACAATTTGGAAGCCATGTCTTTTATCTCTTGGTTTGCTCCATATTACATAGTAAGTAACAGGGCATAGTTTTGTTTGGGTATTACTTAAAAGTCATGAGGTGACCCTGGGAAAAGATCGCCCACTTGCAAGATGGCTAAGGCATGTGTCTAGGTTCCAGTGAAAGTCCACACTATTACTACTACTCCACATGCAGACCTGCTACCCAAACAGTCCCAAATCCTTAATGTAAGATTGCAGCTGTGAAAGATGAGAAGTTCATACTGTACACATAAAAATGTGCAGGATATAGACATGCTTTAATGAGATTCACACGTATCAATTCTGCTCAGATAAGAAGATTTTGACTGGGGTTTGTCTAGCTGGCAAATAGACTTCCTTTAACGTTGCCATGCACACCCAACTCTAGCCCTTGGCACTTCTTTGTCTGTCTGCTTGATTGATGTTCTGTAAAACCCTCAGAGGTTTGTTAGAGAACCTTAGTGAACAAACCACATCATGAAGGCAAAGAACACACCAGACAGGTCAGGAATAAAGTTTTGGAGAAGTATAAAGCAGAGATAGGTTATAAAAAAAATCCCAAGCTTTGAACATCTCATGAAGCACTGTTAAATCCATCATCCGAAAATGTATGGCACAACTGCAAACCTATCAAGACATGGCTGTCCACCTAAACTGACAGGCCGTACAAGGAGAGCATTAATCAGAGAAGCAGCCAAGAGGCCTATGGTAACTCTGGAGGGGCTGCAAAGATTCTCAGCTCAGGTAGGAGAATATGTCTACAGGACAACTATTAGTTGTGCACTCCACAAATCTGGTCTTTATGGAAGGGTGGCAAGAAGAAAACCATTGTTGAAAGAAAGCCATAAGAAGTCCCATTTGCAGTTTGCGAGAAACCCTGTGGGGGACACAGCAAACATGTGGAAAATGGTGCTCTGGTCAGATGAGACCAAAATTTAACTTTTTGTCCTAAATGCAAAACTCTATGTGTGGCAGAAAACTAACACTGCACATCACTCTGAACACACCATCCCCACCGTTAAAACATAGTGGTGGCAGTATCATGTAGTGAGGATGCTTTTCTTCAGCAGGGACAAGGAAACTGGTCAGAGTTGATACAAAGATGGATCTTAGAAGAAAACCTGTTATAGTCTGCAAAAGTGTCAGAAACCATGAAATCAGACCGAGACAGAAGCATAGTTAAATCACACTTGTTTAATAATAAAAGTAAAAAGAACAAATGTAGTCAACACATAGCCAGAGTTCAGTAACCGGAACGGATAGTCAGCCAAGCCAGAAGTTGGGGATCAAAGTAGTGGAACAGCAAGCAGGATCTGGAGCCAGAAGAGATGTCAGCAAAGCCAGTCTTTAAACAGGAACGCAGGAGATGTTTCTTGTGATGTTGACCAAGGCGAAGGCAGAGACCCTCTGGACTGGACGGCTTAAGTAGGCAGGACTGATGAGCAGGATATGAACAACAGCTGAATAACTGTGGAGAGAGATGAAAGCTGGTAATTAGCCGACAGCTGAGCGGCCAGCTCAGAGAAGGAGGGGCTGAGCCCAGCCCTGACAAGAAGACTTGTCCTGTTGGAAGATGAACCTCCACCACAGTCTCAACAACATACATACAGCCAGGGCTACAATGGAATGGTTTAAATCAAAGCACATTCATGTGTTAGAAGGGCCCAGTCAAACTCCAGACCTAAATCCAATTGAGAATCTGTGGAAAGACCTGAAAATTGCTGTTCACAGATGCTCTCCATTCAATCTGACATAGCTTGAGCTTTTTTGCAAAGAAGAATGGGCAAAAATGTCACTTTCTAGATGTGCAAAGCTGGTAGAGACATACCCAAAAAAGACTTGCAGTAATTACAGTGAAAGGGGGTTCTTCCATGTATTGACTCAGGGGGGCTGAATACAAATGCA
The DNA here is from genome assembly GCA_037952925.1 of Lithobates clamitans. Lineage (NCBI taxonomy): Eukaryota > Metazoa > Chordata > Amphibia > Anura > Ranidae > Lithobates > Lithobates clamitans. Next base: position 275,979 of record JBBGZY010000570.1, read on the forward strand.
TGACACACATTTCACATATTTATTTGTAAACAATTTTGAAAACCGTTTATCATTTTTCTTCCACTTCACAATTATGTGCCACTTTGTGTTGGTCTATCACATAAAATCCCAATAAAATACATTTACATTTTTGGTTGTAACGTGACAAAATGTGGAACATTTCAAGGGGTATGAATACTTTTTCAAGGCACTTTATGAGTTTCTATAATTGGTTTATTGAGGAGAGCTAAATTTTGAGCCATTCAAAGAGAGATAAAATAAATTTTGTTATGAAAAATGCCACTTAATGAGTTATTTTTTGAAGTTAAATAATAGCTACTAGTAACTACTTCATGTTAAGGTATAATGATTGCACACTGTTATTTAGGTATATGAATTAAACATCTTGAAGAGAAAATTATTACTACAGAACATGATCAATACGTAAAATAGCAAACACTGTTAAAATAATTTATACAGGTGAAGTGACACATTTATGTTTAAAACATTAAAAATATTGTAGGGATCTGCTGCCCTCTACTGTCTGTATTTGTAAATAGATGTTGCTTATTAATTAACACAGAGTTAGTTGATTATAGAAAGGTACTTCCTGTACCTATTAGCTGGGTCACAAACCCCAATTGAAGGACTGTATGTTATATAGAGTGGAGTTTTCAGGAAGTAGAGACAGGGTCTCCTGAACAACTATGCATTAGCTGCTGCTGTATTTTATCCAGGCCAGAAACAGAGCTTATTAGGCAAGTGCCCCTATGTTGTTTGTATACATATAGACTGTTGACAGAAGTACCTGTATATCTGTCCCCTTGTTATTTCACATGCACTATAGCAGATGGAGTCTGATACAATGTGCATGTGTAGTGGCCACTTTGGTATATGTTAGTGGGTGAATAGTCTATATGCAGCTCCTGTTATTTTAGTTAACTCTGTCCCTTCTTGTCTGAGTTTCTATAGCTAGTTTTAGCTCAGGGCTCAAAATACAGCTGGCCAATGGCCACTTTGTAGAGTTATAGGTCTAGTTGAATGACAGATTAGAAGCTACTAGGGACTAAGAAACAGAGTAGATAGGCTCACATTGTATCATATTGTGGGTTCTGCTGGTAAAAATTTGCATTCCAGGCAGGTTGGAGAACAGTTGAAGAATCCCACCATCACTGTTTATCTTGTCTTCAGGTCTTCAGCACCAAGATGGATGCCACATTGCAATCATCCTCAGGTTGCGCTGCAACTGGACTTTGCTGCAACATTAATCTGGAGGTACCTTTTATTAATAACTATATACAGTACCTCACAAAAGTGAGTACACCCCCCATATTTTTGTAAATATTTTATTATATATTTTCACGTGACAACACTGAAGAAATGACACTTTGCTACAATGTAAAGTAGTGAGTGTATAGCTTGTATAACAACGTAAATTTGCTTTCCCCTCAAAGATAACTCAACACACAGCCATTAATGTCTAAACCGCTGGCAACAAAAGTGAGTACACCCCAAAATGAAAATATCCAAATTAGGCTCAATTAGCCATTTTCCCTCCCCAGTGTCATGTGACTCATTAGTGTTACAAGGTCTCGGGTGTGAATGGGGAGCAGGTATGTTAAATTTGGTGTAATTGCCCTCACTCTCACATACTGGTCACTGGAAGTTCAACATAGCACCTCATGGCAAAGAACTCTGAGGATCTTAAAAAATGAATTGTTGCTCTACATAAAGATGGCCTAGGCTATAAGAAGATTGCCAAGACCCTGAAACTGAGCTTCAGAGCAGTGGCCAAGACCATACAGCGGTTTAACAGGGCAGGTTCCACTCAGAACAGGCCTCGCCATAGTGGAGTGCACGTGCTCAGCATCATATGCAGATGTTGTCTTTGGAAAATAGACATATGAGTGCTGCCAGCATTGCTGAAGAGGTTGAAGGGGTGGGGGGCCAGCCTGTCAGTGTTCTTACCATACACCATGCACTGCATCAAATTGGTCTGCATGGCTGTCGTCCCAGAAGGAAGCTCTTCTAAAGATGATGCACAAGAAAGCCTGCAAACAGTTTGCTGAAAACAAGCAGACTAAGGACATGTGGTCTAATGAGACCGAGATAAACTTATTTGATTCAGATGGTGTCAAGCGTGTGTGGCAGCAACTAGGTGAGGAGTACAAAGATAAGGGTGTCTTGCCTACAGTCAAGCACGGTGGTGGGAGTGTCGTGGTCTGGGGCTGCATGAGTGCTGCCGACACTGGGGAGCTACAGTTCATTGAGGGAACCATGAATGCCAACATGTACTGTGACATACTGAAGCGGAGCATGATCCCCTCTCTTCGGAGACTGGGCCTCAGGGCAGTATTCCAACATAACAACCCCATACACACCTCCAAGCCGACCACTGCCTTACTAAAGAAGCTGAGGGCAAAGGTGATAGACTGGCCAAGCATGTCTCCGGACCTAAACCCTAATGAGCATCTGTGGGGCATCCTCAAACAGAAGGTGGAGGAGTGCAAGGTTTCTAACATTCATTAGCTCCGTGATGTCGAGCATGGAGGAGTGGAAGAGGACCTGGCAACCTGCGAAGCTCTGTTGAACTTCATGCCCAAGAGGGTTAAGGCAGTGCTGGAAAAAATGGTGGCCACACAAATTTTTGACACTTTGGACCCAATTTGGACATTTTCACTTAGGGGTGTATTCACTTTTGTTGCCAGCGGTTTAGATATTAATGGCTGTGTGTTGAGTTATTTTGAGGGGACAGCATATTTACACTGTTATACACTCACTACTTTACTTTATAGCAAAGTGTCATTTCCTCAGTGTTGGCACATATATAATAAAATATAATATAATATAATATAATATAATATAGATATAATAAAAGATTTACAAAAATTTATTATATTATAGATATAATAAAAGATTTACAAAAATGTGAGGGGTGTACTCACTTTTTTGAGATACTGTATACCCAGTTATATTATGTGCACATTTCTATCAGGACTCTTGTTGGGCCTCTTGCTGATTATAAAGTACCTGTTTGTACTGTACCTTGGATGTGTGTAATATTATTAATCTTTTATCATATAGAGATCACATTATTTCCATACTGTTGTGCATTTTATTGCTAGTGTTATATTCTGACTGCAGTAGTTTATCTGCTTCCAATTACTTTGATCAGATTACTGCTCACAGAGGCCTTGTTCTGTGTGGAGACACTGCCAACTTTATTATCAAAACCACTCTTTCACTTTGGTAAAGGTTCTGGTTCTCTTTTCAAATATTTTTATTGGTAATTAACAAGCGTCTGTTACAAGCTTTTCAGTACAAGGTATTGTGTACATAAAAACAGTATGCAACTTAACAAGTCAAAATAACGATGTTATAAGAAAGAAAAAAGCTTACAAACAGTAGATACTCTTTCAAGTGGTTCAGGGTCCAATGAGGCTGAACATGCTAACAATTAGAGGAACCAGGGTCCCTAATTTAGTCACAATGCACTGCTAAAGATAATATTCATGGGGTCAGTCACGAAAACAGCCGAGACCAACTCAACAAAATAAAAAAGGAAAAGAAACAGAGTATAACACCAATAGTTATCAGGGTTGAGTAAGGGAGAGAGTGAAAGGAGAAAGAAGAGAGTAGAGGAAAGGGGAATAGAAAGAAAGAAGTGAGGGAGAGCTGAGAAGGGGTGGTGGGTCGGTCCGGTCGCGCGGGCACCGGTGTAGTTTCAAAGATCGTAAGTGGTTCTTAGAGCTATCTCAGGGTTCAAGTAGGCTCTTGTCCATATCTGTGGGCAAAAAGTGTTCTATCCACGGTTGCCAGGTTCTGAAGTGCTGCGGGACTTTATCCAGAATAGTTGCTTCAATTTTACTGTGTATCATTGCCTGTGTAATCCTATTTTTCATTTCAGTTATGCTAAGTGCAGGTGTCTTCCAGGCCTTAGCTATTGTTTGCTTGGCTGCTGTAAATAGGTGGAGGAGGAGACGGCGTTGGGCTCTGGTGTAGTCTTGCGGTATAAGGTTAAGTAGGGCTATAGTTGGGTTAGGTTCTAGAGTGACTTGGTGAAGGGTAGAAGCCATCTGGAATGTTGTTGCCCAGAAACATTGCACCAGTGGACATGTCCACCAGATGTGAATGTGTGTTCCTTTATCCTTGCAACCCCTGAAACAAGTCTGGGGATACTCAGGTAGGAATTTGGCAATTCTAGATGGGACCAGGTACCATCGCATGAGCACTTTGTAGTTTGCTTCAGAGGCAACAACATTTTGGGATGAGTTTTTCATGTTAGTCCAAATGGATGTCCAGTCATCTGTTTCTAGATTGATATTTGAATCTTTAGACCAGTGCTGGGCGTAGGTGGGGAGATTTGAGGGTGGCGCCGTGAGATGAGTATAAAGGCGAGAGATAAGACCTGGTACATGCGGGTCTGAATCGCACATATTCTCAAACTCTGTTAGGGTATCCAGCCCAGAGCTAGATTTTACATTCGTTTTGACAAAATGAGCAATTTGGAGGTAACGGAAGCACTCTCTAGGTGAAAGATGCGATTGCGCTTGTATATCCGGAAAAGATTTTATAGCGTTACCGTTGATTATGTCACAAATACGAGTCAGACCCGCACGGGCCCAGGCTTGGAATAAGGCTGGTTCAGTGTATGCTGGGTAGAACAACGGATGGCCTAAAAAGGATAAAAGCGGGGAGTGTGAAGATATCAATTTAAAAGGGATTCTCAATCTATCCCAAAGTTTGAGGGTGCATTGTGTTATTGGGTTGGTTATAGTGCCACGTGCTGCAGGGGGAAGCCAAAGCAGATTGGTTACTATAATTGGGTGTAGGTCTATGGCCTCAAGGCTGACCCAGAGCGGAGTTTCAGTCTTAGAATAATATAGAATAGACTGGGCCAGGCGGGCTGCATGGTAGTAATGTAAAAAGTTGGGTATACCAAGACCTCCACTAAGCTTATGACGGAGTAAAACCGGTCTAGCCACTCTAGGTTTAGTGAGGCTCCAAATGTATTTAAAAACTCGGTTTTGTATGGTCCTATGGTAGTAAGGGGGGATCGCAATCGGGAGTACCCTATATAGATACAGTAGTTTCGGTAGCAGGGACATTTTCACAGCCGCCACTCGTCTAAGCCAGGAGACACATAAGGGCTGCCAGGAGTTAAGCAAAGAAGTGAGTTGCATTGGGAGGTAATTGGAGTGGAATAAGTTAAGTGGGTCACTGGTCAATTTAATTCCCAGGTAGGATATTGATGTAGTGGACCAATTAAAAGGGTAGTTTTGGCGAAGTAGCTCAAGATCAGTTTGTGGTAATGACACATTGAGGGCTTTGGATTTCGTTTGGTTGACTTCTAACCCGGAGACCAAAGCAAACCTATCTAAGATAAGCATGAGGTTTGGTAAGGTAGTATGCAGTGACGTAACAAACAATAATGCATCGTCTGCAAAAAGGCATAATTTGTGTGTGGTAGAAGCCACCTCCAGACCTCGGATATTAGGGTTTGCTCTGATCAAGGCTGCCAGGGGTTCTATTACTAAGGCGAATATTAAGGGAGATAGGGGGCAACCCTGTCTGGTTCCACGGGAGATGGGAAGGGGATCTGAACGGAATCCTGAGTATTGTACGTATGCTTGTGGATGGTTATATAGGGCATTGATCCAACCAAGAAAATGTGGGCCGAAGCCCCAGTGTTGGAGGATATAAAATAAATAGGGCCAGGAAACTGTATCAAAAGCTTTCTTTATGTCTAGGGAAAGGAGGTGCATCGGTATTTTACGTGATCGGGCTAGATGTTGCAGAAGAATTACCCGTCTAACATTATCACTAGCTTGCCGCTTAGGTATAAAACCTACTTGGTCCTTGTGGATTAGACTACCAATAATCGGGTTAAGGCGTAAGGCTAAAATTTTGGCCAGGATCTTTATATTAACGTTTAACAGAGAAATTGGCCTGAAATTAGACCATACTGTATTATCTGTGTTTGGTTTCGGGATCATAGAAATAAGTGCCGTCAATGTGTCACGACCAAAGGAATGCTGTTTGAGTAAAGCGTTGAAAGTGTTAGTGAGGAGAGGGGCGAGTTCAGCTGCAAATTTTTTATAGTAAAGACTGGGGAGGCCGTCTGGGCCTGGACATTTATGAGGTTTAAGAGTCTTAATAGCTGATAAGACTTCTTTGATCGTGATCACGCTCTCCATAGACTCGCGATTGGCGTTGGATAGTGTAGGGATTGGCAGATTGTGGAAAAGTTTTTCTGCTTGACGCAAAGGAAAAGCAGCTTTTGCCTCGTAAAGTTTCACCAACTGTTTACGGAACTCTGAGAGTACCTTGATTGGGTTACTAATAACAACATCTTTAGTCAATCTGAGTCTGATGGGGACACGAACACGATCTGGTCTATGAAGACGTAAGGCCAAAAAGTATCTGGCTTATTGGCTTTGGTGTAGATTGTGTGATTGGACCTACGAATTACCTTATCAGCCGATTCAGCAAGTAGGATGTCAAGTTCTAATTTAATTTTGTCTAGAAATTTTTTATGGGCTTCAGTGGGGGAGGATTGAAACTGCAGGAAACTCTGGTGATAGTCTGACTGGAGCTGCTGTTGCTTACGGATTCTGTCTTTCTTGAGGTGCGATGCAACTGAGATACATGTGCCTCTGATCACTGGTTTATGCGCCTCCCAGAGGAGCATAGGGGAGATATCTGGGGTGGTGTTGTGTAGTAAATAGTCTTTGAGGGCTATTTGGATGTCTAGACAATATGATTGGTTAGTTAAGAGTGCTTCGTTCATGCACCATGTTCTATTTGTGGGTTGTGGTATCAAGGAAGATATTGAGGTGATCACGGCACAATGCTCCGTCCATGTGATTGGCTGGATATGGGATTGAAGTAGGACTGATGCAGATGCTATGGAAATGAAGATATGATCAATCCTGGAGAAGAATTTATGGGGGTGCGAGTAAAATGTAAAATTTTTCTTGATGGGGTTGCATTCTCTCCAGGTGTCTAGAAGAGAAGCCTTTAGTATTTGTCTACGAAATTGCGTTGAGGGGGTGTAGTGCTCTGGAGTATAGGGTGACTTGTCTACGTGTGGTTGTAAAATTGAATTGGAGTCGCCACACAGGAACAAGGTTCCCTTACTGTGTGTTTTTACTACTTGCAAATGGTGTGAGAAGAAGGGGTTAGGGTTTGCATTAGGGGCATAATAGGAAACAAAGGTTGCTGTAATATCCTGTAGCAACCCCACCAGAATTAGATACCGACCTTCCGGGTCTTTTATTTCAGACTGTAGGGTGAAAGGCATGGTATGTTGGAAGGCGAGCAGGACCCCTCTATGTTTTGTTTCCGCTGAAGTGGTGAATACTTGTGGGTATTTAGAACTAAAAAAGCCAGGGGTGTGGCGTTTGGAAAAATGGGTTTCCTGGAGGGCTACCACACTAGCTTTTAGGGATGCAAACGTTTGGAAAGCCTTCACCTGCTTATGGGGAGAGTTCAGTCCTTTAACGTTTAGAGTTAGTATATTTAATGGGGCCATTGAAGGACGTAAGGGGGGACCATATCAGAGGACACAGGGCCCGCGCGAGCCGACCGACCAAAAAAAGGGGGAGGAGTAGTAAAGTTAAGTGAGAAAAAGAAAAGAGAGGGGAAAGGAGGGGGGAGGACCGAGGGCGTAGGGCAAAACACTGAGACACCGCCCATATAGGGAGACTGTGGGTCAGTATTGCCCGACTGGGTAGTGCACCAACCCCGCGACCAGCAAGCTAGTCAAAGAGCGTGTGCGCTGTAAGAGAGGGGCGCAATGACTGCTCCCCGCCGCAAACGGAGATAACAACATCAGTATAACTCTTTAGTTCTGCTTATATCAAAGTAATACCAGTTAACCGTAAAAACTTAAGTAAGGTTCTGGTTCTCTAATTTACCTACAAGATTATTGCAGTATCTTCTCATACCCCCCTCCCCCAAAAAAGAGGAATACAATACAAAAGCCTCAATGTAGTATGTAAAAGTAACCATGCTGAAGTGCTACACCTCTTTCCCTCCATTCTTGTGGAGTCACTTGGATTCCATATCTATGATGTATATAGAACCTCAACTTCACTTTAAGTTAAGATTTAAAGCCAGATTTGTTAGCTGAATCTAGTCAGCTCTATTAGCTGAATTATCTTTGACAAGCAAACGTGTAAGGGTGTCTGTCGAGTGAGCATACCCATGCAGTATTCAGAGCAGTGGTGCCATTTTAAGGTTTCCAGAATGGGTGAAATTCAGGTTTGAGTTGAAAGTGAGTTTGAGCTGAACCCATCCTGTTCACAGTTTGGCAAACTGGCTGTGTTTGGTCATTATTTTAGTGGTGGTATCATTACCCCCTCTAAATGACAAATTTCCACCTGTTTGTTTTAAATTGTATTCAGGTCAGAGAGGATACCGGGTTATTGAATATGTTCAAGGAATCATGATTGAATATGGTAATGAAATCCACTTCGTTTACAATCAGAATGAAGCTGTCTGGGAACAGTCAATCGGCTGCAGTAGCTTTTTTCTTTAGAAGTGTCACTTTTGCAGGAGTACATCATAATGATGTGCAATTTCATGTACATGTTTAACCCTTTTGCTTCCACCAATGTAAAGCCTACGATGAAACAACTCAGTGTGCCTTGTGTTGGCTGCATTCTACACCTTGCTATAAGCTCATGGTCACTTTGTTGACCATTAACTCATAGTAAAATAGTCTACCTGACTCTACTGTATACCAAACAGCTGTGATCAGCACCTGAGAACTAAGTACTTTTACTTGTGAATGAATGCTAGAGTTGCTCTGTAATAAGCACTTCCTGTGTTCAACTGTGTGGCTGCAGAGGAGATTTCTGTGTTCCCAATTTCTTTCTTCATCTCAAAAGCAAGTCTGATTCGACATTAATTAATTTGGATTTTCATATGAATGCATTTAATGAAATCAAATAAATAAAGACGAATTTCGGGAGTAACTAATTTTTTTTTTTTTTCGGATGAAACCAAAATTCCAAAACTAAATATTTCAGTCTATATAAAATATAAACACAAAAAAAAAACACAAGCAGCGCTAAACCATCCACTTGACACAGAAAATACAAAGTGCAATGTGCAAAAAATTAAACAAGTTCATATAATCACACATGAACTAGATAAATGAATTCAAAGTGCAATGTGCAAAAACATGTGAAAAAATATCCTTTCTAGGTGTAAGGCAAATTCGTATATTCATACATAAATTATGAAGACCCATATGTCCATAGTAAAAAAACTTAAGAAGGTATATAATACAATAAAGTCCTTCCAATGTGTGAAAACAATTTAAAAAGTTTAAAAAAGCAAATGTGCAACTGGAATTGATTGATGAGTTCCATCACCAAACACCAACAATTAGCATACACCTCTTACCAGATGATGTGGACCAAAATTTAGAATGGTCATAAGTGCATGTGATAACCCATAGGAAATCCAGCATCAGAGGCAGACGATGGCTACTCGATAAACACTCCAAATGAATAAGGAATAAAAGAACAAACAAACATAGTGAAGCCGTTTAAATCTTTGTCAATACCAGGCCAATCCCTGGTACTGGCGACATCATGCACGTAGAGCCGACAGCTTTGCTTTTCCACAAGCCAACAGTCTGCTGGCATTTGCTTTGATTTTGCATGATTACAAGTCATTCTGAGGTACTTATAACTTTTAAATTAAACAACAGATTTAAACGGGCTTCTTCTATTATTCCTTATTCATTTGGAGTGTTTATCGAGTAGCCATCGCCTGCTTCTGATGCCGGATTTCCTGTGGGTTATCAGATGCACTTATGACCATTATAACTTTTGATCTACATCATCTGGTAAGAGGCGTACGCTAATTGTTGGTGTTTGGTGGTGGAACTCATCAATTAATTCTAGTTGCACCTTTGCTTTTTATGGAATTTTTATGTTGTTTTCACACATTGGAAGGACTTTACCTGATAAATGTATTACATAACTTCTTATGTTTTTTCACTATGGGTATATGGGTCTGCACAATTTATGTATGAATATATGAATTTGCCTTATTCCTAGAAAGGATATTTTTTCACATGTCTTTGCACATTGCACTTTGAATTCATTCATATGGTTCATGTGTGATTATATGAACTTATTTAATTCTTTGCACATTTCATTTTTTTATTTTCCGTGTGAAATGGATGGTTTAATGCTGCTTTTTATTTGTTTTTAACCATATAACCTTAACCCAAGGAGACTTGACACCTCCTTTCTTCCAGCTGTACCCAACTTATAAAAAGAGCACTATGCGTCCAATCAATTATTCTATCTCAGTATCTCAGATTCAAGTCTCATTTAGTTCTGTTAAGAAGAGTGATGTAATTATCTTTATAAAGGTCTGACACTGAAGGGGATATAATATATATATATATATATATATACACACACACACACATATATACAGGATGCAAAGAATATATACATCAAAAAAGTATCTACAGAATGACATACAGTATATGAAAAAAACAAAAAATGCAATATCATTCACACAATCAAAGTACTGTCACATCATGAACATCAATGATGAAAAGTTAGCTGATCGAAGTACGCATACCCAAAAAGGGAACATTTAGAAATGGTAAATCCAGGTAAATCCTACAATATGAATAAGTCTTATACATGAATTGTGTAAGAAAAGTAAGGTGATTATTGGAGGAAGGGGAAATGGGGGGGGGGGGGACTTTTATATAACCAGGTATGAGCAATCCCAGAAATGCCTAAACCGTCTAGCGTTTCAGAATATGAATCTTTCAAAGTTTGAAGAGTATCAGAAATGGGACCATACAGTCCATTTAAATTCATATGACTCGTATTCTCTTCCCAGGCGATCATATTTCCACATGATTATTTTCTTAACCTCACAGGCTCATTTTGTTAGAGAAGGAAGTTCCGTTTTTTGCCAGTGTTTGGCTATTACTGATTGTGCAGCTGTTAAGAAGTGTTAAATTAAACTCCTTTTAATTTGTTTATAGGAACCCGGTATCATAGACAGCCCAGTATATTGAGGCCTATTTGGACATTTATCACCCACAAGTTTATTATATAATTGTAGAATCTTATCCCAAAAGGGAATGATCCAGGAACAAGTACCCCATATGTGGGTCATAGTAGCAGGGCCTGTAAACACCTCCAGCACATATCGTGGATGGATGTATCTTATGCAAGGTTTACGGGACAGTGGTACCATCTGGACAAAATCTTGTAGTTACATTCCTGAGCATGTGATAAAACAGACATATTATAAGCCAATGTCAGTACCTTGTTCCATACTACATCACCAGAAGATGTACTGTATCTAATTCCTGCTCTCATTTTGATATACAGTGGGGGAGGATACAGATAGGATTCTTTTAGCAAGATTTGATAAATCAAAGATTGTGAATGTTCAGGTCTGGTGGACTGGAAAAGTAACGCTTCATATTCCATATAAGGTCTTTTCAGAGAGTCAAGAGAAGGTAGGGTCCGAAGGTAGTGCTGCAGCTGAGTATATTCAATCCAGGCTCTTGTAGGGGTATGGCAAGTTGGGAGTACTTGAGAAAGGGGAACTAGCTTTCCTCTGCACAGGGTGTGACATAGTAGAGGGTTGTCACTTCTCTTACAGTAAAAAAAATACTCATTTTAAATAGCTTTACCTCCACTGTCCAGGCCAAATGTTAGAAAAAAGACTTTAAGCATATTTTAAGTGCTAGGCAAAGCAATTAGTCTTCCTGATTTCTTAAGGGTTACTCTTTTCCTTTCTTCTCTTACACCATCTTATTTCCTAGAATGTCATTCTTTACTTATGTTTCATGTGCTTTTCAAAGGTAAGCATAAAAGTTATGCATGAAAAGTTAGCATACAAGACTTTTGAACTCTCCTTGTGTTCTTGTGACTTATCACATCAATAGTCAAAATTCTGAAACTGGTGACCTGCTATTTGCAAAGTTGCACTTTCCTTGATGAACAGAGGAGGATTTCAAAAATGTCAGCACAAAAATGAACTATTGATTTTAACAAACAGATTCTTAAAGAAATCATTAATCCAGGCCAAGAACCAAAGATCTAGTTTACTTTTGATCAATTTATATATAGCAACCTTTGCATCCATTAATATGGAAATAAATGTATCCACATCATGTCCATATTCATAGCATTACACTCCTGTGTCATTTTAATTGTCATCTATATACACATTGCTATAGTATTAAAGTGTACCCAAACCCAAAAACTATGGTTTTAAATATCACAGTTTACCGGTTCTGGGATGCAGTGGCTGCATTAATTTTCTTATTTTGGAATGAGAACATTTTAGCAGCTATTAATTATATCTGTTGATCTTGACAGAAATGCAGCGTCCTTGTCACCTTCTGTGTGACAACCATAGTTGCCCTCATAGATACAGTGGGTGAGTGAGTGTAACCACACAAGGACATGAAGTGTGCTATTTGGAAAGATTACAATATGTGCAACACCTTTCAAGCTGCTATATGTATTTAAACTATATGACAGCAGCTAGCACATGCCCATATATATGTGTAAATAACCATACAAAAAATGAAATTGTGCTGCACTATTCTACCTAAAGTGTTTTTATTTGTTCAACCTAGTGTAACATACTGTATATATCATACAAATTATAAAACATTTTGTGCATATAACACCACAAATTATGTGAAATGTTTCCTTAATAACCCACTGACAACAAACAACTAAACCAAAAACAATCCTCTCTCATACCTGCAAAACATGTAACAAATAAAGTTTTCAGCTATTTAGTGCAATCCCTATGTTAATAGTGCTCATCTTCCAAACAATAACAGTGCTTTTCTTTATACATACAGTATATCTTCTCTTTACATTCCCATGCAGTGCCTTTAACACAATAATAATTGTGTTCCCCTCCACCAGACATGCTCTCACCTGGTAGCATGGGGCCTTACAACTAATTTAGGTCAAAAAATGCTTTTGCCCTTCCAGGACTCAATGGGTACAATCTTTAAATTCTCCTTCTTCCCCTGTGCTGCCGATGTGTTGGTTTCCTCATAAAATGTCAAGCGCAGCAATGTCCATGAAAAAAAAAAAATCACCAACAATAGTGCTTATATCAAGGGTGCTCAACCTGTGGCCCTCCAGCTGTTGCAGAACTACAAGTCCCATGAGGCATTGCAAGGCTGACAGTTACAATCATGACTCCCAAAGGCTGAGGCATGATGGAGCTTGTAGTTCCGCAACAGCTGGAGGGCCATAAGTTGAGCATCCATGGCTTATATCCTATGATAAAATTCCTTTATTCTCACATTTTAAAAAATACTACTGAGGATGCCACATAACCCTGTGGCATAACACATAGGGGAGAAGCAACTGAAGTCACGACACTGGGAGTTTGATCAAGAGTGGTAATACATACTGCAAAGCTGTATTATTGATCTGGATACTGGCGTTTTATTGTTTTATTCTGTTATTAGTGTGGTCCACTATAAGCACCTGTTTTACCACTTTCCTACTGGGCACTTATACCCCCTTCCTGACCAGACCAATTTTTTAGCTTTTAGTGCTCTCACACTTTGAGTGACAATTGCTCAGTCATGCAACACTGTACACATATGAAATTTTAGGTTTTTTTTACACAAATAGAGCTTTCTTTTGGTGGTATTTAATCACCACTGGGTTTTACATTTTTTGCCCTATAAATAAAAAAGAGCAAAAATTTTGTAAAAAAAAAATGCAATGTTCTTTATCTGTTATAAAATTTTCCAAATTAGTAATTTTTCTTCATACATTTTCCCCAAAAGTTCTACTGCTACATTATTTTGGTAAAAATAATCTAAATCAGTATATATTATGTGGTCTTTGTGAAGGTTATAGAGTCTACAAACCATGGTAAGAATCATTGAAAATTGATCACACCTGATGTACTGACTGACCTATCTCATTTCTTGAGACACTCCCCAAATTACCCCTTTTTGGAAAGTAGACATTCCAAGGTATTTAGTAAGAGGCATGGTGAGTTTTTTAAGGCTGTAATTTTTTTTCCACAATTCTTTGCAAAATTAGGATTTATTTTTTTCCACAAAATTGTGATATTAACGGGTTATTTCTCTCACATGGCATATGCATACTTGCAACTACTCCCCAAGAAATTTTAGAATATGATATAAGCACTATTGTTGGCGATTTTCTTTTTTTCCCCCATGGACATGGCTGCTCCTGACATGTTATGAGGAAACCAACTCAGCGGCAGCACAGGGGAAGAAGGAGAGTTTGAGGAATTTACCCATTAAGTCCTGGAAGGGTAAAAGCATTTTTTGACCTAACGTAGTTGTAAGGTCACACTCTACCAGGTGAGAGCACATCTGGTGGATGGGAGCACAGCTATTATTGGATTAAGAGCACTGCATGGGGATGTAAGGAGAAGATATATTTATGAAGAAAAGCACTATTAATGTTTGGAAGACAAGCACTAAATAATGTTGCCATTGAACTAAATAGCTAAGGACTTTATTTGTTACATGATTTGCACTTATGAGGATTGTTTTTTTGGTTTAGTTGTTTGTTTTCAGCAGGTTATTAACCACTTAAAGACCGCCCCTTAGCAGTTTTACTGCTAAAGGGTGGCTCTTCTGTGCAGAATGGCATATATATGCGTGTGCTTCCACCGGCCAAATTTTGCTTTGACTATTCACAGCAGAAGCCGATCTGCGGGTATTGGTCACTGGATGTCCTTGGGCACCCACCGATGGTGCGTACAACACACAGAATTGAGATCTGCCTATGTAAACAAGGCAGATCTCCATTCTGACAGAGGGGAAGTGATGGATTTTGTGTTCCTGCAAAGCAGGGAACAAAATCCATCTCTTCCCTTAGTAAAACCACCTAAGACATTACACAAAAACACTGGCTAGGCACACAGATAACCCTTTGATCACCCTAGATATTTAACCCCTTCCCAACCAGTGTCATTAGTATAGTGACAGTGTATATTTTTAGCACTGATCACTGTATTAGTGTCACTGGTTCTTGCAAAGTGTCAAAAGTGTCAGTTAGTGTCCGATTGTGTGCTGCAATATTGCAATCCCGCTATAAGTCACTGATCACCGCCATTACAAGTATAAAAAATTAAAATAAATAAAAAGTCTAGAAATATATTTCATAGTTTGTAAATGCTGTAACGTTTACGTAAACCAATCAATATACGCTTATTGGGATTTGTAGCAGGATACATATTGGCCTAAATGTATGAAGACAGTAGATGTATTTTTCCTTTTTATTTTTGGATATGTTTTAGAGCAGAAAGTAAAACATTTTTTTTTATTCAAAGTTGTCAGTCTTTTTTTGTTTATAGCGCAAAATATAAAAAACACAGTGGTGATCAAATACAATCAAAAGAAATCTCTAGTGTGGGAAAAATGACATGTTGTATTTGGGTACAGCATTACATGATCGCGCAATTGTAAGTTATAGTAATGCAGTGCCATATTGCAAAAAATGACCTGGTCATTAAGGGGGGGTAAATGATCCAGAGGTCAAGTGGTTAAGGAAACATTTAACATAATTATTGTTGTTATAAGGACAAAATGTTTATGATTTCTATGATCTACTGTCTATGTTACACTATTTGGAAGGCTTGTCCTATAAATGAAGAAAAAAAGACCTGAAAAAACAAATGCAGTCACCACATTTAATTTGGTATTAATTTGATATGCACTATATTTAATATATCCAAGTATTTGAGCATGGTTTAACAAATTTGTCTAGTGGGAGCTCGCAGGGTGCTGGGGCCCCCTTAGTTTTTTTTTTCTGTACTTAAAACAACTAAAGCATAGTGTCACTAATGATTAGTCCATCTTTAAAGCTTTATAGTAGTGGGCCTATAGTGAACATTTTTGCTGCCCAAGTTAGTAGGGCAGGCACTAATATTAATCCTCACATGTTTTTAATAACATAATAGCTTCATTAAAGTAATGATTGGAATTATGTGCCATGAATTGATGTAAATTTCAGAATGTGATAACCTTAAACATCATTTTACACTTGATTTAATACACTTGCGAAAAATTATAATAGACTCTCCAAATGTACTAATTATAAATATGCTCAACAGTACATGAACAGATATACCACATTGTACGGCTGACATGTTTCTTCTGATTTAAAAATAACAGCTCAATAATATGCAATGACTGACACCATTGAACATGGTTTAAGAAAAGGCTGTTGCTATGACAACAGGCAATATGAACCACTCCAGTGTGACAGAATTCATTCTCCTGGGATTTTCTCTATCACAAGATAAGCACTTCTATCTATTTACTATCTTTCTTGTCATTTATCTTTTAACCCTTATGGCCAATGTCATGATCATTATACTTGTATATAGTGATCGCCACCTTCATAGCCCAATGTATATGCTTCTTGGTAATTTTTCTTTCCTTGAGATCTGCTACACAGCAGTTACTGTGCCCAAAATGCTTTCAGACCTCATTGGAGGGAATAAGTCAATTTCAGTAGCAGGTTGCATTACCCAGTACCATTTCTTTTCGCTCTGTGCTGCAACTGAACATTTTCTTCTGGTGATCATGGCTTATGACCGATACGTGGCAATTTGTTACCCTCTTCACTATGGAGGCATCATGAGCAATGCATTTTGTTTGAAACTTATTTTATGCTGTTGGCTCATTAGTGCTGTGTCTCTTACAATCCCAGTTCTATCAGTATCAGAGCTTAATTTCTGTGGGCCCAATATCATCGATCACTTCTTTTGCGAATTTAACCCTTTGCTGAAGCTCTCCTGCACGGATACCTATGCTGTCCAATTTATTTTCAACTGCCTCTCCTGGATCATAATCCTTGGATGTCTAATGTGCATTGCTGTTTCTTATACCAACATAATTTTTACTGTTATAAATATCCCTTCTAACTATGGCAAAAGAAAAGCTTTTTCCACCTGTGCCTCTCATTTGCTTGTGGTGGGAATATTTTACGGGACTGTCATTTTCATTTACCTTCGACCCACAGTGAACTCTCCATTTCATCAAAATAAAGTTGTTTCTGTATTTTACATTGTGGTGACTCCCATACTAAATCCTATCATTTACAGCTTTAAAAATGAGTCACTAAGGAAAGCTGTTGCTAACCTGATTGAAAGAATAACAGCAAAGGGACCTAAGAGAGAAATTTAAATATGTTTAAAGTATTTGATATTGTACATACACGTTAATATGCAATAAACAAATATATGAATAAAAGAAATGAGAATCTACCTAATGTTATAATTAAAATCTAATTGTGACCTATAATTATTGCCATAGTAGTTTACTAATTATGACAGAACATTTCTCTTTGAGGGTTGATTTACTAAATTATCAGAGAATGATAACTTATCAAAGTTAAAGTAGAACTATAGACAAAACTTTTTTTTCCCCATTTTGGATTAAGTAAGGGAGTGTTATAACCACTGAAAGCATAGGTGTGCGCACAGGGTGTGCCGGATGTGCCTGGGCACACCCTAATCACCCCATGTGCATTAGCATTATCCAGGGGTGGCACCAGGTGGGTTGTTGGGGTGCCGGTGGCCAGCATAAATGCCCCCATTATATTAAAGGCTAGGTTCAACTGTAGGAACATATTATACCTATACTTAGGATTTAAGGTAATAGGCTTCCAATCAATTGTCTCCCACCATCAGAGCCTACTCCCCGTGACAGCAGGTGGCTTTCATGTGTATTTGAGCTTTGGGGTGCACACCCTAATGCAATAGGCTGCGCACACCTATGACTGAAAGGTTGATGTTTGCCCTCTTTGTTCCAATTAGTTTATTTACCTTCACTTCCTGCTCCATAGGAAAGTCAGTAAGTGAGAGGAAATCCCTGCAAATTAATTAAATCTCTTGGGGACCCCCAGGTCACCAGAACTAGTGTACCCATTGGAAGATTGCCCCTATATAATTTTTCAGGGGACAACCCAAAATTTGTGATTTTTCTTTTACTTTCACTCTCAATAATAATGGACGAATAGAGAGGGTGACTCTCCCTAACAGGGATACAGACAGCAATACAACCTGACAGAGGGTCTAATCCCTCGTCCCTCTATCCAAAACTAAAAAAAAAGTTTTGTCTTGTCTAATTATGCTTCATAAGTTCACTTAACTGATTGTGAAGCATGAAGTTGTATCATAATATTCAGGGCATATTCATTCCCTTGCACATGTTTTGGTATTCAAAGCTGATGATTTATTGAAAAAGTAAAGTACTTTTCATAGTAACATATAGAATAAGGTAAAGTAGTGTTCAGTTGAAATGTCTAATCACGTTCAAATAATAATCCTATTTTTTTTTTCATTTTTTTGGCACTGTCTTTGTTGAGGCATTATCCAGGGTCAGTATTTACTTCCTGGATTGACAGTTCAGAAATGACAAAATCCTGAAATCTTTGCAATTTTCACAGTAGCTCTTTTCCTTGTTTGAAATTTTTTTTTAAGTCCGCAGCTACAAATACTATAGTGTTGTAGCACTTATAGAAAGATCCTCAAGATACTACCTATTAAAACTTAGTATATGTGGCTTTCATGTGTATTTGAGCTTTGGGGTGCACACCCTAATGCAATAGGCTGCGCACACCTATGACTGAAAGGTTGATGTTTGCCCTCTTTGTTCCAATTAGTTTATTTACCTTCACTTCCTGCTCCATAGGAAAGTCAGTAAGTGAGAGGAAATCCCTGCAAATTAATTAAATCTCTTGGGGACCCCCAGGTCACCAGAACTAGTGTACCCATTGGAAGATTGCCCCTATATAATTTTTCAGGGGACAACCCAAAATTTGTGATTTTTCTTTTACTTTCACTCTCAATAATAATGGACGAATAGAGAGGGTGACTCTCCCTAACAGGGATACAGACAGCAATACAACCTGACAGAGGGTCTAATCCCTCGTCCCTCTATCCAAAACTAAAAAAAAAGTTTTGTCTTGTCTAATTATGCTTCATAAGTTCACTTAACTGATTGTGAAGCATGAAGTTGTATCATAATATTCAGGGCATATTCATTCCCTTGCACATGTTTGGGTATTCAAAGCTGATGATTTATTGAAAAAGTAAAGTACTTTTCATAGTAACATATAGAATAAGGTAAAGTAGTGTTCAGTTGAAATGTCTAATCACGTTCAAATAATAATCCTATTTTTTTTTTCATTTTTTTGGCACTGTCTTTGTTGAGGCATTATCCAGGGTCAGTATTTACTTCCTGGATTGACAGTTCAGAAATGACAAAATCCTGAAATCTTTGCAATTTTCACAGTAGCTCTTTTCCTTGTTTGAAATTTTTTTTTAAGTCCGCAGCTACAAATACTATAGTGTTGTAGCACTTATAGAAAGATCCTCAAGATACTACCTATTAAAACTTAGTATATGTATATTTCTATCAAAAAGAAAACATTAGGCTGGGGGGGTGGGGTGGGTGGGAGCATATCAGCAAAACAATAATATCAAAACCCAATGCTTAAAAACCTGATTTTGCTCAGCCATCACCCTATTATTAGTAGCATATATATATGTAAATGTCTGCCAGCATGCTGAATCAATTAAGATCAATTTTATTAATTAAAATATAACATTAAAATGGTACCACAGACAAATCCACACTTAAAATCAAAGGCAATATCCATCCACCTCACATATGTAATACATCAATTCTCCTTAGACCCACTAGAAATGATCATATGAAATATCATTTCTCACACATGTAGAGGAAAAAAGATTTGTAGTTTCTTCATGAATTTAATGTCAATTCCAAGGGAAAATCCTTTGGATAATGAGGATTAAAGTAAACTTCACATAGGGTCACTGTCCCGGGCATCCACAGCTTGTGTTGTGCATAGAACAACTCCAGCTATAATTATATATCCACAGTCTGCGAAACATCATAAGGTTATATGAATGGAAGGTCAGAGCAAAACAGGCAGTGATCCAGAGGCGGTACACATCAAGGCTTGTTGTGTAGTAATTGTGTAGTATATTCTAGTAATAATAGGGTGGGGGTTGAGCCAAATCAGGTTTTTAAGCATTAGGTTTTGATCCAAATAATATAGCTGTTGACTTTTATTAAATAGGACACTCACCTGCCCAGGGGTCCAGCACCAAACCAGTTCTTTGATGGTCTACAAGTCCCCAGCACCAGCATGTTCACTGTGGGCAGCCGGATGTGAATCCTTGCAGCTTCACACTGGCTTTCCACTGTGCATGTGTGGACCACGCTGCCCTTTGTGAATGAACCAGCAGCCTTCTGGGACCTGTGACATGTCCCAGAAGGTTGTGGCGATCCAACCAGTAGTGGGAGTGGGTACCTGTCGAAACCAGGTACCAGCCCCCCCCACCAAATACAGCCAAAATAGAGGAGGAACGGTGGGAGGAGGGCATAAAGTGGAACTTCCCGTTTAGGGTAAAGTCCCTCTTTTATGCCCTGTACACACGATAGGATTTTCCCATGAAAAGTGTGTGATAGGACCTTGTTGTCGGAAATTCCGACCGTCTGTAGGCTCCATCACACATTTTCCATAGGAATTTCCGACACACAAAGTTTGAGAGCTTGCTATAAAATTTTCCGACAACAAAATTCATTGTCAGTAATTCAGATCGTGTGTACACAAATCCGACACACAAAGTGCCACGCATGCTCAGAAAGAATTAAGAAACGAAAGCTATTGGCTACTGCCCCATTTATAGTCCCGATGTACGTGTTTTATGTCACCACGTTCAGAACGATTGGATTTTCCGACAACTCTGTGTGGCCATGTGTATGCAAGACAAGTTCGAGCCAACATCCGTCGGAAAAAATCCATGGACTTTGTTGTCGGAATGTCCGATCAATGTCCGACCGTGTGTACAGGGCATAAGTGTTTTCGCAAATGTTACAAAGTTGCAGCAGATGAAGAAAATATTCCTTCTATCCTCAACACACTGATGACAATTATCTCAGCAAAGTCACTTAACTAGAGCACAGGTACTTCTTTCTACTGTTGTCTGTTGTATGTCAGGAATTTATTCATGTGATCTGTGTAAAATTACACAGTTTAGGCAACAGTAACCTTTGCAATATCTTTTGTCAATACTATGCAATAAATGTGCTTGATTCATGTGGTTGTATATTTTGTAAACTGAAAATAAATATTCCAAAATTGCATAAATCTTCATATTAAGCAAATAATACATGGTAATGAAAATAACAAATTCACCACTCTTGAAATGTGTCAAATGTATTTTGACATGTATGGTTGGAGGATTTAATTACCTTTTTTCTTGGCCTTTTAAAAAAAAAAAAATATATGATTCTTAGATGTATATATATAGATGACATGAAAATGACAGTATTTTAGTTGAAAACAAGGCTGCAACCACCTTTGGGTAATTTAATTGGTTAGTGACTCTTTCATGATGCTGTCAACATTGGTTCACATACAGATACTTCTTCCAGTAGTGGTTACAATACTTTGCATAAATAACAAAATAAACAAAAATAACAAAATAACAAAAATCTGGTATGCAAAAATATATTTAAATATAAGATACATTTCAACAACATAAAATAGAACTGGATTTTTTTCCACTACAAATTGTTTCTTTTTTTTTTTTTGACAGTAAGAACAAATTGTTTCTTTTTAATGCAAATTTCAGTAGCTTTTTTTTTAGATTGCCACAGTAAAATGTGGACATAATTGATTGACCAATTGGGTATTAATTTTGCAAGGGAAGTTGCACTTTGAAAGGAATCCCACCATGCCATGTTGTAGTATCTGAAGAAGTTGCCTTTTTAGTCTGTGTTTTAGCCTGACCCTGCCATTCTGTGGACTAGTGGTTGAAAACTGGGACTCTGAGTAATTTACTAAACTTTTGCCAAACCAACAAAGCTGTAGCAGATTGTTGTACCTTATTAGCCATTGTTTAATGCAACACATTTGAAGTTTAAGTGATACTTTTATTGTCTAACCTAAAGCACAACTCTAAGCTGTTTTTAAATGAACCCATGCGGCCCCTTGTAATGTTTATACAAGTCTTAGGGCTGGTTCACACCACAAAAACACACTTCAGATCTGTTCCAGATGCATTATTGCATGCAAGTTTTTTAATGCATTCCGGTGCATTTTTGATGCGTTTCCAGATGCATTCCAGTTGCCTTTTCTCTTCTTTTGTCTTGTTTTTTTTTCACTGTACTGGGGTCTGTTGTGTTTTTGATGTGTTCCAGTGCATTCCGATGTGTTTTTGATGTGTTTTACCGTATACCAGTATAGTCCTGTGCAGAAAAAATGCAGCATGTTCTACTTTTTTTTCTGGAGCTGACCACACTGGTGTGAACTATACCATTGGAAAACTATAACCTACTTTTCATGTGTGATGAAGAAAAAAAAAAACACACTGTACTGCATGTGGTGTGAATTGGCCCTTAAAGTGGTTCTGAACTCCACTTATTCATACACAGACTTACAAGAAGGAGCAGTATATATATAAAAATAAAACTATTTTTTGAAACACTGAAGTATTAATGGCCTTTGTAACAAGTTCATCTATGGAGATTGTAATTTGAGCATACAAGAGTTATTGGGGTAATAGACTCATGAATAAGTAGTCCAGGCACAACCCTACCCAATGTACACCTTCCGCTTCTATACAACCCCCCCCCCCCCCCGGTCCTGGCTGTACTTAGCTTCGGGGATGCTGAGCTGTCAGAGCCCATGCAGCCAGTTCATCAATTCAGGGGTTTAAAATCCACACTCTTCTCCTTCTTCTATGTGTGATGCTTCTGGGACAGACCAGAGCGATTCTAATCTCCTGCATGGTGAATCGCTCTATCCCATAAGCACTGCACAGAGAAGTGGGGGAACAGCGGGAATTTCAAATCTTTGGATTACTGGACTGGCTGCATGGACACTAACAGCTCAGCTCATGGAAGTGCTGCTGGGATCAGGGGGAAGGATGTATGGTGTTAGATCACCTTTTCGTTTTTTCTGAAAGGGTAAACAATGTTATTGATAATTGAGTGATTCACCGAACCACACATGTAGATTGCCACCATCCCTTGGTAATACATAGAATAAACCTCAAAAATGGGATTTTATGGGCAATTGAAAAAATATAAAACTTCATATATAGAAAAATATTTATTTATTATAGAAACATTGCATACAAAATCTCGTATTGAAAATACAAAACATTACATTAATAATGTCATCAACATTGCTTATTTGACTGTTAGCCATAAAGTGGTAGTCCCTATCTATTTTCTGTTCTCTTTGTCATTGATTGTGCTGGAGAATCCAGCAGAGAGGGATATCCAATGAGTTTCAATGTGTACTGTTATAAATCTTCTTCAGGGAAATAAAACCACTTCTGAAAAAAACAGCTTAAATTAGTAAAAAGTTGATACATGATTTTATAAAAATATACATGTTAATTGTCAACCACATGCACTTACAAAAAATGTGTTTAGCAGAAGCACTCCTCCAAATGGCAAGGATACCATGCATCGGCCATTGAAAACCTCCCCCAAGAGGACACCAAAGTGTGAACATCCATTGGTTGCCTGTTGTAAAATGTCCTAGATGGCACTGGAAAACTTTGCACTGTAGGGTGGAGGGAAAGTACAAGACAAAAAATGATGATAAATCGCCGGGAAGAAAATCAGTCTCAATTCCAGGGGAATACTGGGTCACCCTGGGATGTTATTCCCGAAGAGTCTGGCCCAGTGACTAATAAAAGTTACTTACTTGAAAAATCCCTTAAGCCAAATGTACATTAGTCCAAAAGGTCCCGTATCCAACATAGCATAAAGCGAAGTTCCCAAGGACTGGTAATCAAAGAGAAGAAGACAGCATGGCTTCACATAGTTGAAAGCAAAAGGAATGGCACTGAGGGATGCCGATGGCGTCCCTAATATATTGCGCATGTGTGGGAGGAAGTGATGCAATGCGCGTCATCACTGCTTCCGCTCGTGCGCTGTTTCAACTGCAGGTGTATGTAAGAAAGCGATGTAATACACGTCAGAGCGATGCGACCACGTCACTGCTGCTTGCATCATCACCGCATTACTTCTGATCTCCAGAAAACAAACATCTGGAGGCCAAGACAGCAACTTTGATTGATACAAATCCAAGAAGTCCTCCACATGTGAAAAATCACCTGTAATAAGGAAAAAAAAAGAAGAGGTACTTCTGCCATTACAAACTATACATATTGTAAATTGCCAAACATTATAATTTCCATATACAACAATATTATTGAAAACCCAAAGGGATGAATCACCTTATTCAAAATAAACAACCCACTAATGGAAGATCCACACAGAAAGTTAGCAACAGGGGAAAAAAACACCATTCAGTCCATTCATTGCTAATCATTTAAGCCAATTAACATTGAAATATAATTGTGAGCTCATCACACAATAAAAACAGAGAAAGAAAACAGATTTTATCCACACATATATGTGACACATTATAGTGGGGAGGTAAAGAAACGTAGAAGAATATATTCACAATGTATGATCATTAATCAGTTCTTCCAGAGGAAAAAACGTCCAGGAAGGGTCTAAAGCTCTCGCACTCGTTAAGGCCTGGAGGTCTAAATCAGCGCATTTCTCGCTGGAGTAATATCTTGTTCCAGTCCCCTCCATGAGCTGGAACATGCACTTTATCAAGAACAGTAAAATTTACTTTGGACATCCTATAATTAGGCTTCTAGGCCACATATTGGCCTAGTGGTAGATATAGATTGGTAGCCCATTGGCCTAATTCTTTTTTGGTTTTGCCTACATAGAATGCCCCACACTGACACTGCATAAGGTACACCACCCCTTACGTCTTGCAATTGGCAAAGAGCTTCACCCAAAAGGAATCACCACTTGGCAAGGAAAATTGTGTCCTTCTTCCAATTACAGGGCATTGGAAGCATGACCCACATGGAAAAGTTCCCCAGATCTTACAAGGGTCTCCCCTCTGATCCCCTTTATATTCACTTTGAACAAGTTTTTCACCAATTGAGCCCGGTTTTTTTAAAGTAATTTGCAGATTTTTGGTTACTAAACTCCCTAAAGTGGGATCCTCAGTCAGAATTGGCCAGTATTTTGTGAGAATTCTTCTAATTTTGTCATGTTTGTTTGAATATCGTAGAATGATCCCGGTTGTATTGTTCTCTTCAACCCTACCCTTTTTGCCTTTTTTATTTTTTTTGTAAAAATAAGGTCATGTCTTTCAATTATATTTTTGACATGATTAACCACTTCAGCCCCGGAAGATTTTACCCCCTTCCTGACCAGAGCGTTTTTTGCGATTCGGCACTGCGTCGCTTTAACTGACAATTGCGCGGTCGTGCGACGTGGCTCCCAAACAAAGTTAACGTCCTTTTTTTCCCACAAATAGAGCTTTCTTTTGGTGGTATTTGATCACCTCTGCAATTTTTATTTTTTGCGCTATAAACAAAATAAGAGCGACAATTTTGAAAAAAACGCATTATTTTTTACATTTTGCTATAATAAATAACCCCCAAAAATATAAAAAAAAACATTATCGCAAAAAGCGTTTAATAATTGGTTTGCGCAAACGTTATAGCGTTTACTAAATAGGGGATAGTTTTATGGCATTTTTATTAATGTTTTTTTTTTACTAGTAATGGCAGCGATCAGCGATTTTTATTGTGACTGTGACGTTATGGCGGACATGTCAGACATTTTTGACACATTTTTGGGACCATTGTCATTTATACAGCGATCAGTGCAATTAAAAATGCGCTGATTACTGTGTAAATGGCACTGGCAGTGAAGGG
The DNA here is from genome assembly GCA_037952925.1 of Lithobates clamitans. NCBI lineage: Eukaryota > Metazoa > Chordata > Amphibia > Anura > Ranidae > Lithobates > Lithobates clamitans. The sequence continues at coordinate 301,797 of JBBGZY010000570.1, forward strand.
GTTGACCACTAGGGGGCAGGGAGGGGTTAAGTGTGTCCTAGGGAGTGATTACTAACTGTAGGGGGATGGGCTGTATGTGTGACATCACTGATCTCTGCCCTGATGACAGGGAGCAGAGATCGAGTGACACTTGTCACTAGGCAGAACGGGGAGATGCTGTTTACAACGGCATCTCCCCGTTCGTCCTCTCCATGAGGCGATCGTGGGTATCCCCGCGGTGATCGAGTCCGCGGGACCCACGACCCGACTCATGGAGCCCCCGGCTGGCGCGCGCGCGTGCCGCCAGCGGCGCACATGCAATGGCACGGCGGGGAATTCAAATGGAAGTACAGGTACGCCCATTTGCCCAGCCATGCCATTCTGCCGACGTACATCGGCGTGCGCCGGTAGGGAACCGGTTAAATGCTTTTTTTTAGGCTAGTTTTTCTATAGCCTCTAGCTAGTAATCTCTTAGTGAGAGCCTCAGCCTCCATTTGGAAGTCGATGTCTGTGGTACAATTGCATTTAATACGTAAATATTGGCTAAAGGGTATGGATTTTTTTAGGGACACAGGATGGAAACTGTCAGCATATAACGTATTGCCGGCAGTGTCCTTCCTGAATAATTAAAATAATTAAAATACTGGCCAATTCTGGCTGAGGATCCCACTTTGGGGAGTTTAGTAACCAAAAGCCTGCAAATTACATACAAAAAAGCGGGCTCAATTGGTGAAAAACTTGTTTAAAGTGAATATAAAGGGGATCTGAGGGAAGACCCTTGTAAGATCTGGGGAACTTTTCCATGTAGGTCATGCTCCCAATGCCCTGTAATTGGAAGAAGGACACAATTTTCCTTGCCCAGTGGTGATTCCTTTCGGGTGAAGCACTTTGCCAATTGCAAGATGCGAGGGTTGGTGTACCTTATGCAGTATCAGTGTGGGGTGTTCTGTGTAGTCAAAACCAAACAAGAATTAGGCCAACGGTTAACAAACACATGCACAGCATGAGTATTGGCAATCTATTTCTACCACTAGGCCAACATGTGGCCAAGGAGCATAATTATAGGATGCCCAAAGTAAACTTTACTGCTCTTGATAGAGTGCATGTTCCAGCCTGTGGAGGGGACTGGAACAAGATATTTCTCCAGCGAGAAATGCGGTGGATTAGATCTCTCAAGGCAACCACACCTCCAGGCCTTAACGAGAGTGAGAGCTTTAGACCCTTCCTGGACAGTTTTTCCTCTGGAAGAACTGATTAATCATACATTGTGAATATATTCTTCTAAGTTTCTTTGCCTCCCCACTATAATGTGTCACATATATATGTGGATACAATATGTTTTCTTTTTCTCTGTCCTGTGCTCATAATTATGTTTCAATGTTAATTGGCTTAAATGATTAGCAATGAATGAATCAATTTATCTCCTGTTTCTAAGTTTCTGTGTGGATCTTCCATTAGTGGGTTGTTTATTTTGAAAAAGGCGATTCATCTCTTTGGGTTTTCAATAATATTTTTGTATATGGAAATTATAATGTTTGTTTACAATATGTATAGTTTGTAATGGCAGAAGCACCTCTCCTTTTCCTTTCTGATTACAGGTGATTTTTCACCTGTGGAGGACCTTTTGGTTTTGTATCAAAGTAGCTGTTTTGGCCTCCGGATGATTGTTTTCCAGAGACCGGAAGCAATGTGGTGATGATACAAGCGGCAGTGATGCGTATTACATCACTTCCTACATACACCTGCAGTTCCAACATCGCAGGAGCAGAAGCGGTGGTGACGCGATTGCAAGTTACCACAACACCATTATTATATTGTATTTTAGAATCTCAAGGAGGTTGGTTGGTTTCCCTTGTTAATTTTGTATTTTAGAAATGTACCTGCCTACTCACAAACAAACTGTCCTTTTTTAAGTAAAACACATAGGCAAGTATTTGTGAAAAATAAATATCCATTTATTCTGGGTCATAACAAAATAAGGAGGAAGGTAACGCTGGAGAAACTGGTGAACCCCAGGGCACACATCAATAATTTTACAGTCAAAATTGGTGGCCTGAGGAGTCCTTATAATAGTGAGCACAATCCGGTCCAGGACTACAAGAGATCAGGAACAGCAGCAGATGACATATCTGTCCCCAGGCTGTGGTCATACAATAGCCTACGTCTTTTGCCAGACCGGCCTGAACCCAAGGCCATCACTCTCTGGTCTTCCTTAGATGCTTCCTTCCAGGCTGTGGCTCTGGTGTTGGAGGTGTGGCAGGAGGTGGAGGAGGAAGAGGACTTGGAGGAGGACCATGGTTGAACTCATAAACATGGAATTGGCTTGTGAGTTGGCACCTCAACCCCTCATTTAGGGCTTGGAAGATGAGATACTCACATATTAGGCATTGGCCCTGCTCCATTTGCAGCATTTTGCAGGCTGTAATATAGGCAAACACTGTGGGGGGGTTCTGAGGGCCTCAGTAGCCTTCCAAAATAGGCCAATTGCTGCCTCCTCCAGGTTACTCTTCTTCCTGCCACTTTTTTGTGGAAGGCGGAGGGGAGGGACCTGGGTATCGGGCAGGCTACTGGGCCGGGCCACCTCCTGGCTGCCACTTACCCCCGCCACCCCTTGGCTGAGGCTTTCCTGTGTATGAAAAAGGGACATAGCTTAAGATTTTGGTTCATCAATCACACACAATTTTCATCTCATGACTGTTGCAAATTGAATGTTAATAAATAGAAAAGACTATCATTCTGAGCACAGCATTTTTCATTCTTGTAACAATCATTTGTGGCCACTACTGTCTATTGATATGAAAAACACTTTGTGAAATCAGAAATTATTTATCAAAAGTAACATATATTTAACATCATTAATTTGACAACCAGAAATATTTAGAAGAATGCTATTCCTGGCTCAAGCTGGGCTCCTCCACATGTTGCTGCCTGGAAGGCCCAGGTTGGGCGTCAGAAGCCTCAGCTGAGGTGGAAGGAAGTGTGGAAGGAAGACTGGAGAGTGCTGGCCTGGGTTCTCTCTGGTCTGACAGAAAATGCAGTCTGTCATAGTACCACAGTCTGGCTACATAAATGTCATCTGCTGCAGCTGCTGATCTCTGGAAATCCTGGACCTTCTTGCGCTCTCTTTTATAAGTGCTCCTCAGGCCACCAATTAGGGCCTTCAAATAGGGGATGTCTGCCGTGGGGATCACCGTCTTCACAAATTCCACCAATTGATCCAGTGCTGCCTTCCTCTTTGTTTTATTGTTATAATAGGGGTGGTTTACCTGCCACAGACAGGGCAGCTCCCTGAACATACCAATGAATATTGGCATAAAGTCATGATCATTGACTAGATCCATTTTCTCTGCAAGACACAACACAAGACAAACCCTAATCAGGCTAAACTCTCCTAATCTTGACCCAATATAGGCCTCAATCTATAAGCAGTATAGGCCCAAGTTAAACTTGTATCTTCGTTAATACGATCAGCGCTTCCGATACTCCTTCCTCCACTCACAGATCGAACGTACGACGTACTCGTGTTACGCTTTATATACACTCCGCATGCATGAAACTCCGCCTGCCCCTGATGTTCTTTCTAGTCTATTCCCCACCCCTTCTCTTTCGGCGCAGTGGGGGAGAGCACATGGCAGAGACACAGCAGATCCATGATAATAGCAGCAACGAGGAGGAGGAGGATAGCCCAGAGCCAGAAATGTCTGGATCCCGGAGGAGAAGATTTAAGGCATCAAATAGGGCCTTTGTTGAGATGGTGGAGATGGTGGACATATTGAAGAGGGCCGACTATGACGGGAAGCATAGACCTTACCCCAACCCAAATGTCAGAAAGGCCAAGATCATGGCTAAGGTTGTGAAGAGAAGGCACAGGAATTTTTGGGTATGGCAATCCAAGGATTAACTGAGGAAACGGTGGTCGGACCTCAAATTAGGGAGCACGATCAGTATAGAAGGATCAGGAGAGTGCTGCAAAAAAGTAAGTAGTTGTCCTGTGTTCCTATTCTTTATTTTTATGACGTTCATGGGCATTAATTGTTCGTAGGAAACATTGTTCGTTCGGCCACTAAAATACAATGTTTTGACCAAATGCAGTTCAATACAGTTTTTGGGGCCTACTTCTATTAAGAAAAGTTTGTTGTCTAGATGGGTTTGTAACTAGAATGAAATGCTAACTAGATTCTGTGTAAGGAGAGGACACTCAGCAGCTGTTTACACATCTGGACGCTGGAACAATAGTGTGGAACAAAAGAACACCCTTTTTATTAGGGGGCCCACACAGGTGCTCCAGTGTATACTATAGGAGTGTCTCTATCTGTGAAGCTTGCACAAAACAGGTAAGTATTCAAGCTTTACAAAGGACAAAAAAAATTCTTCAGCTTGGAACTCTGACAAAACAGACAATTGTACCCATCTTCCAAGCAATGTTTCATATTCCTATTTCTACCATCAAATATCTGTGTGCTAAGTATACCTATTTTTGTTCACATAGGGGAGAAAAGACTCAGAGGACACCACTCATCAGAGGTTACCAGGGACCCCCCACCTCAGGAAGAAGGGGAAATCCCCCAAACCCAACCAGAGGAGGAGGAGGGAGACGTTGTAGAAATTGTCACCACAACAGGTGAGTGTCTGGTAAGAGATGGATGCCTGCATATTTATAATACATGGTGTGTTTTGTTTATTTTTTTGTAGGTGATCGGGATGTTGTGAAAGAGGAATGTTATTTCACCAGTGAAAGTGCCCAGATCCTCATCAGGGAGATAATGGGGTGTAATAGAGATTTAGAAAACATAAAGAAAAACATCAATGATGTTCAAAACAAAATGAAGAACATCATTGATGTTTTAAGGAGAATCTAATACACCCGGAAATCCCTAAATTTCTTCTGTTTTTTTTGTGACAAAATTTTTTTACGTATGTTAAAAGCCAAATTTATTAGATGCACACAGTGTGTCAACATGTGCTATCTGCCATCACGGGAGATCAATGTACATGTTTTGTCCTCAATAATAAAGTAGCTGAGAGGAAGGGGTTGCACCCACAAAACATGTCCATTGATCCCCCATGATGGCAGCTAGCACATGTTGACATTAGGCAATTTGTGTGCATCTTCTAAATTTGGCTTTTACAGGGATGACATCACCCAATCTGCTGAACACAATATCAAATACAGTTTGTACATACTCATGCCTTCACTTTATAAAAGTTAAACTTTGTAAGTTCCAGAGTTGTGTATTGTTTTATGGGTTTAAACATGCCTGTTTTACCTTAAAAGGCAATTTCTACTCAGGATGATGTAATTGAGTTTATATTCCGCCATGTGTATGGGTGTAAGAAATAGGAGGAACCGGCTGGCCATTATTCCAACCGTATTCTCCACCGCTCTTCTGGCTCTGGCCAGCCGGTAATTAAAAACCCTCTGGTCCGGGGTGAGGGTCCTCATAGGGAATGGCCGCATAAGATGGTCCCCCAGCGCAAACGCTTCATCCGCAATGAAGATGAATGGGAGTCCTTCCGCATTTTCTTCTGGAGGTGGCAAGCCCAAGCTGCCATTCTGGAGATGCCTGTGAAACTCGGTCTGGGCAATGACTCCACCATCTGACATCCGACCATTCTTCCCCACGTCCACATACAAGAACTCATAAACCACCGCCAACATCACAATACTATTGAACCCCTTGTAGTTGTAATAGTATGACCCCGAGTTGGGGAGTGGGACTATGTGGACGTGTTTCCCATCAATTGTCCCTCTGCAGTTAGAAAAGTCCCACCTCTGGGCAAAGTGGGAGGCCACAGTCTGCCATTCCTGTGGGTTGGAAGGAAACTGTGGAGTCAAACAAGAATAAAAAAATTAGTCATTTTGCACATAAACATTGAAAGCAGATTAGACACAAACATTCTTGCCCAACATCAGTATAACATTTATTTTAGGGAGTATTTAAAGACAAAAGTATATGGTCCACCTATCAGATTCCTCACCCCCTTTGATGGCCCATTGTTAAATTTTTAGGGGGGGATGTTTCGGACAGGTAACCCTCTCCACTTCATGAGAGATGAATGCCTAAATAATGTGTATTACTTTGGCCAGGCCCTCCTTACTTACACTATTGGCAGCCCACTGGACAGGTAAGAAGTGTCATAATACAAAAATAAAAATACACATTGTCCAAATTGGAGCACAATTTTAACATTTTGCAATTACCTATCAAAATAATAATAGGATCCAAAAACTTTAAACTGTACCATTTGAAAGTATTCAGGCAGGCCCTTGCACTACATGCTTTGGGGAATTCATACAGAAATCTGACCACAAAAGAGGTAGGTATAGTATATATGGGTTTGGCAAAGTCAGTAGAGAGAGGATTGTTATGGGTTGACTTAGCAGTTGGGGGGAGGGAGGGTTCCAAATTAGTTTGAGACCCCCAAAAAAAGCCTCTGGCACTCTGCCAGAATTTAAGGACACAAATAACATTTGTACACATTTTATGGGGGTGTTTAGAGTAAAGCACTACTATGAAGCTGAGAAAATACATTGTTAAGTGACTAGGCGAGATAGATATAGACCCAGGAGAGCATACTGGGAGGTAAGTGAAGGCAAATATGTATGAAGGACAAAAAAAACATTAAAACATTCCAGCATGCATGACAAAGGGGACATTCACAGCATATTACAATCATGGTAATTAGGGAATGAGGAAAGAAATACAATGTATTATCAAACATTAAATACACTAAAATGTGATGTTAAAGGATAAAAATCTTACCTTCATATAGTCCTTCTGCAGGACCTGGATGATGGCAGAACAGGTCTCTGGGATAATGATCCCCAGAGCCTGGGGGAGATGCCTGTCAAGAACTTGAGGTCCTGCAGGCTTATCCCCGTCGCCAAGTACCGCAACGTGATCAACATGATCAACGGATCTCACGGAGCAAAGGCATGTGACAGAATTGGTCACGCTGGAGCAACCAATTCTTGGTCCATGAAATCCTCCCCATCCTGTTCATGGACTGGACTTGTGTAAAAGTAAGAACCCCAACACCAAGCCCCTGCACAGCATAAACTCTACGATGAGTACGTGCACGCAATATGACTTCAAAACGGTCAGCTGGTCAGAACGAAGTAACAGAACGCACTAGAGAACAGCAAGGCCTGCGAAGAGCGACCTGAAAATCAGCAACGAGCGGACAAGAACACAATGATAAACTAATGGGAACTCACTACACGCAATGAAGACCAGATACAAATCCACAAGCACAAACTGAACAGCAGAAAAACGAACTGAAAACCACGAGTTTGAAAAACCATGAATCGTCTCTCACCAAACTTTTCCTAACACGAGATTAGCATGTCATGTCAATGTGGCACGAGCTAGCCCTTATAAAAATAATTTAAAGTGCGTAAAAGCTGTAGTCAGCGTTGGATCAACAAAGAAGTAGGAGCATCCCAGCCTCCCACCCATCATTGCGGTTCTTGTTATGTGTTTTCGTCCTTTTCTTATGAAAAAGGACAGTTCTGTATATATTAAACATGTTTTGTATTAACTCGAGCTGTTAAGGCTGAGTTAAATATGATCATTTATGGTCTATTATAAGTGAAAGTGTTATATCTTTTATATTGGATACGGTTTTTATGGTTGGTAAAATTAATACCAATAATAAAGGGCCTCGGCCATTTCAAATCCATTAAGAAATGTTGTTTTTTTTATTTATTTAACCACCCTGGTGGTAAGATTATGCCAGATTTTTGGGTCTCAAAGCGGTACATTGTTTTGCATAGAAATTTGGCGTTTTATATTGTAGGCCTGTAATTCTTAATAATAACACACTTAAATCTGTCCAAACAAGAGTCTAGTAGACATTTCATTTACGGTAAAGTTTGAAACACAAAATCATCAATTTTATTATTATAAATAACTATAATTATAAAAAATAATAATAATAATAATAATAAAATTAATTTCCCCACGATTCACTATCGCTCTATTCTGCAAGTGTTGTAATTTATTATCCCTGTTTTCTAGCTGGTCTAAAAACACTTTTGATGTAAAGGGACACTTTTTAGTTTCCATGGACAATCTCAAGTTTCCAGGCAGAAAGAACAGTATATGTAATATAAAACTACACGCAGGGCACTGGACAAAGCATTAGGGACAAAAGGGATGTAAAATGATTTCATACAGTAATATAATCTTACAGATTACAGTGTACTGTATGTGTTATGTTTTGTGTACTTTTTGAATTTGCCGCTGGGCCCTGACCCCATACGTCGCAGGGAATGGAGCCCGACACACAGAGCATTGGACGGAGGACACACCTCGCAGACATAGCGAGGGGACATTGCAGGATCCTGATGACAAGGTAAGTAACCTGGACTAGGATTCTGCAATGCAATCCCGAGTGTGGCTCAGGGTTACTTCTAATGGTACTGAAATGTAACTCTGAGCCACACTCGTAATTACCACTAGGGAGGTTAATGTTATGTTTATTTGGGTATAAGTTCTACATACTGCCCCATTGTAAAGGGCTTCTTTTTTGGAGCTGTTACATTTTAGTTTATGGAGAATGGTAAACCTGTTTATTTAATACATGTTTAGCACTTCTGTGCTTAAACTGTAAAACATGCTTAACCACTTGGCTTCCAGAAGGTTTTACCCCCTCATGACCAGGGCATTTTTTGCTATTCAGCACTGTGCTAATTTAACTGGCAATTGCTCAGCCTTGCAACATTGTAACCAAATTAAACTTGTTATTTTTTTCTACACAAATAGAGCTTTCTTTGGTGGGATTTAATGACCACTGGGTTTTTTTTGCTATATAAATAAAAAATTAAAAAGAAAAAAAAAAAACATGCTTTTTTCAAAATTTTCTGTAACATTTGTAGCAAACAAATAAGCTTTCTTCGTAAATGTAGGCCAAAAAATGTAGTTTGCTACATTGCTTTGGTAAAATAACCCAAATCAATGTTTATTATTTAGTGTGAAAGTTAGAAACAAACTATGGTATATATACAGTTGTGCTCATAAGTTTACATACACTGGCAGAATTTATAATTTATTTTTCAGAGAATATGAATGATAACACATAAAATTTTCTTTCACTCGTGGTTAGTGTTTGGCTGAAGCCATTTATTATCAAACAACTGTGTACTCTTTTTAAGTCATAATCACAACAGAAACTACCCAAATGACCCTGATCAAAAGTTTACATACCCCGGTTCGTAATACCGTGTATTGCCCCCTTTAACATCAATGACAGCTTGAAGTCTTTTGGGGTATTTGTGGATGAGGCTCTTTATCTTCTCAGATAGTAAAGCTGCCCATTCCTCTTGGCAAAAAGCCTCCAGTTCCTGTAAATTCTTGGGCTGTCTTGCATGAACTGCATGTTTGAGATCTCCCCAGAATGGCTCAATGATATTGTGGTCAGGAGACTGAAATGGCCACTCCAGAACCATCACTTTATTCTGCTGCAGCCAATGACAGGTCGACTTGGCCTTGTGTTTTGGATCATTGTCATGTTGAAAGTATGTCCCATGCGCAGCTTCTTGGCTGATGAATGCAAAATGTTCCTCCAGTATTTTTTGATAACATACTGTATTCATCTTGCCATCAATTTTGACCAAATTTCCTGTGCCTTTGTGGCTCACATATCCCCAAAACAAAATCGATCCACCTCCGTGTTTCACAGTAGGAATGGTGTACCTTCCATCGTAGGCCTTGTTGACTCCTCTCCAAATGTAGTGTTTATGGTTGTGGCCAAAAAGCTCAAGTTTGGTCTCATTACTCCAAAAGGCTTTGTGCCAGAAGGTTTGAAGCCTGTCTCTGTGCTGTTTGACGTATTGTAAGCGGCATACTTTGTGGCATATGCGTAGTAATGGCTTTCTTCTGGCAACTTGACCATGCAGGCCATCTTTCTTCAAGTGCCTCCTTATTGTGCATCTTGAAACAGCCACACCACATGTTTTCAGAGAGTCCTGTATTTCTAGCTGGGAGGGGGGGCCAGTGGGACTTTAGATAAAGCATACATAATTATTATTAGCCAGCCATATTTGTACTCATTTACCTCGTATGCTTCATATAAAATCCCACTGTTCTCCCCCCCCCTAGCTAGTCTTGCAATTTAGGGATGGAGGCTATGAACTTAAATTTTTATAGCCTCAAATAAAGTCCCATATGTTGGGGGCGTGGCTTGCCGGCTTCAGTGATGGCTACTTAATCCCTCTTCTCCACTCAAAACCCGGCTATTAGCGGCTCCACAGCACTACATCCACAACGAAAAACACCCGATCATCCCCCCCGCGGGTCACTCGGCACCTGGGCGTGATGCTGAAAAGAAGAAAACAGCGGAATATGCCTAATAAGCTGACAGATTTCTACTCGTATGCAGGAGCGGGCAGAGGACAAGATGGCGCCGATGGCTCTCACAGGAATGCAGCTGTACTGTCTCCTCACAGCAATGGCGGTGGACCACAACGCCCAGCCTTCCCATCACAGGCTAACTGTGAGTACTCTCCACCTCACTCACCCTCTTCTGCCTCCCCTGTGAAATCCAAGCCCAGGAGAGAAGATGACACTCAAGAACACAGCCACAACCTGCCCTTCGCCTTACCTCCTTCTGATGTCCAGCACCACTCAGCCATAGATAGTTTCTCTGCTTTAGATCAGCCCATATCTGAGCTCACAATGAAAAACATGCTAATCTCACTTAAACAATCACTATACTCAGACCTCTCAGCTGCAGTATCCTCACTAGCCACTGTTGTGCAGCAACAGGACCAGCGTCTCCAGCATGTTGAAAGCAAAATGTCTGACCTCTTCACTACTCATAACGATATGGTAGATGTATACACGGAACATGAAGATGAAATGCAGGCAATCCACCTTAAGCTGGCAGATCTCGAAGATCGTTCTCGCAGGAACAATATCAAATTCCGCAACATACCCGAATAGGTACAACCACCCAAGTTGGTGCGATTCCTGCAATCCTTGATGCGAACACTAGTGCCTGACCTCACTGAAAGAGATATAGAAACAGACAGGGCACATAGGCTACCAAAACCACCTCACCTCACGGTGGAAAAACCCAGAGATGTACTAGCACGCGTACACTTCTTCAACGCAAAAGAAAAAGTGATGTTCGCTGCAAAACGCTCGCCAAACCTTCCTGATCCTTTCACGGCTATCGCACTATATACAGATCTCTCCAAGACGACCATGGAGAATCGTAGGCAACTAGCCACGATTACTAAAGCCCTCCAGAACCACCACATACCATATAAATGGGGCTTTCCCAACAAACTGCTGATCATGTTTCAAAGCAAAACGCATGTGGTGCGCACACTTCAAGTGGGCCTCCAACTACTGAGGCTCTGGCACATTATCCCGGAGGATAGCCCAGGACCGCCTCCTTCTCCTCCTTCCCAAATGGAAGCCGACTGGTCCCTTCAAGATGCATGATTCTTTTGTTGGCGCATAAGTTCTCATATGCTACTTAGCCGGGTTATGGCAGTTTACTGTCTCTTTCAAGCCTATCCTTCCATCTACTGGCTCCACGTTCCTGGATGCCACTGGAGGAAATCCCCCCCCCGTTTGGAAAGATTCAGCAGTAACTCTGCACATTAAACCCGTATTGTTCACAGGCTCCCCTTTTTTACTACCCTCCCCACCACACACCAGCCTTCACCAAGCCTTCTGGACCTACTACAACGACCCATAGCTAACGTCCTGACTGACACGATCAACCCAGACCACACTATCATTGAAGAAGCATTCCTAGCACATACCTTCCCACACCTAGCATTATGGTCTTACTATAAAGGGCTATAACCAACAGCCTTGCCATGCCAATTAAACTGACCTCACTAAATGTCAAAGACCTAAACAGCCCACAAAAAAGGGCCAATCTGCAAACTAACAAATCACAATGCGGACATTGTCTTTATACAGGAGACGCACTTTGCAGAATCCAAAACACCAAAGCTTAGGCTAAAAGGATACGAAACCACCTATCTGGCTTCAGGGCCAAAGAAAAAGAACGGCGTACTGACGGCTATACGCTCTACCCTCCAGTTCCAACACCTTCACATTATGCCGACCCGCAGGGTCGCTACCTGATTCTCATATGTTCCATCGCTGAAACCACCTACACCCTGGTCAACATCTATGGTCCGAACTCCAGACAACTTCGCTTTCTCAGACGCCTCTTCAAGAAAGTCAACACCCTACACCAAGGCAACTTAGTCTTGGGCGGTGACCTGAACATAATTGGCGACCCCTCCATGGACACCTCCACTAACAAAGGCCACCCCCGACCAGCTTTGAACCCCTTACTCCATGACCTGGATCTCCTTGATGTATGGAGAGTGCAACATGGCTCGGAACGTGATTATACATTCTTTTCCCACCCGCAGCTATCCTACTCACGCATTGGCTCCTTCCTAGTAGACAAATAGACCCTCCAAAATGTCATGGACTCCGATATTTTTCTCATTTCCTGGTCGGACCATGCCCCTATTTCGATCACTTGGTGATCTTCGACTGGGACCACCGAGAATATGGAGACTGGACACCTCCCTATTAGAAGACCCTAATGTCCAACAAGAAATAGAGACTGAGCACGACTCCTTCTTTGAACTTAATGACCTGCCTGATACCGACAAATTTACACTCTGGTCAACCTACAAAGCTTACCTTCGAGGAATTTTCATAAAGCTAAGTAAAAGAGCGAGACGACAGAGGACCCAGCAGATTGATGAGGTTCTGTCCAACATTTCCGAAATAGAAAAAATAAACAAATCTCCCCCCTCCCACACGCAATCTATTAAGCTCCTGGAGCTAAGACAAAAATTACGCACCCTTCTACTACATAAATTTGAACATAACTTTAAATTCTCCAAGGCCAACTTTTATGCTTTAAGCAATCGACCTGGATCACTTCTAGCGAAACAAGTTAAAGCCCACCGCACAAAAGCCAAAATTTTTTCTCTCCGTCACCCCACTTCAAAGCAACTTTTAACCAACCCTCAGGAAATGCGTTTAGTGAATTCTACGCATCCCTCTATAACCTCAGAAATGATCCTCTCACACCCCAACCTACAGCGGAACAAATTTTTAGCTATCTAGACCCGATTGATTAACCTACAATCTCAGAGGCACAATTCAAAACTATTTCTAAACCATTCACCACTGAAGAAGTCCTCAAAGCAATAAAAACCCTCTCTCTCCATAAATCCCCGGGAGAGGATGGCTTCTCTGACCTATTCTACAAAAAATTTGCCGACATCCTAGTCCCTAAACTAACAGACCTCTTCAACACTGCTGGTTCCTCTGGCTCTTTGCCTGCAGATATGCTGCGCTCACTTATATCCATCATTCCAAAACCTGGGAAGGACGCCTCTGTTGCCTCTAACTATAGGCCAATATCGCTCCTGAATATCGACACCAAACTGCTTGCCGAAGTTATTGCCAACAGACTGATGGTGTTTCTCCCATCAGAGCCACCTCCACAGCAGGTGTTCCCCCACAGCAGCTGCCCCCCATCAGAGCCCCCCCACAGCAGCTGTCCCCCATCAGAGTCCCCCCACAGCAGCTGTCCCCCATCAGAGCCCTCCCACAGCAGCTGTCCCCCATCAGAGCCCCCCCACAGCAGGTGTTCCTCATTAGAGCCCCCCCACAGCAGCTGTCCCCCATCAGAGCCCCCCCACAGCAGCTGTCCCCCATCAGAGCCCCCCACAGCAGCTGTCCCCCATCAGAGCCCTTCCATAGCAGCTGTCCCCCACCAGAGCCCCCCCACTGCAGGTTCCCCTTAATATCAATACCAGACCCAAAGGGCCTGGTAATGGATTGGACGGATCCCATGTCATTTTTTTCAATGACTTCTTTTATCTGTATTGCTGGGACTGACAATTCATTATAGCCACAAGTACTTTTAACCACTTCAATACAGGGCACTTAGACACCTTCCTGCCCAGACCAATTTTCAGCTTTCAGCCCTGTCACAGTTTGAATGACAATTGCGCGGTCATGCTACACTGTGCCCAAACTAAATTTTTATCATTTTGTTCCCACAAATAGAGCTTTCTTTTGGTGGTATTTGATCACCTCTGCGGTTTTTATTTTTTGCTAAACAAATAAAAAAAGACCGAAAATTTAAAAAAAATAAAAGTTTTGCTTTTGTTTCTGTTAAAAAAAATTGTAAATAAGTAAGTTTTCTCTTTCACTGATGGGCACTGATAAGGCGGCACTGACAGGTACTGACAGGCACTGATATGGCGACACCGATGAGGTGGCACCAATGAGCGGGCACTGATGATGGGCACTGAAATGCGGCACTGAAATGCGGCACTGATGGGCACTGGTAGGCGGCACTGATGGGTGGCACTCATATGCAGCACTGATGGGCATTGATAGGCGGCACTGATGGGCACTGATGAGTGGCACTGGGTGGCACTGGTTGGCACTGATGGGCACTGATGGGCGACACTGATGGGCAATGAAAGGCGGCACTGCTAGGCACTGATAGGGTGGCACTGATAGGCGGCACTGATAGGCGGCACTGCTGGGCAATGATGGGCACTGATAGGCGGCACTGCTGGGCACTGCTGGGCACTGATACGTGGCACTGATGGGCACTGATACGCGGCACTAAAATGAGGCACTGATGGGCATCCCTGGTGGCACTGGCAGTGGTAGGCATTGCAGTGGGCACTGACTGGCAGCTGCCTGGGCACAGATTGGCAGCTGCCTGGGCACACAGTGGTATTTCCCTGGTGGTCTAGGGGCATACCTGGTGGTCCAGTGTGGATCGCTTCCCTGTTGGTCCTGGCCGGCTTCCCTGGTGGTCCTGGGTAGGATCTGAGGGGGGGCTGTGCTGATAAACAATCAGCACAGACCCCCCCTGTCAGGAGAGCAGCCGATCGGCTCTCCTCTACTCGCGTCTGTCAGACGCAAGTGAGGAAAAGCCGATCACCGGCTCTTCCTATTTACATTGTGATCAGCCGTGATTGGACACGGCTGATCACGTGCTAAAGAGTCTCTGTCAGAGTCTCTTTACCTAGATCGGTGTTGCAGGGTGTCAGACTGACACCTCGCAACAACGATCGCCGCGATGCACGCCCCCGGGGGCGCGCAGCGGCTCGATATTCCTGATCGCGTCATATGACGTCCGATCAGGAATATCAAACCACTTTGCCGCCGTCATTCTGTAATAGGGCGGGTGGCAAGTGGTTAAATTACTTTTTTTCCCTTAGAAATATTTTACTTTTATTGTTTCATTTTAAGCATTATTAAAATCATTGCTCCCGAAAAAATGGTCATTTTTAAAACTTTTTTTTGCATCCATACATGTCCCCTGGGGCAGGAGCCAGGTCCCCAAACACTTTTTATGACAATACCATGCATATAAGCCTTTAAAATTAGCACTTTTGATTTCTCCCATAGACTTTTAAAGGGTGTTTTGCGGCTTTCGAATTTGCTGCGAACACACCAAGTTGTTCTCTATTCGGCGAACAGGCGAACACCCGAACACCCGATGTTCGAGTCGAACTTACGCTTGACTCGAACATCAGACTCATCCCTACTCTACACCTCCCTGAGCAAGTTGATAACATCCCATGGCTTCTACCACGTCTACACTGGCGATACCGATATATATCTCTCTACTCCCCAGTTTACCCCCTCGATCTCCTTACATCTGTTATGTATGCTTCTGCTAGACTTACGCAACTTACTAACTAATCTGTGACTGTTGCCCTTCTTTGCCAATCCCTTCACTGGCTTCCATTAGCCCAACATATAAAATTAGAAATACTAACCACAACATACAAAGCCATCCACAATACCACCTCTGGAGGAAATGGAAAGAGACCTGATAGGGGATAGGGAGCTCCAGCATAGCATTCAATGGTTTTACATGGAGAGTCAGAGAAAACAAGTTGGATCTGTGGTTCACATAGTCACAGTGCATTGTGGGTGTAATAGCCAAGACCTCCAGTTATAATTATTTTTTTCCATACATAATTTTTTTTCTAGCCACTAGTTTCTCTGTCTTACACTGGAGGTTTTGGTCTGTAATTGTACTGAAAAAGGATGGGGGTTCAGCTTTTTTCCAGAGCTTAGTGATATTCAGTTTTGCTGCAATAGTAGGTATAGTATTACAACTCTTGACCTGGGATAGATGTGTAATGTATTAATTAGAACACCTGAAGGTGGTCCTTGGATGTTGGGCCTCTTTGTGGCTAGGCTGTGAAAAAGTCTCACACATGTGGTATTGCTGTACTGACGAGGAGTAGCAGAGTGTATTTTGAGATGTAGTTGTTAGCATGTCCATACTGTGTGTTAAAAATATCTTATAAATTGACAAGTTTTCATTTTCTTTCCACTTTTTTTAAAAACATGTTTAAAAGAATGATATTGCCTCATAGTAAATACCTTGCATAATTTGCTTTCCAAAATGTGTTTCCATTTTCCTGGTGCCCCATGGCCTTTAAAATGTGATAGCTAGTCAGGAAATGAGATAAATAATGTCCCTGGAACGCTTGAAGGTGCTCCTTGGATGTTGGACCTCTCTATGTGGCTGGACTGTGAAAAAGTCTAACATATGTGGTGTTGGCATACTCAGGAGGAGTAGCAGAATGTATTTTGGGGTGTAATTCTTAGTATTTTCATGCTGTGTGCTAGAAATATCTTATAAATTGACAACTTTTAATAAAAAATATGTTTCAATTTCCTTTTCACAGTTCTCAAAAACTTGTAGCAATGAAATGACATGTTCAAAAGACTAATTATGCCTTACAGAAAATATGTTGGGGTGTGGGCCTTTCAAAATGTGGTCTTTTTGTGGGTGTTTCCATTGTCCTGCTGCTCCAGGGCCTTCAAAAATATGATTGGTAGTCAAGAAATTAAATCTGTAATTTATGCTTAATTTAGGCTCCTTGAAAGCCTAAAGGTGCTCCTTGGATTTTTGGCCCCTCTACATGGCTAGGCCAGTGTTTCTCAACCTTTGTACAGTTGGGGCACCCTTGAAAAGTATTTGCAGTCTGGAGGCTTGGTTCTCGTTACTGTATATCGTGGAACACGCTAAAAAAAAAAAAATGCTCGGAATGCTCTGCTCTTTAGTAGGGATGGGCGAACAGTTTGGCCCGAGCATAAGCTCGGGCCGAACTTTGGTTGTAAGGATGTTCGGCGAACACCGAACAATATGTGATGTTCGGGGCAAATTCAAAAGTCGCCAGAACACTAACATGAAAAATCAAAAGTGCTTAATTTAAAGGCTTATATGCAAGTTATTGTCATAAAAAGTGTTTGGGGACCTGGGTCCTGCCCCAGGGGACATGTATCTGTCAGGGAAGACATCTGCAAAGTACTACTGTTGTTTCCAGGCACATACCTATGCGCAGGCGCCAACCAAGAATGTCCAGAATGACTGTGGGTGCTTCTGCTGATGCGCATGCACGAATGGGGCCGCGCTTTGTCGCACGCGCGCACCTGTTACCACAACTGGCGCCAGTCGGTCTATTTAAAATGGAGCTTCAACACTGGCTGGTTGCTGCTTGGTCTACAGCATTACCCGAATCCTGATTCCTGTCTGTTTGACTTCTGCTACTGATCCGGCTTGTTCCCTACTACCGCTGCCTGCTTCCTGCCCTGACCCCTTGGCTTTCCACAGACTATTCTCTGTCTCCAGTCCCTGTTACCTAGCACCTGTTGCCAAACCTGCTTGTGACCCGACTATGCCTCTGCCTGCTGTCTATGCCTGATTCGCCCATCTGTTGCCAAGACCTGCCTGTGACCCGACTACGCTTCTGCCTGCCACTTCTGCCTGATCTGCCTGTCTGCTGTCAACCTGATTTGTCTGACCCTGCTTCTGGCTGTCCAGCCTGCTTCAAGCTTCTGTGTCCAGTGGTGCATCTCTACCCATCTCCTGCCAAGTCTGTCAGCCATCTGCCACCTCTCCTGCCTGCTACCTGCTGTGTTCCGGCTTCCTGCTGCAAGTTCCTGGCTTCCGCTGATACAGACTTCTGGACTGATCCTAGGCACTCTTACCCCACCGTGCTCCTGAGCCTGCTGTCCCACTATCAGAAGCTCTCGAGCCGGAGCTGTACGAGAGGCCTTCCTCTACATGTCAGGCTCACCCACCAGGTACGTGACAGTATCAATGCAAAAAAATATTTTTTTTTAAAAGAAGGTGTTTTTTTCGGGAGCAGTGATTTATTTTAATGCTTAAAAGTAAAACAATAAAAATGAAATATTCCTTTAAATATCATGCCTGGGGGGTGTCTATAGTATGCCTGTAAAGTGGCACATTTTTTCCCGTGTTTAGAACAGTACCAAAGCAAAATTACATTTCTAAAGGAAAAATTGTCTTTTAAAACTGATCACGGCTGTAATGAATTGTTGGGTCTCGGCAATATAGATACAACTCATTGAAAAAAAGGGCATGGGTTCCCCCCCAGTCCATTACCAGGCCCTTTGGGTCTGGTATGAATATTAAGGGGAACCCTGCACCAAAATGTAAAAAAAAAAAAATAGGCGTAGCGGTCCCCCCCAAAATCCATACCAGACCCTTATCCGAGCATGAAACCTGGCAGGCCGCAGGAAAAGGGGGAGTAAGAGAGTGCCGCCCCCCCTGAACTGTACCAGGCCACATTCCCTGAACATGGGGAGGGTGCTTGGATCAGTATTGAAAAATTAAAATAGGGCTTATTCAAAAAGTTGCCTTATAAACAAACCTCATTACTCATAAGTAATCGTATTAGTGATAATTCTCATAGTATTATTACATTATATTGCAGCAATTATTTGCATAATTAATTGAACAATGTCACTTAGTTTAGATTTACTTTATATACATATATATACATATATATACATATATATACATATATATATATATATATATATATATATATATATATATATATATATATATATATATATATATATATATATATATATATATATATATATACCCTGTTCCAAATTTTTATGCCAATGATATTTTTCTCATTTTTCTCAGCATAATTTTCATGTTATCAACTATTAAGAGTACAATTCAAATTTTATTGAACAACCCTACTAATGATAACAGTTTTTATGTTTCAAAATAAAAAACTTACAATGCACTGTTCCAAATTATTTTGCACAGTAAGTTTCAAACCACTTTATAGGTTGTAAAGAACTTAAAATTGTCATTTGTTGTGTTTGCAGCATATTTACTGAAATCAAAAGCTATTTCAATCAAACTTTGAACAACATTTTAACTTTTTGAACATTTTAACATAGGACCCCTTATTTGATAGAAGCTTCACAAGTCTTGCATCCATTGAACTTGTGAGTTTTTGTACAGTTTCTGCATGAATTTGTTTGCAAGATGTTAGAATAGCCTCCCAGAGCTGCTGTTTGGATGTAAACGGCCTCCCACCCTCATAGATCTTTTGCTTGAGGATGCTCCAAAGGTTCTCAATAGGATTGAGGTCAGGGGAGGGTGGAGGCCACACCATGACTTTCTCTCCTTTTATCCCCATAGCAGCCATTGATGCAGAGGTATTCTTTGCAGCATGAGATGGTGCATTGTCATGGATGAAGATGATTTTATTACGGGAAGCATAGTTATTTCTTCTGTACCAGGGAAGGAAGTGGTCAGTCAGGAACTCCACATACTTTGCAGAGGTCATCTTTACACCTTCGGGGACCCTAAAAGGGCCGACCAGCTCTCTTCCCATGATTCCGACCCAAAACACGACTCCACTACCGGCTTGCTGACGTCGAAGCCTTGGTGGAACAGGGTGTCAGTCCACCAACCATCCACTACCCCATCCATCTGGACCATCCAGGGTTGCACGGCACTTATCAGTGAACAGGACTGTTTAAAAATTAGTCTTCATGTATTTTTCTGCCCAATGCAGCCGTTTCTGCTTGTGAGCATTGGTTAGTGGTGGCTGAATGGAAGGTTTATGCACAGTTCCAAGGACTCTGGAGGACTCTACACCTTGATGTCCGTGGGGCACCAGCAGCTTCAAATATCTGTTTGCTGCTATGTAATGGTGTTTTAGCAGCTACTCTCTTGATCCGATGCATGGATCTGGCAGAAATCTTCCTCAATGTGCCTTTATCTGCACGAAACCCATCTGTGCTCTGAATCAGCCACAAATCTCTTAATAGTGCGATGATCACGCTTAAGTTTTCACGAAATATCTAATGTTTTCATACCTCGTTCAAGGCATTGAACTATTTCACTCTGTTCGGCAGCAGAGAGATCCATTTTCTTCCCCATATTGCTTGAAAATGGTGCTCTGCCTAATAATGTGGAACATCCTCCTTTAGTAGTTTTTTTCTTTAATTGGGCTCACCTGGCAATCTAATTATCACAGGTGTCCGAGATTGTTTTCAGTGATCAAAAGAGCCCTGAGACACAATGCCATTCATGAGTTAAACTGAAAAACAAATTTAAACTTTGTGACACTGAAATAGAATTTGCATAATAATTTGGAACAGGGTGGATAGTAAATTTTTAATCCTAAACTGCCCCTACTGAAAACTTTGTGTAAGGACAATTTCCCTATAGGTTTGTCCAGGAAATTACATATGTTTTAACATTATTCATGACATGAAAGGCATGTGCACACCCACTCCTGGGGGAAATATAGAGTGTTTACGTATGAGAGTGGGGAGATTGAACCACAGAGAGCTGAAAGGAAGGACAGAAAAATGTAGGAATGGTAGAAATCTCCTTTGGGGGATACACAGCAGATCTCTCTCAAAACAAAAGTTTTAGACCACCGGTAAAGTATTAATTTTCGATTCTATCTATTGATAATTGGATTATATTAGCATATACATGACTAAACCATTTAATCTTTGTAGCATAGCCTTGAAATTGTATTATTTCTAACTGCAGTATGAAATAATTCTGTTTCAAATATTGAGAAATACACATTGTAGTATATCTCAACAAAAACTGACTTTAAATTCTTATTAATGGTTTTGTTATGATATATATTTAAACATAATATTCATCAGAGAATTATCTTTACCATAAATAAGTATTGGTTAAATTACCAAACTCTGTGCATAGTATAACATTTTGTCCGTGCACTTTTAAAGTGTAAGCTTGAAGTTCTATTTGAGAAGCAATCACACGTGTTAACGCAACACCTAGTTTTCATAGTCTGTAAATCCACCGTCATAAAGTGTTAAGACATGGTATTTTTGTAACAAAAGCTTGTGGTGAAATTTCTCATCATTTGTATCACCCATATAATTTGATATTTGAAGTTATATATTTTTGTATTATCACCAATTATATATGATATTATTTTGCACTGAATTTTAGTTAATTATATATATATATATATATATATATATATATATATATATATATATATATATATCTGGTATAGGCAATGGTCTTAACAGTCCCCAAGCTCTGTCCCTGGGAGTCTTATTCTGGATGCAGACAGGACAGGAGCTGACATATTTTCTGCAAAATTCCTTTAAGTTCGGCCACCAAAAGGTGCGTTGCACCAGCTCAAGGGTCTTACGGACCCCAAAATGTCCTGCAAGTGGATGGTCATGCAAAAGTGTCAGTACCCTGACTCGGACGTTCTCTGGTACAAAAATTTGACTTCCCCTCCATAATAGTCCATCTCGAGGTGTTAAAGAGGACCCCTGGAGACTTGAAGGTTCTGGGGATGCTTCTCTGATCATGGATAGAAGATCTGTTTGAAGAAGGAGGAAACTATTTGCCGGCAGAATAGTATCAGGTACAGAAAAGTCCTTAGGATTATCAAACATGCGCGACAGCGCGTCTGGCTTTACATTCTTGGATCCCGGCCGGTAGGTTATATGAAAGCAGAACCGTGTAAAGAATAGAGCCCAACGGGCCTGTCTGGGTTTTAGTCTTTTAGCAGATCTTAAGTACTCCAGATTTTTGTGATCTGTGTAAATCAGTACTGGATGGACTGCACCTTCAAGCAAATACCTCCATTCCTCCAAGGCTGTCTTGATAGCAAGTAGCTCCCGGTCCCCCACATCGTAGTTCCGCTCAGCCGGTGAAAGTTTCCTAGAGAAGAACCCTACAGGATGCATCAGGTCCTTGTTGCCTTGTCGTTGGGAAATAATAGCACCCACAGCTACTTCGGAGGCATCAACCTCTAGGATAAAGGGCAAAGATGGATCCGGATGGCTCAGAATCGGAGCCGACGTGAAACGCCTCTTTAACTCCTCAAAGGCCCCCTGAGCTTCCTGGTTCCAGTGGAAACGAAGATTCTGCTTGGTTAGTTGTGTAATGGGGGAGATGATGGCAGAGAACCCCCTGATAAACTTCCTGTAAAAGTTTGCAAATCCAATGAAGCGTTGTACGCCCTTCTTGTCCATGGGTGCTGGCCATTCTAACACAGCAGACACTTTCTGGGGATCCATTTTGATGCCGGTTGGGGAGATAACTAACCCCAGAAACTGAATATCCTCTTGTTCAAATTCGCACTTCTCCGCCTTGGCGTACAGTCTGTGTAGGCGGAGTCGGGCCAGGACTTTACGGACATGTTCCCTATGTTGCTCGAGTGAACTGGAGAAGATCAGGATATCGTCCAAATAGACAATTAGGAAGATGTCCAGGAAATCCTTAAACACATCATTGACCAGATGCTGAAATGTGGCAGGAGCATTGCAGAGGCCGAAGGGCATGACTAGATATTCATAGTGTCCGAAACGGGTCCTGAAAGCCGTCTTCCATTCATCCCCGGCCCGAATGCGGACCAGATTGTAAGCCCCTCTCAGATCTAGTTTGGTAAAGATGATGGCGGACCTTAATTTTTGAAACAGTTCAGGTATTAGAGGCAACGGGTAACGGTTTTTGACCGTAACTTTGTTTAGCTCCCGATAGTCCACACAAGGACGAAGCGTAAGATCTTTTTTGGAGACAAAAAAAATTCCCGCCCCGGCTGGTGAAGTAGATTGTCGAATGAAGCCTTTTTCGAGATTTTCGTTGATGTAAACCTTAAGTGCCTCTTGTTCCTTTTCGGATAGCGGAAAGATGCGCCTAAAAGGAATCTCAGCTCCAGGAAGCAGCTCAATTGGACAGTCATAGGGACGATGGGGTGGCAAAGAGTCTGCTCCCTTCTTACTGAACACATCTGCAAAGTCCTGATAGACCTCTGGTACATCTTGAAGCAGATCTGGATTAATGCCCATACACATTAAGGTAGTGGCAGAATTAACAGGTTCAGGTAGACAATGTCTTTGACAATAGGGTGACTGAAACTTGATCTCGCCCGTGGCCCAGTTAACAAGAGGATTGTGGGTTTGAAGCCAGGGCATACCCAAAATGATTGGGAAAAGTGGTGATGAAATAACGTCCAGGACAAGGATTTCTTGGTGCTGAGATGAGCAGATAGCAGACAGAGGAAGGGTTTCTTGAGAGACCTGTCCAGATCTTATATGGGACCCATCGGCCAGAAAAATTGAAAGTCTATGTGTCTTATTCTTTAATGGAAGATTTTGTTGAGTAGCAAAAGTAGAGTCGACAAAGCAGCTACATGCCCCGGAATCAACAATGGCGTTGACTTGAATTGTTCTTCCCTGGAGCTGTAATGAGAGAGGGAGAACAAGTTGAATGGCATTGGCTGTTAAAGCAGATAAACTGGTTGGAGTTGAAGAAGAACACTTACGGATCTTTACTGGGCAGTTGTTCACATAGTGGCCCGTCCCGCCACAATAGAGGCAAAGGTTCAGTTGGCGCCTGCGTGCCCGTTCTTCAGGGGTCAGAGTAGTATGCATAAGTCCTAGCTGCATAGGTTCAGGAGCATCAGCTGTTTGGTTGATTGAACTTTGCCCGGCAGAAGGTAGATACTGGGAAGCAGGCAGCGGGGCTCTTGCGGTCATCCACATAGGCCGTGTTTGTTGAGAAGACCGTTCAGACCGGCGTTCACGAAGGCGTCGGTCAATTTGGATAGTAATGGCAATAAGCTCCTCCAAAGTGTCAGGCATTCCCACCCGGGCAAGTTCATCCTTAAGACCCTCAGATAGCCCCATGCGGAACTGATGGCGAAGGGCGGCGTTGTTCCATTGAGTGTCCGCGCTCCAGCGTCGAAAGTCCATGACATAGTCCTCGGCCGACCTACGGCCTTGCTGGAGCGCGAACAAAGCTGCCTCAGCGGTGGCAGCCCGCTGAGGGTCCTCATAAAGCTGAGCCATAGCTTCAAAAAAGGCGGTTAAAGACTGGACCTGTATGGCATTGGTTTCAAGCAAGCGGTGAGCCCAGGTCTGGGGTTCCCCCTGGAGGAGGGATATGACAAATCCCACTTTGGTGACTTCCAAGGAAAAAGTCCGTGGCTGTAGGCCGAAATAAAGTTGACAAGCGCTGCGGAAAGCCAAAAACTTGGTTCGGTCACCAGAAAACTTTTCAGGAACCGGGACTCTTGGTTCCGGTGGAAGCATGACCACAGAGGGTGGTGCAGCAGCCTGTACTGGAGCGGCTGCGGAAGCAGGAGCCACACCACCGGGACCACTGAGATTTAACACTTGACCCTCCAGTCTGTTATAACTGTCCTGTAAAGTCTTAACTGCTTGAGTGAGGGCTGCCAAGTGCGTACAGATCTCCTGAATGGGAGAGGTCTCTCCTGCAGGCTCAGACATGGCTGTTTCGTACTGTAAGGTACCTGGTAGTTGAGCCTGACTGGTAGAAGGAGACCTCTCTTAAACGCTGGTTCAGGAGCCGCTGGAAGTGGGAACAGTGGTCTCCTGAGCACAGTGGGTAGGAGGGCCTGATGCAGGTTCTGGCAGGAGCAGACACTGGAACTGGAAGGATGTCCCTCAGGGATGGCTGAGCTGCGGATGCAGGTAACTGGTGCAGGCCGGGAGGCAGGCTGATGCAGGTAACTGGTGCAGGCCGGGAGGCAGGCTGATGCAGGTAACTGGTGCAGGCCAGGAGGCAGGATGCAAACAGGCAGACTGGAAGCTGTGTCACAGGACACAGGTAAACAAGGTCAGACAGTCCGATTTGGCAGGAGATCAGGCAGGTATTAGCAGGAGGGATGATCCAAGGATAGTCAGACAGGCAGGAATTCGGCAACAGGTAACTGAATAAGCAAGGTCAGGCAAGCCGGCTCGGATTGGAGACTGGAGAGTGGTCAGACGTAGCCGGGTCAATAGTAAACAACAGACAGGCAGATACAGGAACTTTCAGGTGCAGAGCTGCAGACGAAACAGCACCTGACATGAGCACCTGTCACTCTTTTAAAGGGCCATTGGCGCCAAACGGCGCTAGCGCGAACGGGCGCGCGCACGGGCGCGCGCGCGCACCCGCGAACGCGCGTACGGGGAATTAAGCTGAATCAGTCTAGAAAGATTCCTTGTGGACCTGCGTGCATGCAGATTCGCCCGACGGCTGCTGACAGGCCCCTGACAGTCACTTACCTGTATGTCACTCACGCCTGTGCACACCCGCCATCATCATGGTGATCCGATTCAGTACAGAACCAATCACTCAACAGATCCAGGCCAATGATTTATGGCCTGGACCTGCTGATCGTTTATGACCAATGGACAAATGTCCTCTGCCTGTGTAATGTAAATACAGGAAGAGGAAGTGATGCAATCTCCAGTCCTGGAGCCCTTTCAGCTCCAGCATGCTGGAGAGAAGCATCTTACCATGAGTAAACCAACACTACACCAACACCAGTACATGAAGGGACAATATTTTCACTCCCTGATCGCCCCACCAGTTAACCATTTCACTCCCTGTCCCTCTGTCGGTGTCACCAAGTGCAGTTTTCATATTTTTATTTATCAATAGACATGTGCACACTGAAATATTTTGTTTATTAATTTCGTTTCATCTGAAAAATTTTAGTTACTCCCAAAATTCATTTTTATTTAGTTCATTTTGTTAAAAATGCATTCGTAAGAAAATCTAAATTAATTAAGGTTGAATCTGTCAATTTAAGGCTTATGTTGTCTGTTAGATGTTGTAAAAAGATTTGACGAAGCAGCTAAACTGTACAACGCCACGATCGCACATTTCCGGTCGAATGCTCTGCCCACAAGCTATAGAAGAATTCTAATGTTGTTTGACTAGTAATAATTATAATAATTACTATTCGTAGTCAAACATTAGAATTCTTCTATAGCCTATGGGCGGAGCATCTGATTGTAAATGTCCGCTTGCGGCGATCGTATGTTTTTAGCTGCGTCATCAAATCTTCATGTCGAATGGCATTATACATATTTTTGATCGTATCAAATGATGAGATACTTGTATGTTTCTGTTCACGTCGAACGGTCTACCCCAACAGCCAATGGAATTGCGTTGCATCGAAATTCAAACATATAACTTCCTTCCTGTTCGCTCTGCGCTCCTAACGGTTCTGGTTCACACTGGCGATGATCATCATTTTACTTCCCCCACCCATTCCAGCAGCGACCACTAACAGCTCTTTTACTATTGTCTCTATAATGTCAAAAATTTTCTCTCTATGTCGAATAATCTTGGACTAATAGAGTTAGGTTAGGCACATTCGACCACAGGTTCGATAGACACAGATCGCTATTGTCACCGTCATGTTGAATCCTCTATATTGAACTGCTGTCGCAACAAAACGAAAATGTAACGGATATGAAAATAAAACTTTTTTTCTTTCGGATTTCGGATTCTGCGCATTCAATATTGTTTTGTTAAAACGAAAATCCCTGAAATTGGGACGAAAATGCATTCGGACAATAACAAATACACATGTCTATAGATCACTGTGCTGGTGTCACTTGTAACACTCTAGGTTTTACCCCTTGATCACTCTCCAGTTAACACTTTCACTTCCCAAATCACTCCCTGATGAAGATACGAAATACCCCTTGTATCGAACACGCGTAGGGGAAGGGGACAGGATGGAACGTTATACATACAACCTGTTGGGACAGATTAGCACGCCACCCCATACCGGCCGCTGTTGTCCGTTCGTCTCTGCTGTTTTAGTGTGGCGCCCTTAAGCGCCTTGTTACTGTGAGTACCCATTGCGGGATTTGTTTATGATTTTAATAAATTTAGTAAATACTGCACCATGAAGTCCTTTTTATGTTGATATATTGAGGTACAAACGGGACTGCTGTGAGTAGGGATGAGCCGAACACCCCCCGGTTCGGTTCGCACCAGAACCTGCGAACGGACCGAAAATTCGCACGAACGTTAGAACCCCATTGACGTCTATGGGACTCGAACGTTCAAAATCAAAAGTGCTCATTTTAAAGGCTAATTTGCATGGTATTGTCCTAAAAAGGGTTTGGGGACCCGGGTCCTACCCCAGGGGACATGTATCAATGCAAAAAAAACTTTTAAAAACGGCCGTTTTTTCGGGAGCAGTGGTTTTAATGATGCTTAAAGTAAAAAAAAAAGTGAAATATTCCTTTAAATATCATACCTGGGGTGTGTCTATAGTATGCCTGTAAAGTGGCACGTGTTTCCCGTGTTTAGAACAGTCCCTGCACAAAATGTCATTTTTAAAAGAAAAAAATCTCATTTACATTTGCTTGTGGGTTTAATGTAATGTCGGGTCCTGGCAATATGGATGAAAATCAGTGAGACAAATGGCATGGGTACCCCCCAGTCCATTACCAGGCCCTTTGGGTCTTGTATGGATATTAGGGGAACCCCGCACCCAAAATAAAATAAGGAAAGGTGTGGGGCCACCAGGCCCTATATACTCTGAACAGCAGTATACAGGCGGTGCAAACAAGACAGGGACTGTAGGTTTGTTGTTAAGTAGAATCTGTTTGTAATTTTGAACGGGTACATTTTTAACGTGTTTAGCTCCAGCCAAAAAATCTTTTTTAAGCTTTTTGGAAAACATAGGGAAGGGTTATCACCCTTGTGACATTTGCTTTGCTATCTTTCCTCCTCTTCAGAAGATTTCACCTCACTTTTTGTCCCAATGACAAATGTTTTTTGAAAATTTGGGTTTTTTTGTGGAACAAGGATTGGAAAGCATCAGTGGAAAGGAGAAATGTTTTTCCCATATTAACTCTTACAGGAGAGAATTTCCCTTCCTAGGGGTAGATTTCATCTCACTTCCTGTTGTCTCCTTCCGTTTGCAAGTAGGAGTCGTTTGTAAGTTGGATGTTTGAAAGTAGGGGCCTGCCCTATATACTCAGCAGAAATTTGGGCCTTAGGTGTTGTTGTTGCCACAACACTGTAAGCCCTCACAGGGCCCTGCTGTGAAATATTAGATCAAGAATTGTAATTACATGCCCCTGTTGAACAAGGGCAGAAAAATTGGGCCTTTGGTGGTGGTGGTGCTGGTGCTGGTGCCACAACACTGTAAGTCCTCACTCGCTCTTGGTGGGTGCAGAAATGGGCCCTGCAGTGAAATATTAGATCAAGAATTGTAATTACATGTCCCTGTTGAACAAGGGCAGAAAAATTGGGCCTTTGGTGGTGGTGCTGGTGCCACAACACTGTAAGTCCTCACTCGCTCTTGGTGGGTGCAGAAATGGGCCCTGCTGTGAAATATTAGATCAAGAATTGTAATTACATGCCCCTGTTGAACAGGGGCTGAAAAATTAGGCCTTAGGCACTGGTGCTGGTGCCACAACACTGCAACCCCTCACAGATACTCTAGTTGGAATGCAGAAATGAGCCCTGCTGCAAAGTTTTGCATCAAAAATTGTAATTACATGCCCTTGTTAAACAGGGGCTGAAAAATTGGGCCTTAGGCACTGGTGCTGGTGCCACAACACTGAAACCCCTCACAGATACTCTAGTTGTAACGCAGAAACGAGCCCTGATGCAAAGTATTGCATCAAAAATTGTAATTACACGCCCCTGTTAAACAGGGGCTGAAAAATTGGGCCTTAGGCACTGGTGGTGGCGCCCAGAACCAAAAATGTTCTTACAAGCTATCAGCGTGATGATTGAGGAGGAAGAGGATAATTACTCAGGGATAGTCACTCAGCATCAGCATAGGCAGTCTTTGAAGGGATCTGAGATTTCAAAAAAAATTATTCGGTTACATCAGCATCAAGTGCTTGGTAGCTGGTGGTGATCCAAGACTGATTCATTTTTATGAAGGTCAGTCGATCGACCGAGTCGGTGGACAGAGGCACCCTGTGATCGGTTACAAAGCCTCCAGCAGCACTGAATGTGCGTTCCGAAAGAACGCTGGATGCAGGACAGGCCAGTAGCTCAATTGCATACTGTGCAAGCTCTGGCCAGTGATCCATCCTCAAGACCCAGTAACCCAGAGGATTTTCGGTGGGAAAGGTGTCCAAGTCTGATCTTGCCCCTAGGTATTCCTGCACCATGTAAAACAGACGCTGGCGATGGTTGCTGGAACAGATCATACCTTGGGGCTGCGGACCAAAAAATTGTCTAAACGCATCGGTCAGACGGCCACCTTCTCCACCGCTCCTTCTTTGACTGACCGAAGCGTCAGCAACACGTTGTCAAGAAACAGGAGCTTGTAACCTCCCAGTCTCTGGGAACGCGTTGCACAGACCTTTCTGCAAGGCCTCCCGAAGATGTTTCATCCTCTGCTCCCTCTGCGATGGCAAGATAAGGTCCGCAACCTTACCCTTGTAACGTGGATCAAGGAGGGTTGCCAGCCAGTATTGGTCCTTCTCCTTGATACCACGAATATGAGGATCCTTATGCAGGCTTTGCAGGATCAGCTAGGCCATGCAGCATAGGTTTGCTGAGGCATTCGGTCCGGAGTCCTCTGGGTCACTAAGGACGACATGGTCCGCAGCCACCTCCTCCCAGCCACGTACAAGTCCATGTGTTTCTTGGGACTGATCCCTTAAAGACTGCTGCTGATGCTGAGTGCCAGGCTCCACCTCCATACTGACACAATCTTCCTCCTCCTCCTCCTCCTCCTCTTCCTGTGTGATCGGCGGGCACGCAGGAACACTGTCTGGATAAAGGGGGCCTTGAGAGCTAAGGAAGTCCTCCTCTTCCTGCCTCTGTTCTGCCTCAAGTGCCCTGTCCATTATTCCACGCAGCATGTCCTCCAACAGGTGGACAAGGGGGACAGTGTCACTGATGCATGCACTGTCACTGCTCACCATCCTCGTGGCCTCCTCAAATGGTGACAGGACAGTGCATGCATCCTTGATCATGGCCCACTGGCGTGGGGAAAAAAAACAAGCTCCCCTGACCCTGTCCTGGTGCCATAGTCGCACAGGTACTCATTGATGGCCCTCTGCTGCGTGTGCAGCCGCTGCAGCATGGCCAACGTTGAGTTCCACCTGGTGGGCATGTCACAGATTAGGCGGTTCTTGGGCAGGTTAAACTCCTTTTGGAGGTCCGTCAACCGAGCACTGGCATTATATGACCGGTGGAAATGCACACAGACTTTCCTGGCCTGCCTCAGGACATCCTGTAAGCCGGGGTGCTTGCCCAAGAACCGCTGCACCACCAAGTTAAGGACGTGAGCCAAATAGGGCACATGGGTCATTTGTCCCTGTCGGAGGGCAGAGAGGAGGGTGGTGCCATTGTCGCAAACCACCATTCCTGCCTTAAGTTGGCGTGGCGTCAACCACCTCTGAACCTGCCCCTGCAGAGCTGACAGAACCTCTGCCCCAGTCCCCAGTATGGCTCCTGTCCCCCAAGCACACCAGCTCAAGCACCGCATGGCATCTTTTGGCCTGCGTACTTGCGTAGCCCCTTGAACGGCTACGGAGCACCGCTGGTTCCGAGGACAAAGCACAGGAAGAGGCCATGGAGGAAGAAGAAGAGGAGAGGGTGGAGGAGAGAGGTGTGTCACAATCATTAGCATTTTGGAGGCGTGGTGGCGGAACAACCTCCAACACTACTGCACCTTGTCCTGCATCCTTCCCAGTTGCCAGCAGAGTCACCCAATGCGCCGTGAAACTTAGGTAATGTTCCTGTCCATGCCTGCTGGACCATGAGTCAGCGGTAATATGCACCTTAACGCTGACCGCCCTGTCCAGCGAGGCATGGACATTGCCTTCCACATGCCGGTAGAAAGCCGGAATCGCCTTCCGTGAGAAAAAGTGGCGTTTGGGTACCTGCCACTGAGGAACCGCACATTCCACAAACTCACGGAAGGGGGCAGAGTCTACCAACTGAAAAGGCAGCAGTTGAAGTGCTAGCAATTTTGCCAAGCTAGAATTCAACTGCTGGGCATGTGGATGGCTGGGAGCAAACTTCTTTCGGCGGTGCAGCAGCTGGGGCAGGGAAATTTGCCTGGTACAATCTGACGTCGGTGTACCAAAAGCAGATTGCCGACAAGTACTTGGCTGTGACACACCTAATTCTACACCTTCATTCCTCTCAGTGCAGGTCTCAGAGAGGACTGAAGGTATAGTGGGTTTGGAGATCTCAGCTGATGAGGAGCAAGGAGAGGTCCTCTTTGTTCTTTGGTGTGGGTCTTTTAGATACGCTTACCAATGAACTGCATGGCAGGTCAACATATGTCTGGTCAAGCATCTGGTACCCAAGCGGGAGATGTTTTGGCTACGCGAGATACGCTTGAGACATATGTTGCAAATAGCAGCGGTGCGATCTGATGCACTCGTCTCAAAAAAGGCCCACACCAAAGAACTTTTTGAATAACGCGCAGAGACTGCAGTGCCCTGCACATGTGGAGCTTTGGGGTGTGATGCAGTCAAGGTGCTGCCCTTAGGCTGGCCCCTGGAGGGCATCCTGCCTCGTTGGTGATGTGCCGCCTCCTCCTCCTCTCTCCTATCAGGCACCCATGTTGAGTCAGTAACCTCATCATTCCCTCCCTCCTCATCACTGGAGCAAACCTGGCAGTATGCTGCAGCAGGGGGAGCATGACTGCCAGATTGCTGTCCTTCTTGGGCACCCCCTCTGTCCGTGCTCACGTTACTGCCTTCATTGAGCTCAGTATCATCATCAGAGCCTTCCAAACGCTGGGCATCCTCCTGGAGCATGTACCCAACACTGTGGTCAAACAGTTCGAGGGAGTCCTCAGGAGGACATGGTGGGGCTAGGGAAGGAGTCGCTGATGACATTGAGCCAAGGGAAGAGGCCACTGCTTTGCCAGACAAAGTACCCTGGGCATGGGTGAGAGAGGATGAGGAGGATGAGGACGGCTTGGTCATCCACTCGACCAAGTCTTCCGCATGTTGCGGCTCAACGCGGCCAGCTGCCGAAAAAAAGGCCAAGCGTGACCCATGGCCACGTGCTGATGAGGATGCACCGTCTCCACGACCAGCACTAGACACAGAGCCTGCTTGCCCTCTCTTATTGGCTTGTGACTGTCTGCCTCTCCTTCTTGGCCTTCCAGACATACTAATGGCCTGTAGCTGCACTAAGCTTGGATATATATATATATATATATATGTACTGATACTGCAGCTAGCAAAATCAACTGCCTGCCTGTAGTATGAGAACACCACCAACCTTCTACAGGTAGCTTTATCTGAACACTGTGCAGAGCTCGCAAAAAACTAACTTGTAGCTTTTTTAGCTGCCTGCGGTAGTGATAGGATCAGGAAAACACCACCAACCTTCTACAGGTAGCTTTAGCTGAACACTGTGCAGAGCTCGCAAAAAAATAACTTGTAGGTTTAGCTGGACACTGTGAGGAGGATGCACCACACTAACTTGTAGTTTTAGCTGAAAACTGTAAGCAGGACGCACCGCACTAACTTGTAGGTTTAGCTGAACACTGTGAGGTGGACGCACCGCACTAACTTGTAGTTTTAGCTGAACACTGTGAACAGGACGCACCGCACTAACTTGTAGGTTTAGCTGAACACTGAGCAGGACGCACCCCACTAACTTGTAGGTTTAGCTGAACACTGTGAGCAGGACGCACCCCACTAACTTGTAGTTTTAGCTAAACATTGTGAGCAGGACGCACTGCACTAACTGTAAATAGTCTAGCTGCCTGACTGTGGTACTAATAGGATCAAAAGAACACCAGCAATTTTCTTCAGGTAGCTATAAATACTGTAAAAAGACAAGCCTGCCTGTCAGTAAGAAGATAACAGGAACGTATCTAGCTAAACACTGTGAGCAGGAAGCACTGCACTAACTTGTAGCTTTGAATGAACACTGTGCAGAGGTCTCACTACACTAACTTGTAGGTTTAGCTGAACATTGTGAGCAGGACGCACAGCACTAACTTGTAGTTTTAGCTGAACACTGTGAGCAGGACGCACCGCACTAACTTCTAGGTTTAGCTGAACACTGTGAGGTGGACGCACCACACTAACTTGTAGTTTTAGCTGAACACTGTGAGCAGGACGCACAGCACTAACTTGTAGTTTTAGCTGAACACTGTGAGCAGGACGCACTGCACTAACTTGTAGGTTTAGCTGAACACTGTGAGCAGGACACACCACACTAACTTGTAGTTTTAGCTGAACACTGTGAGCAGGACGCACAGCACTAACTTGTAGTTTTAGCTAAACACTGTGAGCAGGACGCACCGCACTAACTTGTAGGTTTAGCTGAACACTGTGAGCAGGGCGCACCCCACTAACTTGTAGGTTTAGCTGAACACTGAGCAGGACGCACCCCACTAACTTGTCGTTTTAGGTGAACACTGTGAGCAGGACGCACTGCACTAACTGTAAATAGTCTAGCTGCCTGACTGTGGTACTAATAGGATCAAAAGAACACCAGCAATTTTCTTCAGGTAGCTGTAAATACTGTAACAAGACAAGCCTGCCTGTCAGTAAGAAGATAACAGGAACGGATCTAGCTAAACTGAATACAGTGTATATATATATATATATGCAACACCTGGGATGCATATATATACACAATACACTGTAAGTGCAGCTAACTGACTGACTGTTCTGCCTAATCTATCTAACTCAAATCAAATGACACTGTCTGTCTCTCTCTCTCTCTATCTATGAACGCCGGAACACACACTATGCCGCAGTGAATTATGGGCCGTGACGCGCCACACGAATTTGGTGAACGGGCGAACAGACGATGTTCAAGTCGAACATGGGTTCGACTCGAACACGAAGCTCATCCCTAGCTGTGAGGAACAGAGGCACCAGTGCAAATCTATCCAGGACCCTGCATATAACATCGAACCCAGAGAGGTTCTAAGGCGCATTCTGACCAAGCTTAATTGCAAGTTTGCATGCCCTAAGATGAGGGATAACACCAGGTGGGGAGCACTTGTATGAGCGCACAGCACTTTAGTTTGTGTTCACCATAACACATGAATGGATTGTGGAAGATCTGTGGACTGTTAATTTGATCATTGCACAGCAACACAGCACTGAATTGCATAGAATCACATGGATGCAACACCAAATCGCATGGATGCGTTTTTTGTATTTTTTTACTTTTTATTGTTTGAACATTGCACTAATACCATATTGCATAGATGCAGCACTGAAATGCATGGATGCAACACTAAATCTGACTGTTAATTTAATCATTGCACAGCAACACAGCACTAAATTGAATAGAATCACATGGATGTAGCACCAAATCGCATGGATGCGTTTTTTTGTATTTTTTAACTTTTTATTGTTCGAACATTGCACTAACACCATATTGCATAGATGCAGTACTGATATGCTTGGATGCAACACTAAATCGCATGGATGTTTGTGTTGAATTATCTATTAATGTTTTAAAATTGCACAAGCTTTGTGGAATATTTACAATACACAGGCTTATTGGTGCACGTTTACCTATTTATTCATTCATTGAAATTTATTGCACATTAACGTATAGTATAGAACAAAGAAAGGGTGACCAACTTGTTTAGGAAAAAAGCCGTGCCATGTCCAATGATGCATAGATACAAAACAGTGGGTTCCCCTAGGTGGACTTTACCGGCACTTGCATAAACAAAAAGAAATTGTGAAAATAGAAACTGTTGTACATAGTAAAAAACATCTAAATTTTATTCATTTTGAGAAATACAAATATTAAAAACAAAAATAGATATCTAGAGTAACATGGTAGTACTACACAGTAAACATGATAACATCAAGTAATAGACAATAATGAAAAGAACCAAAAAACTCTTCTCAAGCCCGACGCGTTTCGGGGTATTTAGTGTTTGTAGGGTCCTTCTTCAGGGGCATAGTTGAGAAAGAGGGGTTCATCTTAAACTGAAACAATTTGATTGGTTGCTTGTAGAAAGGAGATATTTGTTAAAAGCAAAGAGAACCACAGAGAAGGGGCAGGATGTGGGAGTAAGCACTAATGGTATAACAAGTATAGATACTATTGTTAGATAGTAAAAGCTGCAAATAGGTGGGCAGCAGTCTCCATAAAGGAGTATGGCAGTGCTCCAGTCCCGCCCGACCCGGGCGTGCGCAAGCCAGGGCGATATGCTGGGGTCACAGGAAGGCGTCTCTTGAAAAGACCAATCATGTAGCCAGCCTCACAGCCCAGCGTCCGGCGGGTCGGGCGGGACTGGAGCACTGCCATACTCCTTTATGGAGACTGCTGCCCACCTATTTGCAGCCTTTACTATCTAACAATAGTATCTATACTTGTTATACCATTAGTGCTTACTCCCACATCTTGCCCCTTCTCTGTGGTTCTCTTTGCTTTTAACAAATATTTCCTTTCTACAAGCAACCAATCAAATTGTTTCAGTTTAAGATGAACCCCTCTTTCTCAACTATGCCCCTGAAGAAGGACCCTACAAACACTAAATACCCCGAAACGCGTCGGACTTGAGAAGAGTTTTTTGGTTCTTTTCATTATTGTCTATTACTTGATGTTATCATGTTTACTGTGTAGTACTACCATGTTACTCTAGATATCTATTTTTGTTTTTAATATTTGTATTTCTCAACATGAATAAAATTTAGATGTTTTTTACTATGTACAACAGTTTCTATTTTCACAATTTCTTTTTGTTTATGCAAGTGCCGGTAAAGTCCACCTAGGGGAACCCACTGTTTTGTATTAACGTATAGTAGTTTTTAATAGATTTTGTATATGTTAGGCACAATATCACTTTATTAATATTTTAGTGGAAATTTCTTATTTTTTATTTTGATAAACGCAGCGTGTGTACAATTTGGTTTAACTACCGTATTTATCGGTGTATAATACGCGCCGGCGTATAACACGCACCCAAGTTAAGGAGGGAATTTTAAGGAAAAAAAACTTTTAGGAGTAAAGTTTAAGGAAGAAAAACTTACATTAAAATGCCCATCAATGCAGCGTTATCGGTGTCCATCTGCAGCCTTGTCAGTGTTAGTGCAGCCTTGCCCCAGTGTCCATTGCAGCCTTGTCAGTGCAGCCTTGTCAGTGCAGCCTTGTCAGTGCAGCTTTGCCCCAGTGCAGCCTTGTCAGTGCAGCCATGTCAGTGCAGCCTTGTCAGTGCAGCCATGTCAGCGCAGCCTTGTCAGTGCAGCTTTTCTCCAGTGCAGCCTTGCCCCAGTGCAGCTTTGCCCCCATGCAGCCTTGCCCCCCCAGTGCAGCCTTGCCCCCCCAGTGCAGCCTTGCCCCCCGTGCAGCCTTGCCCCCGTGCAGCTTTGTGGGATTGCCGTGATCCCTGCCGTCATACACAGCCCTGTGTAAATTTAAATATGGCGCCGAGACTACAGGGACTCGGCGGAGCGCTGATACACATAGCCGAGAGTCCTCAGGTTTTCTCGGTGCCGCTTACAGTCCCGCCCAGTTCCGCCCTATGGGCGGGACTGTAAGCGGCGCCGAGAAAACCCGAGGACTCTCGGCTATGTGTAGCTCCGCTCCGCCGAGTCCCTGAAGTCTCGGCGCCGTATTTGAATTTCCACACGGCTGTGTATGTCGGCGGCGATCGCGGCAATTGCTGCGATCGCTCCAATCACACACAATTGGGGGGGGATCGGCCTATAACACGCACCCACGATTTTCCCCTGATTTTCAGGGGAAAAAAGTGCGTGTTATATGCCGATAAATACGGTATTTTGCATGGTTATGAGACATGCGTAACATTAGCAGCTGATCATTTGCAAAGATAGACTATTTTGGAAACCAGATTTGGTCAATTACCTGGAGGCTCAGAGGACAACAAATTAGCATTCAAAGCATTTTATATGCTGGTCAATTTATCGCCCAAAACCCAAATTTACCCCTTGCCAGACAATTTGGCTGGAAACCTATAATGGTTCCTGAATTTAAGACCTTTCTGGGCATATGCCTCAACATGGGCATTACTAAAAAGTGTGAGTTGTGGTCATATAGGTCCACTGACCCAGATCACCATATGCCCATGCTCACTGCTGCCATGACCAGGGCTAGGTACAAGCAGATATTGTGGTTCATGCATTTCAATGACAATGAACACTGTCGTCCTCGGGGTGACCCTGAACATGATTGGCTCCATAAAATTTGGCCCCTTGTAAACGATTTCAATGAAAAATTTGCAGCATTGTTCATCCCAGATTAAGATGTCTGCATTGATGAGTCCCTGATTACATTTTCCGGCCATCTTGTTTTCAAACAATATCTCCCCAGCAAATGTACCAGATATGGGGTCAAGATGTATAAGCTCTGTGACAGGGCAACAGGCTATATATATCATTTTCTGGTTTGCAAGGTAAAAAGATAGCAGCTTGGAGCCCCTCTGTTGCCCAGCCTACATAGGGAGCAACGGCAAGATTGCCAGGTGAGTGTATTGGCAGGGATTTGAAATCATTGTACCCAGTCAGAAAGGAGAGGAAGTGCCAAGTACTTGTGCCGTGGGGGGCGCAATTCCAGAAAATTGGACACTGATGGGAGAGTGGTCAGAGATAACCATGTCTTCTATGGTTGACGGAGTCGCTAAGGGGAGTGCCCCCAGGGAG
This sequence comes from Lithobates clamitans, assembly GCA_037952925.1. NCBI lineage: Eukaryota > Metazoa > Chordata > Amphibia > Anura > Ranidae > Lithobates > Lithobates clamitans. Next base: position 339,515 of record JBBGZY010000570.1, read on the forward strand.
CAGAAAAAGTAGTCGATACAAGAGAATGAGCCCTATTGGGGGGAGAAAAAGGTATATTTCCTATCTGTAGGGTGAGAGGTATGCCATATATCTGTGAGGTGGAGTGAGGAGATCGATTGGGCTAGCATAGTGGAAGTGTCAGTATAAGGGGAGCATTTAGCGGGTCCCTGGATGCGGTCCTCGGATATGTGCATAACCGATTTAAAGTCCCCTCCAACAAAATGAAAGTGTTCTGAAGTCTGAAGAACCGGGGAGTTTAATTCTTGAAAAAAGGACTGACCCGGGGAGTTAGTGACATAAACTTAAATAAATAAATTAGAGATAGCGATGTCACGGAAGGCAACCGTTAGGTGAAGAGTAAGTCTGTGACCGACAGAGTCCGTCTCAATGGAGTGAATTGTTTGGTGGAGGTTTTTGTGTATTAAAATAACAACTCCTGTTTAACGTCCCACCGCAGGAGAGCCGTAAGCCTTACCTGCCCATAATTTACAGAGGTGAGAGATTGTCTGCGGCCAGATAGGTCTCTTGTAGGAGAGCAACATTTGCCCGCAGACGCTTGAGGTTCTCAAAATTTTGCATGAGCTTGTTATGGGAGCGCGACCCCTTGCTATTCCATGAAATTACCTTTAGGTGATCCCCAGCATCTGAAGGAGCCATGACTGTTGTAGTAGATAGACTTGCGGTAGCTCAATCAGGGTAGTACTACTGCAGACATCGCCCCGTCAGATCAGGCATCAGTGAGACTTTGGTAGAATGCTAAACAGGGAAAAGACAGAACAGTTAACCAAATATATAAAACAAGTATAAAGGGGAGGGCAAGCCTCCAAAAACATTTCAGTGACTTCATTTTTTTCCCCATGGTGTAAACTCCCAAAATACCCCCACCAGAGAGTGCTTCCTTTGTGCATGCAAATGTGAAACAGCTTAGAGGAGGGGGGAGGGAAGGGTAGGAGAAGGGGGAGGAGATAGGGAGGAGGAGAGAAGGGAGGGGAGATAGAGAGGGGGTAGGGAGTGGGGGAGGGAAGGGAGAGGGGAACCGTAATTAAACATGTATAACAAATCAAAAAGTCCAATACAGTGAAACAGGCCTGTTCAAGGCTTGGAGAGGGTTTCTGATGGCTGACCGATACGATGGGCATGTTCCACTAGGCAGGGGGTGCGTAGGCCCAGTTGTTCCGGGATGGCGGCAGAGCAGATGGCGGTGAGTGCGGACTAAGAATGGATTCAGAGAGTCCTATGATTCAACGGTTGTTGCGTCTGGAGCGATTTTTCAGGTCATCCACTTTTTCCTGGAGCTCCTCCTGCACACTGGAGAGCCTGGCTACAGCAGCAGACATTACAGCAGTATCATCCTCTATGGAAGAGATTCGCTCCTCTGCACGATTGATTCTCTGAGCTTGATGTTGGATCTCCTTGTGCAGGTGCTCTAGCCCTTTAAGAACTCCTTGGTCTACTGCTTCAGTGACCATGGGGGTTAGGGGGGTAACTACTGCCTGTGCTATGCTTGCAGGAAAGGCAGGGTCCATCTGTGTGGACGTAGAGGGTGCCTGAGCATCAGTATGTGCCTGCATTGTACAGAGCTCAGCAGAGGGGGCGGGTGCCATATTAGCTGCAGCATGTGCCGTGTGCCCTGTGTCTCTTGTGTCTGAGCAGGGAGTGTCTCCGTGCGGCACCGGAACCTCTATTTTTCCTTTTAAACATTCTATCTATCTATCTAGAGAAATAAACAAGTGGGATTGCTGCACTTAAAAGATTTATTGTAGAAAAAACATCAATCCATCAATTCATGTTGTATTCGAGGTCAAATGCATGACGGTTTTGGGCTATAAAGATAACACCCTCCTTCAGAGCAAGACACATATAATAATGGTAATCTTTACAAGTATACTTTATACACACACTTTTTTTAAGCATATGGGATCAATTCATCAATTAATCATTCAATACCAATAAAGCCAATTAGCAAGTAAGTAAATGCAAGTAGACATATGTGGAATGATGCCTCATCAGGTGCTACCGTTTTTCTCATTATATTCAATATGTGCTTGAGAAAAACAAACACATATCATGAATTTGCATACAAAACCAACTGCATTCAAAAGAATAAATATTTTATAAGCCTGAACAGAAAAAAAAAAATATTCAAAGAAATAAATATAAAACAAAATCTGAGTTTAATCCATTGGGCAATAATATTTCAAACAATGTATCCACTGAACTTCCCATTTTTTTTAAGCATTAATTCTCTATTTCCTGCACATTTATTCTTACATATATCATCTATGCCCATAAATTTTAGTTGAGAAACAGTGTATTCCTTTTACAGAAAATGCCTGGCTAAGGGGAGCTTATCCAATTTATCTCTGAGTACTTGTGTCTGGCAATGCTATCATTAACTTTTTGAATGGTTTCTCCCACAAGGACATTTGATTATGTATATTACTTAAGAGAATTGGCAGGTATAATGATTTTTAATATCAATGTTGTAACCTTTATGTGGATGGGAAAAAGATTTCCTTTTTGTTATACTGTTACACTGAATGCAACAGAGACAGGGAAAGGATCCAAAATTGCGCGGTCCTAGGAAGGTGGTGACAGGTGAGGAACGATATTGATCAGATTTGACCAATCTGTCATAAATGGTCCGACCTCGGCGATAAGAAGGTGAAGGGGGAGACTGGAATTCCTGTACTGACGGTAAACCGCCATACAAGATAGACCAGTGTTTTTTGATAATATTATAGACCCTAGTGGAGTAGGGATGAAATTCTGAAATGAATGTGAGACGTCGGGTGTTAGTATACTTTGGTCTATTACAAAACAAATCATCTTGTTTCTTCTTAATGATTTTTCTCGGATAACCCCATTGTCGCAGTCTCCCCTCTATCTTATCCAATCTAACATCTAGTAGATCCTGGATCCTGGTACAATCCTGGATACAAGAACCAATTGGTTGCAGGGAATAGATTTAAAAACACCAGATGGATGAAAACTCGAGTATAGTAATAATTGATTACGATCTGTTGGCTTAATATATAAATCACTAACGATATGTTGATCTTTTATACTTAGTAAGGTATCCAAAAATGGTATTTGAGTTTTAGTGTCATATTACTTTTTTTTTTGTTTCTCTATACAGTATATGGCCTGATCGAGTGCACTCTGCCTGCCTCAAAAAATGATAAAAGTTGAATTTTGGTAAAGTGTTGCATGACTGAGTAATTGTCATTCAAAGTGTAACAGTACTGAAATCTGACATTTGGCCTGGGCTAGAAGGGGGTGGGAGTGTCTGGCATTAAAGTGGTTAAAATATCTACATAGTTTTTGCAGTTTTAGGCCAGTTCAGTGACATTAAAAATCTTTCCTTTTCATCTTTGGCATGAGCACCACTCAGTTCAGGTGTACCCTGAGTCAAGGCTGTCTAATGATACTTTCCCAGGGGAGGGTTCTTAGTCTGGGCTCACATGAATTGGATTTAATAACACTGGGTGTATTTCAACCAGAAGAAAGGTGTCGTCTAATAGTGGGGAAGAATTACAGCTTTAGGTTGAAGGAGAGTATTGAAGCTACCTTTTTACATTTAAACATGCTAGGCAACAGAAAAATTACATTCTTCTTATACAATATATTTAAATGTAGCACTACCCTCATAGGAGCCGCTGGTGAATGTGGTTCATCTCTCACCCTGCACAGCCAGACACACAAATTTCCAGTCATACAAAGTGAAGAAGCAGTCCTTGTGACTGTTTTTTTCGTTTTATAAGGGGAATAGAACTTGGATGGCAATAGGGTACATTTGGGATGCCCACTTGAATGAAGGAAATTGGTAGGGACTTAACTATATACACTACAGTATATACATATATTCTCCTCAACCACCAGCACATAGTCTGCAAGCAAGTGTATCACTCCCAGGACCAGCTAGCACTGATGTGTGGACCTGACATTGGCTCTGGTGCTAGCTGTCCTACATGAGCTACTGCTCCCAGTACCACCTCTTCAGACACTGCCAACCCTCCAGGCTGCAGCTGCCGCTTTCCACTGCCTGTGCCACCACAGTCCTCCTGACTGGCTCTGCACCTATCACAGACTGCTCCATCCCAGTCCTCTCAGGGTCTGCCTCCCAGTCCTACTGACTGTATCGTCATTCACAGTTGGCTGTTCCTCCTGGAGACTTGCCTGGCAGTGTTCTCCCGCTGTCCTCTCCTTGCTCTCATGCCACCTGGTCAGCAACCACGATCAGTATTTATCCGAAAGAGTAGTCCAAGAGGCAAGGTCAGGAACAGACAGAGTTGGCAACAACGATCAGCGATATCCAAAAGGAGTGGTCCAAGAAGCGTAGTCGGGAACAAGCAGAAGTCAGTAACCATAAATTCAATCTGTTTAACACCAGGAAACAGGACCTATACTAGGGTGAAGACAGGAAGGGGAAGTGATGATTTATAGGGTCACTAGATCAGGTGACTGCCTACAGCTGGTCACAGGGTGGAGCCAGCATCCAAACTCAAGGAGCAGGACATAACAGGGATTCTACCTTAAAGGAAGTTCCCTGGTGGCTCAGGCAATAGGAAACCATTCAAAGAAAACCAGGTTCCAGGATCGCATCCCAGACACGGCGTGACAGTACCCCCCACACAGAGATGCCCCCAGACCTATTTGGGTTTGGATGGGTGCCTATCATGGAAGGATTATACCAGCCATGGGGCATGAACATCACAAGCAGGCAACTAAGTCCTTGCTGCAATGGGAGTAGCCTTTCTAGTCCACTAGATACTGCAATTGTCTACCCCTATGTTGGGAAGCCAGAATTTTACTAACTTCGTATTCCTGATGGTCATCCACCGAAACCGGAGAGGGACGTCTAGAGGATAGGAAGAACCTATTCTTGAAAAAGAATTTAAGAAAGGATACATAAAATGTATTGGGAATTCAAAGGTGAGGGGGCAAGCAGCATTTATAAGCCACCGGATTGACTTGCTGAAGGATATGAAAAGGTCCTATAAATCTAGGCCCTAATTTGGGAGAGGGTTGCCGCAGCTTAATGTTCTTGATGGACAATCATACCAGCTGATTAAGGCGAAAGCGGGGTGCAGGTTTTCTGCGACGGTCCGCAAACCCCTTGTATCTGCATACAGACTGCAGCAGAATCTTTCTTATGTTCCTCCAGTGCTTTGTTAATCTTCACACCATGTTGGCTGCCGCAGGTAGGACTGATAGGGTAGAACCCTGAGTTGATAGCCAAATGCAGCTTGGAAAGGGGAACATCTAAGAGTGCCATTGCGAATTGTGTGCTAATTCAGCTAGAGGTAACATCTTGCTCCAGTTGTCATGTTCAGCATTAATATAAACTTGTAGGTAGATCTCCAAATCTTGATTGACCCTTTCTGTCTGGCCATTAGATTGGGGGTGGTATCCCGAGGACAGGGAATTCTTGATCCCCAGATGTTTGCAAATGGCCCTCCAGAACAAGGATATGAATTGAGGGCCTCTGTCACTAACAATATAGATAGGATTACCGTGTAAACGGATGACATTCTCAATAAAGGATAGAACCAAGCTGGGGGCAGAAGGTAATGCGGGCATAGTAATGAAGAGGGCTAACTTAGAAAAATTGGTCTACTACCACCCAAATGACAGCATTCCCACTGGAGGTGGGCAAGTCCACGATAAAATCCATGCTGATATGAGTCCAGGGAGCATGAGGAACAGGTAACAGTTGTAGTAGACCTTGTGGAACAGAACAATGCATTTTGATGGCCAACCGAACAAGCTCTAATTTAGGCTATAACATTCCTTTTTAGAGTAGGCCACCAAAGCAGGGACTTCAAGCGTAGGAAGGCTTGATTGATACCAGGGTGTTCAGGAACCTTCTGCCCATGGGCCCATTGTAAAACTTATTTCCATAGTTCTAGGGGAACAATGAAGGTATTGGGCGGAACCGAAAGATTAGAAGGTGCCCGAGATTGTGCAGCCAATAAGTACCTTTGTAGAGTAGTATCCAATTGAGCAATAATTCGTTCAGGAGGAACAATATGATCTGGAGGTATTTGCAGATTCTCACAAGGGAATTGCCGAGAAAGGGCATCGGCCTTGGTGTTCTTGGTGCCAGGAATGTATGTTACTAGGAGAAACCAGGAGAAAAAAGATGCCCAGCAGGCTTGTCTGGAATTCAGTCTTTGAGCTTTCTCCAGGTAGGTCAGGTTCTTATGGTCAGTCTGAACCACAACCGGAATTTCTGTACCTTCTAATAAGTGTCTCAATTTGGAGAATGCTAGCTTTATAGCCATAGCCTCTCTATTCCCTATGTCGTAGTTTGTTCTGTGACAGAGAATTTCTTGAAGAAGAAGGCGACCAGCTGAAGTTTGTTGGAAGTAGGTTCTCGTTGAGATAACACTGCTCCAGCACCTACTTTGGAGGCATCAACCTCCAAGAAAAATTGAGCAGATGGCTGAGGATGGCGGAGTACAGGAGCGAAGCAGAAGGCAGACTTTAGATGATTGAATGCCTCCAGAGCTTCCGAAGGCCACAAAGAGCAGTTGGTTCCCTTTCTTAGTAAGAGTAGTCAGGAGAGCCAGAATCTTTGAAAAATTCTTGATAAATTTCCGAAAATAATTACAGAACCCAATAAAATGCTGAATTTCTTTTAAAGTGGTAGGTCTGGGCCATAGTAAGATGGCATCGAGCTTCATGGAATCCATCTGGAATCCTTCGGAAGAAATTATGTAACCCAGGAAGGGTATTTCAGGTAGTTCAAAGGAGCACTTGGAAAGTTTGGCATACAACCTATGATCCCTTAAACGTCTGAGAACAGTGAGTACATGGCAACGATGATGCTCTATATCCTTAGAGTGAATGAGTATATTGTCCAAGTATACGACAACAAAAGCGTCGAGAAGGTCTCTGAAAATGTTGTTTATGAACTCCTGGAATACAGCAGGGGCATTGCAAAGGCAAAATGGCATCACGCGACACTCATAATGCCCCCTATGAGTATTGAAAGCGGTCTTCCATTCATCTCCTGCTTTGATCCCAATGAGATTATAGGCAGAAGGAAGGTCCAGTTTGGTAAAGATCTTTGTTCCTTGAACACGATCAAATAGCTCAGTGATCAAAGAGAGAGGATACCAATTATTTACAGTGATACGATTGAGAGCCCTGCCCCCATGGGAGAGGTGGAAGGGTGAATAAAACCCTTCCTTAGACTGTCTTCGATGTACTCTACCATAGCCTTAGAGGATAGGTTCTCCCCTTAGGTAGAAGAGCCCCGTAGCAAACCAATAACGCAGTCGTAAGGGCAGTGGGGAGGACCTCTGCTTCCTTTTCAGAAAATACAAAAATCAAATCAATATAGGCTTCAGGCAATTCAGGGTAAGTAGCCACCATATGAATGGACACACCCTCACGTACTACCTTTTGGAGACAGTTGACATGGCAGGATGTACTCCAGGCAGAAACTTGACCAGAGGACCAGCCAATAGATGGGTTGTGTTTATAACCAAGGAAACCTGAGAATTACTGGGTACTTAGGAGACGGAATGATGTCAAACGATAAGACTTCAAATTGCAGAGCCCCCACCAGGACTGAAAGAGGCTTGGATTTGTGAGTGATAAGTCCATCACCAAGAGGGTCTCCGCCAAGAGTAGTTACACAGAGCGGTGGGTCTTTAGGAACAGACAGGATCTGAAGACTCTTTTTTTTTTCAAATATAGATTTTTATTAAGAAAACACATATGGAGGAATTCCACCATCACAACATAAATGTCATCGAGAGATGAATACAGAAAGTTTGGAGACATTGCAACTGAAGTTACGACATACATCTGTACATGATCATACATGAGAGACAAAGTCTATAAGTCATGTACTGTACATTCTTATCAAGTAGTTTGAGTAAAATTTTAAAGTGGCAAAATCCTCTCCGTGTTAATTTTTTATTTTTTGACAGCTATAGAGTAATAGAAAGAGGGATAGTAAGAGGAAGGAAGGGGGTGGGGGAGGGAGGGAGGAGAGAAGGGGAAGGGGAGGGGGGGTGGAGACAGGGTGAGGCAGGGATTGGCCGACATCACTCTAGGCTAAAGGAATGTTATGTCCCTAGTAGGGATGTCCCTTCATCTGAGTAAATGAAAATATTCCAAGGACTCCAGGTCCTTGTGTATTATTCTTGCTTGTGATGCACGGTAAGGATCAGGTCTTCCATTTTGTTTGTTTTGAAGAATTCTGACAACCTCTGCCCAGCACTGATGGCATCTTCTGGGTTCCACGGACATGAGATTGTGAACTTCTATCCCCAGACACCAGTTGCAGACACAGGGGATTTGATGGACTTTTCTGCTGGGGAGGAACAGCCGGGTGAGCCTCCGGTGGGGGAGCTGGTGTTAAGGCCGGGCTTCACTGTGCTCTGCCCAGCACCAACAGCAGTATCTGTGGAGTTACAAGGAACTTCCCCAGCTGAAGCGCTGGCCACCGGACAGAGGGTCCAAGACCTCTGCCCTACACCTGCTGTGGTTCCGGAGGCCAAGGGTGAGAAGGAGATGGTCCCTTCCCAGCAGCACCCCAGAATGATGCCACCAATCCAGCAGAAGAGCTGGCAACAGAGCAGAGTGCTGCAAGCCCCTGCCCTCACCTAACAGAAGAGGGCGTTCCTGTGGTAGTGGAAGGGACTTCGGTCTTCACTGACACAACCCCAAAAATTGGTGCGGCACTGGGACAGGGGGATGTCAGCCATGCTTTGCAAGCACTGGGGGATTTTTACCTGCCAAAAGTGGATGGGACTTCAGTCTCCACTTGTATACCCCAGGGATGCTGGGCGGTCGACCCAGATCCCCAACAGCATGACAGAGTGAGCCCAGTCACCCTGTCTTCTCTCCAGCGGCTGAAAAGACTCCAGGGAGAAGGGCCAGTCCAGGCCTCTCCCCAGCGGCGGGCATGTTCTCTGAGAGATGCAGAGGTTGGCTGGGTGAGTAATTCTCTGTTTGGAACAATTTATGTGGGGTAATTTGTGGATACTGGCATTGGGGGACTGGAACCACTGACTAACTTCAGAGTCAACCCGTCTGGGGTCTCCTCCTGTGTTAGTCTCCTGCCGAAAGGGGAGAAATGTGACAGACCTAGCCGGAAAAGAGGCTTTTGGAGGGGACTGAATGCTAGCCTCCTGCAAACTGATTATGGGCCCCGGCATTTGGGGGGACGGTGCTCTTTGTGAGCTATATGCCTGGGGACCCTGGAGGTGGCATTACTTTACATTCAGGTCCATGTCCCCCAAGACACACAGACTCTGGGGACCCTGGATATGCCATTGTGATGGGAGTCACTAATAGGGGCACAGGGTGAATGAGAACCCCACTATGATCTGTGCTAGTCAGAGACTCAATGCTGTATATGTGTGTATATATAATGTGTGCTGTCTCATTGTGTTGTGTACTGTTTGCTGTGCTAGTTTTGGGGTGGGGCTGTATTCCAATGTTCTATTGTGTTTGTCTGCCTTGGATTACAGGATGTGTATTGCTGTGAGGAAAGAGGGATGGGGGGATTCCTCCAGCTGCCCCCCTGTTAAGACTGTTTACTGATGAGAAGTTAAGCACACCTGACCTGTGTGTCCATTGTCATTGGACAGTTTAACCCGCCCTGTTTTCCAAGGGTGGGGGGGAAATGTTTTGAAGTGGGACCTGTATAACATGTGTTTGTTTTTTGGAATAAAGATTGATTCCTGCTTGAAACCTGAAGACAGAGCCGTGTCTCGTTTTTGGGGTGGATTATTTGTATGGGTTCCTTGTTCGGCTGATTGGAGTGTTCGGTAGCTGCCTTTGTGTTTGGGTATGAAATGTCCTAAACGACTTTAACCCCTTTCATACTCGGGGTGTCGTTACAGCACCCAACATACAGTGGGCACTGCTGCTTCCAGTAAAGGGGTATACACGCCTTGGCTGCGTTTAATAAGTGACGTAACAATGATTTTTTGTAGGATTTGATTGAGATCTTCGATAAGTGTAGTAGGAAGAAAGACGCGTCTTCTGGTATTTCGTATTCTGTAAATGTTTGTGTAATGCGGCGAACCTCTGTCCAGAGATTCGTCAAGCTTGGGCAAGACCAGAAAATGTGTAACAATGAATCATTGTCTTCTCCGCACTGCCAACAGCGGTCCGAGGAGGTAGGGAAGCATTTGCGCAGCCTGGTGGGTGTGAGGTACCATCTGGAGAAGATTTTAAAATTAGTTTCCTGCATTTTGGTGCACAAGGAGGATTTGATGGCAAAGGTAATGATACAGTAGGTGTGACAGACCTAGCCAGAAAAGAGGCTTTTGGAGGGGACTGAATGCTAGCCTCCTGCAAACCGATTATGGACCCAGGCATTTGGGGGGACGGTGCTCTTTGTGAGCTGTATGCCTGGGGACCCTGGAGGTGGCGTTACTTTAGATTCAGGTCCATGTTCCCCAAGACACACAGACTCTGGGGACCCTGGATATGCCATTGTGATGGGAGTCAGTAATAGGGGCACAGGGTGAATGAGAACCCCACTATAATCTGTGCTAGTCAGAGACTCAATGCTGTATATGTGTGTATATATAATGTGTGCTGTCTCATTGTGTTCTGTACTGTTTGCTGTGCTAGTTTTGGGTGGGGCTGTATTCCAATGTTCTATTATGTTTGTCTGCCTTGGATCACAGGATGTGTATTGCATTGGAAGGAGGGGGATTCTTCCAACAGCTCTCCCTGCTAACACTGTGTACTGATGAGACGTTAAACACACCTGACCTGTGTGTCCATTGTCATTGGACAGTTCAACCCGCCCTCTTTTCCAAGGGTGGGGGGAAAGTGTCTCTGAGTTATTTTATCTGTTGTGTCCATGTGTTATAATAAATGAGTTGATTCCTGCTTCAAACCTGAAGACAGAGCCGTGTCTCGTTTTTGGGGTGGATTATTTGTATGGGTTCCTTGTTCGGCTGATTGGAGTGTTCAGTAGCTGCCTTTGTGTTTGGGTATGAAATGTCCTAAACGACTTTAACCCCTTTCATACTCGGGGTGTTGTTACAGTAGGTGACTGCAATATTGTGTCAATCTCGCCGCTGTTATCGGCGAGATTTGACACCTGCTAGCCCCGTCGCGGGAGCCAGCGCCGAGCTGGCTCGCTCATCGGGAAAGAAAAACTGTGTTTTTTCCTTTCACGATGAGCGACAAGCATTGCTGACAGGTGTCTGGTATGAATCATGAGGGGGAACGCCGTGCCAAATTTTAAATCAAAAACCCGGCATGGGTTCCCCTCCAGGGGCATACCAGGCCCTTAGGTCTGGTATGGATTTCAAGGGGAACCCCCTACGCCAAAAAAACGGCGTGGGGGTCCCCCCAAAATCCAGACCCTTATCCGAGCATGCAGCCCAGCCGGTCAGGAAAGGGGGTGGGATGAGCGAGCGCCCCCCTGAACCGTACCAGGCCGCATGCCCTCAACATGGGGGGTGGGAGCTTTGGGGCAGGGAGGCACCCCATGTTGATGAGGACAAGGGCCTCTTCCTGACAACCCTGGCCATTGGTTGTTGGGGTCTGCGGGCGGAGGGCTTATCGGAATCCAGAGCCCCCTTTAATAAGGGGGCCCCCAGATCCCGGCCCCCCACCCTATGTGAATGAGTATGGGGTACATCGTACCCCTACCCATTCACCTGGGGGAAAAAGTGTCAATAAAAAAAACACACTACACAGGTTTTAAAAGTAATTTATTAGGTAGCTCCGGGGGTCTTCTTCCGACTTCTCCGCTCTTCTTCCGGTGTCTGGTTCTTCTCCCGCTCTCCGGCCTCTTCTCCCAGTGTCCGGTTCTTCTCCCACTCTCCGGTTCTTCTGCCGGGCTCCTCCGCTATCGTCTGCTCTTTTGCCGCTCTTTTGCTAGCGGCGGCCCGGTCTTCTCTGTCGTCTTGTTCCCTCTTCTCTTCTTCCGATGTTAACACGATACTCTCTCCCACTGTAATGCCATGTGTGAGGTGCGCGATGACTTATATAGGTATGGGTGGTGACCCAGCCCCTTATGATGGCACAGTCTCATCATGCCCCGGGACTGTGACATCATAAGGGGCCGGGTCACCGGGTGACATCACCCTGTGACCACGCCCCATGCCTATATAAAATCGGAGAAAGACAGAAGAGGAGAGGGAACAAGACGACGGAGAAGACTGGACCACCGCTAGCAAAAGAGCGGCAAAAGAGCAGAAGATAGCGGAAGAGCCCGGCAGAAGAACCGGAGAGCGGAAGAAGAATCGGACACCAGGAGAAGAGGCCAGAGAGCGGGAGAAGAACCGGACACCGGAAGAAGAGCGGAGAAGTCGGAAGAAGACTCCCAAAGTCGGAAGAAGACCCCCGGAGCTGCCTAATAAATTACTTTTAAAACCTGTGTAGTGTTTTTTTATTGACACTTTTTCCCCCAGGTGAATGGGTAGGGGTACGATGTACCCCATACTCATTCACATAGGGTGGGGGGCCGGGATCTGGGGGCACCCTTGTTAAAGGGGGCTCCCGGATTGCGATAAGCCCTCCGCCCGCAGACCCGACAACCAACGTCCAGGGTTGTTGGGAAGAGGCCCTTGTCCTCATCAACATGGGGACAAGGTGCTTTGGGGCAGGGGGGGCTGAAGGGTGCCCCCCCTGCCCCAAAGCACCCACCCCTAATGTTGGGGGCATGCGGCCTGGTATGGTTCAGGAGGGGGGGCGCTCACTCATCCCCACCCCCTTTCCTGACCGCCCGGGCTGCGTGCTCGGATAAGGGTCTGGTATGTATTTTGGGGGGACCCCCACGCCTGGTATGCCCCTGGAGGGGAACCCATGCCGGTTTTTTATTTAAAATTTGGTGCGGCGTTCCCCCTCATGATTCATACCAGACACCTGTCAGCAATGCTTGTCGCTCATCGCGAAAGGAAAAAAACACAGTTTTCCTTTCCCGATGAGCTAGCGTGAGATGCACAGTATCCTGTTGCGAATTTCCGGTTAAGGTCAGCCTCCCATCTTTCCTTCCAAGCAACGTAGGCTTGGTTGCTTAGGGGGCGAGTTTAAAAGAGAATACATTTGTGAGAAAGTCTGTGATATCGGCCCGGTCCCTGCACAGTGTTCCTCAAAAGTCGTCAGTGGACGGGAGAAGGCTTGCGGGTCAGGGATGGAGTGTAGGAAGTGGTGTAATTGTGCCGCCTTCCAAAAAGGAAGGTGGTAGCTACCTGATGCGTCAGTCAATTCCACAAGGGTCGTCCAGCGATCCGCCATCACAAACTTGGAGGCCTGTTCTCATCCCAGGTCCCTCAAAGTTGAGTATTCCCTCTGGTGCAGGCCAGGTGTGAAGTTTGGATGTCTGAGAATCGGATAGAGTGGTGAAGTCTCTGACATCAATAGTGATTGTGTGGCTATGTGCAAACTGTGTTTTAACGTAGTCCCGATCAATGGGTGGGATTTCAATCTTGGGGGCAAGGAGTTGTAACACCAGAGTGCACTTTTTAGTGGGATAGTGGTTTGAGATTGTTCTATATGTGTCCAAAGCTTATATGTTCTGTTTCGTCTCCAGTCTAATGCCCCGTACACACGGTCGGATTTTCCGATGGAAAATGTCCGATCGGAGTGTGTTGTCGGAAATTCCGTCCATGTGTGGGCTCCATCGGACATTTTCCATCGGATTTTCCGACACACAAAGTTTGAGAGCAGGATATAAAATTTTCCGACAACAAAATCCATTGTCGGAAATTCCGATCGTGTGTACACAAATCCGATGGACAAAGTCCCACGCATGCTCAGAATAAATAAAGAGATGAAAGCTATTGGCCACTGCCCCGTTTATAGTCCCGACATACGTGTTTTACGTCACCGCGTTCAGAACGATCGGATTTTCCGACAACTTTGTGTGACCGTGTGTATGCAAGACAAGTTTGAGCCAACATCCGTCGGAAAAAATCCTAGGATTTTGTTGTCGGAATGTCCGAACAAAGTCCGACCGTGTGTACGGGGCATAAGACTCTGCCTAAGTGAGTGGCCTGGTAGTATCGTCGGATGTCTGATACCGCTAGGCCTCCATTCTGTTTGGGCAGTGACATTTGGATTTTGTTCAGTCTAGGTTTTTTTTGGGCCCAGATGAAGGGGGTAAAGAGGGCTTGTACTTGTTTGAGGAAAGATGTAGGAATCTGAATGGGGAGTGCTTGGAAAAGGTAGAGGAATTTGGGAAGGATACATATTTTTATCAGGTTGCATCTGCCGAACCAAGAGTGTAATCCTTTGTGCCAGGTGTCTAGCAAGGTTCAGGTCTTTGTCAGTAGTGGTGGGAAGTTAAGAGCAAATGTGCGTGATATGTCTGATGGGATAGGTGTCCCTAGGTATTTGAGGGCTGAATTCGTCCACTTTAAGTGGAAGTTTGACTGTATGGTTGAGAGAGTGAGGGGGGACAGCTACACTCATAGTTTCTGATTTAGCGAAGTTTATTTTTAGGTTTGAGATGGCTCCATATGTGTCAAATTCCTTCATTAGGTTCAGTAAAGAGGTTATTGGGTTATTCACACTGGGAATCTCCAACTGGGAGTCCTTGTATGTCGGGATTCAATCTTATTTTACATAAAAATGGTTCCAGGGAGAGGGCAAAAAGGAGGGGGGATAGTGGGAAACCCTGTCTCGTGCCGTTTGCAATAGGGAAAGGATCGGATAGCAGTCCGTTCACATTCACCTGAGCTGTTGGGTTAGAGTAGATCCTACCTATCCAATTCATCATCTTCTCTCCCACTCCAATGTGATGGAGGTCAGAGAACATAAAGCTACAGTTCACTCTGTCAAATGCTTTTTCGGCATCTGTACTGACAAAGACACATGGGGTACGACTAGCGTTTGCTATGTGGACGAGGTTCAGTACCTTAATGGTGTTGTCCCTCGCCTCCCTTGTAGGGATAAAGCCTACCTGGTCTAAATGCGATAGGGATTGGAGATGTTGCGCCAAACGGGTAGCTAATATTTTGATAAACAGCTTTAGGTCAGTATTCAATAGAGAAATAGTTCTATAGCTCCCGCAGGACCCTGGATCTTTTCCTTCTTTGTGAATCAGTGTAATGTGCGCTTTTAAGGTGTCTCTGGGGAATTGTGTCCCTGTGCCTATTGTGTTAAAGAATGTCACCGTTCGTGGGCCTATAATCGGGAGGAGAGTTTTGTAATATTGGATGGTGTATCCGTCTGGGCCTGGGGGTTTGCCTGGTTTCATGGTCCCAATAGCGAGCTGAAGTTCTTCTAAAGTGATCGGGGAGTCCAGGTCCTCTAGGGCTTCCAAGGGTAGTGAGGACGTAATGTAGTCATCGTTTGTGGGGGGTCCCTGTGCGGTAGGTTGTATAGTGAGTGGTTGAAGTCTCTGAACTCACGTGATATATGTTTTTGGTAGTGTAACTTTCCTCCTGTCTGGGCTCTTAATTTGGGGAATGTAAGCTGCTGATTTTGATCTTTGACTGATCTGGCTAATACCCTACCACATTTGTTTCCTCATTCATAACTTATTTTCCGACAAATTTTGCTTTTGCTCTGTAATGAAGTAGGTCAGTAATTTGTTTGCGTAGAGTTCCCAATTTGGTCTCTAATTCCGGTGTGGGGTTATGTTTGTGTCGGGATTCCACTAAGGCAAGTGTGGAAAGTAGTTTGGCGATTTAGGCATTGCGTTCTCTCTTGATGCGCGCCCCGTGTTTAATGAGTGTTCCTCTAAGTACAGTCTTGTGAGCTTCCCAAAGGGGTCCGGGGTCACAGTCTGGAGTATCATTTTCCTGGAAGTACAAGGCTAACTCTTTCAGGACATCTGTCAGGACTTCTGGAGTCTGAAGAAGACTCTCATTGAGTCACCAAAATCTGGGTCTAGTTGAGTTTTCCCCCATCCAGGGTGTATGTAAGGGAGATGGGGGCATGGTCCAACCAGGTAATATGGCTGATCGAGGAGTCAGATACAGCATGTAATTGGTTATGGGGAATCAAAAAGAAGTCTATCCTGGTATATAATTTGTGTGGTGTGGAATAGAATGTGTAATCTCGCTCCCCTGAGAGTTGCAGGCGCCATACATCTATCAGTTGGGACTTGTGTAGGGAGTTAGCTATCCTTTTCCTCTGAGATGGCGGGGTTACAGAGTCCCAGGATGAGGTGTCTCATAATGGGATCAGAGGGACGTTGAAGTCCCCCCAAGAATCAATTGGCCCTCCGCGAATTCTGTCAATTTGTCTAAGGTTTGTGAGATGAGTTTAGTTTGGTTGTCGTTCGGGGCATATAGCGTCGCTAGAGTAAGTTGTGTTTCACCCACAAGCTCTTTCAGAAATACAAAACGTCCCTCCGGATCTACCATTTCTGCCTGACATTTCCATGGTATTTTACTGGACAGGAATATGGTGACGCCCTTGGATTTAGCTGTAGGGTTAGTAGAGTGTTACGTCAGGAGGAAGAATCTGCTTTTAAGGATAGGTAGTTTGTCATGCTTAAAGTGGGTCTCCTGAATGAAGGTTACGTCTGCATGAGCCTTCTTTAGGTCATACAAGAGCATACATCTCTTTTCGGGGATGTTCAGGCCTCTAGCATTTAGAGACACTATTTTTATGGAGTCCATCGCCCTGTCTGTAGAGGGGAGTTAAAGATAGGGGTTTGGGGAGATTGAAGAGGTGGAGCAGAGAGGGGGGGGCGTAAAGGGGGTAGGTAAGGATTAGGGTAAGAGTAGAAGAGATTAGGTGACACTGAACTGAGGTGCACCTCACAGAGGAAGAAAAACCTATAAAAGTGAGTAGGTTCAGTTGATTAGTAAATAATGCACTAAAGTGCTAGGACGTTCACCAGAACAGAAGCTGATATTCGAACGTCGGCCTACGTGGGGGAATGGGAAGGATCAGCCAGCAAGAGTCTCACTGGCCGCCCCCAGCCACCCCAGCTCCGGAATGAAATACAACAGCATATATTAACAACTTTTAACATTAACATGCAAGCATATATTAAGTTTGAAACCAGACAAAAACTACTGTAAATGAATAAACTATTGCATTACACAGTGTGTGTTAGGGTAAACGAATATTAAACTTCTGAGTTTAGCTGACCCCTCATTCCAACTTCTGGCCCCATGTGTTGGTTTTGCCCTCATCACCCACTATACGCCGTCCCATGACTCTCAAGGGGTGGCGGGTTTTCCCATTCTGTGTTGTATGCGGCATGTGTAACCCCCATAGTGAACTGCATACATATTGTGAGCAAGCAAGAATGAGCACAGCTCAGCTCACCCCCCCTCCCACCCTTCCGAGCCAATGGTGTCATACACAGATACATCTCTGGTAGCATAAACACTTTGATGTAACAGTGAGAGACAGGGTAGCATCCCTTGTATAGAGTGAGCTGCTGGGGGGTACCTTTGAGCTGCTCTTTGGTCCATGGTGAGGGGGGTGCTTCACAAAGTCCTCACCCCTAAGTCTCAATGTCATCTGGGCGTATTGAGCCTGAGGACCACTCCATTCCAAAAGTAAGAGTTCAGGTGTGGTGGTAACAACACCATGATGTGTGCCTTGCTGATGTCTGTGGGCGTAGTGGTTTGCCTCTGCGGGCGCTGCTGACATCCGGAAATGCTCCAGGTGTATTTTGTGTGGACATGGGGGAGGTAGGGATAAATGGTGTGGCAAGCGGTGATGAGGCTTATGCAGGGGGGGTTGCCTCTAATGTCAGTAGCGTGGTGGGGGGTAGCGCCCTCAGTGAACCAAACTGGGAATTAGGCAGGGACCCCAACAGTCTGTCCAATGCTGCATGATGGGGTAGGGTAGGGTAGTGTCCATTTAATTAAGACTCATGCGACCCTTCCACCGAAGATGGCATCCACGCTCTCCTGCTGGGCCTCTGCTGGCGGGGAAATTGCCCGCTCCGGAGGGTTGCGTTGCTTGGGCGGTTAAACTGGCAGGGGAGAACGACCAGCCTCTCACCCTCTCAAATTTTGCAGATTTATTAAAAAGGAAAAACTTAAATATCACATGGTCCTAAGTATTCAGCCCCCAAAAGACTCATGGCTGTATTAGATCAAAAGGGTGCTTCTACTAAATACTGAGCAAAGGGTCTGAATACTTAGGTCCATGTGATATTTCAGTTTTTCTTTTTTAATAAATCTGCAAAAATGTCAACAATTCTGTTTTTTTCTGTCAACATGGGGTGCTGTGTGTACATTAATGAGGGAAAAAATGAACTGATTTTAGCAAATGGCTGCAATATAACAAAGAGTGAAAAATTTAAGGGGGTCTGAATACTTTCCGTCCCCACTGTATCGGTGTAGTCGACACAAAACATCCTGGGGGCGATCTGGGTCTGAGGGCATGGGGCCAAGAGTCCTGTGCACATGGTCCAGCTCTAGGGGGGGGGGTGGTTCCCCTAGTATTTCCTGGAAGATGGTGACCACCGTCACTGCCAGGTCCTCCGTGCCCATAGCCTCTGGGAGACCCCGCAGCCACAGATTATTGCAGCGGCTGCGTTCCTCCATGTTCTCTAAGTGAATGCTGTAGGTCTATGGCTGTGGCTGCCTGTGCTGCCTGTGCACCCTCTAGGGCTGCCACCCGGAGCTCAAGAGAGGAGACCGAGGCTTCCCCACTCTCCACCCTCTCAGTTATTGTCTGCATCTCCACTCTTACCTCCTGCATGTCGCGTCCATCGGCTTACTCTATGCGACGAGCGAGAGCTTCAATGTCAGCCTTTGTTGGCAGGGCCTACAGGACGGAGCGGAGATCCTCGGGCAGGCTGCCCATTTGTTGGTAGGAGTTGTGCATGAGTGGAAGGCTGCAGGAGTCCCCTGGGACAGGTCTGGATCTGTATCTGGTGAGGAGGGGGAGAGCAGAGTGGAAGCCATGAACACTTCCAGCGGCAGCCCACGTGGGGTCTCTGTAATGGCGCCTGGCGATGTCTGCTGTGTGTCCTGGAGGAATCTCTGAATGCCGCTCCTCAGGGTGAGTGGTTGGTTTCTGCTGGACGGTGTTTTAGTTCTGGGCCTTTTGCTGTTGGGCATGCCGCTGTTTTTTAGCAGTGTAGTCGGCTGGATGCCAGGGTAAATTTAGATGCTCACAGGTGAGCTCACAGGAGCTCACCGAAAAGACGTCTTCACCCAGCCATTGCTAAGCCACGTCCCCAGGAGCTGAAGATTCTTAACCAGTGCTGCATCAAGAAATACCCCACCAGCACCAGAATCTATAAAAGCAACTGTGGAACAGCACTTATCATTCTCCCTTGAGGAGGATTCAAAACAGCATGGTCTAATGAAGCTCCTTGATTGCCCATTAAGCCCGAAAGTTTTCTGTCCGAACCAGACAAAAATGTAGGATATGATATGGATATGTCTATATTTTCACAATATAGACAGAGGCCCAGGGTCCTGCATTTGGTATGTTTGTTGTCAGACAAACGCATAGCCCCTACATCCATGGGTTCTTCCTCATACCCGACAGTAGAAGGAACAGAAGGGATTAGTAATAGCTGAGGGGGAGCTTTATCACCAAATATGTGAGGAATAAATTGTCTCTGGCGCCCTCTTTCTAACTGGCGTTCAGAGAAGTGAGTGTCCACCAGGATACACAAATTGAAGAAATCCTCCAGGGCCACTGGGACCTTACGGTAGGTTAATTCATCCTTTATACATTCCACGAGCCCTCTGCAGAAGGCAGCCTTAAGGGTGCAATTATCCCAGGTAGTCTCAGGTAGTGCGGAATTCAATGGCATAAGATGCTACCATGCATTTACCCTGATGTAAAAATACAGGACTCGGCTGCAGAGACTCTGCCAGGAATGTCAAATACTTTCTCAAAGGTTTTCATAAATGTGGGGTAGTCGGTAAGTATAGGAGCATCTTTCTCAAGAAGAGGTGACACCCAGGACAAACCTATGTCCAAGCCATGTCACCTCCCCTAATGTTCTATCAGCTTCTCTGATAGAAGCAGAGTGGCTCCTGGCAGGCAGTCCTGTTCTCACGACCACCACTCTCTCTTTGTGGATTGCTCTCCTCAGCCTCCATTCCCTTTGAATATCCTGAAACCGGGTTCAGGTGTCCTCACAATCTGGCACCCACAAAGGCTTGGGAATGTGCATATACTCCCATACTAGGTCATTCTCCCACTCTCCCCGGGAGTCTCTATTGATATCCATTATGTCAGGAGGGACATAGTTATAGTCCAGACCCCACTCCAGAGCAATGCTACACTGAATTTCCTGCTGGAGTCTGGAAAACCTGAGCAGTTCTCTTGGCTTCCCTTTTCCTGGCAGGACACAAGCATCGGGGGACCTCTTGACCCATTGCTTGAACTCAGCTGCTCTGGTCTGGGTGATGGAAAGTCTGTTGTAAACGAGTTTTCTGTTGCTGATGGGGGTTCCTGCAGCTCTTCCAGTTCCCATAACAAGATCTGCCATGTCTGACACCTCGGACTGGATCTCTTCCTGGACCAGGGTGCCTCCTATCTCCCATTCCTCCATTGAGCTACTGTGCAGCGACCATCTGCCATCTCCCCCAGGGAACCAAATTTTGCTTTCAGTCTGGGGGGACCCCAATCTGTGGCCCTGTCTCCGCTTTCTCCTCCTGGCTCATCTGAGGGCACAACTCCCTCCTGCACTGGCTCCTTCCAGGTGGGGTCAGCAGAGCACACAGCAGCAACTGGCATTTCAGGGACATTATCTGGTCCTTGCTGGGCAGTACTTACAGTTACCAGGTCCCCGACCTGGACGCAGGCCACAGCAGATCTCTCTTCCGCATGTCGCTGTTCTTCACAAGGGCATCACCATGCTCAGACTCGACCTCGCCTTTCCCAGATGATCCAAGGCCTGCTTCAGCCTTCCAGGACTTCTGTGGCTGTAATAGACACAGTACTGACTGCAGGTCAACACTGTAGTAATGTGGCCCCTGCTGGCTGGATACTAGCAGAGTGAGTGGCTCACAGTAATGCCCACACCAGGCCCAGGCACTGACCACCACGTTTGGTATCCGGCATTCTGAACACAGAAGACACAGTCACTCCATCCCCTCGATCATCCTGAGGGTGAATGCACCGCGGTGCTTTAACCGAATACCACCAAGCTTCCAGATGGGCTGGTGTCTGCTGAACTGATAAGCAGATTGATTCCCGTGCACGTGGCTGTATCCCCTTGTTAGCTGCAGTGAAGTTTTCAGGCCCACTGATGCTTGCAGAACTTGTCCAGACATGCCGCTATACGTCGACTGTGCCTGAGCAACTGGGGGCAGGTGGCCGCTGACTTTAACGGTGGTTGCTGGCAGCAACAATACAGTTGTTAGCCCATGCCTTACTGAAAGGAACACACTTAAAACAGTCCCGTCTGCAGGCTCCCGCTGGCTTACCCTGATCACCCCTGGCAACAGTATACATCTCCAGGCACACTTTACTGTATGAAGCAGGAGTTTGGACCATAGAGTCATAATTTCCAACATTAGCAGATAGCTGGACATATTTGTAATCCATCCATCATGCCGTGGTTGCCACGGGTGACAGCACATGGTAACGTTTACTGAATAGCAGGTTTGAGCACAAGTGTCCGTCCCTGGTTCAATCCCCCTATAGACTCTGGAACAAAGCATGTTTCCCTGGCTCGATGAAATCCGGTTGCTAGGGGCAATGCCTGGTAGGTTACCTGTGGGCAGACATCCCGGAACTAGCCCCCAAATATAGTGCTACCCCCATAGGGGCCGCTAGTCAATGTGGTTCATCTACCACCCTGCACAGCCAAGCATCCGAATTTCCAGTCACACAGTCAAGAAACAGTCCTTGCGACTTTGTTTGTTTTTTGTTTTATTAGGGGAATAGAACTTGGATGGGAATAGGGTACATATGGGATTCCCACCTGATTGAAGGAAATTGGTAGGGACTTAACTATGTACACTCCAGTATATACACATATCCTTTTCTTCTCAACCTTCAGTACATACACTTGCTTGCAGACTATCACTCCCAGGACCAGCTAGCACTGATGTATGAACCTGACACTGGCTCTGTCAGGCACAAAGCAAATGCCCTTTGCAAGCACGAACTGCGGGCCCCTATGGTGTAGCAAAAATAGAAGTCCTTGGTGCTAGCTGTCCTACATGTGGCTACTGCTCCCAGTACCACCTCTTCAGGCACTGCCTGCCCCCCTGGCTGCAGCTGCTGCTTTCCCCTGCCCGTGCCACCACAGTCCTCCTGACTGGCTCTGCACCCATCCCAGACTGCTCTATCCCAGTCCTTTCAGGCGTGCCTCCCAGTTCTACTGACTGTGCTGTTCCTTTCATCCTGGAGACTTGCCCTGCAGTGTTCTTCCACTGTCCTCTCCTTGCTCTCAGTGCCTCCTGACTAGTACACCTCTGTGGTTGTGTTCCTTTCATCCCAAGCCCAAGGTCACCCCCCCAGACCGGGGAGCTCCCTGAAAGACCATGACAGCTAAACACTCCATCTCCAGCTTCTACCCAAACTCTCCTCCCCAGCTGGGCTGATCCTGAGTATTTGAGGGGGCCTGCCCCCTGCCAATCCAATTTGGGGATTGGTCAGGGCCCTCAGAATACTCCAAGCAGCTCTACCTTACCTCCCCTCCTATCTTTTTTAGAAGGCTCCAGTACATTCTAGAAAAGGGTGGAGGTCTTAGTGATGCTGCCTTAGTGATGCTGCCTGTGAGTCATCCATCTCTCAAGGATCTCTGCCCAACCCAGAAAAAAACAGACAGACTTGGCTACCAGCCAAGCGTGCACACATTTTCCTACACTTAAACATCAAAAAAACATATCTACAAATCTAGCACTAGAGGGTGCTACATAAATAAAAGTGAATAGCTACAAATTATGGCACAGCATCATATGCGTCACACATATGTTTGACATTTGTATCTGTGAGGATATGGCTATCTTGATAAAGAAGCCTGATTAATTTCCTCATGTCAGAGCTGCCTCCTGATGATTGGTGATCTGATGAGTGATGGAGAAATAATGAAGAAGCAGCAGGGGAGTTGCAGTAAGCACAGATACATAGAATGAATGAAGCACAAGCAGAGAGGTACTTGAGTACAGTGACCAGCAAAGTAGTAATAGTACTAAATCTCCCTCCAAATATTGTGAGACTAGAACACCCCGCAAGTCTCCCCCTACGGGGCCAGGAGGCGCCTCTGGCATCGGAACAACTGCAAGAAGAGCACACGCCCGCTCAAGCTTACAGACTCACAGCACGGACGGACAAAGCAACTGAATGCATATTCCTTTGGAACATATAAACTCCGGCTGCTTCCGAATCCACTGCGGAAGGTATAATATACTCGATTCTGCACTCCACTCAGGTGCTCTCCTTCTGCAGCATGCAGCCATCACTAGACTTACCAGTCATGGTACCACAGGGTACAGCTTCATTGTCCACTCTTTTAGATACACATTACGGTGAACTTGACCTAGTTATCCAGGTACTCAGGTTTGTTATTGTTATTTTAGTTACATATCAGCATAAATTCCTGATACGCAACTGTAAGGTTTTCTTGGTTATAGTTCAAACTCCTCCAAACAGATATCGGCATAGCTGTTGAGAATAGGTGTCTAGTTTAATAGATTTTCTAACCACACAACATAGACTGCACGGTCTTCTCGCCTTGCACCCTGAACCCTCTACTGTGCCTTTGGGGTGATGCTACGAGGTTCTCAGAGAGCCGAGAGTACCCCTCCGTGAGACTGGCTTGACGGCTAGACATCAAGCCACTCTCATATAGGCTAACAATTCATGAATTTTATGAACACTTGAAATATTTGGTTATTGTGGGAACCATGGAATACATGCTAGCACTCCCTTCTCAGGGGCCCTCGGCCCGTTCTCCTCTATCCCTCCTTACACCCACTACATTTTCCCTCAAGCCGAGAAAAGGAAAATTTATACACACCACCTCAATATGTAATCTGTAGTCTTAGGATGGTAGGACAACCAGGTATCACTTCTCCACCAGACCTCATAATAAATCGTCTCGTGTCGGGTTTACGCCAACCCCCACACAGCTGCAGTGCAGTCTTCCAAGCCGGGCTTCGCGGATTGGGGACTGTTCTTGCGCTGTACCTTACCGATCTAATATTAACAACGAGACAGCCTGATTAATCAATATCTCAGCTGTCTCATCGGTATATCAAACCAACGCTACACACTTCATCATTTGCCCCCATCATTCACACTGAACACACCTTCCTAGAACCTTTTCTCCCGTCACGTCACCTTCCCCCGACCCCGACGGAGGTAATGGATCCCACTAACATGACTACCTCAAAGAACATTCGCGGCCTAAACACACCCGAAAAACGTTCTCTTTTACTTGCCTCATTACAAAAAACAAAAACACATATTGCACTGATTCAAGAGACACATTTTAGATCGGACACAATACCCAAACTGCAGAATAAACAATTTCCCATTGTATACCATGCCTCCAATACGGAAGCCAAATCGAAAGGTGTTTGCATCCTTATATCAAAGCATTGCCCACTGATTGTAACGGATGTACTACAAGACCCACAGGGTAGATTCCTTTTCATCAAAGGCTCTATACACAAACAAACAATAACCATCGCCAACCTGTATGCCCCAAACACGCAACAAGTGACGTTTTTCCGCAACACGCTCCATCTCCTCACGACTTTTACAGCGGGCACTCTTATAGTAGGCGGTGACTTCAATATCCCTCTCAACCCACCTCTCGATACTTCCAATGGAGCCTCATCTTTCTCTTACAGGGCTTTACGGGCTATCAAAACACAATTCAGAGACTTATTATTACATGATTCATGGCGCACACTTAACCCAAACGGCAAAGACTTTACCTTTTTCTCCCCACCGCACTCCAAAATACTCTCGTATAGATTACTTCTTTATCTCCCAAAATGACCTGCCTATGCTCCACACATCCACCATTGACCCGATGATACTCTCCGACCACAACCCCATCACCATGACCCTGCACATTCCCAACATAAGAAAACGCTCTCCCATCTGGCGCTTGGATACATCTCTCCTCACAGACGCTGACATAACGCACACCATCTCCCAACACCTAACTGACTATTTTAGGGAAAACGGACAGAATGAATCCTCTTCGGAGGTAGTATGGGCGGCACATAAATGTGTTATAAGAGGAACGTTCTTGTCTCAGGCCGCGCATAGAAACAAACAAAGGAAAGAGAGACTGGAGGTAATGACTAATCGCATTTCACAACTGGAAAGGAAACACAAAGCATCTCTAGCCTCAGACACTTTAGCCGAGCTGATACAATTGAGAAATGACCTCTTAGAAGAATTACAAAAAAACGTTAAACGCAAATACATGCTTACGAAAAAATGCTTCTACGAATTCGGTAACAAGTCGGGGAAGATGCTAGCTAGAGCACTACAGGTTAAAAAGGCTGCCCACACTATCCACTCAATCATAGACCCCGCAGGTAAAACATTAGTCGCGTCAGAGGACATAGCGAAACAATTTGTACGCTACTTCACAGACCTGTACAATCTTCGCTCAAAACAGACTTCTCATACCCCACCGGATAGGAAAACGGCAATTCAAAATTTTCTATCCCAATACTCTCCCTCACCACTCAAGGCCGAGGAGGCAGCATCTCTTGACCAACCCTTGACTGCGGAGGAAATTACACTGGCACTAAAACATATGAAACCGGGCAAAAGCCCAGGTCCCGATGGACTACCAGTCGGTTATTACAAAACCTTCCCTGATCTGCTAACACCTCACCTAGTCAAGGCGTTTAATAGCCTAACACCCAATAGTACAGCGTCCAAAGACATGTTAGAAGCACATATTACTCTCATCCCCAAACCAGGAAAAGATAGTAAGATGGTCTCTAATTATCGCCCCATCTCTCTACTAAATGTAGACGTAAAATTATATGCTAAAGCCATAGCTAACCGTCTTCTACCCCTGATTCCTAAATTAATTACAACTGACCAAGTAGGTTTTGTCCCGGGTAGAGAGGCTAAAGATAACATGTCTAAAGCGCTAAACATACACCACTGGCTAACTTCCACCGCTACTAAGGGCTTCCTTCTCTCGTTGGACGCGGAGAAGGCGTTCGACAGGGTGGCCTGGGACTTTATGGAAGCCACCTTGCACTCAATAGGCCTCCCGTCACGATTAATCAACATGATTTTGACTCTATACTCTTCTCCCACGGCCAAAGTAAGAGTGAATGGTGGCTTGTCGGGCGCCTTCTCCGTGTCCAACGGAACTAGACAGGGATGCCCTTTATCCCCCCTAATCTTTATTCTAACTATGGAACCCATGCTGCGCAGAATTAGAGAGAACCCAGATATCAAAGGCATTGAAATAAACCAAAAACAATATAAAGTAGCGGCATACGCTGATGACGTCCTTCTCTTTCTCACGGATCCGATCACTACCATCCCAAACCTTCTTAGAGACTTCGAACTTTTCAAAACCCTTTCAAACTTACAAATAAACTTTTCTAAATCCAAAGCTCTTAACATATCACTGGCAAATGAGACAGTCACACAATGCAAACATAACTTCCCGTTTGGATGGGAATCACAAGCAATAACTTACCTAGGTATTAAAATCCCAGCCAGATTGACAGACTTATATCGGCTAAACTTCATACCCATTTTACAAACCATCCAGAATGACCTGCAAAAATGGCAAACCGGTCCTTTTTCGTGGTTTGGAAGGATAGCTATTTTAAAGATGAACATACTGCCTAGGATACTTTACCTACTCCAAACCATTCCGATACTGCTCCCACTCTCTTTCTTTGCTACGTACAAAAGGATCTGTAGGAAGTTCATCTGGCTTTCCAAACAGCCCAGATTGAACTGGCATAGACTGACACTCCCCAAATTACTGGGAGGATTACAAGTCCCAGACATACAAACTTATTACCGGGTCTGCCATTTAGCCAGAATTGTTGACTGGCATATACACGGCAGAGAAAAGGAGTGGGTACATATGGAAAACGCTTTTACCAACATCCCGTTGAAACTCCTTCCTTGGATTAATCCTCAACATATTCCGAAAACGGCCACTTCAAATCCCCTGATCAACTCCACACTGTTAAATTTTAAAGCTGCATGCAAAATAATGAAGCTCCAACCTACACCAGGTCCAATGACACCTATAGAAGATAACCCTGACTTTAAGCCTGGAGTGTCTCTAATCCACCCAACATATGACCCACACAGAACACGCCTCACAGCACAACACATGTTCCTTCATGGATCCCTCCTATCACACCAGGCATTGATTGATAAACTCCCTGACTATAATATTCCTCTTTACAAATACTTTCAGATCCGTCACTTCATCAATAGCCTAAAACCCACCGCTAATCTACACAGAGAACTCGCACCCTTTGAACGCCTCTGCAACAGTCAGGAACCTCAAAAACACCTCGTCTCGACCATTCACGCACTCCTTTTCACATGGCATGACATCAAAGAAGATAAATTACTAGCACAATGGGAAACTGAGCTGAACCAAGTCTTTACTCCGGATGAGTGGAGAAATGTACTCACCTACATCCACAAAGGCTCACTCAATGTAGCAATACAGGAGTGTAAATTCAAAATCTACACGAAATGGTATAGGACTCCCGATAAAATTAACAAATTTGCACCAAACGTATCCCCTAAATGCTGGAGATGTAACGCAGCTAGAGGCTCACTCCTCCATATTTGGTGGGAATGTCCCCTCATTCAACCCTACTGGGCTGAAATACATCGATTAATTACTCAAATAACAACATACACCCCAGACTTTACCCCAGCACAATTTCTATTCCATCACACATCCATTCCTCAACGCATTTTCAAAAAATCGCTAGTCCTTCATCTCATAAATGCGGCAAACCTGTGCATTCCTGTACACTGGAGGAGCACATCACCTCCCTCAATTACAGAATGGATTCGGAGAGTGGACAGAGTAGCCGAGATAGAAAATCTCATCCATCAAGCTTCCGACACACCATCTAAATTTAGAGAAACTTGGGCCTGTTGGCTCCATTTTAAAGATTCTCAACCGACACAAGCACAGAACATTCCTCCTATCATGGATTCTGACAGTAAAGTAAACCCGCTCCTGAATATCCACAGAACTGTTTGAATATATACACCATCCTGGACCTCCGTCTTTCCCTCACCCCCCTCCTTCCCATCCACAATTTCCCGTCCAAGTACATACTCCAAACACGGCAATCTTTTATCATTTCTTGGCAAGAGAGATACCACATCACATTATACATCTAAATCTGACATGCCCTAAATTTACATTACTGTTTACACCCTCACTGGGCACAGATAGTTCCCATTAGGGGTGCCCAGGAGAGAGGGTTGAAAGACTATGTCCGGCATTAACTATTATACATTACCTAGTACCTATTAACAATTAACATTTACCACTGAACACTGAACCAACCCCTTAGTAAATCCTTATGTACTATGTGAAGTACAACTTCCCCTAGATAGTCACCAACACAACCTTATCTTATTCGGCACGGTTTGTATGACAATCCCGGCTAACATACACAAGTGTTCTCAATGTATTCCGCTATTGCCCAAACTAAAAGAAATAGATATGCTAATTATCATTATTTGGTATGCTCAAAATATTCTTAAGTTCGGTTCTTTGATGTCTCTTCAATGATACTGTTATGCTCAATGTTATTTTTTCTTTTTTGAACTAATTGTTTAAACTGGATAACACTTTGCTGTATCAATATACACAGTACTGTACTTTGACTATATGTAAAACTCAATAAAACATTATTAAAAAAAAAATAATAATAATGTTTTCAGTACATGTTTACAGTCTTACGAGTCCTGATTAGAATTAGCCTGCCTATGTAACACCCCTTGTTGCCATAAACGTACAATTGTAATATTAATGTGATACCTACGTAATCATGTGTATAAAAACCTTCAAATGTGTCATAATAAAACAGAACAGTTATTTGGAAAGATGCTGAACGTACCTTTTGTGTCTGTTCCCTACTGCAGTAGTTATTATTAATTTGGAACCACTAATCAATATGAGGATAGGAGTTGCCTATCAAACATTTAGCCAAGTCACGGGCTTGTTAAGAAAAACAGCAAGGGGACCCCCCAAAACCTATACCAGACCCTGATCTTTGATTAGGATCTGATACAGAATGCATATTAAAAAGGGCCCCACATTAAAATGTGGTGTTTCCCCTAAAAATCCATATGAGACGATAATCCCTGATATGTACATTAAAAATAAAGAAAAGTGGGGTTGCCCTTAAATTTTCGAAACAAAAAAAGGAAGGATTTTCCCAAAGTGGGGTTTTTTGGCAGCACAATAACAGATATAGTCAATAATGTGTGAAAAAGTATAACAAATTTATTGAATAGTATACCATAAAAGTTAAAACAATGAGCTCCAGTGGGAAGTACTTTAAAACTAAATTGGCTGAACATACATTAGCAGACATATATTCATCACAATACTTGATAGCATGAACATTAAACCTGAAGCGTTTCAACCCCTATACTCAGGGTCTTCTTCAGAGGCTCAGTCTGCTGGAAAATATACGTAGATAGAGTTGATATACATATATGGATTCCATTGATATAACAATAATTACATTCACCATGCAATACACCAATACAGTATAGTTACCCAATAGTGTATGTCCAGCAGGAGAGGAGAAAAACCTCCCACATGCAGATCCCCTAAAAACACTGTCTTCCCCTCTTCCCCAAAAGGAGGATCCCAGGCTCCTCTATCGCCACCGCAGCCCAGACCAGGGCAGTAAGAACAGCAACGTGACTTACGAGAGGTCACACTCTTAGGCACCGCCCACCAGGCCAGACGACCGGAAGGAAAGCAAAACCACACCTGTGATGAAAATTAAAAGACGAACTAAATAAGCGCCCATAACAAATGTAACAAATTAGTCAAGTTTATTGTGTGGACAAAAAAGCCACTAGGGGACTGAAGTTTCCAATATTTGTTGTAGATATAATGCGTCTTACTCGAACCGAAAATTCAAAACCATATTTATATAATGTGTTCTAAATACTAGTATAAGCATAAATGATTCATGACCATATATTAGGTATTGATAAACACTCCGTCTGTGCTCTGGTGAAATTAGTGATGAGGGAGTGAAAGTAAGAAAAGATGGAAAAAGGTGAAAAGTGAGTAGTGAGACAAAACATGCGGTGTGGGTATGTGATAAGCAATTAAAAACAATAGTGCAAGTATGTGTGAATAAAACCAAAAGGTGAAGGGGGAGGGGGTAAGGGGGGGAAGAAGGGTGTTGCCCATAAAACCCAAATGAAGGAAAGAAAAGAAAAAAGTCACAAATGTGAATACAAATCGTTACCTCAAAAAGTGCTAGGTAGCGCATTTGTATTCACATTTGTGACTTTTTTCTTTTCTTTCCTTCATTTGGGTTTTCTGGGCAACACCCTTCTTCCCCCCCCCTCCCCCTTCACCTTTTAGTTTTATTCACACATACTCGCACTATTGTTTTTAATTGCTTATCACATACCCACACCGCATGTTTTGTCTCACTACTCACTTTTCACCTTTTTCCATCTTTTCTTACTCTTTCACTCCCTCATCACTAATTTCACCAGAGCACAGACGGAGTATTTATCAATACCTAATATATGGTCGTGAATCATTTATGTTTATACCAGTATTTAGAACACATTATAAAAAATATGGTTTTGAATTTTCGGTTCGAGTCATACGCATTATATCTACAACAAACATTGGAAACTTCAGTCCCCTAGTGGCTTTTTTGTCCACACAATAAACTTGACTAATTTGTTACATTTGTTATGGGCGCTTATTTAGTTCACCTTTTAATTTTCAATGCAGGTGTGGTTTTGCTTTCCGTTCGGTCTTTTGGCCTGGCCTGCGGTGCCTAAGAGTGTGACCTCTCGTAAGTCACGTTGCTGTTCTCACTGCCCTGGTCTGGGCTGCGGTGGCGATAGAGGAGCCTGGGATCCTCCTTTTGGGGAAGAGGGGAAGACAGTGTTTTTAGGGGATCTCCATGTGGGAGGTTTTTCTCCTCTCCTGCTGGACATACACTATTGGGTAACTATACTGTATTGGTGTATTGCATGGTGAATTTAATTATTGTTATATCAATGGAATCCATATATGTATATCAACTCTATCTACGTATATTTTCCAGCAGACTGACCCTCTGAAGAAGACCCTGAGTATAGGGGTTGAAACGCGTCAGCTTTAATGTTCATGCTATCAAGTATTGTTATGAATATATGTCTGCTAATGTATGTTCAGCCAATTTAGTTTTAAAGTACTTCCCACTGGAGCTCATTGTTTCAACTTTTATGGTATACTATTCAATAAATTTGTTATACTTTTTCACACATTATTGACTATATCTGTTATTGTGCTGCCAAAAAAACCCACTTTGGGGAAATCCTTCCTTTTTTTGTTTCTAGTTTTTAAGGGGTGAGCAGCAATCCTTTTTCCTTCTCTCTAGTGTCCCCTCTTTTTTGCCCTTAAATTTTCATGCTAAATTGTAATCCATGCATGAAGCTTGGCAGGTCAAGAAAGGGGGGCAGTGGACGTGAGGCCCCCACCTCCGGTACTATACTAGCTCATATCCCCTTAACATGGGGAGGGCACCTTGCCATGGTGATGTGGACAAGGACATCTTCTCCACATCCCTCAGTGGATGTGGTAGTCTGCAGGGGGACTTATCAGAACATGGAAGCTCCAATTTAAGATAAGGGAATTGATGTGGATCTACATCACTGGATGACATGGTTTATGGCACATTTTCTTTTTGTTTTTTGTTTTTTATTAAAGGACTGTCCTTTTGTTTTTATTTACCCTTTATATATTTTTTTGTGAAAGAGTAGGGGTACTATATACCCCTTATTCATTCAAATGGGGGGCTGTATCTGGGTGCTCCCTTAATGGTAATGGGGATTTCCAGATTTGTCAAAGCCCCCCTACCACACACTCCTACAACCATAAGGCCAGGATTGTGGGGAAGAGACCTTTGTCCTCATCAACATAGGGACAAGGTGCTTTTGAAGGGGCATTTCTCCCTGGCAAGAGACCTCCCCAAGCTGAAAGCATATGCTCTGGTACAGTTCAGGAGGGGATATATGCTAATCCCACACCGTCCGTCCTTGCCAGGCTGCATGCTTGGATAAAGGGCCGGATTAGATTTTTTAAAGTAACCTCACACTTTTTTGTTTTTGTATGGGATTCCCCCTGAAATCCATTTCAGACCTTAACCACTTGCCAAGAGGCTGAACATTTTGTAAAAAAATTCATTTTTCTTTGTTTCTGTTATAAAATTTAGCAAATTAGTAATTTTTCTTCATAAATTTTGGCCAAAATTTATACTGCTACATATCTTTGGTAAAAATAAGCCAAATTAGTGTATATTATTTAATCTTTGTGAAAGTTATAGAGACTACAAGCTACAGTATGGTGCCAATCATTGAAAATTAATCATACCTGATGTAATGACATCTCATTTCTTGAGACACTAATGTCCTGTACACACAGTCGGACATTGATCGGACATTCCGACAACAAAATCCTAGGATTTTTTCTGACGGATTTTGGCAAAAAATTGTCTTGCATACACACGGTCACACAAAGTTGTCGGAAAATCCGATCATTCTGAATGCGGTGACGTAAAACACGTACGTCGGGACTATAAACGGGGCAGTAGCCAATAGCTTTCGTTTCTTAATTTATTCTGAGCATGCGTGGCACTTTGTGCGTCGGATTTGTGTACACACAATCGGAATTTCCGACAACAGATTTTGTTGTCGGAAAATTTTATAGCAAGCTCTCAAACTTTGTGTGTCGGAAATTCCTATGGAAATGTGTGATGGAGCCTACACATGGTCGGAATTTCTGACAACAAGGTTCTATCACACATTTTCCATCGGAAAATCCTATCGTGTGTACAGGGCATAACAAGCCAGGAAAGTGACCCCTTTTTGAAAAGTAGACATTCCATGGTATTTAGTAAGAGGCATGGTGAGTTTTTTTACATATTAATTTTTAATTTTTTTAATTTTTTCCCACAATTCTTTGCAAAATGAAGATTTTTTTTCACAAAAATGTCATATTAACAGGTCATTTCTCTCACATGGTATATGCATACTTACAACCCCAAGACACATTCTCCTACTCGTCCTGAGTATGGCGATACCACATGTGTGAGACTTTTACAGAGTCTGGGCACATACAGAGGCCCAACATGCAGGGAGCACGTCAGGCATTCTAGGGACATACAGTGCCTTGAAAAAGTATTCATACCTCTAGCTCAAAAAGTATTCATACCTCTAGCTCAGGTTGGAGGATCTGTCCACATGACAACTATTAGTCCCCCAGCTACATCACCAACCTCATCTGCAGATATCGCCCAAATCGTCCCCTCCTCTCCTCCCAGGACCTCCTGCTCTCTAGCGCCCTTTTTACCTCCTCTCATGTTCGTCTTCAGGACTTCTCCAGAGCCTCTCCCTGCCCCGGTATATCCGATCAGCCCCTAACCTGTCCACCTTTAGGAGATCCCTGAAAACTCACTTATTCAGGGAAGCCTATCCCACACCCACCTAACAACCCCATCAAATCATTCCCCGCATCTATTACCTTTTTTACCACCACCCCCTCCCTTTAGAATGTAAGCTCTATGAGCAGGGCCCTCCTGTCCCTTCTGTATTGAACTGTACTGTAATTGTGTTGTCCCCCCTCCACATTGTAAAGTGCTGCGTAAACTGTTGGAGCTATATAAATCATGAATAATAATAATAATAATCATGCACTCCACAAATATTGCCTTTATGGAAGAGTGGCAAGAAGAAAGCCATTGTTGAAAGAAAGTCATAAGAAGTCCCATGTGTGTAAAGAACATAGCACATATCATGAGGGACTCCATTTTAGTTCTAAGACACCATCTTATGTTTTACAGGAAAATTGAGAAAACTCAAATATGAGTTTCAACTGAAACCCACATTATCTTTAAGCTGTTATCTATAGAAAACCTTTTCAAGGTTACATATACATTTTAATATAGCTAGAATGTGGAGTTTGTCCTAGCTCATGTTTGTTCTTGATAAGATAAGTGCTTCCTTCAACACCTGTTTAAGAATACTCTAATAGTAAAAATGATGCAAGATTTTGTCTTATAACACCAGCTAATAGTTAAATATTAACTGAACCTATTTTCATTTCAATGACATGTATAAGGTTAGTAAAACTCCTCCCATCCCTCAAATGACATAAATACTGTATTTCTGACAAACGCTAATTAGATATCATTAAGTGGCTAAGCAAACCTGTCTCCTGTGTCACTTTATTGATATCTCCAGGCCTGGGGGTCAACGGAGGTCTTCCTGCATTACCTGAACCTATCTGGGTGGTCTTAGAAGCAAAAATTTCCTACAGAATCTGGGGGCTCGCCGGGAAAAAAAGCCAAAAAAAAAAAAAAAATCATCTGAAGGTAAGTCTTTATTTTGTCTTTATTGACGAAATATTTCTTGCCTCAGCTCTGATTAAAGCTTTTTAGACCCGTAAATTAGTAGGGGATAAGAACCACGCCAGAGGTTAATATTGGAGGGTTTTTGGGAAACCCACAAAGATAAGCAGTACTGCATACACATATATAGAGACATTCCTTTTGGGAAGGGATATGAAGTGGTTAATGAGGAAATAGACTCCGGTGACCCCAAAATCCTTTGCTTTTTCTTATCTATCGCATTAGAAGTTATAAGATAATCTGTCTTGTGTGTGTGGATCAGAAGACTGGGTGGTAAGAACAGTCGGCTCCCACTGTCAATATGGGTCAGAAACAAGGTAAAGAAGATCCTCCCCCTCTTCCCAATCCAGGAGAAACGTGTAAGGATTTTGTAGCCAGAATTTGTGGTACTAATTATGAATTCATAGTCCCATGGGTTTCAAATTTAGCAGGATGGACCGAAGCCATACACAGTGTAGACCCCTTTCCCCGGGATGGCGCTAATGATGAATTTCACATAGATATGATAAAAGGATTGTGTTTAGGAGATAAGAGAGCTTTCCCTTGGTACCCCGGGGATCCTCAATGGGATATGGATTATATGGAAAAGGGAGGAGAGAACTGGTTAAAATACGCCCCATATTGGTTTCAGAGGGATAATAAGAAACAGAAAAAGCCCACCAAATGTTTAAGTAAGGAAGATTATGACCAGAAACATAGAGAAGAAGCCGATAAAAAGAGATTTGTCCCTGACCCAATAGCCCCACCCCTGCCAATAGTCAGTCATCCTCCACCTGCATATGTACATGTCTATCCGAGTTTGAGAAAGGAAGATATTGATCTTCTGGCTGGACATTATGCAACCAGACAACGGCAGGTCCCCCCCGCTCCACAACCACAACAGCAGATGCCTCCCGCTCCACAACAAGATAGACAGCACCCACAGAGGGCCCGAGTCGAGGTAGGTGAACCAGAAGATGATCAGGGAGCTATAGCAGGGGTAGTTTCACCACCTGGCCAAGAGCAGGAGGAAGAAGACGTTAAAGGGGATAGAATACTTAGTCCCCCTAAAACAAAGAGTGGAACTGTATATAGTAACACTAACCTTCAAGCACCTTTCATGACCATTGGAAATGAATTATTAAAAAAGGTAATAGACCTTGAGGACATTGACAGGATAGTAAAACATTGCCCCAAACCCACCGCCTCTGCAGGTGGCACTTTAACTTACTTAAAAAAGGCTTGTAAGGGTAGAAATTACACACAGGAAGACATGCGTCTTATCATTGATGGTATCATAGGACACACCAGTTCCTGGAGCTGGGCATATGTTCCAAGTATAAACACTATTGACACTGGAAACGCGGGAGCATATGGGTTAAACACAGTACCAGGTAGGAACACCATGTGGACAGAATTAGAGACTGAAATGATGAGAGTATTTAAAAATAAAAGTTCCCTCCCTACTGCCATAGCATGCAAACAAAAGTCAGGAGAAACTGTAGTTGAATTCTGGAAAAGGTTTCATGAAAATTGGACAACAGAAGCTGGATTAGCTACAACTACTGATGTGG
Organism: Lithobates clamitans; assembly: GCA_037952925.1. Classification (NCBI taxonomy): domain Eukaryota; kingdom Metazoa; phylum Chordata; class Amphibia; order Anura; family Ranidae; genus Lithobates; species Lithobates clamitans. The sequence goes on from JBBGZY010000570.1 coordinate 375,555, forward strand.
GAGCTTTGTTTATTCAAACTTTTATGAATAATCTAAAACCCCAGTTCGCCTTGGTGGTAAAACAGATGATATCTGAATGGACCACACAGATTTCAGGAAACTTTAATACAGAAAGAAGCAGCAGGGTGTTTTGATGTAATAAAAGAGAAAGCAGTGAGTACCCTTTATCAGGGTGGAGTGCAAACTCAGCCTCCCCAAAATAATGGTGGACAATGGGGCAGTGGAAACAAAGGCAGAGGAAGAGGAAGAACAAAAGGGAGAGGGCATGGTTTTTCCAGACCACCCCAGCAGTCCCGCACATGTTGTTTTAACTGTGGACAAGAGGGTCACTGGAGAAATCAATGTCCTTATGAATGGAATAACCCAAATACTCAAGATCAAGATCAAATGCGTACACAGGGACCCCAATCTAGCCAACTGAATCAAGTTGCCCCAAAGCAACAGGGTCCCCGATTCCCTATACAGTGGAATCAACAGCAACTGAAATGAAGCTGCCCAGAGGGTAGTATCCCAGCATTTCATTTGATCTCACACTCTTACAATGAACAACCAATTGTGACCCTATATGTCAAAAATAGGCCTGTTCCGTTTTTAACCGATTCAGGGGCAACTCGGAGCACCCTTAGTGAGGACTACTACAGAGGTGACACTAAAATTGCTGAACCTTCTATGGGAATTAATGGGGTACTTACCAAAACATACAAAACACCACCTTTACCAGTAAGTGATGTTGAAAGGGGAGGTGCAACAGTCTTGCATCATTGTTTCAGGATTATACCAAATTGTCCTGTGAATCTCCCGATTGGGAAGATTGGGTATAACACTGAAAATGACTACTGAAGGAGGGGTCTTCGTACACTCCAAGGTAATACCAATATATTACACTGAGGATAGTGATCTCCCTCCACCAGATGATCCGGTATGGTCAAAAAGCTCCTTGGATGTAGGTCTTATTTCTTGTACCCCATACAAGGCAGCTTTAAAATCATGGGCACAGCCGGTTTATCACAAACAATACCCCATTTCAAAAGAAAAAGAGGAAGGAGTGGCCCCAATGGTGGAAAGGTTCCTGCAGCAAGGAATTCTTAAAGAGACACTGTCACCCTACAACACCCCCATTAACCCAGTAATGAAGCCGGACGGCTCTTACAGGTTTGTACAAGACCTCAGAGCTATAAACAACCTAGTGATACCCATTGCTCCTATAGTGCCTGATGTGCCATCACTCTTAACTTCCATACCATCCGATGCAGAGTATTTTTCGGTCATTGACCTTTGTAATGCATTTTTTTCAGTTTCTGTTGACGAAGAGACACAGCCTATCTTTGCATTCAATTTCAGAAACCGCCAGATGACGTGGTGTAGATTACCTCAGGGTTATGTAGACTCCCCTGTAGTGTACACAGTGGCCCTCCAGGCAACCCTGCGGTCTTGGACACCCCGCCATGGTTCCGTCCTACTTCAATATGTTGATGATTTGTTGTTGTGTAGTCCAAGCCAGAAAGCATGTAAAAATGATGGTTTAGATCTGTTACATTGGTTAGCAGACAATGGTCACAAGGTTTCTAAGAAAAAGCTACAATGGTGTCAGGAAACTGTTAAATACCTTGGTTTTGTACTCTCCAAAGGAGAAAGGAAAATCAGTCACAAGAGAGCTGCGGCTCTCGTGGGTCTGCCCCACCCACTTACTAAGAAGGACATGCTATCCTTTCTTGGAATGATTGGTTACTGCCGCCAATGGATACCTGATTGTTCCTACTATGATAATCTCCTGAGGCAAGCCACAGGTACTGACATGCCAGATTGTGTGAAATGGAATGATGAAATGTACAATGCTTTTGTGTACCTTAAAACTGCAATGGTCACATCTCCTGGACTTGGACTACCTGAATATGGTAAAATGTTTCACTTGTTTGCAAGGGACAACTGTAAAACGATGGCGGGGGTCCTGGCTCAGGAGGATGGGGGGAAACTCCGCCCAATTGCGTTTTTTTCAAAAGTTGTGCCGATGCCAGTACAGGGAATGCCGGCGTGTCTCAGAGCTCTGGCATCCTGTGCGATGGTGGTGGAAATAGCTACATCATTCACTCTAGGGCATGCCACCACACTACACACCACTCACAATGTATCCATTCTACTAAAGAACATCCATACCCAGCACATGTCAGCCCAGAGAGCGGTTATGAAGTAATTTTACTTTCTAACCCAAAACTTGAGATCAAATATGCCTCTCCCACTTCTGGCCCAGCTCCAATCCTGAATGCCTTGCTAGGCTTGAAAGGTGAAGAAGATGAGGTAGTGCCTCAACATGAATGCATGGACCTCATCCACCAAGACACATCCCCGAGACCAGACATGTCTTCAACTGCTCTCCCTGGAGCACAGAATGTCTTTGTGGATGGGTCTTGTTCAAGACCAAATGATAACACATACCATGCATTGTATGCTGTTGTACAGCTGCCTGATAAAATACTGGAAGCAAACCCTGTCCCATTCCAATCAGCACAAGCTGCAGAACTTATATCCCTTACTCGAGCTTGTCAGCTTTTTGAAGGGCAGGATGTAAACATTTACACAGACTCCAAGTACGCGTACGGTGTTGCGCATGATTTTGGAGTCATATGGAAAAGGCGGGGCTATATAGCAGCAGACGGTAAATCCATCTCACATTCCACGCTTGTCACAAGTCTGTTAGAAGCTATACAATTACCAAGGTCCATAGCTATACTACACTGTAGGGCACATACAGGGCAACAGGATGACATAGCCAAAGGCAACGCCTTAGCTGACAAAGCAGCAAAAGAAGCAGCTGTCACGTACCTGGTAGGTAGAGCCCGGAATGCAGAGAACGGCCTCTTGTATACCTCTGACTTAAGAACCCCTGGAGGTGTGAACAGGGACTCGAAAGTACAGCGGGGCACAAGTGCCTGACTGGAACACTGAAGCAGAAGGCAGGATCTTGTAGTCAGCAGGGAGGTGCACTGTAGTCCCGTAGCAGGTTGCAGACAGCAGGGAGGTGCACTGTAGTCCCGTAGCAGGTTGCAGACAGCAGGGAGGTGCACTGTAGTCCCGTAGCAGGTTGCATACAGCAGGGAGGTGCACTGTAGTCCCGTAGCAGGTTGCAGACAGCAGGGAGGTGCACTGTAGTCCCGTAGCAGGTTGCAGACAGCAGGGAGGTGCAGACAAGCCAGGTCAAGGTACTGGCGGGCAGATCAGGTACAGAAGGGCAAACCAAGAGAGTAGTCAGAGTCCAAGCCAAGATCGGGGTGGGCAGCAAGCAGGTAAGTCAGGAACAAGCCAAGTAAATACTGGATACAGGAAAACTGGTAACAAGTTAGCAGGGGTCTCAGGAAACGCTGTAGACCAGACAGCAAGGCAGCATTGAGACAGTCTTCCTTAAATAGGCTGTCTTTGGCGCCAAGTGGCGCTATTGCGCATGCGCGTACGCACGTTAGCGCTAGTGGTGCTATTGCGCATGCGCGTACGTTTGTTAGCACTTTTAGAACTATTGTCACTATTGCGCATGTGCGTACGTTTGTTAGCACTATCAGCGCCATTGGCGCTATTGCGCGCCCGCGAGCGCCGGATGGCGCTTCTATGCACAGGCACTCGTTTAATCCTCAATCCGTTGGGAAAACTGCAAGAGGGCTTTTCCTGACATGGTCACTATTTTGTCCACTTCATGAACCTCTCCCTCCACATCTTCTTCATGGTGTGTGGAGATTTCCCCTTCTTCATGAGTAGTGGGGTTCCTGGTGTCCTCAGATGTCCCGATTCTTTTCTCTCCTGTGTGAATACAAAAAAGGTATACTTAGCACACAGATATTTGAGGCAAGAAATAGGAATATGAAACATTGCTTGGAAGTGTCATACAATTGTCTGTTTTGGCAGAGTTCCAAACTGAAAACATGTTTTTTTCCCTTTTTAAGCTGGAATACTTACCTTTTTGTTAAAGTTTCACACATGGAGAGATCCCTGGTATCCACTGGAGCACCTGTGTTGGACACCCTAAAAAGGTTGTTCTGGTGTCCCACACTAGTGCTCCTGCGTCCAGATGTGTAAACAGCTGCTGAGTGTCCTCTCCTTACACTGAATCAAGTTTACATTTCATTCTAGTTACAAACCCATCTAGACAACAATGTACTAAACTTCTTTTAATACAAATAGACATGAATAAATGTAGTTAACCTGCATCTGCCAAAAACATCATATTAGTGGGCGAACAAAGGATGTTTACTATGAACAATTACTGTGCCCACGAAGCTCAAACTTGCCATTTTAAACTGTACAACAGTAAAGAAAAGCACATGGAGCAGCACTAAAGTAATAATAATAATAATAGGAACACACGACAAATACTTACTTTTTAGAAGCAGTTTCCTGATCCTTCTGTACTGATCGTGCTCCCTCAATTTCAGGTCTGACCAGCGTTTCCTCAATTGCCCCTTGGATCGTTGTACCCCAAAATTCCTGTGCAGACTTCTCACAACTTTAGTCATGATCTTGGCCTTTCTCACATTTGGGTTTGGGTAAGGTCCATAATTCCCATCATAGTCCGCCCTCTTCAAGATGTCCACCATTTCCACCATCTCTACAAGGGACATATTTAAGCCTTATATCTCCTCCTGGATCAGGACGTTTCTTGCTCCAGGCTTTCCTCCTCATTGCTGCTCTCTGCATGGACCTGCTGTCTGACCACCATGTGCTCTCCCACTGCGCCGAAAGAGAAGGGGCGGAGAATACACTAGAAAGAAGGTCAGGGGCAGAGTTTTTATGCATGCGCAGTGTATATAAAGCATAACATGCATGCATTGTACGTACGATCTGTGAGCGGAGGACGGAGTAGCATAAGCGCCGATCGTGCAAATGAAGGTACAATTTTAACTTGGGTCATCAGTGGTTAGTGGCCTATACTGCTCATAGATTGAGGCTTATATTGGGGCAAGATTAGGAGAGTTTAGCCTGACATTAGGGTTTGTCTTGTGTTGTGTCTTGCAAAGAATATGGATAAATTTACCGATCCAGATTTCTTGCCAAACTTTATTGATAAATACAGAGAGCTGCCCTGTCTGTGGCAAGTAAAAAACTAATATTATTCCAACTAACTAAAGAGGAAGGCAGCGCTGGAGCAACTGTTGGAATTGGTGTAGCCGGTGACTCCCACGGCAGACATCACCTATTTGAAGGCCAAAATTGTTGGCCTGAGGAGCACATATAATAGGAAGCGCAAAAAGGTCATGACATTTATGTCCCCGGGCTCTAGTACTACGACAGACTACGTTTTTTGTCAGACCACAGTGAAGCCAGGCCATCACTCTCAACCCTTCCTTCCACACTTTCTTCCACATCAGCTGAGGCTTCAGAGGTCCAACCTGGGCCTTCCACCCAGGAAGATGTGGAGGAGCCCAGCTTGAGCCAGGTATAGCATTGTTCAACATATTTCTTAAAAAATAAATAAATTCAGATGCGCTACTAATGTCAAAAACCACAATATTTAAAGATTCATCTTCAACCTAAAAACCATAATATTTAAATGTAAAAAATATATTGATTTATAAATATTGTGAATATTAAATATAGTCCTGAAAGATCAATATATGTTTTTGTGTAAGTAGTCCTTCCTTCAGCTAATGGGATTTCATCTTGCTTGGTGTTTGTACAAGCCAAAACACAGTGAAAGAAGGGGGGCCGCTTACCAGATATGTTGGACCCCTACTACGGGGGTCTTCAGGGCTTCTCAGATGCTAAGTCTTACAGGCAGGAACAGCTGATTTTACTTGCAGGCTTGGATCCGCCTTAGATTCCTCCTGAGCACTGGAATTGCCACATCATGAGCTGTATCTCTGTGAAATCACTCAGATATGCTGGACCCCTATTACGGGGGTCTTCAGGGCTTCTCAGATGCCGAGTCCTACAGGTAGGAACAGCTGATTTTGCTTGCAGGCTTGGATCGGCCCTAGATTCCTCCTGAGCGCTGGGATTGCCTTATCATGAGCTGTATCTCTGTGAAATCACTTGTTACATGCAGTGAGAGATCAAAGGAACAGAGGATCCTCCATAGTGTAGTACGTAAAGCTTTTATTTAAAATTAATGGGTAGCTGACATCTAGAGCAAAGGCAGAAAGTTCAAAAATTAACAGCTCGGCCGCGGTGAAGCTTAGCCAGCTGATGTGTGGTGACGTCAGGTCCCGTGGCTCCGTCTGATGTGGCGTTTCTCCGTAAAAGGCTTTGACTGGGAGAGGAGACAGTCTCCTCTCCCAGTCGAAGCCTTTTACGAAGAAATGCTGCGTCGGACGGAGCCATGGGACCTAGCGTCACCACACATCAGCTGGAGGCCGTGGAAAGTGTCAGCCAGAAGGTGGCCATGGAAAGTGGCAGCCAGGAGGTGGCCGTGCCCAGTAGCCTGACCGTCCGAATCCTAGGTTCCTTCCCTCCGCCTTCCAACAAAAAGGACCAGGAAGGCGAAGAACATGGAGGAGTCAGTGACTACTTTGATTCGGCAGGCTACTGCAGTCCTCACAACCACCCCTAGTGTCCACGAGTCCTTTGGCTGTATGACGGCCAGTAAAATGTAAGGAATGGAGGAGGGCCAACGTCTCATCTGTGAGGAGGTAATACTTCAGGCCCTAAACAAGAGGGTGAGGGGCCAACTCACCAGTAAAAGCCACGTGTGAGAGTTGGACCATACTCCTCCACCACCTCCAGCAACACCTCCAACAACACAGCCACCCAACCCACCACAGCAGCCTGAAGCGTGGAAGGAAATGTTGAGAGCGATGGCCTGGGTTTGTTGTGGTCTGGCAAAAGATGCAGGCTGTTATAAGACCACAGCCTCCTGGACCGCATTGTGCTCCCTATTAAATGGACTCCTCAGGTTACCAATTTTGCCTGTCAAAAAATTGATGTCTACCCTGTGTTACAAAGGCTTCACCGATTCCAATTGTTTCTCCGGTGTTGCCTTCCTCTTTATTTTGTTAGAACCCCTAATAAATTTAAAATCTTTGTTTTGACAAATACTTGGCTATGTGTTTTACTTTAAAAAGGACAGTTTGTTTGTGAGTAGGCAGGTACATTTCAAAAATACAATGTCAAATTAACAAGGGACACCAACAGGTTAAAAAATACAAGATAATAATGGTGTTGTGATAACTTGACACACAAAACGACAAAAACTTTTATGGAGATCACTATAAAAAAAAAATTCTGGAGATCTTCAGAAAAAAAAGGAGATCACTATAAAAAATTAAAATAAAGATTATTCTGATGATCTTGAGAAAAAAAACAAACAAAAAAAATATTATTCAGGAGATCACGAGAAATAATAAAAAATCAGTTTGTCAGAACTCTGTGAATATCAGCAGAAAGCAACTTCATTATTCTAGCATTATAAAGAAGAAGACAATGCACTGCATTGAAAGATTTAAAAATTTGCAGCATGGCGAATGTGCTATCTCCATTACGAGCACTAGTTTTACAAGACCGAGCGCTTCCATCTCGTACTTGATTCCGAGCATGCGTGGAATTTTGTGCCTCAGACTTGTGTACACACGCTTGGAATTTCCGACAACAAAGTGAAGTTGTCGGAAAATTTGAGAACCTGCTCTCAAACATTTATGTGCGGAAATTCCGACAGCAAATGTTCGATGAAGCATACACACGGTCGGACTTTCCGACAACAAGCTCCCATCGAACATTTTCCGACGGAAATTCAGATCGTGTGTACACGGCATTAGTGTTGCTCTCTTAGGAGCCAGGGCATCAACTAGTCCCAGGAGACACACTTCAACAGTGGGTCTAATACTGAGAGTAGTAACTTCCTCTATACATTCAGTAACCTCCAACCAAAACCTTTGTATGGCTGCACAGTTCCAAAAAATATGTATAAAATCCACTCTGGGTGAGGTGCACCACCAGCAGCAGGACGACTGGGAGGGAAAAATTCTAGCCAATCTGGCTAGAGTAAAGTATATGCGATGCAGGAATTTGTGTTGGATGAGATGGTCACCAATCTGGAGAAACTAATTTCCCAGAGATCATCCCAGTCATCCCCATACAACTGAGGGAACACCCCCTCCCAAGCTGCTCTGCAAGATGAGATGACCTTGCTGATATCCACAAACAGTTGCTAATAAATATTGGACAAAGCCTTGTTTAAAGAATCACCCCGAAGCATAGACTCCATATCACTCTCTTGTAGTGTGATTTGTGCAGTACCAAATTGAGAATTATATGCATGACACAATTGTAAATAACGAAACAGATGAGCGTTAGGCAATTTAAATGTAGATTTCAAAGCCTCAAATTGCAGGAGCGTGCCATTCCTAACAATATCCCCCACCTTTTTTATGCCAAATTTAGTCTATATAATAGGGTCAGCGTACTTATAGAAGTGTGAAAGCTGAAGATTTTTATATAATGGCATGTAGGTAGAAAGTACCTGACAGTCCCCTGATTCTGCCTTGCCAGCCACCACCCATGCTCTAGCCATTGAATGCATAGATGTAATGATGGGGTATGGGGCCATACTGCCCTGGAGCAAAAGATGCGTCAGAGCCTCATAGGAGCCTACTATAGCAGCTTCCAAATCGACTGCTGCATCATCCCCTGGAAAGGTTGGCCACCTATGGGCGAACACTAGTTTCCCATCCAGGAAGTAACAAAGAAAATCCAGTACCGCCAGCCCCCACTGTTTCCACGGTTGCTGGAGCACCTGCAGTTTAATCCTGGGGTTTCGCCCCTTCCACAAGAAGGCAGATACTAAACTATATATGTTCCTGAATATATATTTCAGTATCCAAGCAGGTGAATTACAAGATATATACAGGAAAAGGGGTAGGAATTTCATCTTTAGCAAGTTTATTTTGCCAATGAGCGATAAGGGGAGATTATACCAAGCTTGTAGCCTACATTTTAGCGTCTGCAACAACAGAGTGACGTTTAAAGTGAGACTGAGTTAGAGATATGCCCAGGTATTTAACCTTATCTACTTGTTGTAAGGGGCAATTGGCTGGAACCCTGCAAGAAAGAGAAGGAATATTTTTTTCTTTTTTACAAACAGTTTTGTTTATTGAGGTATATAAAATATTCAATATTTTGACAATATACATCATAAAATTGTCGTGATGAGGATATTTTTTTAAAACAAAAATAAAGAACAATTCCGAAGCATACAGAGGAGTCGTTAGAAAATACTGATCAATTACTGTCTAAAATAACTAATTTTTTAAACAAGGGGGAGGGGGGGTTATACCTGAGAGTATTTTTAATGCGGTGCATGGCAACTTAAACTAATACTAAGTCCTGTGATAGTAAAATATGCCTATGGGTATTCCAAGCTTCCTATCTACGCGCAAACAGGTGCATTTTATCCTGTAGGGTATACAAAATCCTCTCCATTATCATAACTGCATCAACTCTCTAAAATGAAGGATAGGGGTACCACTAGGGACTTCCAATGAAGGGCAGTAGCCCATAAGGTGGAAACGCAAATAGCGTGTATAAGACATTCCGCCTTGTGGAAGATACCTGGGATTGATGCTCCAAGGAGATACAGGATTGTGAGCTGTAGGGGAGTACCTGAAATCACAGAAGCTATAGCAGTCACTTTCTTCCACACTGGAGAAAGTAGCTCACACTCCCAAAATATGTGTTTGAAGGTACCTAGGAGCCGGCCTCCCCTGAAACACAGTCCAGACGTTCCCAGAAAGATGACTTGGAGTCTGGAAGGAGTATAATACCATCTGGTCAATACCTTTTAGGCTGTTTCCTTGACTTCCAGGGACTTTATACATTTGCGTAGGATATCCAGCATTGTACCCCAATCCTCCAGAGCGAACTGTGCATCACAGTCAGTTTCCCATTTACTCCTATATAGAAGCTCACTAGAGAAATATGAAGCCAATGCCATTTTATAGAGAACTGAAATTAGGCCCTTGCTTCTGGGAGAGTCACGGCAGATCTGTTCAAAAAACGTAGGTGTGGAGGATGGGTAAGACTATAATGGGAGATATAAAAGTGTCTTATTTGCATATAGTGATAATGTTCTCGAAGTTGGATTTGTTTCTGTGGGCGGACAAGATCAAACGTGGCGAATGTACCTCCTAATTGGAGATCTGCTAAGGTGACCAGGGAATTAGTTTTCCACTATGAGAAGCTTTCCAGGTAGTCAAAAGCTGTGGTAAATAAGGGTTCTCTTAAAAAGGACGAACCTTGGGGTGCAGATGAAATAAGGCCAAGTTTACTTTTATAGCGGTTCCAGAGGATTAAATTTAGCGTTACGATACAATTAAGGGAGGTAAGTTTATGTGCAGAGTTTATGTGCCTGTAGCTTGAGATTTATGTAAAACATGTCTAGAAAACCTAGGTCCTTTGATCTGCCAGATAAATCTATTAACTTCTTGTTGCAGCTTGTCAATAAAAGTTTTTGGGATAGTGATGGGGAGGGCTCTAAACAAATATAGGAGTTTTGGTAACAAGATCATTTTGACTGCCGTGACTCTTCCAACAATTAAATATGATAGGAACCCCAGACTTTAAGCAAGCTCCAAAGTCAAGATACACATGCTGGATAGTTTGCCGTGAAGATGGAAGACAATTGTGGTGTAATATAAATGCCAAGATAGGGAATTTTATCAATCAACCATTGGAATGGAAAGGATCCTCAGAGTGTCTTACACTGAGCAGAGGGTATATTAATGGGGAGTGCAGTAGATTTTGTAATATTTAACCACTTCCCGCCCGCGCTATAGCAGATTGACGTCCGGGAAGTGGTTCTGTTATCCTGACTGGACGTCATATGACGTCCAGCAGGATAACATGCCGCCGCGCGCCCACGGGGGCGAGCATCGCGGCGATCGGTGGAGCGGTGTGTCAGCCTGTCACCCGGTGGAGGCTCTTTACCACGTGATCAGCCGTGTCCAATCACGGCTGATCACGTTGTCAATAGGAAGAGCCGTTGATCGGCTTTTCCTCACTCGCGTCTGACAGACGCGAGTAGAGGAGAGCCAATTGGTGGTTCTCCTGACGGGGGGGTCTGCGCTGATTGTTTATCTATTTTAGCGCAGCCCCCCCTCAGATCACCACACTGGACCACCAGGGATTGCCTTTAGGACCACCAGGGAAGGGGCAACATGTGGATGGCCAGGTATGTTCCCCATGGCCATCCACATGTGCCCAATGTGCCCAATCTGTGCCAATCAGTGCCCACAAATGGGCACTGATTGGCACCATTATGTTTTAGTTATGCCCAGCAATGCCACCAATACATTTTATCACTGCCACCAGTGTCATCAGTGCCACCTGTCATTGCCCATCTGTACCACCTGTCAGTGCCCATCTGTGCTCATCTGTGCCCATCAGTGCCCACCTATTAGTGCCCATCAGTGGCACCTATCAGTGCCACCCATAAGTACCCATCAGTGCCACCCATATGTACCAATCAATGCCACCTACGAGTGCCCATCAGTGCCGCCTATGAGTGCCCATCGGTGCCACCTATGAGTGCCCATCAGTGCCACATACCAGTGCCACCTATCAGTGCCCATCAGTCCCACCTATCAGTGCCCATCAGTGCCGCCTATCAGTGCCCATCAGTGCCACCTCATCAGTGCCACTTCATTGGTGCCACCTCATTGGGGCCCATCAGTGCCACCGTATCAGTGCCCGTCAGTGCAGCCATATCAGTGCCCGTCATTGAAGAAGAAAACATACTTATTTACAAAAAATTTTAACAGAAACAAAGAAAAACGTGTTTTTTTTAAAAAATGTCAGTCTTTTTTTATTTGTTGCGCAAAAAATAAAAACCACAGAGGTCAAAATACCACCAAAAGAAAGCTCTATTTGTGGGAACAAAATAATAAAAAATTTGTTTGGGTACAGTGTAGCATGACCGCACAATTGTCATTCATATTGCGACAGCGCTGAAAATTGGTCTGGGCGGGAAGGTGTCAAGGTGCCTGGTATTGAAGTGGTTAATGTAAGTCCAGAGATAGAGGTGAATTTAGATAATATGGGGAATAAATTGGGTAGGGAGATTTGGGGTTGAGTCAAAAAGAGCATAATGTCGTCCGCATACATACAAAGTTTAAAGTGAGAAGATTCAATTGAATACCCGGATACGTCTGGTTGTTGTTTAATAGCTATTGCTAGGGATTCCAAGGCTAGGGCGAATACTAAAGGTGACAGAGGACATCACTGACAAGTACCTCTGCCCAGTAGGAAAAAATCCAAGTTGCAACCCGGCAATTTAATTCTTGTTTTGGTGTGGTGGTAAAGGGCCTGTACACCCATTAAAATTTGTCTTTGAAGCCCATACGTTGTAGGACTGAGAATAAGTAAGGCCAGAGCACGCTGTCAAAAGCCTTGTTGATGTCAAGGCTCAATAGAAGGACCTGCTTTTTATGGAGATTAGCGTCTTGGAGAGCATTCTTGGTCAGGAGAATATTATCTGTGATAAGTCTATTTGGAATTAATCCTGACTGATCAGAAGAGGTCAGAGTCTCAATAATGTTAGCCAGTCTATCAGCCAAAGCACGACTAAAATCTTTTATTACCATTGTTAATGACCAATATCGGTCTGTAGTTTTGTGGGGCTGAGTGGTCATAAAGAGGTTTGGGAAATAGGGACATGTTGGCCAAGGTCATTTCGGGAAGTGATCACCACTAAGAATTTTATTAAACATAGTGGTTAAGCGTAGGATTAAAATAGAGGTGTAGTGTTTGTAGTAACTGGCAGTAAACCCATCTGGGCCTGGAGCTACCAAACTTTTTAAGGATTTGATAACACCCAGCAATTTTTCCTCTGTAAAGGGTGCGTGGAGAAATTCTACTTGAGAAGTTGACAAGGAGGGCAGAGGAAGGGAGGTTAGCCAGTTGTGTGAAGATTGGGAAGGAAATGTAGTCCAACCTGACAAAAGAGTCATGGGGGTGAGAATAAAAGGTGTAGTCCTTAGCACCTATATTATGTGAACACCAGGCATCTGATAATTGGAAGGACACTAGTGTTTTTGACATTGATTTGGAGAATGTTATAAAGAGACGTGAAGTGTTGCTTCTGTCTATCTGGGGGTGGGCCACAAGGTTATAGTCATCGCCTACAAACATATGCGTTGAGGAATATCGTTCAAGCATTTTAAAAAAGGCGGCAAAAAAAGAGGCCTGTGCGATGTTGGAAGCATACACATTCGCAATCGTAAGTTCCCGTCCTGCCACTAAACGCTTAATTATAAGGAATCTGCTATCTGGGTCCTTGAAAACTTGTTGCACCTCAAAAGGGGAATGTGTGATGTAACAATATAGCTACCCCTCTACATTTTGACTGGTAGAATGTATAAAAGGCTTGCTTGTACGCTCTGTAAAAGTAGGTAGGATGATTATTAGAGGCAAAATGAGTGTCTTGTAGTAAAATCATTTGAGCTTCCAACCTTTTATAACTTGTAAATGCTTTTTTATACACGTAACACATAAAATTACCATTTATAAAATGAGGTATATAGTGGTAATGTCAGTAAAACGCAAGAATTCTCCACCACAAGGGTAATGCCCATCAGGGGATACCCTATAAAGTACACAGCATTATAACCAGGAGAAGGAATATTAAGTGGAAGAATCTGGGATTTACACCAGTTTACTTTCAGACAAGAAAAAAACAGCAAAGGAATTCAAAATGGACAAAGCTGTCTATAGAGATGTATAAGAGTCACACAAAAACAATACCATGTCATCCGCGTATAGTGTTGTATTTTCTATCAGACTTCCAACCTGGATAACCCACACTTCTGGAGTGGGTCACAGACCCACAGCTAGGGGTTCAATTATCAGGGCAAAGAGCCTAGGAGACATAGGGCAACCTTGCCAGGTACCCCTACCCACAAAATACATTCAGAGAGAAAGCCGTTTCGTTTAATGGCCACAGTTGGGCTATGATATAAAATTGGAATCCACTGTCTGAACTTAGAGACAAACCTATACGCTTCCAACTCTGAGGTAATATACTACCAGTTCAGTTTAATACTTCATAAAACTTTCCACACTTAGCTAAAACTTTAACGATAACTTAATAGTAAATTACTGGGAAATACTATTTTTATCTGTAATAACTACCGGTACGTTGATAAATTCAGGTTATAAATTACAATGGATCCAGTGAGAATTACAGCAGGGATTTGTAATCACTAAATACAGAAAAATATTTAAATACATCTGATAAATATATCTCTTATTAGCCTTCAGGCTTCTAAGCAGACCATAAGTACCACAAGCCACCTTACAAAAGCTTTTTCTGCAATGTGAACACAAAGAATAAGTGACCTGTCCTACAGCAAAAACACACCATAGCTCTTGGCTTTTACTTCTCACAGGAGCTTGTAAGATCAGAGAGCAAATATTTAAAGCAAAATATATAACACCTTTATACTCTGCAGAATAAAGTTACTGACTCATCATTTTGTTTGAACCAGTATTGTTGCTAGCTGTTATAATAAAATGAAGGAAGACAACTATTCAAGAATTACTGAAGTCTGGCTAATTGGAATAGACCACCTGCAAAGCACTAGAATTGTTCTCTTTATTTTTTTTCTTATTATGTATGTGATGATAGTAACAGGAAATCTTCTAATAATTTCAGTCATCACATCTGAACATTGTCTTCATGCTCCAATGTATATTTTCCTATGTAGTTTATCTTTATCAGAAGTTGTATTTACTACCAATCTTGTTCCTAAATTTTTACAAGTTTTATGGGAGGATGGAGCTGCTATAAATCTAGGAAACTGTCTTGCACAGTTTTATGTCTGTGGATCATTGGGAGCAACAGAGTGCTTGTTATTTGCATCCATGTCCTTTGATCGATATCTAGCTATTTGCAAACCACTCCATTATTGTTCTGTGATGAGTTTTGCATTTTGTGGCAAACTTGTTCTGTTCTCGTGGGTGTGTGCCTTTACTAGCTTGTCAATCACATTAATTATGATTACTCAGCTACAATTTTGTGGACCGAAAATCATTGATCATTATTTCTGTGATTTTGCTCCCATACTAGAACTTTCTTGCTCAGACACCTATGCAGTTGAAATAGAAACCTTCATAATTACATCTTCAGTGGCACTCTTTCCATTTTTATTCGTTATTGGAACTTACATTTGCATTATTACTACTATTCTGAATATCCCTTCATCCACAGGTAGATGGAAATCATTCTCCACATGCAGCTCCCACCTGGCTACAGTGTGCACATATTATGGAACGCTTATTAGCCTCTATGCAATACCCACACATACCTTTTCAAGCACAGTTAGTAAGACTTTATCTCTTAGTTACACAGTTGTCACTCCCATGTTCAACCCCATAATATATAGCCTGAGAAACAAAAATATTAAATTAGGTGTGCAAAAATGTTTGAGAAAATGTCTGATAAGAAAAAAAAGGCATTTCTTGGGCCACTTCACACCTTAATCTTGTGTGACAGTAGGAGGCCCTACCACTGGGAAAATGGTTAGAAAAAGGAAGTTTGCCTTCCTTACCAATTTTGCCTTCCCTGCAATGTTTTGAGATGTATTCCATTGTCATTCACCTCTCTCCTTTTTTGTTGTTATATTTTCAGCAATTTTTTCCATCATCTCATCTTACCATATGAATGATGATTGATAATAAATCACATGGTTAGATATTAAATTTGTTATTAAGGAATAAACTTGCGCGCTACTATGTATAATTTTAAAGAAAATATAAACCATCAACCTACAGTGAATAAAGTCAAAATAAACGCAGAAAAGAAAAAAATATATATAATAAATGTATAGTGACCGTGAATTAGCTGCAACCACTTGGTAGTGCACCCAAAAAACACTGCGTAATCAAATGTAAAAAGAAGAAATAAGAGTGGTGCGCTTATTCAGTAATGTGACATGAATTAATATACTTAAAGAATGAACATGATAAGTATCCAAAACATACTAAAAAATAAATGTGAATAAAAGTCCAACTGAAGCCCAATGTTAGGAGTCAGGTCATATAAAGATAAAAATCTCATAGGGGTAACTTGATAGAAGAAAATACAGACAGCACATCAATCCAAACATCGACTGTTATATTTATGAATTGGCCGCTCACCTCCAAAAATGACCCAAAGGTCAAACAAGGCTCATCAGATAGTCAGGTAAGAAATCCTGCTGATGGATCTGTAAAGACATCCAGGTCCCAAGCGAAGACAAAGAACTACGTCCAGATCTTAGTATCAACACATCTTGGGAAACTCCATATGTAAAGGAAACAGCTCATTCCAAGAAATGGCACTTCTTGTATAAATGGCGCTAGTTGTGGCACCCCTGCCATGCAGCGGCGCACGTGCATCTGCTATCCGGACCCCGCGAAATCACATATAGTACCATGATTTTGTGCAGGGGAGCCAGCCTGCCACAGTAAAACTGCGGCGGCTGGTCTGGAAGCGGGTATACAGTGCTGTACACACACTTTTTTTTTTTTGTAGCTGCGTCCTTTTTTTTTTATTATTCCAATGCCACTTTTTTTTTAAATTGTTAGCCACAGTTTGTCTTACTGCGACGCTGGTGTTCCCCCTTTTTTATTTTTTATTTTTTTTAGTTTTATTTTTTTTAGTTTTTCAATTTGTGTCAGCAGCAGCCCCCAATTGTACACCATTTTTAACAGCTTGACATTATCTAGGACACCCCTATGTTACCAAAGTTGCATACATTACATTACATCCATAAACATGGGGTCCTCATAATCCTTGATCTATTTCGCAGGCCATACCTGCTTCTTCTAGAGGACTTCAGGGAATTAAAATCAGAGTGATCATGAAGAAAATGGATAAGTATTTAATTTCAATACATTTTTATTGGGTCTTATAAGAGTTTACAAAGTAAAGAATACACAACAAATTGGTTGTACAATAGCCATCACAAACAAAACCGTACATTCATCGCAAGGCACTCTGTATAATAAGTGTATTATAAATTGTTTCTGCCCGTGACATAATTAAGTCATAATAGTACCAGTACCACAAAGAGATGTTGCAAAAAGTGGTAATGCAGTAATCATTAAGCCAGTGAACTCAAGAAGGGAAAAAAAAACAGTTAAACGACAACAAGTACAGTTAGCAGATGTCATAGCTGAGTTTGCATAATAAATTATTAGGGCACATGTTCCCAACCTCTGTAAACCCAGGATTACTTCAAGAGCTAGAAAGCCTTAAGTACCACACCAGCAAAGGTTGCCAATTTCTGACAATGAGTGGGTATTTTCTCACACTAGATGCAAAAAGTATCTCATATTTACCATGCATATTAATCAATTGTATAGCTTTGTATCAGTTTGTATAGGCATGACCACAGAAGGTGTAACAAGGTCCCAGGCCTTCTGCAAAACCTAAAGTATGTGGGGGATACTCCTGGAGAAAATTTACATATACAATGTGGTGTGAGATACCAGCGCAACAAGACCTTTTGGTGCAATTCCCATAGGTTAGCACTCTAAAGTGTAACCAATGTAACCAATGTGCCTCTCTGCCATTAATCCTCTCTACCAAAATCTTTCTCCCAGACCAAATTTGGGGGTGATTTGACAAACTCCTGTTTATTTTGAAGGTGTGTATAGGATAACAAAATGCCTTTGATGGCTAGCCAACAAATATTGGGCAGTTCGCCGGGGTATAGAGGTGATCACTCCACCACAGTGTGTCACTAGGTTGATTATTTGTAGGTACCGAGCATCTGGAAAGTATTCACAGTGCTTCACTTTTTCCACATTTTGTTATGTTACAGCCTTATTCCAAAATGAATTAAATTCATTATTTTCGTCAAAATTCTACAGACAATACCCTATAATGACAACATAGAAGAATTTTGTTTGAAATCTTTGCAAATTTATTAAAAATAGAAAAAAAATGAAAAAATCACATATACATAAGTATTCACAGCCTTTGCCATAACACTCCAAATTCAGCTCAGGTGCATCCTATTTCCACTGATCATCCTTGAGATGTCTCTACAAGTTGATCAGAGTCCAAATGTGGTAAATTCAGTTGATTGGACATGATATAAGGTCCCACAGTTAATGGTGCATGTCAGAGCACAAACCAAGCCATGAAGTCCAATGAATTGTCTGTAGACCTCCGAGACAGGATTGGATTGAGGCACAGATCTGGGGAAAGGTACAGAAAAATTTCTGCAGCATTGAAAGTCCCAATGAGCACAGTGGCCTCCATCATCCATAAATGATAGAAGTTTGGAACCATCATGACTCCTCCTAGAGCGGGCTGCCAGGTCAAACTTAGCAATCGGGGAAGAAGGGCCTTAGTCAAGGAGGTGACCAAGAACCCGATGGTTACTCTGACTGAGCTCCAGCATTTCACCTGGAGTTTGCCAAAAGGTACCTGAAGGACTCTCAGATCATGAGAAACAAAATTCTCTGGTCTGATGAAACAAATATTGAACTCTTTGGCTTGAATGGCAAGCGTCATGTCTGGAGGAAACCAGGCACCACTCATCACCTGGCTAATACCATCCTTGCAGTGAAGCATTGGGGTAGCAAAATCATGCTGTGGGGATATTTTTAGTGGTAAGTACTGGGAGACTAGTCAAGATCGAGGGAAAGTAGAATGCAGCAATGTACAAAATCATCCTTGATAAGCACTCCAGAGCACTCTGGACCTCAGACTGGGGAGAAGGTTAATCTTCCAACAGGACAATAACCCTAAGCACACAGCCAAGATAACAAAGGAGTGGCTATGGGACAACTCTGTAAATGTCCTTGATGCCAAAGGTGGTTCAACAAAGTACTGTATTGAGCAAAGACTGTGAATACTTATGTACGTGTGTATTTTTTTCATATTTTATTTTTAATACATTTGCAAAGATTTCAAACAAACTTCTTTCATGTTTTCATTATGGGGTATTGTTTGTAGAATTTTGAGGAAAATAATGAATTTAATCCATTTTGGAATAAGGCTGTAACAGGGATGTGCGGTGAGGTCAGTGGCTGGTGAGGCACTGGCTAGTATCAGAGTCATATACACACAGGTTACATATTCACAAGTTACGTATTTGATTATCATTATATAGGCAATTGCAGTTGCAAATTATACAAAAAATCTAACTTTAGTGTTTTTTTATTAATGAAACAGCTTTTTTCCCCCCAAAAAAAACGCATTTGAAAAAATGCTACGCAAATCCTGTATGACGTAAAAAGTTGCAATGACCACCATTTCATTCCCTAGGGCAGTGTTTCTCAACTCCAGTCCTCAAGGCGCACCAACAGGTCATGTTTTCAGGATTTCCCTCAGATGAAACAGCTGTGGTAATTACTAAGGCAGTGAAACTGATCAAATCACATGTGCAAAATAGTGGAAATCCTGAAAACATGACCTGTTGGTGCGCCTTGAGGACTGGAGTTGAGAAACACTGCCCTAGGGTATCTGCCAAAATATATATGTGTGTGTGTGTGTGTGTGTGTGTGTGTGTATATATATATATATATATATATATATATATATATATATATATATAATGTTTGGGGGTTCTGAGTAATTTTCTAGCAAAAAAAAAAAATTTTTACATGTAGGAGAGAAGTGTCAGAATTAGCCTGGGTTGCAAGTGGTTAATTGCCATAAGTAAGTAATATACAAATAATTATTATATATTGTTTTTAAGGTAATTTACTATATTTTCAAAAACCGTACTCAAACAGGTGGCTTAATGGTCAAATTACTGAACTTTGAAGTTACAACTAATTTCACACTAAATAGATAAATAATACATTATTATGTTATAACATATAGCATAATAATATATTATTAGCTTGATTAAAAAAGTACCTTTGCAGCAGCAGCAGCAGATTCTCCCTCTTAACTGTGTAAACCTTGTACCCATAAACTCATGTTTTTTCCTTGTAGTTAGGAGGGCTGGGCTGGAAGGGAGCATGTGTCTTTTAGACACATGCCCCCTTCTTTGACACTGCAATGAGAGGAGAGCCTCCACTGCAACAATTTTATTGGACACCTTGGACCAATGTTGCTTTATCATTGGTCCAAGGCTCCAAGCTGTCCATTGAGTTCAGTGCCTCTGACTGTGAGCTCATCCTTTCAGTCTGCTGCAAACACTTTGTGCCAGCTTGTATTTAAACTGTGTATGTAGCTTATGACAGGCTACACAAGGAGCCCTGTATCTCCGAAACCATAGGTGATAAGAGACCATTGGTGGGGTAGGACTTTGACTACCTATCCCCCAAATTGGGGATTTTTATGACCCCAGATCGCTAAGCTATGACCCTCGAAGCTCGATTTTTTTTTTTTTTTAATGTTCATGGCTCTGCCTTATCTGACTGCACGTCCCTGCTACACATAGATTGTCTAACATAAGAATTCCTATAGAACACCAACAAGTGAGGGAGATACCAGAGATTAAAAGTGAAAGGGCGGAGAGAGGGAACCTTAAAGGTGTTAGTTTATGATTAGAGGACGAAGCCATACGTAGATTACTATGAAGGCATGAATACTAGGAGCCATGGTGGAGTGTGTACGTGGGAGAAAGAGGCTTGAAATTAGATAGCTGTAAAGATTTCCTCTCAAAATGTGATGCTGCTCGAGTTCAGCCCAAGGGTGGAGGGGGCTGAGGCAAACCTCCCTTTTAGTTCTGCTAGGATAGAGGCTGTGTAATAGTCTTCTAGATTAGGGATGAGCTTCGAGTTTGAGTCGAACATGAGTTTGACTCGAACATTGGCTGTTCGATCGTTCGATGCAGATCGAACATTATGGGCCGTTTGCGCCAAATTCGAGCGGCGTGTCACGGCCCATAATGCATTGTGTCATTGCAGTGGTTTGCTGGCTGATGATTGGCCAAGCTTGCACTATGACCCACATGCTTTGGCCAATCACAGAGCTGTAAGCAAACAGCCATAATTGGCCAAAGACAGAGTGCCTTAGGCCAAATATGGCTGAGGGGATTAAGTACATGCCCCACACTATAAAAGGCCGCCTGCACGTCGGCCGTGTGTTCCGGGGTTCAGAGATAGAGAGAGAGAGCGATAGAGAGAGAGTGTAATTTAATTTCATTTAGATAGAATAGATTGAGCAGACAGTTGATTCAGTTAGCTCCAGTATATTTAGTATATATATATATATATATATATATATACATTTCAGGCTTTATATATATAGGAAGGCCGGTTTACCGGCCTGAAATTATGGGAGGAGCCCGGAGGGTATATAGCCAGACCATCCACAATGGTCTGTGTCAGTTCCAGTGCGCGGTAGCTCACATCACAGGGCTGACTCTTCCCAGCTCACCTCATGTTCGGCAGTCTGTGCATTCAATCCCAGGTGCACTCCGGCTTTTCATTCGTGGTCTTCGTCGGCGGTTCCCACTCACGGTCGCAGGTAGTATCCAAACTTTCGTGTCATGTGCAAAATCTTGCGGTTTATTATGCTTCTTATCCTGCACCCCTTTTGTGAAAAAACCTGCCCCAGAGTTGTTGTCGCTCATGTCCCGACATCATTCGGCACAGGCATAGTACATTCATAAAGTTCCTTCTGACAAATATACGATTCATTCGTAGACCCAAGCCTCCAGTCACCGTCGGTCGTTCTCAATATCAATAGGCTTCACTGGTCAAAAAATTCATGCTCCATGGGGTTGCCATCTCATTCATTAGGAGATCAGCATATATCGTTTGTATAGGTTTCTGTGGCTGATTGAGGTGTGGTTGAGCCCACCTGGTGCCTTCTCTGCACTTGATTAGCCTGGGGGGATGGGTGGTTGATAGGTGTTCAGTTTCACAGTAAGGGATGGCATACACTCTACAACCAATTTGTATCAGATACTCCTTACTACCGATTTATATCGGATTAATTTAATATGTTTTACAAACTGATTCATATCAGATGCATTGCAGAGGCCGACTCTACCAACTCACTGCATGTCCTTCGAGATTGGTCGTAGGTTTTTATCAATTGTCCCACACTCACTGTCGCAGGTAGTGCTTTCCTGCTACCGAACCGTTACTTTATGTTCCCCTTCGTAAACCACCTACAACTTCGTAGGTCTTACTCGGTTATTCGCACACATCCGTACTTACTGCCTTTCTCCGTTCCTCATTCGAGCCCCTTACATCCACAACCAATCTGAATCTAGTCGCATAATCAGCGCAAAGATTCGGATCCTCTGCAAAACGAACTCCACCAACCGATCCGAGTCCAGTCGCAGCACCGGCTTAAAGATTCGGATCCTTGGCAATACAAACATCACCAACCTATCCAAGTCCAGTCGCAACACCGGCTCAATGATTCGGATCCTCAGCATACACAAGCACTCACCAACAGTGTGCTTCTTTCATCCCACCGATCCGAGTCCAGTCGCAAAACAGCGGCTCTGCGATTCAGATCTTCAGCATACAAGCACTCACCAACAGTGTGCTTCTTTCATCCCACCGATCCGAGTCCAGTCGCAAACAGCGGCTCTGCGATTCGGATCTTCAGCATACAAGCACTCACCAGCAGTGTGCTTCTTTCATCCGACCGATCTGAGTCCAGTCGCAAAAGCGACTCAATGCTTCAAAACTTTAGCATACACAAGCACTCACCAACAAGTGTGCTTCTTTCATCCCACCGATCCAAGTCCAGTCGCAAACAGCGGCTCTGCGATTCAGATCTTCAGCATACAAACACTCACCAGCAGTGTGCTTCTTTCATCCGACCGATCTGAGTCCAGTCGCAAAAGCGACTCAATGCTTCAAATCTTTAGCATACACAAGCACTCACCAGCAGTGTGCTTCTTTCATCCCACCGATTCGAGTCCAGTCGCAAACAGCGGCTCTGCGATTCGGATCTTCAGCATCCAAGCACTCACCAACAGTGTGCTTCTTTCATCCCACCGATTCGAGTCCATTCGCAAACAGCGGCTCTGCGATTCGGATCTTCAGCATACAAGCACTCACCAGCAGTGTGCTTCTTTCATCCCACCGATTCGAGTCCAGTCGCAAACAGCGGCTCTGCGATTCGGATCTTCAGCATACAAGCACTCACCAACAGCGTGCTTCTTTCATTCAAACCAATCCCAGCCCAGTCGCATACCGGCTCAGTGATCCAAGACCCCCGGCACAGCAAAAAACCCCACCGCACATTCCAAATCCAGTCGTAGCACCGGCTCAACGATTCGGGTCTCTCACAACAAATACCCACCACCTATTTTTCCCAATGCTGCGCACGGTTTTCCTACATAATCAAATTTCAAAAAAAAAAAAAAAAAACTCTTTTACTTTGTAAATCACCGCAAACATTTACGAAATGGCTTCATACAGCCATTCATCTTTCGTAGCAACACGGCTACTCATCGATTTCTCCAACCCTTCCCCCTTTCAGGTCAGTAGAGTTCTTCAGTTGATCCATCCTGCAACAGGTGTGGACAGTATCTTCCTCAGCTTCCCAGTCGACCCAAGTCTCGACCTCAAAAAACTAAAACTCCACTACTAGGACTTCAAGACAGCGGACACCATGTCGCAGGCCAGCAGCGAGGACCTCGCCTCCACCCCGTCGTCACCTGGGGCAGACTCAGCAAACGACGACTTACAGTCTCTCAGAGCTTGGACCATCCCCAAGCTTACAGCTGAACTACGGCGCAGGGGAATACCTTTCCCTGCGACTGCTAGGAAAGCTGAGCTTTTCAGCTTGCTATTTCCTCCGCCAGCGGCAGCCCAATCGGGCACCCAGGCATCACTACAGTCAATCTCATCAGCACTCACTCAGCTGCACTCCTTGGTGACCACACTATCGGCAGCAGTCACTGATGTCCAGACAAGAGTGGGAACCCTGGAAGTACATCAAGCTGCACCCTCACCATCTACAGTAACCACCGCCACCCCCATGCCTCTCCTTACAGGTACGCCCGACATCTATACCTACGTCCTCCCCGCACATCTCGTCCCAGCAGGCATCAGGAAGGACATCATGGATGGGAAGGACATTAACTTGGCATCCCTCCTCATTGCAGTACACGACCCAGCCGAAAACAAGTCCTATGCATGGGGAGACGTTTCCGTCGTCCTAAAGGCCAAAGACCATAGGCTTACCCGCAAACTCAATATTGCGGAGTTCGTACTAGCATTTGGCATGTTCAGAGACGTGCTATGCACGGTCAACCCCAACAGGAGAGAGGAGCTGGACCTATACCTACACGCAATAGTAGATCTAGGTTATAAATATGGGGGATGCTCCTTTTATGACTATCACAGGTCATTTTCAGCAAAAGCAGCAGCTAGACTTTCCCAGTTTCAAGTAAAAACCAACTGGAGTACCATCGATACAGAGCTGTTCTGTCGCCATTTCGCTGGCCTACGTTCCCCACTCTGTACCAACTGCCAGTCGTCCACCCATACGGCCAACTGGTGCTCCGAGTCAGGTGGCAGACGCCCCCCCAACCCTCCCTTCTTTCCCAGCGTCACTCGTCACTCAACGGCATTTACTCAGCCGGCTCAGGCAGACAGATTAGGACGACCCATCCAGGCACTAGGGGGAGCAGCCATATGCAATAACTTCAACTTTGGGGGTTGTAACTTCCCCCACTGCAAACTACTTCATGTCTGTCTCACATGCCACAAAGCTCACCCCAGGTACGCTCGCGCTATGAAACAGCCTAAACCCGAATGACTAAGCCGAGTGCACGTCGGATGGCTCGCGTTTTACCTCGCCTCACACCCAACACCTTCACTAGCAGCCTTTCTCATCCGGGGATTCACGACAGGCTTTCACACCGGACTTATCACACTCCCAAACACAACTCACGAATGCAAAAACCTGCTTTCAGCCGCTACCGACGAGGAAACCATCACCACCCTGCTGCAAACAGAACTAGACCGGGGATACATAATCTGCCCCTTTACACAATCACCTTTTTCTGTATGGTGAGTCAGCCCTATCGGCCTTGTGAAGGGCAAGTTTTCAAATAAACTTTGTTTAGTTTATGATTTGTCCGCGCCTCATTGTTCCCATATACCCAGTTTAAATTCCCTAATACCTTCAGAAGAGTTTACACTTAAATATTCAACGGTAGACTCAGCTATTCAATCCATCATTCTCGCAGGAGCAGGCGCCTGGTTGTCTAAAGCAGACATCTCGTACGCATTCAAATTGTTGCCAATTGATCCGTGCCTATGGCGGTGGCACGGAATCAAATGGAAAGGTCTATACTATTTCGCCACCAAGTTAACGTTTGGCTCCAAAAGCAGCCCGTGGCTATTCGACACTTTCGCTCAGTCTCTTTCCTGGATTCTCTCACAACATGCGTCCTGTCAGAAAGTGATCCACTACTTAGACGACTTCCTACTCATAGAGAAACCCAACGAGCCCCCAGTTGATCTAAACAGCCTCAGAACAATCTTTCATAATCTTAACGTACCTTTAGCGGATAAGAAGGTAGAAGGCCCGGCACAGATCGTCACCTTCTTGGGTATCATACTCAACACTCACACCATGCAAGCTAGTCTGCCTCCCGACAAATTGACCCGCATCAGGACAGTCATCCACATATTTACTAATACGCAAGGCTGCACAAAAAAGCAACTGCAATCCCTCCTTGGCATGCTGAACTTTGCCATAAGGATCATCCCTCAAGGGCGATCCTTCGTCTCACGTCTCCTGGTGTTCCTTTCCCAGGTACAAGACCCCGACCTAATATTTAAACTAGACAAGGCAGCCGTAGCTGACCTAGCCATGTGGGAAGATTTTCTAACAAACTGGAACGGCATTTCGATGTTTATCCCATCAGC
Organism: Lithobates clamitans; assembly: GCA_037952925.1. NCBI lineage: Eukaryota > Metazoa > Chordata > Amphibia > Anura > Ranidae > Lithobates > Lithobates clamitans. Next base: position 401,325 of record JBBGZY010000570.1, read on the forward strand.
GTCTCCCACTTCACCCCAAATAATCACGGACGCCGCAGCCTCCACAGGTTTTTTCAGCTATTTTTGGCCACCACTGGTTCGCAGCACCATGGCCGCCAGAAATACTCTCGATCCCCGGGTTCAGTCAATCCTCCTTGATGTTCGAGATTTACCCCATTGTTGCAGCAGCCCACGTCTGGGGCAACAACTGGGTAGGACAAACAGTGACATTTTCCACAGATAATCTAGCCACAGCCTCTATTATAAACAAAGGTCGCTCCAAGTCCTTGGCCATCATGTCCTTCCTACGCAGGCTGGTGCAACTCTCACTACAGCACCAATTTAATGTCCTCTGTGTTCATATCCCCGGTAAATGCAACACTTCGGCCGACGCGCTATCTCGCTTTAACTACACAACCTTCTTTTCGCAGGAACCTGGAGCCGACCCGACCATGTCTGCTATCCCACATTGGTCACAGCTAACCCTGGATTGAAGCGACATCTTCATGACGCCACTAGTCTGATTAACCAGTCACTATCTCACAATACCCTGAAAGGCTACCATGCTGCCTGGAAAATCTATCACAGGTTTCTAGAGGCTAACCCCGGGGCTATACCAGGAGATCTCCATCATATCCTGGCCTTCATTTCATACTGCCACACTCAGCTAAAGTTATCCTACAACACTATCAGACTCTACCTAGCTGGCATCCAGCATTTCACCTCTTTTCTAGATCCTAACAAACCATCTTTGTTCGCTACCCATGCGGTCAAGGCCATCCTCCGAGGCATCCACAAGCAGAAACCCCAAGTTAGCGGTAAACGCTTACCAGTCACCAGTGCCATGTTTCGAGACATGTCCACCATACTCTCACGCTCACCTTTCGGTTTTTTGCCCAGCTTGGTCATCCAAGCTGCCATCTACCTGGCATTTTATGGCTTTCTACGACCCAGCGAATTCACAGTCAGCAGCACCAGTCATAGGGCCTTACGCAGACGCCACCTCAGGCGTCACCACAGCCACTTCATGATACACCTCGAGGTATCCAAAACACAACAGTCCGGTCCAGGAGTTGACATCAAGCTCTTCAGAACGCACAACGCCTGGTGCCCCGTAGCCATCCTAGATAGTCTATTAGCCCATTTACTTGATCCCTCGCAGGACAGCCCATTGCTGCCGTTCCCGATCAGCCCGCTTAGTACCAACCAGTTCACTACTCACGTCAGGATCCTTCTGCGCAACTTAGGCCTTGACCCCAACCGTTATTCTGGACATTCTTTCTGTATTGGAGCAGCATCAGCAGCCTCACGAAACGGAGTCCCGGACCACGTGATCAGGAAAATGGGAAGGTGGAAATCCACCTGCTTTGCTCGCTATATTCCCAATCCACAAGTAGAAATGTCACGAGCCTTTTGCAAGCTCGCTCTGTAAGAAGACCATAAACTTAAATAAAACATTACCTCCCTAAACCAAGTCTTTTTGCGCCCTTCTCTGGCATACCGCCCAGCAGATCTGGGTTTACCATACAGCAGGCCAGGGCACACTTCAGGTCTATTTATGTTGTTAGTCTTGTGACGTGTTTATGTGTTTCATATCTATCAGGACGGAGGGCTCCGACCATAAATAGGAAGGCCGGTTTACCGGCCTGAAATTATGGGAGGAGCCCGGAGGGTATATAGCCAGACCATCCACAATGGTCTGTGTCAGTTCCAGTGCGCGGTACCCACCCACCCATTCCCCTTCTCAAGGCACTTCTCTTCAAACAATTTCTCTTCAGAAATATCCATTACTTTCTTAAGGTATGCGCCCTTCTCTGGCATACCGCCCAGCAGATCTGGGTTTACCATACAGCAGGCCAGGGCACACTTCAGGTCTATTTATGTTGTTAGTCTTGTGACGTGTTTATGTGTTTCATATCTATCAGGACGGAGGGCTCCGACCATAAATATATATATATATATATATATATATATATATATATATATATATATATATATATATATATATATATTGTGGCAGAGCAAGGCTCTGTCCCTATGAAAATGGGGTTAAAGTGGACACAGAGTCTGCATGTTGGCTGAGTGCAGAGCTACAGAGTGTAAATTTGAAATGGAGAAAACTGCTCTGGCAGTTTTCTCCAGGTTTTGCTAGTTCCTTATGGGGCTCTGTAGTTTGGAGATCCTTCAGAGTCTTGGGTGGGACGGGATCTCCAACCCTGTGTCCGGGTCTTGTGGACAGCCAGCAGGGTGTGTGCCCAGGTGCACACAGCCCATATAACGAGGGGCTAGTGAGGGTGGAGGAAGGTGAAGTTGGAGCAGTGGCTGCTAGTAACTGTCTCTGTGTGAGAATAGATGCTGTGTGCGTTGAAGGGCTTCAAAGCTATGTGCGTCCAAGGAGCCAGATGCTGTGTGCGTTGAAGGGCTTCAAAGCTGTGTGCGTCCAGGGAGCCAGAAGCTGTGTGCATTGAAGGGCTGTAAAGCTGTGTGCGTCAAAGGAGCCAGAAGCTGTGTGCATTGAAGCTCTTGAAACTGTGTGTGACCAAGGAGCCTAAGACTGTGTGCATCCAAGCAGCTTGTTTGAGGGGCCTGTTCCCTATAGCAGCAATACTGCTGAAGAGTAGCCAGGTGGGCTAGCATTTTCATTTGGATTTTGTGTGTTTAATTGAAGCTTGGACCCCTGCGTGGGATTCCTGGATGGACTTTTGTTTTGTTTTTTCCTTTAATAAACGTGGGCTACCAGGCCCTTAACTATAAATGCCTCTCTGATGTGGACTCACTGCACCAAAACGCATCTATCCACTTGAGCTGAACAATCCCCAATGTCACAATATATATATATATATATATATACTGTATCCAGTTTAGCTAGATCTCTCTGCAGACCGTTCCTGTTTTTCTGTTCCTAATATACTACAGGCAGGCAGTTCATTCAGTTAGCTGCAGTATATTCAGTACTGTATCCTGTGCGGCTAGATCTTGCTGCAGACCGTTCCTGTTGTTCTCTTCCTAATATACTACAGGCAGGCAGTTCATTCAGTTAGCTGCAGTATATTCAGTACTGTATCCTGTGCATCTAGATCTCGCTGCAGACCGTTCCTGTTGTTCTCTTCCTAATATACTACAGGCAAGCAGTTCATTCAGTTAGCTGCAGTATATTCAGTACTGTATCCTGTGCAGCTAGATCTCGCTGCAGACAATTCCTGTTGTTCTCTTCCTAATATACTACAGGCAGGCAGTTCATTCAGTTAGCTGCAGTATATTCAGTACTGTATCCTGTGCAACTAGATCTCGTGCAGACCGTTCCTGTTGTTCTCTTCCTAATATACTACAGGCAAGCAGTTCATTCAGTTAGCTGCAGTATATTCAGTACTGTATCCTGTGCAGCTAGATCTCACTGAAGAACGTTCCTGTTGTTCTGTTCCTAATATACTACAGGCAGGCAGTTCATTCAGTTAGCTGCAGTATATTCAGTACTGTATCCTGTGCAGCTCGATCTCGCTGCAGACCGTTCCTGTTGTTCTCTTGCTAATATACTACAGGCAGGCAGTTCATACAGTTAGCTGCAGTATATTCAGTACTGTATGCTGTGCACCTAGATCTCACTGCAGACCATTCCTGTTGTTCTGTTCCTAATATACTACAGGCAGGCAGTTCATTCAGTTAGCTGCAGTATATTCAGTAATGTATCCCATGCAGCTAGATCTCGCTGCAGACCGTTCCTGTTGTTCTCTTCCTAATATACTACAGGCAGGCAATTCATTCAGTTGGCTGCAGTATATTCAGCACTGTATCCTGTGCAGCTAGATCTCGCTGCAGACCGTTCCTGTTGTTCTCTTCCTAATATACTACAGCCAGGCAGTTGATTCAGTTAGCTGCAGTATATTCAGTATATATATGTACATCCCAGCTTTGTGCAGCTACATCTCACTGCAGGCCATTCCTGGTGTACCTATTCAAATACATTACAAATACATCCAATACAGTATGTCTGGAAGGCCAACAGGGAGAGGCAGATGCTCACAGGCCACTAAAAGAGGGCAAGCAGGCTCTGTGTTTACAGCCAACATTGCTGGTCGTGGACATGGTGCCCCACGGCCAACACATGTCCATGGGGCATGCTTGTCCTTTTTTTCGGCAGCTGGCCGTGTTGAGCCACAACATGCAGAAGAGTTGGTAGAGTGGATAACCAAGCCGTCCTCATCCTCCTCATCCTCTGTCACCCAGGCTCAGAGTACTTTGGCTGCCAATGCAGCAGCCAAAGTGGCCTCTTCCATCGGCTCAATGTCAACAGTCACTCCTTCCTTAACCCCACCATCATGCCCTGAGGAGTCCCCCGAATTGTTCGACTCCGATGATGGTACCCAGATTGAGGAAGGCAGTAACGTGAGCCCAGAGAGAGGGGGCGCCCAAGCTGCTGGCTCCACGCGTTTTTCCAAAAGTTCTTTAGTGTGGTCCTTTTTTGAGACGTGTGCAGCAGATCACACCGTTGCTGTTTGCAACATATGTCTGAAGCGTATCAAGCATGGCCAAAACAGCAGCCGCTTGGGCACCACATGCTTGACCAGACAAATGTTGAACTCCCATGCAGTCCGTTGGCAAGCGTACTTATAAGACCCACACCAAAGAACAAGGCAGACCTCTCCTTGCTCCTCATCAGCTGGGATCTCCAACCCCACTATACCTTCAGTTCTCTCAGAAACCTGCACTGAGAGGAATGAAGGTGTAGAATTAGGTGTGCCAAGTACTTGCGGGCAATCTGCTATCGCTACACCAACGTCCGAATGTAGCAGGCAAATTTCCCTATCCCAGTTGCTAAAAAGACAAAAGAAATTCAGTCCCAGCCATCCACATGCCCAGCGGCTGAATGCAAGCTTGGCTAAATTGCTAGCACTCCAACTGCTTCCTTTTCAGCTGGTAGACTCTGCCCGCTTTTGTGAATTTGTAGAATGTGCAGTACCTCAGTGGCAGGTTCCCAAACGCCACTTTTTTTCACAGAAGGCGATTCCGGCTCTCTACCGGCATGTGGAAGGCAATGTCTTGGCCTTGCTGGACGGGGCGGTCAGTGGTAAGGTGCATATTACCGCTGCCTCGTGGTCCAGCAGGCATGGACAGGGACATTACCTATCTTTCACGGTGCACTGGGTGACCCTGCTGGCAGCTGGGAAGGATGCAGGACAGGGTGCAGTATTGTTGGAGCTTGTTCCACCACCACGCCTCCAAAATGCTACTAGTGGTGATTTTGACACACCTCTCTCCTCCACCCCTCCTTTTCTTCTTCCTCCATGGCCTTTTAATCTATAGATTTGTCCTTGGAACCAGCGGTACTCCGTAGGCATTCAAGGGGCTATGCAAGCACTCAGGCAAAAAGATGCCATGCGGTGCTTGAGCTGGTGTGCTTAGGGGACAGGAGCCACACTGGGGCAGAGATTCTGTCAGCTCTGAAGGGGCATACTCAGAGGTGGTTGACGCCACGCCAGCTTCATGCAGGAATGGTGGTTTGTGACAATGGCACCAACCTCCTCTCTGCCCTCCTACAGGGATACTTCACCCATGTTCCCTGTTTGGCTCACATCCTTAATTTGGTGGTGCAGCAGTTCTTGTGCAGGTACCCCGGGCTTACAGGATCTCCTGAGGCAGGCCAGGAAAGTCTGTGTGCTTTTCCGCCGGTCATATAATGCCAGTGCTCGGCTGGCTGACCTCCAAAAGGAATGCAACCTGCCCAAGAACCACCTAATCTGTGACATGCCCACGAGATGGAACTTAACGTTGGCCATGCTGCAGCGGCTGCACATGCAGCAGAGGGCCATCAATGAGTACCTGTGCGACTATGACACCAGGACAGGGTCAGGGGAGCTTGGCTTTTTTTCGCCACACCAGTGGCTCATGATCAAGGATGCATGCACTGTCCTGTCACCATTTGAGGAGGCCATCGTTTACAGTCCCCAGAGACCCATGGACTTGTACTTGGCTGGGAGCAGGTGGCTGCGGATCAGGTCTTCCTTAGTGACCCAGAGGACTCCGGACTGAATGCCTCAGCAAACCTACGCTGCATGGCCTCCCTGATCCTGCAAGGCCTGCAAAAGGACCCTTGGATTTGTGGTATAAAGGAGAGGGATCAGTACTGGCTGGTAACCCTCCTTGATCCACGTTACAAGGGTAAGGTTGCAGAACTTATCCAGCCATCGCAGAGGGAGCAGAGGATGAAACATCTTCGGGTGGCATTGCAGAAAGGTTTGTGCAACGCGTTTCCAGAGCCTGGGAGGTTACAAATTCCTGGTCCTGGACAACGTGTTGTTGAGGCTTCGGTCAGTCACAGAAGGAGCGGTGGAAAAGGTGGCCGTCTGACCGAGGCGTTCAGACAATTTTTTAGTCCGCAGCCCCAAGGTCTGATCGGTTCCAGCAACCATTGCCAGCGTCTGATTTACATGGTGCAGGAATACCTAGGGGCAAGATCAGACTTGGCGACCTTTCCAACCGAAAATCCTCTGGGTTACTGGGTTTTGATGATGATTATTATGCAAGTGAAGGCGCAAAAAAACGGAAACCTCATGATACCATTGTGTCAGTGACAGGCTAAAAAATAAAAAATAAAATTGATATAGTCCACAGAGTCTATGTAAACACAGGCAAAATGGTATATGGAAAAGTCCACACAGAGGGCTGCCTTCCAGAGAGAGCTGAAACCAGGCTCCTGAATCTGCAGAAAAGAACACAAGGGAGGGGGAGGCGCCTCTAAGTGCAGTATTAAAACAAATTTATTTAAAAGATCACTATACAAGCAACTCACATTTAGTAGGGTAAAAAACGGCATATAATGTGGTAAAATCCATGGAAGGAGTCCATCAGGTCGGTCACGGAAGTCCCTGCTGCCTGCTATGCGTTCAGCTTTGTTGAAACACCGCTCGAGCCGACCGCGGTGATGTTGGATTCCAAAGCGAGGCCTGGGACGCTGGTGGAGGGCAGGCGCGGAGCTGTGACGTCACTGGAATGCGACGCGTTTCATGAGCGTACGGGCTACGATGACACGGTAGCTGCGCTCTTTCATCAAGCTACACATGGATAGTGAGAGCGGTTTAAGAAGGGGTAGGGGGAGGGAAGAGGAGAAGGGGGGGAGGGGAAAAGAGGAGAAAACAAAAAGCTAGATTGGAGAGGTGGAAAGTGATGGATATATGAGAACACTCTCTGGGAAATAAAAGGAAATTTTCAAAGCTAAGGAACAATCTCAATTATAGCAAATTAACAGATAATAGATGTTATTATTAGAAATTCCCATGTAAAAAACAATATGAAAAATATTATTATTTTAAGGTGATAATGACAAATGATGAAAATATGTAGATAGTAGAAATTATGCTAGTGAAAATAATGAAGTAGTATATGAGGTGGATAATTGGGCTATTGGCTAAAAAATTAATTAAATAATTAATCAATAGGAGAGGTCTCAATAATGTAATCAGAGATATTGGTATATATGTATGCATATACGCACATACACACCAATGTATATCTGATCGTAAACACACACACCCACCCACGGTCACCTCTGTTGTAGAGCCCCTACAACCTATGTGAGTGGGGATCTGGGGCCCTCTTATGTAAAGGGACCGATACATGTATGTGGGTCCAATATATTTGGAATTACAAATGCTGTATTGGAGGTTTTGGATGTATTGTGAGAACGTATGACCTATAGAAAATGACATGATTATCACTTGAGACCACCAATACATTGAGTTGATAAATGTAGCAGGGGTAAACAGTATATGGTTTATAGAATGGTAGCAATTTCAATACTTTCATTGATTCCTCCTGGCGAGAGTACATCTAAGGAGTAAATCCAAAAGGTCTCGCGTGCACAGAGCTTCTTGAACCTCTCAGCCGATGGGAGGGACCTCGGGATCTGCTCGATAACCCATACCTCAAGGCCGTCTGTGGAACCTTGGTGGGCTGAGGCAAAATGTTTTGGAACACTATGAGGATCTGTTCCACCCTCTATGAGCCTTCTATGTTTGCCGAATCTTCGTCTTAGGGCTCTAATTGTCTGGCCCACATACATTAGGCCACATGGACACTTTAGGCCGTAAATGACGAAGTCAGACGAACAGTTTGAGAATTCTTTTAACATGTAGGTCTTGCCTTTAGTAGTGAAGGATTTTCGTCCATGTTGGACAAAATTACAGGTCTTACATAAGGCCTTACGGCATTGGTACATACCCACCAGGGGGATCAATGTGAGTGCCGGTGGTGGGGTTGAAATGGATTTGAACTTGCTGGGTGCAATCTTATTCTTAAGATTGGGGGCCCTGCGATAGATCACCTTGGGACGGGGTGGAAGTAATGTTTTTAAATGAGGGTCTTGATGTAGAATACCCCAGTGTTTTTCTAGGATCTTCTCCATACCTTTATGCTTGTTATGAAAGGTGGTTATAAACCTACTGGAGCCCTCATATGTAGGTTGATTAATTTTTGGTTTAGATGGTTTACCATGCAGGTAATGTTTGAAAGCGTCTTCCACTAGGGTTTTGGGGTATTTTTTGTCATGGAACTTTCTTTTGAGAGTTTTACTTAATTCAACATAATCTGCATCCTTAGTGTAGTTCTGCCGGAGGTGGCAGAACTGTCCTTTGGGAATATTTGTGACCCATTTTGGAAGATGACAGCTTTCAAAGTGCAAATAAGAGTTACCTGCTGTGGGTTTAGTGTAATTTTTTGAAGTGATAATGGGGCCATCATGTCCCAATTCTAAATCTAGGAAAGCAATAGTGGCTGAATCAGTGGCTGACGTAAAAGACAGCCCATAGGGATTGGTGTTACAATGTTGGACAAAAGGAGTTATCAGGCCAGTATCACCATCCCAGATGATAATTAGGTCGTCAATGTATCTTCCAAAAAATATGATGTTGGCCGTAAAGGGGTTGTTATTGAAAATGAAATTGTTTTCCCATAGACCCATCGCCAGGTTTGCGTAAGAGGGAGCGAAATTTGCCCCCATTGCTGTACCTTGTATCTGTTGATAGTATTCTTCGTTAAAGGAGAAGTAGTCATGTGTCAAGCAAAATCTTGTTGCCTCCACTATAAAGCCTGCCTGGTGCATGTTGATAAGGGGTTCTGTGGACAAAAATTGTTCTAATGCCATCAGCCCAAAGTCATGTGGAATAGAGGTGTATAGCGAACACACATCCAATGAGAGCCAGACATAAGTGGATTCCCACTTATATAAGGATAACATTTCCAAGAGGTGAGTACCATCTCGGATATATGATGGTAATTGGGCAAAAATGGTCTATATATAGACTGAAGCCCGTGGTGACACTGTCCATGGCTGCCACGATAGGTCTGCCTGGGGGATTCTCTAAGATTTTGTGGATCTTCGGCAGGTGGTAAAAGTACAGTACTTGGTAGAAAGTTTTTTGCAAGAAAGACTTCTCAACTTTGGTAATAATGCCCTCTGAAAGAGCAGTGGAGATCAATTGGTCAGCTTCCCTGGCATATTCGGTTGTGGGGTCCCTGGGGAGTTTGACATATGTCGTAGTGTCAGAAAGTAACCTGAGGTAAATATCGTAGGTATCGATGAGGTAAATATATAGGGCAGGAGACACCATGCTGGAGAGGTTATTGAAGGGCAAATATGTATGAAGGACATAAAATAATAATTGCATAAAAATCCAGCATGCATGAGAACAAAGGGGACATTCACAGCATATTACAATCATGGTAATTAGGGAATGAGGAAAGAAATACAATATATTAGCAAACATTCAATACAATAAAATGTGATATAAAAGGATAAAAATCTTACCTTCATATACTCCTTCTGAAGGACCTGGATGATGGCAGAACAGGTCTCTGGGATAATGATCCCCAGAGCCTGGGGGGAGATGCCTGTCGAGAACCTGAGGTCCTGCAGGCTTCTCCCTGTGGCCAAATACCGCAAGGTAGCGACCAACCTCTGCTCCGGAGTGATGGCTTGCCTCATGCAGGTATCCTGCCTGCTGATATAGGGGGTCAGCGAAGCCAACAAACGGTGAAATACGGGGTCCGTCATCCGGAGAAAGTTCCTGAAATCATCAGGATTATTCTCACGGATCTCACGGAGCAAAGGCATATGACAGAACTGGTCACGCTGAAGCAACCAATTCTTGGTCCATGAACTCCTCCTCACCCTGTTCATGGACTGGACTTGTGTCAAGGTCAGGACCCCAACACCAAGCCCCCGCACAGCACGAACTCTACGAGGAGTACGCATACGAAACATGGCTAGAAAACGGTCAGCTGCTCAGAACGAAGTAACAGAACGCACTGAAGAACAGCAAGGCCTGTGAAGAGCGACCTGAAAAACAGCAACGAGCAGGCAAGATCACACAGAAAACTCTGATACGAACTGACTGCACGCACTGAAGAGCAGATACAAACCCACAAGCACAAACTGAACGTCAGAAAACGATCTGAAAGCCACGAGTCTGAAAAAGCGCGAATCGTCTCTCACCAAACTTTTACTAACACGAGATTAGCAAAAGGAGCCCAAAGGGTGCCGCGCTTGGTTCTGAACCGGCCTTTTCTAGTCTCGTCGTACATGGTGTACGTGACCGCGTGGTTGCCGATCGGAAATTCCGACAACTTTGTGCGACCGTGTGTAGGCAAAACAAGTTTGAGCCAACATCCGTCGGAAAAAATCCTAGGATTTTGTTGTCGGAATGTCCGAACAAAGTCCGACCGTGTGTACGCCCTATTAGTCTGTAGGGATCAACATTGAGTTTGCCCACCGTTTTCAGCTTTAACAGCTTCAACTCCTCTGGGAGGGCTGTCCACAAAGGTTTAGGAGTGTGTCCATGGGAATGTTTGACCATTCTTACAGAAGCGCATTTGTGAGGTCAGGTACTGATGTGAACGAGAAGGTATGGCTCGCAATCTGCACTCAAGTTCCTCCACCCCAAACTCGCTCATCCATGTCTTTATGGACCTTGCTTTGTGCACTGGTCCTAGTCATTTGGTGGAGAGGGAATTATGGTGTGGGTCATTTTTCAGGGGTTGAGCTTGGCCCCTTAGTTCCAGTGAAGGGAACTCTTAAGGTGTCATCATACAAGACATTTTGGACAATTTCTTTGTGGGAACCGTTTGGGGTTGGCCCTTCCTGTTCCAACATGACTGTGCACCAGTGCACAAAGCAAGGTCCATAAAGACATGGATGAGCAAGTTTGGGGTGGAGGAAATTGACTGGCCTGCACAAAATCCTGACCTCAATTCAATAGAACACCTTTGGGATAAATTAGAGCGCAGACTGCGAGCCAGGCCTTCTCGTCCACATCAGTGCCTGACTTCACAAATGTGCTTCTGGAAGAATGGTCAAACATTCCCATAGACACACTCCTAAACCTTGTGGACAGCCTTCCCATAAGACTTTATAGGCACACCAGTACAAAAAATATTTTAAAATATATTATCTTTTATTTCAACATTGTTAAAAACAGCATGTACATACATAATTAACTAAAATCCCATGCTAACAATTAGCCTAAATAGCACTCATACAACCAATTATACCAACGTTGCCATATATGAAAATACAAAGTATCTTAAATTAAATATTAGATACTCCAATAGATTTATGCGGTTTGTGGTTGAGGTGTGTATTAGGTTGCTTTACATGTTGCGCACGTCAGCGCTTCTTCAGGAGCTTGAGAATCTGACATATATAAAACAGACAATGAGTTTAACATCTATTAAAACAAAATAAACAACAAAAATAATTGGTAATTAGTATGCTAATTGTCCATAAAGCACCACATGAGTAGCCAAAGCACACTGCGGCCCAGCTAGTAGTATAATGTTATATACGCCCCCACAACCAGGTTGTACTTCTTTGCAGCTGGGCTGCAGTGTGCTTTGACTACTCATGTGTTGCTTTAGGGACAATCAGTATACTAATTACCAGTTATATTTTCTTTATATGCCAAACAATTTCCAATTCAGTTAGGACATTGGCACGCATTTACCCATGTAGCCACAGTGCCATCCTGTGGTGATACAACATATTTGTTTTCAAACAACTCAATATTAAACCCTATGGACTAAGACTGGGATGCCATTAATGTTTATGTGCGTGTAAAGGCAGGTGTCCCAATACTTTTGGTAATATAGTGTATCTATTAAGAGTAGATTGCATTGTTGAGAAGAAGGAGTTTGGCAAAGGAATGGGTAACATTTTGAATAGATAAAATAATTGTGGGTGCACTTCCATCTTGAAGGCTGCCTGCTTTCCGGACCAGGACAACTCATACTTTGCCAGATTGTCCATCTTGGGGAGGAAAGACTGCAGAGGGGGTGGGGGGTTTAATTTTCCTTAACCAGCTCAGACACTCTAGGAGTAAGGGTTATACCGAGGTAAGAGGTTCCCTTCTCCTTAAAGATATACAGAAATCTTTGGCTGAGGTCCTGTCTGGTTTCAGAAGAGACCCCCAAATCTAAAATATACAATTTAGTCTTGTTGACTTTGTAGTAAGATACTCTATTAAAGAGTTGTAAAGCTTGGTGTACCATAGCCAATGATGTTTTAACATCTGTAAGCATCATGATTATGTCATCAGCAAAAAGACAGATGGTGTGTATTCTTTTTTTGACCCTAAGCCCCTGAATGTGAGGATGGGAGTGACTGTATGCGGCCAGAGGTTTCATTAATAGATTAAAAATAAGCGGGATAGGGGACGCCCCTGGCGGGTCCCATTGGTTATGGTAAACGGGGTAGAAATTCCATCTGTCCAATATACACTTGGACAGATGGCGTTGTATACAATACCATGAGAGTCAAGAAAATCTGGCCTGCGAATCCAAACTTGGTTAGAACCTGTGCCAAATAGACCCAGTGTATTCTAATAACCACCTTCTCTGTACCCAAGGCTAGGAGCAGAAAAAGCATTCTTGTTTTATTGGCCAGGTGTATAATGTTGACAAGCATCTTGTGGCGTCAGCCAGCTAGCGGCCTTTCATGAATCCAGATTGATCTAAGTGAATAAAGGAAGGTAATAAGTCTACCAGTCTGTTAGCTATTCATTTAGCATAGATTTTCAAATCGTTGTTCAACAATGAGATAGATCGGTAGTTTGGCAGTGTGTTAGGTTCTGTCAGAGTCCTGGATGTGAGGCCGGATTGCAGAGGGGGCGCCCCTTGCGGCTAAGTGCAGCGTAACCCTGGGAGTGAGACAGGGAGTATGGTGCCCGAAGGTGCATGGGTTGCCAGAGCGCTGTTGCTGAGTAGCAGATAGCAGGGAGCTGCTGGGGTGCGCTGGTAAGGTTGAAGGGCAACCGTGCAAGGAGGGATTCCAGGTATGGAGCCGTGGAGCAACCAGGAGTGGAGTCAGAGCCAGGCCAATTGTCATTCAGCACAGGAATCAATCCAAGGTGAGGTACAGCAGGATAATCAGGAACAGAGAAGGTAGCTGAGCCGGGGGTCAAACACAGGAGGACGATCAAGGTACAGATGCGGAGCCGAAGAATAGTCAGGTCCAAGTTGGGGTCAATGCAGGCGGAATACTGGAGCAGTCAGGCAAGCCGAGTAGTAACAGGAAGCAGATATCACAACAGGAACAAGGAACACAGGAAGCTGATGATAATTCAGCAACCAGCATGCACCAGCAACAAGGAACACAGGAAGCTGATGATAATTCAGCAACCAGCATGCACCAGCAGCAGGCTTAAATAGGCAGAAGGGCGCCACCACGAGGAATACTGGCAGAATTACCCGTCCTACGGTTATCACCCTGACAGGTTCCTTCCCTGGCTTTGGTAGTGCAACTATTAATGCTCTAAGCATTTTAGAGGGGAAAGAGAAGGAGGTGGCAGCATGGTTAAAAACCTTTACTAGATGTGGAGTGAGTGCAGTTTTACATGATTTAACGTATTCCCCTGTAAAGCCATCCAGCCCAGGTGACGTATTATTGGGCAAAGAGTCAATAGTGCAGGAAACTTTGGCTTCAATAAAGGGAGAGTTAAGTTTATCCAATTGTTCCCCTGTTAGACGTGGGAATTTGACCTTGTCCAAGATGTCAGAAATCATGTGAGTCCTGGGTTAGATGGTATTTGGATCTTGCTGGAGGTTATAGAGGGAACTGTAGTAATGGCTAAATGCATGAGCAATTGCCAGAGGATGTAACAGTTTGTCCTGGCTAGCAGGGTGCAAGATATATGGGATTTTGGTATTGTATCTATGACCTCTAAGCCGATTAGCCAATACAGTAGTTTCTCAGCCCTATTGCCACCTGCATAATAAGACATTTTAAGCCTTTTTAGAGGCTTTTTAGAAATCATTCAAAATGATTAGACGAAGATCATAACGGAGCTTCATTAGTTGAAATACATTGGGAGGTGTTAGTTTTGTTGTGGGTCTCTAAATCGCTAATTTTGGAAACAGTTTCTTGGATAAGTTGCCACCTCTGCTTCTTGGCTCTTGCTCCCAATTTAATGAGGAGACCATACATATACACCTTCTGGTGTAAATCACACAAGGATCCACAACAGACTTTACATTACAGTCAAAAAAAGTAAGTAAGAGTAAATCTTTTGTATGCGTAGACTTGGAGGAATCTGCCTGGAATAGCTGCAGATTGGATCTCCAAATAAATGAAGGTTTAACATTTGGTGAATCCTCAACCGACAGAGACACTGTGGGGGTTATTTACTAAAGGCAAATCCACTTTGCACTTGGAAGTGCAGTCACTGTAGATCTGAGGGGGACATGCAAGGAAAATAAAAAACAGCATTTTAGCTTGCACATGATTGGATGATAAAATCAGCAGAGCTTCCCTCATTTCAGATCTCCCCCTCAGCTCTACAGCGACTGCACTTCAAAGTGCACTTGTAGTGCAGAGTGTATTTGCCTTTAGTAAATCAACCCCTGAGGCATGATCCAACCATGTAATAGTGTTGATCACTGAGAATTTGATTTTGGGTAACAGCCATTTATCAGTAAGAAATAAATCAAGTCTTGTATAGGTCGCGGGGGAAAAAAAAAATTAGTCTCTGTCTGTGGCATGGAGGCCTCTCCAAGTGTCGTAGAGTTCATATGTATGCAGCAATGGTTGTAATGATTTTTGAAATCTGTTGGAGTGTGTAGTAAAGTCCAGCTTGGGGTCGGGTGGGAGCAAAAAAATCCCCACAAAGCAGCAAATAACCTTGCTGGACCTGCCGGATTTTCTTAAGGACTGGATGTAGGAAGCAGGACTGATGCTTATAAGGCGTGTAGATATTAAGTGGTAGAATTGATGTCACATATCAAAATGAGGTAACGGTCCTGAGGATCTGCGAGCTCTCTGTGTAGAGTAAAAGCAACTGTATCTCTTATGGCAGTCAGGACACCTCTCTTTTTTGCATCTGCATTTGCTGAGAAGATATGTGGAAACTTGGGGTTAGAGCCAGTGGCATCACTAGAGGGGTGCAGACCGCACTCGGGTGACACTCATAAAAGGGGTGACACCTATGGGCAGCGATACCGCTAACACACCACTACTTATACTGACCTGCATTTCTCACCGACTGTTTCCCTGTCTCACAAAGCCACGTGAACTGAAGCCGCCTCCCCCTCCTCTCTGTTTACATCTACACAACTGCTGTGCATGTGCTGTGCTCATATGAGGTATGTACATTATAATGTAGATGGACAGAAGAGGGAGACAGTAACCAGGAAGAGTGCAAGTAAAAAAAAAAAAGCTAGAGGAATGATTGTGTGTGTGTTTAAGAGGACATGTGCTGGAGGGGAGCTTTGGGAGGGGAGAGGAAGATCCTATGCTAGAAGTGGGGGTTGGATTTCAAAGAAGAACAGAAGCCCTCTCCCCTCCAAAAGTGCCCCCAGCACATATGTGACTCCCCACCTCTCTACTAGAACAAGTGCAGAGAGGGGTCTGCACTGAAGGGGGTCTTCACTTAGGCGATTCAGTATGCATGTGCAGCGCTATACAAATCATTCATTCATTCATTCACTGATGGAGCGGGGTGTCTGTACTGATGAGAGGGCTCTGTACTGAGGGGGAGGGGGTCTATACTGATGGAGTGGGGTCTGTACTGAGGGAAGGGGGTCTGTATTGAGGGAAGGGGTTGTCTGTACTGAGGGAAGGGGGTGTCTGTACTGATGAGTGGGGTCTATACTGAGGGAGGGGGGTCTATACTGATGAGAGGGGTCCAAGGAACCAAGCAGCTCCACACAAACCAGCATGGACAGTGAAACAGGAAGTTATGTCACCGGCGTCTGATTGGACCTAGACAGGGCTGGAATCTTGTCAACCAGGGCTGCAGTGATGAAAGGCTACGCGCTCGGAGCTGACTGCTCCTTCTATTGGCCTCTGGCCAATAGAAGGAGCAGTGTGGAAGTGCCATGTGGAATGCCAGGACTGCGCTTTACTTTGACGAGCATGCATCTTCTATCATCTTGTAAGTGTTTTTAATCGTATTCTATTAAAGTCATCATTTTGATACTACACTCGGGTCGGCGCCTCCCCTCCCTGTTTTTTCCTTACATGTCTTGCAGAGTTCTGGACACACGCTAAAGGATGGCTGCCTTCCTTTTTAACCCTTAATACCCATTTCTATGGATACATCACCGTTCAGCTATTACAGCCACAGACTATACCCCTAAGGATTACTCCATATGGAGCACCAGATAAACACTGACTATACTGCTAACTGTACTGATGAGAGGGGTCTGTACTAAGTGAGGAGGGTTTATACTGGTGAGAGGGGTCTGTACTGAGAGAGGTGGGTCTGTACTGATGAGAGGGGTATTTACTGATGAAGAGTGGTCTGTACTGAGCAAGGGGGTCTGTACTGATTAGAGGGATCTGTACTGAGGGGGGGTCTATACTGATGAGAGGGGTCTGTACTTAGGGGGGTCTATACTGATGAGAGGGGTCAATACTGAGGGAGGGGGTCTATACTGATGAGAGGGGTCTGTATTGATGGAGAGGGGTCTGCACTGATGAGAGGGGTCTGTACTGAGAGAGGGGGGTCTGTACTGATGAGAGGGGTATTTACTGATGGAGAACGGTCTGTACTGAGCGAGGGGGTCTGTACTGATGAGAGGGGTCTGTACTGAAAGGGGGGGTCTGTACTGATGATGACTGATGATGCAAGACGGAGCTCTCTGTGCAACAGGGATAAAGGTCGCGGCCTACTACGCGGAGTCTTACTTCCAACCTGAGGCCTAAGGGGCCTAGCTCTGTGATTTGATGTCATCCTGGCTGATCCTGTCATCCTGTGATGATCCTGGCGCCAACATTACTTGGATTACCTGTCTGTCGGTGTGGGTGTGCATGGCAAGCTTCACTTCAGAAGACCAAGACAGCTGATCCGCTGCACGAGTGCCACTACATGAGTAACTGTCCAGAAGATATCGGAGCAATTTGGTCGTTGGTGAGAGGGAAAATTGCTTGACCTTTATCTATTCATTGCCACTTTTACAGAGACACTTTGCACAGACATCTTTACCCAAGAACACTTTACTGCATTGCTTGAACACTGTTCTCAGACATCTTTAGATCTTCACCACTAGGAATCTATTGCTTTCATTATACCCAAACGGATTACAGTTAACGAGCTCCAACTAGCCGGCGAAGAACATCAGATCTGCAACGTGGAACTCTTTTGCCATTACTTATAGGAAAGCCCCTATATTATTCTTTGTAGACCCGCATAGGCTGGCTAGATTACATCTTTCTCACTGTGGCAGCATAAGTAGTTAACTGAAACATCCACTAGGAGGTGACCTCTGATTAAAAGGGAGTGCACATACTGTATATGTATATAATATTGTTGTTGCTGAATCAATGTCTTATGTCTTTGAGAGGAATTTGTTTGCTGAGTTGACGCTGTTATCTCGGCTCAGAAGATTTATTACCTCTCTCTTTGAAATAACTTTCCCTTATTTGGTTCAAGTAAAATATTTCAGAACCTAATTATACTGAGCTGTTTGATTATTGCCACTAGGGATGAGCCGAACAGCCCCCCGGTTCGGTCCGCACCAGAACCTGCGAACGGACCGAAAATTTGCACAAACGTTAGAACCCCATTGACGTCTATGGGACTCGAACGTTCAAAATCAAAAGTGCTCATTTTAAAGGCTAATTTGTATGGTATTGTCCTAAAAAGGGTTTGGGGACGCGGGTCCTACCCCAGGGGACATGTATCAATGCAAAAAAAACTTTTAAAAACTGACGTTTTTTCAGGAGTAGTGATTTTAATGATGCTTTAAGTTAAAAAAAGTGAAAAATTCCTTTAAATATCATACCAGGGGGGTGTCTATAGTATGCCTGTAAAGTGGCGCGTGTTTCCCGTGCTTAGAACAGTCCCTGCACAAAATGTCATTTTTAAAGAAAAAAAGTCATTTAAAACTGCTTGCGGCTTTAATGTAATGTCGGGTCCTGGCAATATGGATGAAAATCGGTGAGACAAACAGCATGGGTACCCCCCAGTCCATTAACAGGCCCTTTGGGTCTTGGATGGATATTAAGGGGAACCCCGCACCTAAATTAAAAAAAGGAAAGGCGTGGGGCCACCAGGCCCTATGTACTCTACATACTGTACTGTACTCTACTCTACAGTATACAGGCGGTGCAAACAAGACAGGGACTGTAGGTTTGTTGTTAAGTAGAATCTGTTTGTAATTTTGAACTAGTACATTTTTAACGTGTTTAGCTCCAGCCAAAAAATCTATTTTAAGCTTTGTGGAAAACATAGGGAAGGGTTATCACCCCTGTGACATTTGTTTTGCTGTCTGTGCTCCTCTTCAGAAGATTTCACCTAATTTTTTGTCCCAATGACAAATGTTTTTTTGAAAATGTGGGTTTTTTTGTGAAACAAGGATTGGTGATAAAGCATCAGTGGAAAGGAGAAAGGTTTTTCCCATATTGACTCTTACAGGAGAGAATTTCCCTTCCTAGGGGTAGATTTCATCTCACGTCCTGTTGTCTCCTTCCGTTTGCAAGTAGGAGTCGTTTGTAAGTTGGATGTTTGAAAGTAGGGGCCTGCCCTATATACTCAGCAGAAATTTGGGCCTTAGGTGTTGTTGTGGCCACAACACTGTAAGCCCTTACAGGGCCCTGCTGTGAAATATTAGATCAAGAATTGTAATTACATGCCCCTGTTGAACAGGGGCAGAAAAATTGGGCCTTTGGTGGTGGTGGTGCTAGCGCCACAACACTGTAAGTCCTCACTCGCTCTTGGTGGGCGCAGAACAGGCCCTGCTGTGAAATATTAGATCAAGAATTGTAATTACATGCCTCTGTTGAACAGGGGCTGAAAATTGCGCCTTAGGCACTGGTGCTGGTGCCACAACACTGCAACCCCTCACAGATACTCTAGTTTATTGTCCCAATGACAAATGTTTTTTTGAAAATGTGGGTTTTTTTGTGAAACAAGGATTGGTGATAAAGCATCAGTGGAAAGGAGAAAGGTTTTTCCCATATTAACTCTTACAGGAGAGAATTTCCCTTCCTAGGGGTAGATTTCATCTCACGTCCTGTTGTCTCCTTCCATTTGCAAGTAGGAGTCGTTTGTAAGTTGGATGTTTGAAAGTAGGGGCCTGCCCTATATACTCAGCAGAAATTTGGGCCTTGGGTGTTGTTGTGGCCACAACACTGTAAGCCCTTACAGGGCCCTGCTGTGAAATATTAGATCAAGAATTGTAATTACATGCCCCTGTTGAACAGGGGCTGAAAATTGCGCCTTAGGCACTGGTACTGGTAATACAACACTGCAACCCTTCACAGATACTCTAGTTGGAATGCAGAAACGAGCCCTGCTGCAAAGTATTGCATCAAAAATTGTAATTACATGCCCCTGTGAAACAGGGGCTGAAAAATTGGGCCTTAGGCACTGGTGCTGGTGCCACAACACTGCAACCCCTCACAGATACTCTAGTTGGAACGCAGGAACGAGCCCGGCTCCAAAGTATTGCATCAAAAATTGTAATTACACGCCCCTGTTAAACAGGGGCTAAAAAATTGGGCCTTAGGCACTGGTGGTGGCACCCAGAACCAAAAATGTTCTTACAAGCTATCAGCATGATCATTGAGGAGGAAGAGGATAATTACTCGGGATAGTCACTCAGCATCAGCATAGGCAGTCTTTGAAGGGATCTGAGATTTCAAAAAAAATTATTCAGTTACATCAGCATCAGGTGCTTGGTAGCTGGTGGTGATTCAAGATTGATTCATTTTTATGAAGGTCAGTCGATCGACCGAGTCGGTGGACAGACGCACCCTGTGATCGGTTACAAAGCCTCCAGCAGCACTGAATGTGCGTTCCAAAAGAACGCTGGATGCAGGACAGGTCAGTAGCTCAATTGCATACTGTGCAAGCTCTGGCCAGTGATCCATCCTCAAGACCCAGTAACCCAGAGGATTTTCGGTGTGAAAGGTGTCCAAGTCAGATCTTGCCCCTAGGTATTCCTGCACCATGTAAAACAGACGCTGACGATGGTTGCTGGAACTGATTATACCTTAGGGCTGCGGACCAAAAAATTGTCTGAACGTATCGGTCAGACGGCCACCTTCTCCACCGCTCCTTCTTTGACTGACCGAAGCCTCAGCAACACCTTGTCCAGAAACAGGAGTTTGTAACCTCCCAGTCTCTGGGAACGCGTTGCACAGACCTTTCTGCGAGGCCTCCCGAAGATGTTTCATCCTCTGCTCCCTCTGCGATGGCAAGATAAGGTCCGCAACCTTACCCTTGTAATGTGGATCAAGGAGGGTTGCCAGCCAGTATTGGTCCTTCTTGATACCACGAATACGAATGCTGAGGCATTCGGTCCGGAGTCCTCTGGGTCACTAAGGACGAAATGGTCCACAGCCACCTCCTCCCAGCCACGTACAAGTCCATGTGTTTCTTGGGACTGATCCCTTAAAGACTGCTGCTGATGCTGAGTGCCAAGCTACACCTCCATACTGACACAATCCTCCTCCTCCTCGTCCTCATCCTTGTCTTCTTCCTGTGTGATCGGCGGGCACGCAAGAACACTGTCTGGATAAAGGGGGTCTTGAGAGCTAAGGAAGTCCTCCTCTTCCTGTCTCTGTTCTGCCTCAAGTGCCCTGTCCATTATTCCACGCAGCATGTGCTCCAACAGGTGGACAAGGGGGACAGTGTCACTGATGCATGCACTGTCACTGCTCAACATCCTCGTGGCCTCCTCAAATGGTGACAGGACAGTTCATGCATCCCTGATCATGGCTCACTGGTGTGGGGAAAAAAAAACAAGCTCCCCTGACCCTTTCCTGGTGCCATAGGCACACAGGTACTCATTGAAGGCCCTCTGCTGCGTGTGCAGCCGCTGCAGCATGGCCAATGTTGAGTTCCACCTGGTAGGCATGTCACAGATTAGGCGGTTCTTGGGCAGGTTAAACTCCTTTTGGAGGTCTGCCAGCCGAGCACTGGCATTATATGACCGGCGGAAATGCACACAGACTTTCCTGGCCTGCCTCAGGACATCCTGTAAGCCCGGGTACCTGCCCAAGAACCGCTGCACCACCAAGTTAAGGACGTGAGCCAAACAGGGCACATGGGTCATTTGTCCCTGTCAGAGGGCAGAGAGGAGGTTGGTGCCATTGTCGCAAACCACCATTCCTGCCTTAAGTTGGCGTGGCATCAACCACCTCTGAACCTGCCCCTGCAGAGCTGACAGAACCTTTGCCCCAGTGTGGCTCCTGTCCCCCAAGCACACCAGCTCAAGCACCGCATGGCATCTTTTGGCCTGCGTACTTGCGTAGCCCCTTGAACGGCTATGGAGCACCGCTGGTTCCGAGGACAAAGCACAGGAAGAGGCCATGGAGGAAGAAGAAGAGGAAGGGGTGGAGGAGAGATGTGTGTCACAATCATTAGTAGTGGCATTTTGGAGGCGTGGTGGTGGTGGAACAACCTCCAACACTACTGCACCTTGTCCTGCATCTTTCCCAGCTGCCAGCAGAGTCACCCAATGCGCGGTGAAACTTAGGTAATGTCCCTGTCCATGCCTTCTGGATCATGAGTCAGCGGTAATATGCACCTTACCACTGACCGCCCTGTCCAGCGAGGCCAAGACATTGCCTTCCACATGCCAGTAGAGAGCCAGAATCGCCTTCTGTGAGAAAAAGTGGCGTTTGGGTACCTTCCACTGAGGAACCACACATTCCACAAACTCATGGAAGGGGACAGAGTCTACCAACTGAAAAGGCAGCAGTATGAGAACACCACCAACCTTCTACAGGTAGCTTTAGCTGAACACTGTGCAGAGCTCGCAAAAAACTAACTTGTAGCTTATTTAGCTGCCTGCGGTAGTGATAGGATCAGGAAAACCCCACCAACCTTCTACAGGTAGCTTTAGATGAACACTGTGCAGAGCTCGCACTACACTAACTTGTAGCTTATTTAGCTGCCTGCGGTAGTGATAGGATCAGTTATGCAAAAAAAGGGGGGGAGAAGAGCTATAGGGACTTTAAGGAAGCCCAGACCTGGTGAGGTCACGTATTTCCATCCCTACGGGACTTTAAATGAAATCATGGCCTGGTAAGGTCATATATTTCCATCCCTGACAAGTCAAAAACAAAGGAATTGGGGAAAGTGGGACTTTGAATGAAGCACTTGGTAGCGTATAGATAGTTAGTTAGCTGAACAAGGGAACTTTATTTTGTGTACATAGTTGGTAACCATACATATAGTGTTCATATCAATAAAATAGGTAAGCATTGGGGTACATATAGTCAACCATAATTTGGCAATACATGTGTCTCAAATGCAATCAATGGTACAAGTTCAGGCAAGATAAAAACAAAATGGTACAAATGATGATACAAAGCCGTGAATAAGACCATAACAAAATTCCCAGAGTTCAACCTGAGGTGGGTTAGATAAGGTTAAAATTACGAGGTAATGCCTGCAGGACCTGAGGCCTCACTTTAGCCTATAGAGGTACAATTACATAAGAAGTTGAGATCTGGATGTATTTGAATAAAAAACGCATCAATTAGCTCTACGCGTTTCGTGGCTACTTCGCCACACGTCAGGAGCATGCGTGTAATCCTATGGTGGAAATAATAAAGGAAAAACAAAAAAGCTGTCAATGATGGGGTAGAGTAGAGCCCCAATCAGCATCAAAGTGCATACCTACCAGTTGAGGTCCAACGGTTACCAGTACACTGACATGGCGCCAGGAACAACAGGCGACATTCCCTACCCGGGGCCGTGGTGGACAGCCCAGCGGGGGTACCAAGAAGCCAGCGATCGAGGCGGGCACGGGACCACAAGGCATCTCTAGGAGAGAATATTGAGAGAGAAAGAGGTGAGGGATAGTGAGGTAGACAGGGGCTAAAGAGTTAGCAAGTGATGAAGGAGAAAAAGAGGGGACCGTGCAGAGAAAACTAAAATTAAAAGTGGGGTGCTGGCAGCTCTGAGTGATGCCAGAGGGAGTGACCACCGACCAAGATGAAACCAAAAAACCAGTGCCACGCTGGGAGAAGTGTGACGTGAGGAGTGAGTAAGTACCTGTATGGACAAGGAACCAAGAGTTCTGTGTGTGGAGGTAAGTGAAGGGAGAGCCTCATGTGCCCGGACCGCCCGGAAGGCCGCCCCTATGAACACCACCGAAGGGCCGCCCACCCCCATCACGCCGTGTTGCACGTTGCGGGGGAGGGGCGCCGACAGTCGGAAGTATACCCCGACTCGCCGGCAAGCCAGTCTCCTCCGCTGTCAACAAGTGTGGAAACCCAAGCATGCCCACGTGACGGCACGGGGAACGCCGCACGTGCAGCGTGGGAGGCGTGATGTCGACACACAGTAAGGTGCCGCCGCCTCCCCAAGGCGTCATAGGAGGCGGGGTTAGGCGGAGGCCCGTAGTGTGCGTCACAGCCCCCGGATCAGGAAAAACCCGATGCCATGGCAACCCTGCCACAGTTCGGCAACCCTGCACTCCGGGAATACATAGATGACTTGAATATTAAAATGAAAAGAAAGCATTGGTGAATGAAAATTGTAAAACAATTATAAACTAATTAAATAAACAGGGGAGGCTTCACATCAGGTCAATAGATGCAAGGGGATAATGGAGGTAAAATCATGGGGCATAACCAAGTGCTTCCATCCCTGGTTCTGTTATGCAAAAAAAGGGGGGAGAAGAGCTATAGGGACTTTAAGGAAGCCCAGACCTGGTGAGGTCACATATTTCCATCCCTACGGGACTTTAAATGAAATCATGGCCTGGTAAGGTCATATATTTCCATCCCTGACAAGTCAAAAACAAAGGAATTGGGGAAAGTGGGACTTTGAATGAAGCACTTGGTAGCGTATAGATAGTTAGCTGAACAAGGGAACTTTA
This sequence comes from Lithobates clamitans, assembly GCA_037952925.1. Lineage (NCBI taxonomy): Eukaryota > Metazoa > Chordata > Amphibia > Anura > Ranidae > Lithobates > Lithobates clamitans. Next base: position 425,625 of record JBBGZY010000570.1, read on the forward strand.
TTTTGTGTACATAGTTGGTAACCATACATATAGTGTTCATATCAATAAAATAGGTAAGCATTGGGGTACATATAGTCAACCATAATTTGGCAATACATGTGTCTCAAATGCAATCAATGGTACAAGTTCAGGCAAGATAAAAACAAAATGGTACAAATGATGATACAAAGCCGTGAATAAGACCATAACAAAATTCCCAGAGTTCAACCTGAGGTGGGTTAGATAAGGTTAAAATTACGAGGTAATGCCTGCAGGACCTGAGGCCTCACTTTAGCCTGTAGAGGTACAATTACATAAGAAGTTGAGATCTGGATGTATTTGAATAAAAAACGCATCAATTAGCTCTACGCGTTTCGTGGCTACTTCGCCACTCGTCAGGAGCATGCGTGTAATCTATGGTGGAAATAATAAAGGAAAAACAAAAAAGCTGTCAATAATGATGTGGTAGAGTAGAGCCCCAATCAGCATCAAAGTGCATACCTACCAGTTGAGGTCCAACGGTTACCAGTACACTGACATGGCGCCAGGAACAACAGGCGACATTCCCTACCGGGGGCAGTGGTGGACAGCCCAGCGGGGGCACCAAGAAGCCAGCGATCGAGGCGGGCACGGGACCACAAGGCATCTCTAGGAGAGAATATTGAGAGAGAAAGAGGTGAGGGATAGTGAGGTAGACAGGGGCTAAAGAGTTAGCAAGTGATGAAGGAGAAAAAGAGGGGACCGTGCAGAGAAAACTAAAATTAAAAGTGGTGATAGGATAGGATCAGGAAAACACCACCAACCTTCGACAGGTAGCTTTAGGTGAACACTGTGCAGAGCTCGCCAAAAAATAACTTGTAGGTTTAGCTGAACACTGTGAGGAGGACACACTACACTAACTTGTAGCTTTACCTGAACACTGTGAGGAGGACGCACTACACTAACTTGTAGCTTTAGCTGAACACTGTGCAGAGGTCGCACTACACTAACTTGTAGTTTTAGCTAAACACTGTGAGCAGGACGCATTACACTAACTTGTAGCTTTAGCTGAACACTGTGCAGAGGTCTCACTACACTAACTTGTAGCTTTAGCTGAACACTGTGCAGAGGTTGCACTACACTAACTTGTAGTTTTAGCTGGACACTGTGAGGAGGATGCACTAAACTAACTTGTAGCTTTAGCTGAACACTGTGAGGAGGACGCACTACACTAACTTGTAGCTTTAGCTGAACACTGTGCAGAGATCTCACTACACTAATTTGTAGTTTTAGCTGAACACTGTGAGGAGGACGCACTACACTAACTTGTAGCTTTAGCTGAAAACTGTGCAGAGGTCGCACTACACTAACTTGTAGTTTTCACTGAACACTGTGAGGACACACTACACCAAATTGTAGCTTTAGCTGAACACTGTGCAGAGGTCGCACTACACTAACTTGTAGTTTTAGCTGAACACTGTGAGCAGGACGCACTACACTAACTTGTAGCTTTAGCTGAACACTGTGCAGAGGTCGCACTACACTAACTTGTAGTTTTAGCTGAACACTGTGAGCAGGACGCACTACACTAACTTGTAGCTTTAGCACTACACTAACTTGTAGTTTTAGCTGAACACTGTGAGCAGGACGCACTACACTAACTTGTAGCTTTAGCTGAACACTGTGCAGAGATCTCACTACACTAACTTGTAGTTTTAGCTGAACACTGGGAGCAGGACGCACTACACTAACTTGTAGCTTTAGCTGAACACTGTGCAGAGGTCTCACTACACTAACTTGTAGTTTTAGCTGAACACTGTGAGGAGGATGCACTACACTAACTTGTAACTTTAGCTGAACACTGTGCAGAAGTCGCACTACACTACCTTGTAGTTTTAGCTGAACACTGTGAGGAGGACACACTACCTTAACTTGTAGCTTTAGCTGAACACTGTGCAGAGGTCGCACTACACTAACTTGTAGTTTTAGCTGAACACTGTGAGCAGGACGCACTACACTAACTTGTAGCTTTAGCTGAACACTGTGCAGAGGTCTCACTACACTAACTTGTAGCTTATTTAGCTGCCTGCGTTAGTGATAGGATCAGGAAAACACCACCAACCTTCGACAGGTAGCTTTAGGTGAACACTGTGCAGAGCTCGCCAAAAAATAACTTGTAGGTTTAGCTGAACACTATGAGGAAGACGCACTACACTAACTTGTAGCTTTAGCTGAACACTGTGCAGAGGTCTCACTACACTAACTTGTAGTTTTAGCTGAACACTGTGAGCAGGACGCACTACACTAACTTGTAGCTTTAGCACTACACTAACTTGTAGTTTTAGCTGAACACTGTGAGCAGGACGCACTACACTAACTTATAGCTTTAGCTGAACACTGTGCAGAGGTCTCACTACACTAACTTGTAGTTTTAGCTGAACACTGGGAGCAGGACGCACTACACTAACTTGTAGCTTTAGCCGAACACTGTGCAGAGGTCTCACTACACTAACTTGTAGTTTTAGCTGAACACTGTGAGCAGGACGCACTACACTAACTTGTAGCTTTAGCGCTACACTAACTTGTAGTTTTAGCTGAACACTGTGAGGAGGACGCACAACACTAACTTGTAGCTTTAGCTGAACACTGTGCAGAGGTCGCACTACACTACCTTGTAATTTTAGCTGAACACTGTGAGGAGGACACACTACCTTAACTTGTAGCTTTAGCTGAACACTGTGCAGAGGTCGCATTGCACTAACTTGTAGTTTTAGCTGAACACTGTGAGCAGGACGCACTTCACTAACATGTAGCTTTAGCTGAACACTGTGCAGAGGTCTCACTACACTAACTTGTAGCTTATTTAGCTGCCTGCGTTAGTGATAGGATCAGGAAAACACCACCAACCTTCGACAGGTAGCTTTAGGTGAACACTGTGCAGAGCTCGCCAAAAAATAACTTGTAGGTTTAGCTGAACACTGTGAGAAGGACGCACTACACTAACTTGTAGCTTTAGCTGAACACTGTGCAGAGGTCGCACTACACTAATTTGTAGTTTTAGCTGAACACTGTGAGGAGGGCGCACTACACTAACTTGTAGCTTTACCTGAACACTGTGAGGAGGACGCACTACACTAACTTGTAGCTTTACCTGAACACTGTGCAGAGGTCTCACTACACTAACTTGTAGCTTTAGCTGAACACTGTGCAGAGATCGAACTAGGCTAACTTGTAGTTTTAGCTGAACACTGTGAGCAGGACGCACTACACTAACTTGTAGCTTTAGCTGAACACTGTGCAGAGGTCTCCCTACACTAACTTGTAGCTTTAGCTGAACACTGTGCAGAGGTTGCACTACACTAACTTGTAGTTTTAGCTGAACACTGTGAGGAGGACACACTACCTTAACTTGTAGCTTTAGCTGAACACTGTGCAGAGGTCACACTAAACTAATTTGTAGCTTTAGATGAACACTGTGAGGAGGACGCACTACACTAACTTGTAGCTTTAGCTGAACACTGTGCAGAGGTCTCACTACACTAACTTGTAGTTTTAGCTGAACACTGTGAGGAGGACGCACTACACTAACTTGTAGCTTTAGCTGAACACTGTGAGGAGGACGCACTACACTAACTTGTAGCTTTAGCTGAACACTGTGCAGAGGTCTCACTACACTAACTTGTAGCTTTAGCTGAACACTGTGCAGAGGTCGCACTACACTAACTTGTAGTTTTAGCTGAACACTGTGAGCAGGACGCACTACACTAACTTGTAGCTTTAGCACTATACTAACTTGTAGTTTTAGCTGAACACTGTGAGCAGGACGCACTACACTAACTTGTAGCTTTAGCTGAACACTGTGCAGAGGTCTCACTACACTAACTTGTAGCTTTAGCTGAACACTGAGGAGGACGCACTACAATAACTTGTAGTTTTAGCTGAACACTGTGAGGAGGACGCACTACACTAACTTGTAGCTTTAGCTGAACACTGTGAGGAGAACACACTACACTATCTTGTAGCTTTAGCTGAACACTGTGCAGAGGTCTCACTACACTAACTTGTAGCTTTAGCTGAACACTGTGCAGAGGTCGCACTACACTAACTTGTAGTTTTAGCTGAACACTGTGAGCAGGACGCACTACATTAACTTGTAGCTTTAGCACAACACTAACTTGTAGTTTTAGCTGAACACTGTGAGCAGGACGCACTACACTAACTTGTAGCTTTAGCTGAACACTGTGCAGAGGTCTCACTACACTAACTTGTAGTTTTAGCTGAACACTGGGAGCAGGACGCACTACACTAACTTGTAGCTTTAGCTGAACACTGTGCAGAGGTCTCACTACACTAACTTGTAGTTTTAGCTGAACACTGTGAGGAGGATGCACTACACTAACTTGTAACTTTAGCTGAACACTGTGCAGAAGTCGCACTACACTACCTTGTAGTTTTAGCTGAACACTGTGAGGAGGACACACTACCTTAACTTGTAGCTTTAGCTGAACACTGTGCAGAGGTCGCACTACACTAACTTGTAGTTTTAGCTGAACACTGTAATCAGGACGCACTACACTAACTTGTAGCTTTAGCTGAACACTGTGCAGAGGTCTCACAACACTAACTTGTAGCTTATTTAGCTGCCTGCGTTAGTGATAGGATCAGGAAAACACCACCAACCTTCGACAGGTAGCTTTAGGTGAACACTGTGCAGAGCTCGCCAAAAAATAACTTGTAGGTTTAGCTGAACACTATGAGGAAGACGCACTACACTAACTTGTAGCTTTAGCTGAACACTGTGCAGAGGTCTCACTACACTAACTTGTAGTTTTAGCTGAACACTGTGAGCAGGACGCACTACACTAACTTGTAGCTTTAGCACTACACTAACTTGTAGTTTTAGCTGAACACTGTGAGCAGGACGCACTACACTAACTTGTAGCTTTAGCCGAACACTGTGCAGAGGTCTCACTACACTAACTTGTAGTTTTAGCTGAACACTGTGAGGAGGACGCACAACACTAACTTGTAACTTTAGCTGAACACTGTGCAGAGGTCGCACTACACTACCTTGTAATTTTAGCTGAACACTGTGAGGAGGACACACTACCTTAACTTGTAGCTTTAGCTGAACACTGTGCAGAGGTCGCATTGCACTAACTTGTAGTTTTAGCTGAACACTGTGAGCAGGACGCACTTCACTAACATGTAGCTTTAGCTGAACACTGTGCAGAGGTCTCACTACACTAACTTGTAGCTTATTTAGCTGCCTGCGTTAGTGATAGGATCAGGAAAACACCACCAACCTTCGACAGGTAGCTTTAGGTGAACACTGTGCAGAGCTCGCCAAAAAATAACTTGTAGGTTTAGCTGAACACTGTGAGAAGGACGCACTACACTAACTTGTAGCTTTAGCTGAACACTGTGCAGAGGTCGCACTACACTAATTTGTAGTTTTAGCTGAACACTGTGAGGAGGGCGCACTACACTAACTTGTAGCTTTACCTGAACACTGTGAGGAGGACGCACTACACTAACTTGTAGCTTTACCTGAACACTGTGCAGAGGTCTCACTACACTAACTTGTAGCTTTAGCTGAACACTGTGCAGAGATCGAACTACGCTAACTTGTAGTTTTAGCTGAACACTGTGAGCAGGACGCACTACACTAACTTGTAGCTTTAGCTGAACACTGTGCAGAGGTCTCCCTACACTAACTTGTAGCTTTAGCTGAACACTGTGCAGAGGTTGCACTACACTAACTTGTAGTTTTAGCTGAACACTGTGAGGAGGACACACTACACTAACTTGTAGCTTTAGCTGAACACTGTGAGGAGGACGCACTACACTAACTTGTAGCTTTAGCTGAACACTGTGCAGAGGTCTCACTACACTAACTTGTAGTTTTAGCTGAACACTGTGAGGAGGACGCACTACACTAACTTGTAGCTTTAGCTGAACACTGTGAGGAGGACGCACTACACTAACTTGTAGCTTTAGCTGAACACTGTGCAGAGGTCTCACTACACTAACTTGTAGCTTTAGCTGAACACTGTGCAGAGGTCGCACTACACTAACTTGTAGTTTTAGCTGAACACTGTGAGCAGGACGCACTACACTAACTTGTAGCTTTAGCACTATACTAACTTGTAGTTTTAGCTGAACACTGTGAGCAGGACGCACTACACTAACTTGTAGCTTTAGCTGAACACTGTGCAGAGGTCTCACTACACTAACTTGTAGCTTTAGCTGAACACTGAGGAGGACGCACTACAATAACTTGTAGTTTTAGCTGAACACTGTGAGGAGGACGCACTACACTAACTTGTAGCTTTAGCTGAACACTGTGAGGAGAACGCACTACACTATCTTGTAGCTTTAGCTGAACACTGTGCAGAGGTCTCACTACACTAACTTGTAGCTTTAGCTGAACACTGTGCAGAGGTCGCACTACACTAACTTGTAGTTTTAGCTGAACACTGTGAGCAGGACGCACTACATTAACTTGTAGCTTTAGCACAACACTAACTTGTAGTTTTAGCTGAACACTGTGAGCAGGACGCACTACACTAACTTGTAGCTTTAGCTGAACACTGTGCAGAGGTCTCACTACACTAACTTGTAGTTTTAGCTGAACACTGGGAGCAGGACGCACTACACTAACTTGTAGCTTTAGCTGAACACTGTGCAGAGGTCTCACTACACTAACTTGTAGTTTTAGCTGAACACTGTGAGGAGGATGCACTACACTAACTTGTAACTTTAGCTGAACACTGTGCAGAAGTTGCACTACACTACCTTGTAGTTTTAGCTGAACACTGTGAGGAGGACACACTACCTTAACTTGTAGCTTTAGCTGAACACTGTGCAGAGGTCGCACTACACTAACTTGTAGTTTTAGCTGAACACTGTAATCAGGACGCACTACACTAACTTGTAGCTTTAGCTGAACACTGTGCAGAGGTCTCACAACACTAACTTGTAGCTTATTTAGCTGCCTGCGTTAGTGATAGGATCAGGAAAACACCACCAACCTTCGACAGGTAGCTTTAGGTGAACACTGTGCAGAGCTCGCCAAAAAATAACTTGTAGGTTTAGCTGAACACTATGAGGAAGACGCACTACACTAACTTGTAGCTTTAGCTGAACACTGTGCAGAGGTCTCACTACACTAACTTGTAGTTTTAGCTGAACACTGTGAGCAGGACGCACTACACTAACTTGTAGCTTTAGCACTACACTAACTTGTAGTTTTAGCTGAACACTGTGAGCAGGACGCACTACACTAACTTGTAGCTTTAGCTGAACACTGTGCAGAGGTCTCACCACACTAACTTGTAGTTTTAGCTGAACACTGGGAGCAGGACGCACTACACTAACTTGTAGCTTTAGCCGAACACTGTGCAGAGGTCTCACTACACTAACTTGTAGTTTTAGCTGAACACTGTGAGGAGGACGCACAACACTAACTTGTAACTTTAGCTGAACACTGTGCAGAGGTCGCACTACACTACCTTGTAATTTTAGCTGAACACTGTGAGGAGGACACACTACCTTAACTTGTAGCTTTAGCTGAACACTGTGCAGAGGTCGCATTGCACTAACTTGTAGTTTTAGCTGAACACTGTGAGCAGGACGCACTTCACTAACATGTAGCTTTAGCTGAACACTGTGCAGAGGTCTCACTACACTAACTTGTAGCTTATTTAGCTGCCTGCGTTAGTGATAGGATCAGGAAAACACCACCAACCTTCGACAGGTAGCTTTAGGTGAACACTGTGTAGAGCTCGCCAAAAAATAACTTGTAGGTTTAGCTGAACACTGTGAGAAGGACGCACTACACTAACTTGTAGCTTTAGCTGAACACTGTGCAGAGGTCGCACTACACTAATTTGTAGTTTTAGCTGAACACTGTGAGGAGGGCGCACTACACTAACTTGTAGCTTTACCTGAACACTGTGAGGAGGACGCACTACACTAACTTGTAGCTTTAGCTGAACACTGTGCAGAGGTCTCACTACACTAACTTGTAGCTTTAGCTGAACACTGTGCAGAGGTCGCACTACACTAACTTGTAGTTTTAGCTGAACACTGTGAGCAGGACGCACTACACTAACTTGTAGCTTTAGCTGAACACTGTGCAGAGGTCTCACTACACTAACTTGTAGCTTTAGCTGAACACTGTGCAGAGGTTGCACTACACTGACTTGTAGTTTTAGCTGAACACTGTGAGGAGGACACATTACCCTAACTTGTAGCTTTAGCTGAACACTGTGCTGAGGCCACACTAAACTAACTTGTAGCTTTAGATGAACACTGTGAGGAGGACACACTACACTAACTTGTAGCTTTAGCTGAACACTGTGCAGAGGTCTCACTACACTAACTTGTAGCTTTAGCTGAACACTGTGCAGAGGTCGCACTACACTAACTTGTAGTTTTAGCTGAACACTGTGAGCAGGACGCACTACACTAACTTGTAGCTTTAGCACTACACTAACTTGTAGTTTTAGCTGAACACTGTGAGCAGGACGCACTACACTAACTTGTAGCTTTAGCTGAACACTGTGCAGAGGTCTCACTACACTAACTTGTAGTTTTAGCTGAACACTGGGAGCAGGACGCACTACACTAACTTGTAGCTTTAGCTGAACACTGTGCAGAGGTCTCAGTACACTAACTTGTAGTTTTAGCTGAACACTGTGAGGAGGATGCACTACACTAACTTGTAACTTTAGCTGAACACTGTGCAGAAGTCGCACTACACTACCTTGTAGTTTTAGCTGAACACTGTGAGGAGGACACACTACCTTAACTTGTAGCTTTAGCTGAACACTGTGCAGAGGTCGCACTACACTAACTTGTAGTTTTAGCTGAACACTGTGATCAGGACGCACTACACTAACTTGTAGCTTTAGCTGAACACTGTGCAGAGGTCTCGCAACACTAACTTGTAGCTTATTTAGCTGCCTGCGTTAGTGATAGGATCAGGAAAACACCACCAACCTTCGACAGGTAGCTTTAGGTGAACACTGTGCAGAGCTCGCCAAAAAATAACTTGTAGGTTTAGCTGAACACTATGAGGAAGACGCACTACACTAACTTGTAGCTTTAGCTGAACACTGTGCAGAGGTCTCACTACACTAACTTGTAGTTTTAGCTGAACACTGTGAGCAGGACGCACTACACTAACTTGTAGCTTTAGCACTACACTAACTTGTAGTTTTAGCTGAACACTGTGAGCAGGACGCACTACACTAACTTGTAGCTTTAGCTGAACACTGTGCAGAGGTCTCACTACACTAACTTGTAGTTTTAGCTGAACACTGGGAGCAGGACGCACTACACTAACTTGTAGCTTTAGCTGAACACTGTGCAGAGGTCTCACTACACTAACTTGTAGTTTTAGCTGAACACTGTGAGGAGGACGCACAACACTAACTTGTAACTTTAGCTGAACACTGTGCAGAGGTCGCACTACACTACCTTGTAATTTTAGCTGAACACTGTGAGGAGGACACACTACCTTAACTTGTAGCTTTAGCTGAACACTGTGCAGAGGTCGCATTGCACTAACTTGTAGTTTTAGCTGAACACTGTGAGCAGGACGCACTACACTAACATGTAGCTTTAGCTGAACACTGTGCAGAGGTCTCACTACACTAACTTGTAGCTTATTTAGCTGCCTGCGTTAGTGATAGGATCAGGAAAACACCACCAACCTTCGACAGGTAGCTTTAGGTGAACACTGTGCAGAGCTCGCCAAAAAATAACTTGTAGGTTTAGCTGAACACTGTGAGAAGGACGCACTACACTAACTTGTAGCTTTAGCTGAACACTGTGCAGAGGTCGCACTACACTAACTTGTAGTTTTAGCTGAACACTGTGAGGAGGGCGCACTACACTAACTTGTAGCTTTACCTGAACACTGTGAGGAGGACGCACTACACTAACTTGTAGCTTTACCTGAACACTGTGCAGAGGTCTCACTACACTAACTTGTAGCTTTAGCTGAACACTGTGCAGAGGTCGCACTACACTAACTTGTAGTTTTAGCTGAACACTGTGAGCAGGACGCACTACACTAACTTGTAGCTTTAGCTGAACACTGTGCAGAGGTCTCACTACACTAACTTGTAGCTTTAGCTGAACACTGTGCAGAGGTTGCACTACACTGACTTGTAGTTTTAGCTGAACACTGTGAGGAGGACACATTACCTTAACTTGTAGCTTTAGCTGAACACTGTGCTGAGGCCACACTAAACTAACTTGTAGCTTTAGATGAACACTGTGAGGAGGACACACTACACTAACTTGTAGCTTTAGCTGAACACTGTGCAGAGGTCTCACTACACTAACTTGTAGTTTTAGCTGAACACTGGGAGCAGGACTCACTACACTAACTTGTAGCTTTAGCCGGACACTGTGCAGAGGTGTCACTACACTAACTTGTAGTTTTAGCTGAACACTATGAGGAGGACGCACAACACTAACTTGTAACTTTAGCTGAACACTGTGCAGAGGTCGCACTACACTACCTTGTAATTTTAGCTGAACACTGTGAGGAGGACACACTACCTTAACTTGTAGCTTTAGCTGAACACTGTGCAGAGGTCGCACTGAACTAACTTGTAGTTTTAGCTGAACACTGTGAGCAGGACGCACTACACTAACATGTAGCTTTAGCTGAACACTGTGCAGAGGTCTCACTACACTAACTTGTAGCTTATTTAGCTGCCTGCGTTAGTGATAGGATCAGGAAAACACCACCAACCTTCGACAGGTAGCTTTAGGTGAACACTGTGCAGAGCTCGCCAAAAAATAACTTGTAGGTTTAGCTGAACACTGTGAGAAGGACGCAGTACACTAACTTGTAGCTTTAGCTGAACACTGTGCAGAGGGCGCACTACACTAACTTGTAGCTTTACCTGAACACTGTGAGGAGGGCGCACTACACTAACTTGTAGCTTTACCTGAACACTGTGAGGAGGACGCACTACACTAACTTGTAGCTTTACCTGAACACTGTGCAGAGGTCTCACTACACTAACTTGTAGCTTTAGCTGAACACTGTGCAGAGGTCGCACTACACTAACTTGTAGTTTTAGCTGAACACTGTGAGCAGGACGCAGTACACTAACTTGTAGCTTTAGCTGAACACTGTGCCGAGGTCTCACTACACTAATGCCGCGTACACACGAGCGGACTTTACGGCGGACTTTGCCCGGCGGACTGGATTTCGTCGGACAATTCGATGTGTGTGGGCTCCAGCGGACTTTGTTTTCTAAAAAGTTGGACGGAATTAGATTTGAAACTTGTTTAAAATTTATCCGACGGACTCTTCTTTCTAGCGGACAAACCGATCGTCTGTGTGCTAGTCCGACGAACTCAAACTGACGCATGCCCTGAAGCAATTACAAGACGGAAGCGCTCGGTCTGGTAAAACTAGCCTTCGTCTTGAAGCTAGCACATTCCTCTTCTGTCGTCTTTTAATACAGCCTTTTTTTAGTATTGATAATGCGAGAGGAATGAAGTTGTTTTTCTGCTTTATATTCACACAGAGTTCTCACAAACTTCTTTCTTCGTGATTTATCCTCCTGCCATGACTAATATAATATTTTGTAACAGCCAGATCTCCATAACTTTTAAATTTGAAAATAGATTTTTTTTTTTTTTTATTTCAACACTTTAGCTATTTTACAATGTGTGTTAAATGCTAACCACATTTTTGGTGTGTATTTTCAGGTTACCACAATTAACATTCATATTTTGTGTTGTTTTAAAGAACCTTAATGAGGTTGTTGTCCCTTGTTCATTAGACATAGGGGGGTGTATTTAACAAAGGCAAAATCATTTTTCACTCCAATTGCTAATTATACATATAATTCCACATAAAGAGCATTTTGAAGTGTGTTCGCTGTGGATCCGAGGGGCACATGCAAGGAAGCCCAAACCAAAACAATTAATTTTTATTTGACATGATTTTCGGAAAAAATCAGCAGAGCTTCCCCCGAGCTTGTTTTTGACAAAAGGCTTAAATCATTTAAGAATATCAAGTGAAACCTTCACTTGAGAAATTGCACACCAAGTGCACTTGTTGGAAGTGCAGTCGCAGAAAATTAAATTCGGGGAAGCCCTGCTGATTTATTCCTAAAATCATGTAAAATCAAAATAAATTCTTTTTATTTGACAAAAACACACATAGGGGTTGATTTCCTAAAGGTAAAAAGCCTGTGCATTTTGGAAATTGCATTTGCCCTCTGCAAGAGCAGTTGCTCCCAAGCTTTATTAAATGTGAAGCAGCTCTGCTGACTTCCATCATCCAATCATGTGCAAGCAAAAATGTTTTTTTTTTTTCTTTTACTTGCACAGGATTGGGTACTCTTTGCAAAGTCAAGCTTTTAACTAATTTCTGATGCTCTGGAGCAATTGCACTTGCAGAGGGCAACTGCCCTCTGCAAAGTGCACAGACTATTTGCTTTTCTCAAATCAACCCCATAGTCTTTTCGACCTGTACCTGCCTACTCCCAAACAAAAACAAAATGGCGTTTTTTAATCAAAAGACATAGGCAAGAATGTAAGGTAAACCAAAAAGTATTTTTTTGATAAACCAAAAAATTAGGAAGGCAACACTGGACACACTTTTAGAATCTGGGAAGCCTTTCGTCCCCCAGGACACACATCAAGTTTGAGGACAAGAAAATAGGTATCTTGCGACTATAGGGAGCACAGGGAGCACAGTCAGAACAGACAGAAACCAGGCAATCACTTTCGACTCTTCCGTGTAGCCTTCCCTCCACGCTTCTCTGCAGCCTTCCCTCCACGCTTCTCTGCAGCCTTCCTCGGAGGTTGTGCCTCTGGTGGTGTACTTGGGGCAGGAGGAGGAGGAGGAGGAGGAGTAGGAGTGGCTTCATCTGCTAGATATGTGGTAGCAGTAAGCTCTCCTCTCAAGCCCTTCTGGTAAGCCTGGAAAAATAGACCCTCACAGAGGAGGCGTTGGCCCTTTTCCAACTCCTGTAATCTGCAGGCTATATAGGTGCCATACGCCTCCTCTGCATTGGGAGGTTTGCTCAGGATCCGGCTTGCTTCCCGTATGAGGTCTAGGGATTCCTGCTCTGTTGGTGGCATTCTCCTGGGCCTTTTGTGGAGAATGCGGAGGGGAGGCACCTGGCACTCCGTGTGGCTTCTACTTGGCCCAGCCACAGCCTCCTCCTCTCTCCCACTGGGCAAGGCCTCCTCCTCTCTCCCACTGGGCAAGGCCTCCTCCTGGCTGAGGTCATCCTGTGTAAAAAAAAGGGACATAGTTGTAATTTTCTGTTATGCAATCACACACAATTTTCAGCTCCTAACTTTCAAAGATAATTACACAAAATAGTAAAGGCTATCTATTTGACCACACCATTATTTCAGATGATCAACAAGATCTGAAGTTACGTATATATTTGGCCACTACTGTCTAGTGATATGTCTACATATTACTCTTTGTGCAGAAGTGATTTTTGATGAAGCACTTTCAAAATTAACACCTTAACATCATTAATAACATTTACACAATCCCAAAATCTTCAAAAAAAGTATACCTGGCTGAAGCTGGGCGCATCCACTTCATCTATGGTGAAAAGGCCCAGTTCATCCTGGGACTCCTCAGCTGGGGTGGAGGTGGATGGAAGGCTGGAGGGAAGGCTGGAGGGAAGGGTGGGGGGAAGGGTGGGGGGAAGGGTGGAAAGGGATTGCCTGGCTTCGGTCTGCTCATCCAGGAATCGCAGTTTGTGGTAATACCACAACTTGGGTACATAAACTTGGTCAGCTGCTGCCCCGGATCTCAGCGACTCTTGGATTTTTCTGTGTTCCCGCTTATACATATTACGCAAGATACCTATTTTCCTGTCCATAAACTTGAGGTCTGCCTGGGGGAGTCGAGTCTTCACAAACTCTAAAAGTGTGCCCAGTGTTGCCTTCCTAACATCACGATTATAATATTGGGGGTGTTTGACCTCCCAGAGGTTTTTCTTCTGCTCATATAGATCAATGAAATGGGTCAAAAACTCTTCCTCTTTAAAGGGATTCATTATTTCTGCAAGACAAGACACAAGATCAAAACTTAAATGTCAGTCCCAAATCTCAGGATTAGTTTGTGTTGTAATCTAGGGGACACACACGGGGACACACACAAACACACACACACACACACACACACACACACACACTTTAATCTTACCTTCGTTTGTGCCGCTCGCTACTTCCGCACGGACATACATAGGCCATCGTACTAGCTTTATATACACTGCGCATGTGTCATGCTCCGCCTGCGTCGCCCGCCCCTGACATTCGTAAGTACGATTTGGCCCCGTCCCTTCACTCTTCGTTGCGCAGTGGGAGTAGATAGCAAAAGATGGCGGAGCGATTAAGTGGAAGTAGCGCGGAGGAAAGCCCGGAGCCCCAAACATCCACATCCCGGAGGAGATATAAGGCCACCAACATGGCTTTTGGAGAGATGGTGGAGATGGTGTCCATATTAAGAAGCGAGGACTACGATGGCAAAAAAGGACCGTACACACGACCCAATATGAGGAAGGACAAAATAATGTCCTCAGTTGTTACCGCTCTGGAAGAGAAATTTGGTACAAAACGTTCGAAAGAACAATTGCGGAAGCGGTGGTCTGACATCAAAAGTCGTGAGCCAGAACAATATTGGCGAATAAAGAAGCTGCTGAAAAAAAGTAAGTACTTGTGTTTTACTATTGAGATACAGAACTTGCATGCTGATCCTTATTTTTGGCGGTTTTTCTGCATCGTTCGTAAATACCGTTCTTTGGAATAGATCGGATACTTTATAAAGTGACGTTATTTTTTCGCCAAATACGATGGGACAGGGTTGGACATACATTTATGGCTTGATAATTTGTCGAATTCACACAATGAGTTGATGTGGTGTAGATGTGTTTGAAAATATAATGCTTCATCAAAAATGATTCCGTGTAATGTAGGGACAGGACACAGCAGCTGTTTCCACATCTGGACTCACGAGCACTATAGTTAGTGGGAATGATTTAGCAGTCCCACTACTGTTCTTCGATTTTATTTTTTTTAAAATTTACTTTGAATTTTATTCCGTACGTTTTTTGGCTCTGCGTAACTTCTGCATACTTTCAGCTATTAAAACCATTCAACTATTAAAATGTTCGTCTCTTTTAGCTGATGTGTGGTCATTTTCAAATTTTTTACTACCATTTATACTTTATTAAATAATACGTTTTTATTCACTTTTTTCAACATTGAATTCAATGGAAGCATGCTTGAAATCCTCAAATTCTTCTTCCGCTCCCAAAAGTTTCAGCTCCTTCATACTTTCACCTAGAGACACCAAACAAACTTTACAATGTTCACTAAATATTCATCTATCTGGCTATATCCTTTCAGTTTGATATTTTTATAATTTTTGGAGAAAAAGCTTTTTGTTTAGAGGTCATTTCGTGAAATTTTAGACATTAATCAGAGTGTACTGTGTTTGTTTTGTTGCCATGGTTACCAAAGCTTCTGTTATACACAGGGGGGGAGGTGGCTGGAGCATCTCAGCTCTGATTACAGAGCCCGGGGGGAGGGGACAGACACACCATGTACTGATTTATAATATAGGAATATGATGGGGCAGTTTTGATGGCGGTCATTTTAGCCATTTAGCTATTCAGCATTCCCACGCATTTTGCTAAGGAAATGCATTTTCTAGTGTACTATGTGACCATAACTAAATTTTTGAGGGGTAATACACATAGGAGATCATTGAGGTGTCAGCATCTGTGAAAATTGCCAAAAAATATGCATTCTTTATAATTGTTGTTCAGAGGTAATGTTCATCCTGTCTTCAACATTTATTATGATGCAAAATTGGCAAAAAATATTAACCAACGTTTTACTTTATTTATTAAAACCTAAAAGATCAGTGTGTTTTAACTATACCTTTTTTTCAAATCTCATAGGGGAGAAAAGACTCAGACAACAGTCCAAGGATCTCAGGACCCCCCCAAGTCACCAGCCTGAGGCCGAACCTACCCCAAGCCCCAGCCCAAGACCATGCCCACCCGACGACCTTGAGGAAGGAGAGGTGGAGGAAGTGTGCGAGGTTTCAAGCCCACCAAGTGAGTGACTGACACCCCAGCTTGAGTTTTACTGTATTTTGGCGTGCATATTGTAAACCTTGTTTTTATTCACTCGTTTTAGGTGAGTTTCTGGTTGTGGAAGGCCAAGCGGCAGAGCACTTCACCACAGACAGTGCGCAAAGATTAATTGGCCAGATTATGCTGTGGAATGGCCACATAGATCAAATGCGTGAACAAATTCACAGCATGAAACTTCGCCTGGACTCAATGCAACAGGAAATGAAGAACATGATTGATGTTTTGGGCCGAATATAATCACGTTTGGCCTAAAAACATCAATCATGTTCTTCATTTCCTTGGGAAGTTATTTTGTTATTAAAATTTTTTTTAAAATTTTGGGGGTATACCCAAATTTACAATGTGTGATGCACACGGTGTGTCATCATGTGCTATCTTCCATCATGGGTTAGCAATGTACTTGTTTTGTGTTTGCAAACCCTTCATCCTGAAAATTCTTTGGTGGTGAGAGGAACCAAAAATGGGATTGCACACACAAAACACGTACATTGCTCTCCCATGACAGGAGATAGCACATGTTGACTTGACCCTTTAGTAAAGCTCAATTTTGAGCATCTTATAAATGACCAATTTCTGCAAGGGTGACATTACATGCACCGTTATAGAAATATTGAACTTTGTAAGTTCATTTATCGTAAGTTTTGTTTCTAAAAACACTGTTGTGTATGTAAATCTTGTTAGATAAAGGTCTATATATTTGTGAAAAAATGGCTTGAATAATTTAGTAAAATATAATTTTTTTTACACAACGTAAAATATTTTTGAAAACAATAAAAAACAACAAAAAATAAAAAATATGGTAAAAAATGCACCTTTCAATGTGCACCAAGTAAAATTTTTTACCCTATACAATGTGTGTGGCTGTTTCTTAAAGTCAAAATTTGGGGTTTGTTTTTGTGGGCCTGATTAACTAAAGCTAAATGCACTTGACACTACTACAAGTGCACTAGGAGACAGACATAACTTAAAGGTAAACAACAATAAAAACAAGATATTTAGATAAACCAATTTTCTTTTTTATTTTTGAAACAAACTTACAGCTGTTGCTGAATAGCAATGGCCCCCCGACCATTAAAATAATTCACATAACGGTCACGCACTTGACGTGCGGTTCGGGGGGCCAAGCCAATACGGCCAATTTCTAGGCCTGTGAAAGTGCTACTAGCCTCTTCCAGTCTGGGCTCAGGCCCAACAGAGGATAGATATGTAGCTGAATGTCTCCTTAAAAAGTTATGCAAGATGCAGCAAGCAAGGATGACGTAGTTGATTTTATAGTCCGCCAAATTAATAGCCGTAAGGAAGATACGGAACCGGCTGGCCAGAATACCAAAGGCATTCTCCACAACCCTTCTTGCTCTGGCCAGCCGATAATTAAATACCCTCCTCTCAGGGGTGAGTGTCCTTTGGGGGAACGGCCTCATCAAGTTCTCACAGAGAGCAAATGCTTCATCAGCAATAAAAACTGAAGGGAGTCCATCCACATTATCGTCATCAGGTGGCAATTCCAGGCCACCGGTCTGGAGACGATAGCACAGCTCGGTCTGTGCAAAGACTCCTAAATCAGACATCCGGCCGTTCTTCCCCACATCCACAAACATAAACTCCAAATGTGCCGAGACCACCGCCATCAAAACTACACTATGGAACCCCTTGTAGTTAAAGAAATAAGACCCCGAATGCGGTGGTGGCACAATCCGGACGTGCTTCCCGTCAATCGCCCCTACACAGTTGGGAAAGTCCCAACGGTCAGCGAACTGGGAGGCCACAGTCTGCCATTCCTGTGGACTTGTAGGAAACTGTGGAGTGCAAAAAAAATAAGATAAGGACTTTAATAACAAAAATTGTATATCAGATTACACCAAAACATTAGTAAACAACAGCAGTCAAATATTATGAATATGTGTGTTTGTAATTGAAATGTTGAAAAACATAAGGCACACTTATAAGATTACTCACCCCCTATGATGGCCCATTGATACATTTGAATGTGGGGGGAGGGGTTCTAATTAGGTTAACAAACACACCTGACTGGCTGAAACATTTGTGGGGTGGGGGAGGGGTTCTAATTAGGTTAACAAACACACCTGACTGGCTCAAACATTTGTGGGGTGGGGGAGGGGTTCTAATTAGGTTAACAAACACACCTGACTGGCTCAAACATTTGTGGGGTGGGGGAGGGGTTCTAATTAGGTTAACAAACACACATGACTGGCTCAAACATTTGTGGGGTGGGGGAGGGGTTCTAATTAGGTTAACAAACACACCTGACTGGCTGAAACATTTGTGGGGTGGGGGAGGGGTTCTAATTAGGTTAACAAACACACCTGACTGGCTGAAACATTTGTGGGGTGGGGGAGGGGTTCTAATTAGGTTAACAAACACACATGACTGGCTCAAACATTTGTGGGGTGGGGGAGGGACAAACAAGACAATGGAGCAGACAATATACATTGTTCAATGGACTATAGGCTAGAGATAAAAAATGGACCCAGCATTGCATGGTGGGGAGGTTAATGAAAAAAATTAGGAATGTATAGGGCAATAAATGATTAAAATAGGCATGCACAAAGATAAAGGGGACATTCACAGCAGATTGAAAGCATGGCAATTAGGTAAAGAGGACAGTTCTACAATACATCCAAAAACAGTTAATACATATCATGTAATGTTAAAGGATAAAACTTACCTTCATATATTCCTTCTGCAGGACCTGAATAATAGCAGAACAGGTCTCTGGGATTATGATCCCCAGAGCCTGGGGGGAGATGCCTGTCGAGAACTTTAAGTCCTGAAGACTTCTCCCTGTCGCCAAGTAACGTAACGTGGCAACTAGCCTCTGCTCCGCACTGATGGCTTGCCTCATGCAGGTATCCTGCCTGCTGATATAGGGGGTCAGCATAGCCAGCAGACGCTCAAAGATGGGGTCCGTCATCCTGAGAAAATTCCTGAAATCATCAGGATTATTCTCACGGAGCTCACGGAGCAAAGGCATATGACAGAACTGGTCACGCTGGCGCAACCAATTCTTGGTCCATGAACTCCTCCTCACCCTGTTTATGGACTGGACTCGGGTCAAAGTATTAACCCCAACACCAAGTCCCCACACAGCACGAACTCGAGAACGAGAACGTCCACTCGACATGGCTTCAAAACGGTCGGCTGCTCAAACAAACAAACTTATAACAAACGCACTGAAGAACAGCAAGGCCTATGAAGAACGACCTGAAAATCAGGAACGAGCGGAGCAGAACGGCCTGCAAGGCAGGTTACGAACTGACCAACACGCACTGAAAAGCAGATACAAACCTCACAAGCACAAACTGAACCACAGAAAACGAACGAAATAAGCTGAAGTGTGAAAAGCGCGAATCGTCTCTAACCAAACTTCTACTAACACGAGATAAACACGAGATTAGCAGAAGGAGCCCGAAGGGTGCCGGAGTGGGGCTTGGACTTCCTTTTTCTAGTCCCGTCGTACGTGCTATACGTCACCGCGTTCAAAACCAGCGGACTTTTGCAGTGACCGTGTGTGGCCAAGTCCGTCCGTTTTTTAAGTCCGGCGCAAGGAGCAAACAAAGTCCGACGAAAAGTCCGCCGGGCAAAGTCCGCCGTAAAGTCCGCTCGTGTGTACGCGGCATAACTTGTAGCTTTAGCTGAACACTGTGCAGAGGTTGCACTACACTGACTTGTAGTTTTAGCTGAACACTGTGAGGAGGATACACTACCTTAACTTGTAGCTTTAGCTGAACACTGTGCAGAGGTCACACTAAACTAACTTGTAGCTTTAGATGAACACTGTGAGGAGGACGCACTACACTAACTTGTAGCTTTAGCTGAACACTGTGCAGAGGTCTCACTACACTAACTTGTAGTTTTAGCTGAACACTGTGAGGAGGATGCACTACACTAACTTGTAGCTTTAGCTGAACACTGTGAGGAGGACGCACGACACTAACTTGTAGCTTTAGCTGAACACTGTGCAGAGGTCTCACTACACTAACTTGAAGCTTTAGCTGAACACAGTGCAGAGGTCTCACTACACTAACTTGTAGTTTTAGCTGAACACTGTGAGGAGGACGCACCACACTAACTTGTAGCTTTAGCTGAACACTGTGCAGAGGTTGCACTACACTAACTTGTAGTTTTTGCTGAACACTGTGAGCAGGACACACTACACTAAGTTGTAGCTTTAGCTGAACACTGTGCAGAGGTCTCACTACACTAACTTGTAGTTTTAGCTAAACACTGTGAGGAGGACGTACTACACTAACTTGTAGCTTTAGCTGAACACTGTGCAGAGGTCGCACTACACTAACTTGTAGTTTTAGCTGAACACTGTGAGGAGGACGCACTACACTAACTTGTAGCTTTAGCTGAACACTGTGAAGAGGACGCACTACACTAACTTGTAGTTTTAGCTGAACACTGTAAGGAGGACGCACTACACTAACTTGTAGTTTTAGCTGAACACTGTGAGGAGGACACGCTACCCTAACTTGTAGCTTTAACTGAACACTGTGAGGAGGACACACTACACTAACTTGTAGCTTTAGCTGAACACAGTGCAGCGGTCTCACTACACTAACTTGTAGTTTTAGCTGAACACTATGCAGAGGTCGCACTACACTAACTTGTAGTTTTAGATGAACACTGTGAGGAGGACACACTACCCTAACTTGTAGCTTTAGCTGAACACTGTGCAGAGGTCACACTAAACTAACTTGTAGCTTTAGCTGAACACTGTGAGGAGGACGCACTGCACTAACTTGTAGCTTTAGCTGAACACTGTGAGGAGGACGCACTACACTAACTTGTAGTTTTAGCTGAACACTGTGAGGAGGACGCACTACACTAACTTGTAGATTTAGCTAAACACTGTGAGGAGGACACACTACCCCAACTTGTAGCTTTAGCTGAACACTGTACGGAGGTCACACTAAACTAACTTGTAGCTTTAGCTGAACACTGTGAGGAGGACGCACTACACTAACTTGTAGCTTTAGCTGAACACTGTGAGGAGGACGCACTACACTAACTTGTAGTTTTAGCTGAACACTGTGAGGAGGGCGCACTACACTAACTTGTAGTTTTAGCTGAACACTGTGAGGAGGACACACTACCCTAACTTGTAGCTTTAGCTGAACACAGTGCAGAGGTCTCACTACACTAACTTGTAGTTTTAGCTGAACACTGTGAGGAGGATGCACTACACTAACTTGTAGCTTTAGCTGAACACTGCGCAGAGGTTGCACTACACTAACTTGTAGTTTTTGCTGAACACTGTGAGCAGGACACACTACACTAAGTTGTAGCTTTAGCTGAACACTGTGCAGAGGTCTCACTACACTAACTTGTAGTTTTTAGCTAAACACTGTGAGGAGGACGCACTACACTAACTTGTAGCTTTAGCTGAACACTGTGCAGAGGTCGCACTACACTAACTTGTAGTTTTAGCTGAACACTGTGAGGAGGACGCACTACACTAACTTGTAGCTTTAGCTGAACACTGTGCAGAGGTCACACTACACTAACTTGTAGTTTTAGCTGACCACTGTGAGCAGGATGCACTACACTAACTGTAAATAGTCTAGCTGCCTGACTGTGGTACTAATAGGATCAAAAGAACACCAGTAATTTTCTTCAGGTAGCTGTAAATACTGTAACAAGACAAGCCTGCCTGTCAGTAGGAAGATAACAGGAATGGATGTGGCTAAACTGAATACAGTGTATATATATATATATGCAACACCTGGGATGCATATATACACACAATACACTGTAAGTGCAGCTAACTCACTGACTGTCCTGCCTAATCTAGCTAACTCAAATGAAATGACACTGTCTCTCTCTCTATCTCTCAGCACTCTGGAAGACACTACACAGGGCCGCCATGCAGGCAGCCTTATATAGTATGGGGCATGTTCTAAACCCCCTGAGCCATAATTGGCCAAAGCCACCCTGGCTTTGGCCAATTACAGCTCTCTCTACCGACAGCGCTGTGATTGGCCAAGCATGCGGGTCATAGTGCATGCTTGGCCAATCATCAGCCAGCAATGCACTGCGATGCCACAGTGAATTATGGGCCGTGACGCGCCACACGAATTTGGCGCGAATGGCCCATAACGTTCCACTCGACCGCGAGGCTCATCCCTAATTGCCACACAGTGCAACAAGGATGTCTGAACCCAGAGTGCCAGGTGGGTTGGAAGGTTCACTTGGTCATGGCTGTGCAGATGAGCAGGTAATTCTCAGCAGTCCCCTAAGGGGCCCTGCTACATAAACTTGTGTACACATGATATCATGTCAGCATGCAAAGAGCTCCTCAGTGAAACTAACATGTCCTTCAGGGTGGTATCTAAGACCAGCTGATTGCAAGTAGGGAAGAGATCAACGGAATCAGGGAGCTCCCTGGTGTCATCCCCTGAGTCTAGGCCTGGGCTCACCTCATGACCAGGATCCAATCCATTCATCCTGAATCTCACCTTCTCCGGGCTCCCTGAGGCAGGTGTAGATAAGAGAGAGTGCTGGCTCTTCATCGGTGTGTTTCTTTTATGAGGATTGCGACTGTGGGGCCACTGCTGAGGAGTGCTAGATGTTGTAAATGGAGAAGAACCGGTACCATCTTGTGTGTGCCCTTGGATGAAGAAGGTAGTCAGCTTTTACAGCCTTTGGTCCTTTTTCCTCTTCCTCGTCATGGCCAGCAGGATCAGAGGATGCAGATTGCTGCCCTGGGGTGTCCAGAAAGTGGCCCTTCAGGATGCTACATGCCAATGTGTCCCTGGTATCACTGGAGCTCCGCTCTCATGCAGCCATAATGGACCTTGGCAAGTATTTAATACATAAAATAAATATGTACAACATTTTTTAAAATGTATAATCATCATAGGCATCATTTGCTTTATTTACTCACTGGATCCAAGTCTTCTCTCATCAAAATCCCTTGCAATAAAAACCAAGGGGTAGCCTGTGCAATCTGAGACCCTGGAGGGTGAGTGCAGGAACACCCCACAGGATCAGCTAGGGGAGGAAAAATGGGGTAATGAACACCATTAACACTAGCCAACTGCTTAAACCATCCATACAGTATATACAGTGGGGACGGAAAGTATTCAGACCCCCTTAAATTTTTCACTCTTTGTTATATTGCAGCCATTTGCTAAAATCAATTAAGTTAATTTTTTTCCTCATTAATGTACACATAGCACCCCATATTGACAGAACAACATATAATTGTTGACATTTTTGCAGATTTATTAAAAAAGAAAAACTGAAATTTAGTAGAAGCACCCTTTTGCTCTAATACAGCCATGAGTCTTTTTGGGAAAGATGCAACAAGTTTTTCACACCTGGATTTGGGGATCCTTTGCCATTCCTCCTTGCAGATCCTCTCCAGTTCTGTCAGGTTGGATGGTAAACGTTGGTGGACAGCCATTTTTAGGTCTCTTCAGAGATGCTCTATTGGGTTTAAGTCAGGACTCTGGCTGGGCCAGTCACGGAGTTGTTGTGAAGCCACTCCTTCGTTATTTTAGCTGTGTGCTTAGGGTCAATGTCTTGTTGGAAGGTAAACCTTTGGCCCAGTCTGAGGTCCTGAGCACTCTGGAGAAGGTTTTCATCCAGGATATCCCTGCACTTGGCCGCATTCATCTTTCTCTCGATTGCAACCACTCGTTCTGTCCCTGCAGCTGAAAAACACCCCCACAGCATGATGCTGCCACCACCATGCTTCACTGTTGGGACTGTATTGGACAGGCGATGAGCAGTGCCTGGTTTTCTCCACACATACCGCTTAGAATTAAGGCCAAAAAGTTCTATCTTGGTCTCATCAGACCAAAAAATCTTATTTCTCAGCATCTTGGAGTCCTTTAGGTGTTTTTTAGCAAACTCCATGCAGGCTTTCATGTGTCTTGCACTGAGGAGAGGCTTCTGTCGGGCCACTCTGCCATAAAGCACTGACTGGTGGAAGGCTGCAGTGATGGTTGACTTCCTACAACTTTCTCCCATCTCCCAACTGCATCTCTGGAGCTCAGTCACAGTGATCTTTGGGTTCTTCTTTACCTCTCTCACCGAGGCTCTTCTCCCCTGATAACTCAGTTTGGCCGGACGGCCAGCTCTAGGAAGGGTTCTGGTCATCCCAAAAGTCTTCCATTTAAGGATTATGCAGGACACTACGCTCTTAGTGCAGCAGAATTTTTTATAACCTTGGCCAGATCTGTGCCTTGCCACAATTCTGTCTCTGAGCTTTTCCAAAGGCAGTTTCTTTGAGCTCATGATTCTCATTTGCTCTGACATGCACTGTGAGTTGTAAGGTCTTATATAGACAGGTGTGTGGCTTTCCTAATCGAACCATCTCAAGGATGATCAGAAGAAATAGACAGCACCTGAGTTAAATATATGAGTGTCACAGCAAAGGGTCTGAATACATAGGACCATGTGATATTTTTCTTTTTTAATAAATCTGCAAAAATGTCAACAATTCTGTGTTTTTCTGTCAATATGGGGTGCTGTGTGTGCATTAATGAGGAAAAAAATGAACTTAAATGATTTTAGCAAATGGATGCAATATAACAAAGAGTGAAAAATGTAGTGATCAGATGTTGATGGGTATTCACAGATAGGGATGGGCGAACAGTTCGGCCCGAGCATAAGTTTGACGAACAGCCGAACAAACGGGTCGTTCGGCCGTTTTTAGGCCCCCCACCTGAACCGATCACAATGCATTGCGGCTGTTCAGTGCTATTAGTTAGTGTGCTAGAGTATACTGTGCTATTTTGCTTCAATTGTCAGTGTAGAATATTAGTTTAGTGTCAGTCTAGGGATAGTGTGAGTGTAGTGAGGAGGACCATCATTCAGCTTTGCATAGTGTGCAGCTAGAGTAGGGACAGCTCAGATAGTTTCAGTGCAGTGTAGTGAGACTGTGTCACTAATCTTTACATTAGTGTATAGCTATAGTAGGGTCAGTTTAAATAGCTTCAGTGTAATGATGGTTGAACACTGTCTATTTGTTTGCGTTATTGCCAGTTTAATGCCATTTACTTCTGTGTGTGTTACTGGCAGTTTAACGCCATATAGTTCTGTGCGAGTTACTGTCAGTTTAACGCCATATAGTTTTGTGCGCGTTATTGCCAGTTTAACGCCATATATCTTTGTGTGTGTTACTGCCAGTTTAACACCAATTACTTCAGTGTGCGTTACTGCCAGTTTAACGTCATTTACTTTTGTGTGCGTTACTGCCAGTTTAACGCCATATAGTTCTGTGTGCATTATTGTCAGTTTTACACCATATAGTTTTGTGTGCGTTACTGCCAGTTTATTGCCATATAGTTTTGTGTGCGTTACTGTCAGTTTAACGCCATATAGTTTTGTGCGTTACTGCCAGTTTAACCCTGTTTACTTTTGTGTGCGTTACTGTCAGTTTAACACCTGTGCGTCACTGTACGTTTGGCACATTATATTGCAGTATATTATAGAGTATCCGTGGAGTGTGTCTGTGTAGCGTGAGTACTAAAATTATAGTGCTCCAAACACCTCTTTACATTGATTAAAGCGCATCCACGTACAGATTTCAACTTCTTCTTTACGTGTGCTTATAAGCACTGCCCCCTCTCTCCCTATAATCTCTGGGAGGACAACAAGGTGAGGCAGACGTTGCCATGTCACTGTAAGGGAGCCAGCAACTAATGTGTCCACAGGCAAAGGTGGACGTGGTGGTCAGTCCTCAGGCAGGGCATCATTTCCTCTGTTTAGTGAGGTTGCCCATGCTATCCATCCACAGCATGCAGAGGACGTGGTGGACTGGCTTACTAAAACTTCCTCATCCTCCTCATCATCTGTCATGCAAGCAGAGACAAGTGTGCAGTCCCCTGCAGTTGCCAGAGTGGATAAACCTGCCTCCTTGTCCACATCTATTCCTGCCATAGCCCCCAAATCAGCCATTGAGCAGTTATCTGAGTTATTTGACCACAGCGTCAGCCACTTGCTCCTTGATGATGCCCAACCATTACAGGATTCAGATGTTGGTTCTGAGGTTGAGGATGACAGGAACATGAGCCTAGAGAGAGGGAGGAACACTGGTAGACAAATTGGCATTCATGTTCCCCAAGCCGCAGCGTATTGCCAAGTTTTCTCCAGTGGTAATGATGAAGATGGAGGAGATGGAGATGATGATGAGGTCACTGATGTGACTTGGGTGCCAGATAGAGCAGAGGAGGAAATTGAAGGTGAGGCGGCACAACCCCAAGGAGACTGACATCAAGAAAGAGTAGAAAGGAGCCACCCTATTCCATCACATTCTGCAGCTGTTATCTCCCGGTCCACTCCCCAAAGCTCAAAGCTCAGCTGTCTGGGCCTTTTTCAGCACATCTGCAGCAGATCGCACTATTGCTATCTGCAAACTGTGTCTCAGGCACATCAAACATGGCAAAAACGCCAACCATATGAATATCATTGCAGTTTTTTTGCCTTCATCAAGAGCACCTCTATAGGGTTACGGTGGGAAGGCCCCCCAACACCCAAAGAGTAATTTTTATGCACCTGTTTGACAGGTGCATATCATTGCAATTTTACATCAAGGCCAATTCTTGCTTTCATCAAGAGTACCTCTATAGGGTTACGTTGAGAAGGCGCCACCGACACCCAAAGACCATTTTTTATGCACCCTTCTATACAAAGTCAAAGTGACACCAGAATGTATCCAAAAAAAATCTCTAATCTTGTTCCCAGTGCACTACATTGTGGCCTCATCATACACACTGGCTCCCCAACTGTTGCTGAGCAAAATAAAGGCAGCTTGCAGGGAAAATTTCATTTTTTTTGCTTTATAAATGCAATTTTATGCTGCAGCAGATTCTAGACATGGTACAGATATGACACTTTACAGGTAGACTAATGGGACCCCCCAGGCACTATATTGGAAGGATTTTTTTTCATTTTTAGGCTTTCACTTTAAAAATAAAAAAATCACTGCTCATTTAAAAATGACGTTATTCACAAACTTTTTTTTTTATTGATACATGTCCCCCAGGGCAGGACTCGGACCCCTATAACCATTGTATGTGGATAAATGGTTATTGTTCAAATGCAAAACTGCTAAAATGAATAACATCACCTGGTCGGACCATGCCTCGGTGAAGTTGGCAGTGAGCAACTCCTCCACTCACAATCCTACCTTCATATGGAGGGTCAGCCCTAGGCTTTTCCAGGATGATCTGACCAGGTATCAGATTGCAAAACAAATTTCAGAATTCTTTTAGTATAACCAAGACTCAGTTTCTAATCCCTTTACTGTATGGAATGTGCACAAGGCATTTACAAGAGGTATTATGATTCAACAAGGGGTAAGAATTAAGAGAAGGAAGCAGCAGCATACTGAGACATTAATCTCACAAATCGATAAGCTTAAAAAACCAAAACATGGATCATACATCCCAGATACTGACTGAGCAGCTAACACATCCCCGCAATGAACTTAGTCTACTCTTTCTGGAGGACTTAGAAAAGGCCTCTGGGAGACTTAAATTATCCTACTACTAATAAAGCAGGGAAACTGCTGGCTAACAAACTTAGGGGCCACAGATACAAAACCCAAATCCCCTTCATAATACATCCCACCACACGCACAAAACAACACCACCCTCAATAGACACCTTCAGTCAATACTACGGGTCACTCTATAATATCAAAGACGATCTTACTGAAACACAATCGACACCAGCCATTATAGAAACATTTCTTCAACAAATCAAGCTCCCCAAACTTACACATGAACACCTTACTAACCTTAACTCTCCTGAGAAAAATCATACAATCTCTTCCAACTAACAAATCCCCAGGCCCAGACGGTTTCACAGGAGAGTATTACAAAACATTCCAAGATATTCTAATCCCTCATCTAGTTGGAATCTATAGCTCTGCAGCTGCCTCCTCCTCATTCCCCCCAGAGATGTTAAAGGCCTTAATAGTGGCTCTACTGAAACCGGGGAAGGAACCTGATTCCCCACAAAATTTTATCATTGCTTAACAATGATATCAAGATATATGCAAAACTATTGGCAATGAGACTAGTGGACATTTTACCCTCTCTTATTGATATTGACCAGTTTGGATTCACCAGAGAAAGACAGACAGCTGATGCTACCAGGCATTTGATAAATATGATACATCTAACCAGGGGTTGCAAAACGCCTTCTCTGCTCCTAGCATTGGACACAGAGAAGGCGTTTGACAGGATACATTGGCAATTCCTAGCACAGGTGTTGAATAAGTTTGGTTTCGATGGCTCTATATACATATATATATATTTACAATTACCAAAGGAACTAGACAGGGCTGCCCTCTTTCCCCACTAATTTTTAATCTCCTAATGCAGCCACTAGCCTCCTACATACGCTCACACCCACAGGTAACAGGAATAAAGGTTGGTACCAGATCTCACACCATAAGTCTCTTCGCCGATTACATAATATTAATGCTCACAAACCCAGGAATTTCTCTCCCCACCGTGCACAAAACACTATGCATATTTAATGAGATATCATACTATAAGGTGAATGAAACAAAATCCTATATTTTGAACCTAGGCATCCCAGAAAGCTCAGACACGATCTAGCACAAAAATTCCCATACATTTGGAAGAAAGAGGGCATCAAGTGTCTAGGTATAACCTTAACTCTTAAACAGAAGATCTTAAGATCAGCAAATTATACACCTTTCCTAAACTCACTAGAGACTAGGTTAAACAAATTAACACAAAACGAACTATCATGGTTGGGCAGGCTTGCAACTTTTAAAATGCAGATACTACCTCTACTGCTCTATCTTAATAGAACGTTACCAATTCCAATTCCCAACTCTTTTTTAAATTCATTACAACCAATACTAAATGAATACCTTTGGCAGGGGAAAAGAGCTAGATGCGCTTTTAGCAGGATGATTATACACAGAAAAGCAGGGGAGTTGGCCATGTACATTTACAAGATTACTACTTTGCAACACTTTTAGCACAACTCTGACTAATAGAAGATTCCAAAACACTATGGAAGGAAATAGAACAAACTCAAATCCCTACAGGGACCTTACATGATTTTCTACTGACTGCGCATCACAACAAGTCTCTAGACAAAAAGCTAGCACCCCCTATTTTAGCATCTGTAAGAGCACGGATCCATCTCCGAAATTATCAAACATGGAGTTGTACAGTGACTCCCCTAAACTTTCCCATTTCTGCACTTACCCAAGTAATTCCAAATATTGACCTATCTATTTGGAAAGAAAAAAGGATATACTCACCTAGATGAGGTCATGGAAGGCTCAACACTTAAATCGTTTGCCACACTGCAGCAAGAATACCAACTGCCCCGCATGGAGCAATTAAAATATACACATATAACTCACTTACTAAAAAAGAACCCCCACTTAATCACAATGCTACCTGAAAAAATAACCCAATTCTACCAAATAACCCCAAGTATACACAAAGGTATATCACTCTACTCAAGCCTACAAAAGAAGAACCTTTGTATAAAATCTCAATCTATGTTAGCTTGGGAACAGGAACTGGGGATAGCGTACACATCTCAGCATTGGGAAAGATCATTACGTCTTATCTATACCTTCACAGAAAACACCAACCTATGGGAAATGTAACAAAAGATATCACTCAGATGGTACCTGGCCCTCCATCGCTTAGCAAAAATCTTTCAAGATGCCTCACCAAGTTGCTGGAGACTGTGCGGAAACACGTGTACTTTAATCCAAATCTTATGGCACTGCCCCAAACTAAGAACACTGTGGTCACAGGTTGAGGGAATAATGACAGATGTCACAGGTATACATCAAAATATATATCTCCAGGGATGGCAATTTTATCACTAGAAATACATTCTATACCTCCACCCTTTAGAACTGTGATATCCCACATTCTACTAGCCACCAGGTTATCTATTCTCCAACTTGGGGGGAAACAACAGTCCCACTTATCTCAGAAGTAATACATACTACCCACACCCATGGTACATAAGAGGTTCTACACTCCTCAACCACAGGAAATTATGAACATGTGTACAAACAATGGGCTCCATAGCGAGAATGGTACAATCAGAGAGTACAATATAGATGAAATATTGAAAAGAAATAAATATCCTAGTTAAAAGAAGGAATAAATGGACATCACTGTGACTGTTTTCATGTTTTTATGTTTTCTTTTGTTTACCATAAATTTTGTATAAAGGTGGTTGCTGTACTCCAGCCAACAGACATGCTGATAGATAAACCGCAAAGGGGTTGACAAATCCCAACGGAGTGGAATGTCCACAGCGACAAACTAGAGTGATCGCAGGTGGATGTTCATAGAACCCTTGTGACGAGACACAGGGCCTAAGCAATACCTCTAAAACTAGAGAGTTGAAACAATTGACACCATGAAAGCGGATACACTATATTTAGAATACACATGGAGTACAAACAACCAAGGAATATTCATGCTTACAATGTAATGTACATTATGTTGATTTTCTTTTCTGTCAATTAAACTTAATAAAAATGATTGAAACAAAAATATAGCATAATTCCAGTCCACCTTGAAGCAACAGAGGAAGGTAAAAAACAAACATGAAATATATTTTTGAATTAAAAAGATAAACTCCCAAAAGGGTACCCCATGTTTATAGTTAGAAGAGACCACATAACTTACCATAAGGGCCACTCTAGCGGATATATATTAAAGTGTTACTAAACCCACAACAGTAAAATCAGTCTGTATTAGGGATGGAACACCCCCCGGTTCAGTTTGCACCAGAAAACAGGCAAAAAGTTCTAGTGAACATGCGATTCCTATTAAAGTCTATGGGACACGAACATGAAAAATCAAAAGTGCTCATTTTAAAGGCTTATATGCACGTTATTGCCATAAGAAATGTATGGGGACCCGGGTACTGCCCCAGGGGACATGTATCAATACAAAAAAAAGTTTTTAAAACAATAATTTTTTTCAGGAGCAGGGTTTTTAATATTGCTTAAAGTAAAACAATAAAAATGAAATATTCCTTCAAATATCATGCCTGGGGTGTCCCCCTGTAAAGTGGCGCATCTGTGCAATGTGTAGAACATGCCGCAGCAATAATGACATTTCTAAAAGAAAAAATGTCATTTAAACTTGCTCGCGACTGTAATGTATTGTAGGCTCCCGGCAATATAGATGAAAAATCAAGGAAAAAAAGGGCCTGGGGGTTCCCATAGTCTGCCTGTAAAGTGGCACATCTGTGCAATGTGTAGAACATGCCACAGCAATAATGTCATTTCAAAAGGAAAAAATGTAATTTAAACTTGCTCGCGGCTGCAATGTATTGCAGGCTCCCGGCAAAATAGATGAAAGCCTGCAATACATTACAGCCGCGAGCAAGTTTACATTACATTTTTTGCTTTAGAAATGCCATTATGGAGTGCGCATGCGCGGGACCTCCGGAGCGTCACGCTGACCGAGAGCTCTGCACCGCTCCGGCCTTCCGGGACTTTAGAGAGATGGGGCTTTGGTTCCCATTTTATTAACCTCCTAGCAGCTCTTTATTCCCAACCCAAAGCCCAGATCAGAATCCAAGGTCATTTATCTGATTCCTTCCCCATAACCAAGGGGACTAGACAAGGATGCCCCTTATCACCTTTGCTTTTTGCCATTGGTATAGAAAACTTGGCTATCGCAATAAGAAGTCAACCAGACATACATGGCGTCAATTGTGGCCAATCAGCACACAAATGTGCCTTGTTCACGGACAATGTCCTTCTCTTCATCACTTCCCCCCTTATTTACACCCCCAATGTCTTATCACTTCTTAATAAATTTGGACAGATCTCGGGCCTGCAAGTGAATATGGCCAAATCTATAGCACTTAACATATCTACCCCTTCACGAGTTGTGGAAAATCTAAAAGACCACTTCCCCTTTGTATGAAGCTCAACATCCATTCCATATTTAGGCATTCAATTGACTCCCCTAATAGAACAATTATACCGCTTTAACTACCCTCTCATGTTCAAAAAACTTAAATCTGATCTTGATCAATGGTCGCTACACAAATTGTCTTGGTTAGGAAGGTTGAACGCGGTTAAAATGACCCTACTCCCACGGATCCTATATCTCTTCCGATCCCTTCCCCAAATTACATATCTCCAAGTTACAATCCTCGATCATCCAATTTATCTGGAATAAATCAAACCATAGACTCCCTAAAAAAACACTCTTTAGACCAAGGAAAAAAGGGGGTCTTGGACTGCCCAATCTCTGGTGGTACTACCAGGCAGCACATCTTAGCCAAATTTCGGCTGTTTACTCCAAAGGCCCAAAACCGGAATGGATAGAGATGGAAAGACAAGCTATACCTAAATTCACTATAGATTATCTTCTGTGGCGTCCCCATAAAACTAGACCACCGATCCTCTCCCCTTCCCTCTCACACTCATTCGCATTGTGCGATACACTGCATAAATTAAACATTCTTACATCTAACTGGCATCCCCTGGCTCACATCTTCAATAATCCCCTTTTCCCTCCAGGCACGAACAGAGGAGCGTTCCAATGGTGACTTGATAAGGGATTGTATAGAATAGGTCATTTTTGTAACTCTAATGGTCCCCTCACCTTGACACAATGCACATCTAAACTTGAAATGCCTCAATCAGAAAAGTTTTGCTTTCACCAATTGAGACATTTCCTACTGTCCATCCTATCCCAGGAACCGCTGCCCCTTACTACCACTCCCTACGAACAATGGTGCTCCTCAGCTATGGACATGAAAGGGGGAATTTCTCTCATTTACTCAGCTTTAGCTGAACCACAAGAGAAAGCTACCTAAATGACAACCTGGGAGCATGATGTCGGATTTGAATGGGATCTAGACACATGGCATTCACATGTCGCGTCTGCCTTTAAGGGGATCCTAAATGTCTCCCTTACTGAAGTGGACCTCAAAATCATGATGCGGTGGTACTTAGTCCCCACTAAATTAGTTAAATTTTACCCACAATCCTCCCCTCTATGCTTTAGGGGGTGTGGGCACATGGGCAACCTCCTAGTCACCGGCAAGGCGATCCCACAAACCCCAATTGTAGCCCTCTTAAACCAAAAAGTCCCCAAAATTCCTAAATCTGACCAAATTCTAATCCACTATATTCTCATAGGAGCCAAACTTACCATAGCCCAGGCATTGAAACTTCCTAAGGTATCATTCCATTTAGCAAAACAGAAAGTCTCCTGGATCATGTACCAGGAAAAAATTTCTAACATTATTCTTGATAAAACGGAGAAATTCAAACATATATGGGAACCATGGGCACGTCATATTGGTGTGACCCTTTAATCCCTAACTCTAACACAGAATGTTTAGTTCAGTTCCCCTGCTCGGCTGATTGGCACACTATTACAGCTCTCCTCGGAGCCCAGGCATTCCTTCCTCCACCCACCCCTCTTGAAACTCCCTCTTCTTCTCTTTCTAACTCTATTTCTCTCTTTCTCCTTACTATCTATTAGATATTCTACCCACCGAACCATAATGGTGGGATGTGTAGCAGAGGTTGCATGATTATACCTTTGCCTACTACGAATCTTTTGGTTATTATTTAATATATGTTTACTTTTTTATCCACTTTTGACTAAGACTAGAACCTAGCGGATCAGATACGGGTTCTGATAATTCGACTTCTAAGCAAATTGGTCTTTATAAAGAACCCAAATACATTATACAGTACCATTCTTTTTGCGCTGTCTAGGAATTATCTCTCATCAAAGAACCAAAAGCCATTGAAGTCCAGACACAGCATGATCCCGATTAGGGGTGTCTGGATTCCAAGGCAGTCGGTAACTTATTTTGAACACCTGACAGGGCTATAAAGTTGTCATTGAATATTATTTCCATACAAGAAGTTTTATAAATGAATATTTTCTGTGCATTGAATCTCATGTTATTTCCGAATGCAATTTTTTCTATACGACCAAAACCTGTTATCTAATTTATTCCCCTGCGTGGGTAAAGAAATGTTGATGTTTAATATCTTTCCTCAATAAACATTTTAAAACTCAAAAAAAAAAAAAAAAAAGAAATGTCATTATTGCGGTGGCATGTTCTACACATGTTTTCATCTAAAAAAAAGTTTTAAAAACAATAGTTTTTTCAGGAGCAGTGATTTTAATAATGCTTAAAGTGAAACAATAAAAATTAAATATTCCTTTAAATATTGTGCCGGGGGGTCCCCTTGGTCTGCCTGTAAAGTGGCGCATCTGTGCAATGTGTAGAACATGCTGCAGCAATAATGACATTTCTAAAAGAATATATTTCATTCAAACTTGCTTGAGGCTGTAATGTATTGCAGGCTCCCGGCAATATAGATAAAAAAATCAAGGAAAAAATGGCGTGGGGATCCCCCCAGTCCATACCAGGCCCTTCAGGTCTGGTATTGACTGGTATACCAGGTCCAGGTCCATACCAGGTCACATGCCCTCAACATGGGTGGTTGGGTGCTTTGGGGCAGGGGGGATCAACCCCCCCCACCCCAAAGCACCTTGTCCCCATGTTGATGATGATAAGAGCCTCTTTCTGACAACCGTGGGCTGTGGTTGTCGGGGTCTGCGGGCAGGGGATTATCAGAATCTGGAAGCCCCCTTTGACAAGGGGACCCCCAAATCCCACCCCTGCTATGTGAATGGGTATCGGGTACATTGTACCCCTACCCTTTAACCAAAAAGTGTCAAAAAGTAAAAACCACAATAGACAGTTTTTGACAATTCCTTTATTAAAAAAGAAAAAATTAAAAAAGTGTCCCCCAATGTTCATCCATCTTCAATCACGCCATCCGATGGACTCGAAAAATAAAAAGAAATAAAATAATCTCTGCCTCGATGGGAGGCCCCCCAGGCGACTGCTGTCTTTTTGCTTTGACAACTCTTATATATCCAAGGGCTGGCCCACCCGCTGACTTAACCAGATGACCCGCCCCCTCTGATGTCACAGATATCACATGATGTCAGAAGGGGTCGGGGTTACTTGACTACATCATCGGCTGGCCCCACCCTTGCCTATATAACAGCTGTCAAAGCCAAGAGACCGCAGTCGCCGGGGGGACTCCCATCGAGGCGGAGCTTTTTAATTTCTTTTCTATTTTTCGGGTCCGTCGGGCGGCGTGATTGAAGATGGAGTGACATCGTGGGACACTTTTTTTTCTTCTTTCTTAATAAAGGAATTGTCAAAAGCTTTCTGTTGTGGTTTTTATTTGTTGTGGTTTCATTCACTTGGGGGGCAGGATCTGGGGGTCCCCTTGTTAAAGGGGCTTGCAGATTATGATAATACCCCCGCCCGCAGACCCTGGCAACCACAGCCCATGCCCCCTTGTTGAGGGAATGTGGCTGGTATGGTTCAGGAGGGGAGCTCGCTCGTTTCCCCCCCATCCTGACCTCCAGGCTACATGCTTTAAAAAGGGTCTGGTATGGATTTTGGGGGGGACCCCATGCCAATTTCTTTCTTAAATTTTGGTGTGGAGTTCCCCTTAAAATCTATGCCAGACCAAAAGGGCCTGGTGTGGATTTTGGGTGGGACCCCACGCTGTGTTTTTTTTTAATTTTGGCATGGAGTTCCCCATAAAATCTATACCAGACCAAAGGCCTGGATTTTGGGGGGGACCAATTTTTTTCTTAATTCTGTCATAGTTTTCCCCTTAACCACTTCAATACACTGTATTATATAATCTGCACTGCACTATATACCCTGCACTGTATTATATATACTACACTGACTGCACTATATATTCTCCACTGTATTATATATACTACACTGACTGCACTATATACTCTGCAATGTATTAAATATACTACACTGGTGGCACTATATACTCTCCACTGTATTATATATAATACACGGACTGCACTATATACTCTGAACTGTATTATATATACTACACTGACTGAACTATATACTATGGAACTTTATTATATATGTAGCGGCACCCTCATAAGGGCTGCTAAGTGTTGTGGCCCACCTGTCACCCTGCCCAGTCCACCATTCAAGTCCTCAGTCACTCCAAGGCAATGAACAGTCCATTAGCTTTGTATTTTTGTGTTTTATTGAGGGGATTGAAGATGAATGGGGTATAGGAAGTATGGGTTGCCCAGTGAATTTTAGAATAAAAATAGAATAATAATTGGGACGACTGTTAGAACAAAGAATAGGAACAACTTATATACACTCCGGTATATACAGAGCTCTCTTTCTCCAGCACAATTCTTACTGCAGACCATTACTCCTCAGCTCCTCCAGCCCTCTACTTGCTTGAGCTCCCAGGCACAGCTAGCACTGCATAGTTAGGCCTGACACTGGCTCAGCCAGGCCTTAGCAACTGCCATTTACAGGCAGGGACCTGTAGTAATGAACTGTATTATATATATATATTATAGGGACTGCACTATATACTCTGAACTGTATTATATATACTATACGGACTGCACTATATACTCTGAACTGTATTATATATACTACACGGACTGCAGTTTATACTCTGAACTGTGTTAGATATACTTTACGGACTGCACTATATACTCTGAACTATATTATTTATACTATACGGACTGCACTATATACACGTAACTGTATTATATATACTATACAGACTGCACTATATTCTCTGAACTGTATCATATATACTATACGGACTGCACTATATACTCTGAACTATATAATATATACTACCGGGAATGCACTATATACTCTGAACTGTAATATATATACTACACTAACTTCACTATATACTCTGAATTGTAATATATATACTACACTGACAGACTGAGCACTACACTAACTACCTGCCTAATCTCCATTGATTCACTATATACGGCCGCCATGTAAGCAGCATCCTTATATAGTGTGGGGTGTGGACCCTGCCTTTGCGATCTCGAAGTGCATTATGGGGCACTCCGTGGCGGGCAAACTTGCCGCTAGTGCCCCATATGTTTGTTTGTTCTGCGAACACCCGCAGTTCGAGTCAAACTTACATTCAACTTGAGCATTGGGACCACCCTTAGTCTGCATGCAGTAAAGCATGCTTGTTTTACTCACTCTGGAACCTAAGGGGTTAATCCTCTGCATTGTGTAAATAGGCTGTTTGATCCTATCTTCTCTGATCCTCTGACCCTTCTTCCACAATCCCCAATCCATCTCCTGATAGTATAGAGCAGGGGTCTCAAACTAGCGGCCCTCCAGCTGTTGCGAAACTACAAGTCCCATCATGCCTCTGCCTGTGGGAGTCATGCTTGTAACTGTCAGGCTTGCAATGCCTCATGGGACTTGTAGTTTCGTAACAGCTGGAGGGCCGCGAGTTTGAGACCCCTGGTATAGAGCCTTTGTAGTGACTCTGCACATGCTTAGTTTAGCGTGCATTGCTAAAGAGTTTTTTTCTTGGGACAGTGCATGTGATCAGCACAGGACCAATCAGCACTGTCCAGACAGAGGGTCAAGGGACCTGCAGCCTCAAAGGACAGTCAGAAGAGAATGAAAACCCCTCCTACAAGCTTTAACCAAAAACTGATAGAAGTCACAAGACTGCTATATATGACTGATGAGAAAAGGTATTTAGCAATTTACATTTACCAAAATAATTGCATTTCCATGTTCTGTGTACTATGGGAGACCAGATATAGTGAATGCAGGGCTCTGGGTTTAGTAACACTTTAAGTTCAAACATCATTAAATGACAGGTGATCACAGCATATCCAGTCGAGTATACATTTGCTTTGATAGGGCCCAGCTGGGTCCACCTATAGACCACAATAGAGAAACAGGCTTGTTGCCTCAAAGATATGGTGGGATTTTAATGGCACACAAATGTATATCTTATTCAAATATAAAGTTTATTACAAAAAAAAACACATTTAAAAACAGTACATTAATAAAATCATGCTTAGACTGCCAAAAAGTCTCTCACATGTGGTATCCCCATACTCAGGACAAGCAGCAGAATGTATTTTAAGTTGTAATTCCACATATATCCATGGCATGAGCAATATATCCTTAACTAGTTGCGGTGCGGCTCTCATTCTGAGACGCCGTCATATGACGGCGTTCCAGAACGTCCGCTCTCGCGTACCCGCGG
The DNA here is from genome assembly GCA_037952925.1 of Lithobates clamitans. Taxonomy (NCBI): domain Eukaryota; kingdom Metazoa; phylum Chordata; class Amphibia; order Anura; family Ranidae; genus Lithobates; species Lithobates clamitans. The sequence continues at coordinate 463,877 of JBBGZY010000570.1, forward strand.
GGGTGAGCAGCATGGCGATCGTGGCTGTGCCGTGTTGCTAGGACACGGCGCGACCCCCGATCTCTGTAAAGAGCCCTGTCTGTGGCTCTTTAACCATGTGATTGGCTGTGTAAACACGGAGATGCTCGTAATCGGAGCTCCTCGCCTCAAACTGACAGAGTGTGTGGCGAGGAGAGCCGATCAGCGGCATCTCATCACAGGAGATATCTATACATGTAATCAGGGCCCTGATCATCAGTGCCCTGATTACAATAGCGACACCAGTGCCACGAATCAGTGCCAGCAAACAGTGCCCACCACTGCCAGCAATCAGTGCCCACCACTGCCCATAAGTGCCACCAATCAGCGCCCATTAGTGATACCAGTCCCTGCTGGCTATCAATCCCGCTTATCAGTGCTGCCCATCAATGCCCATCACTGCTGTCCATCAATGCCTATCAGTGTCGCCCATCAGTTCCGCCCATCAATGCCCATCAGTGCCTATCAGTACCGCCTATTCGTGCAGCCTATCAGTGCCCACCAGTGCCGCCTATCAGTGCCCACCAATGCCGCCTATCAGTGCCAATCAGTGTCACCTATTAGTGCCCATCAGTGGCACCTAACAGTTCTCATCAGTGCCACCTATCAGTGCCCATAAGTGCGGCATATTAGTGCCTCCTCATCAGTGCCACCTAACAGTGCCCATAAGTGCCACAAAATCAGTGCCCATAAGTGCCACCTCATTAATGCCCACCAGTTCAGCCTATCAGTGCCCATCAGTGCCGCCTCATCATCGCACATCAGTGAAGGAGAAAAATTACTCAATAAAAAAATTTACTGACAGAAACTACTTACTGAAAGTAAAACAAAATGTTTTTTCACATTTTTTGGTCTTTTTTTTAGTAAAAAATAAAAAACCCAGCAGTGATCAAATGCCACCAAAAGAAAGCTCTATTTGTGTGAATAAAATGATAAAAACATCATCTGGGTACAGTGTATCATGACCGCGCAATTATCATTCAAAGTGCGATAGTGCTAAAAGCTGAAAAATGGCCTGGGCAGGAAGGGGGTGTAAGTGCCCTGTGACAACTTTGTGTAAAAATATATATATATATTTGTCATTTTCCAGAAACATGTGGCAAAACATAAAATATTCCATGGACTCAACATGCCTCTCAGCAATAAGCTTGGTGTGTCTACTTTCGAAAAATGGGTCATTTGGGGGGTTTGTGCTATCTTGGCATTTCATGGCCTCCAAAACGGTGATAGGTAGTGAGGAAGTGAAATTTACGCCCTTAGAAAGCCTGAGGCCGGTGACTGGTTTCCAGGGACCTGTACGAGGCTAGACTGCCAAAAAGTCTCTCACATGTGGTACGCCCATACTCAGGAGAAGCAGCATAATGTATTTTGGGGTGTAATGCCACATATACCCATGCCATGTGTGAGCAATATACCATTTAAATGACAACTTTGTGTAAAAAAAAAAAAAATGTAATTTTCCAGAAACTTGTGGCAACAAATTTAATATTCCACGGACTCAACATGTCTCTCAGAAAATACCTTGGGGTGTCTACTTTCCAAAAAGGGGTCATTTGGGAGGTGCTTGAACTGTCCTGGCACTTTATGCCCAACATTAGAAGCTTATGCCACACATCAACCACTTGAAGACCAAGCCTTTTCTGGCACTTTTTGTTTACATGAAACTAGAAAATTACTTTGATCCCCAAACATTATATATATATATATATATATATATATATATATATATATATATATATATATATATATATATATATAATTTTTTTTTAACCACTTCAGCCCCGGAAAGTTTTACCCCCTTCCTGACCAGAGCACTTTTTACAATTTGGCACTGCGCTGCTTTAACTGCTAATTGCGCGGCCATGCAATGTTATACCCAAACAAAATTTGCGTAATTTTTTTCCCACAAATAGAGCTTTCTTTTGATGGTATTTGAACACCTCTGTGGTTTTTATTTTTTGCACTATAAATGGAAAAACTGTAAAAATAGGTATCCTATATGCTAACGCCCTCTGCACGAAGAACACCTCCACCGCGCCACTGGCACCCAAATTAAACTTCAAAAATGCTAAATAAATGTACACCAATACTAGTGAGTTTATGGTAATAAACTGGTGAACACCAAAAATGTCGAGCTGCCCCCTTTAAATCAAAATATGAATCAGCTGTTAATTTAATCCTAAATGCCGGTTAGGAACCAAAATGATAAACCGACACGTAGGGTAAATAGACGGCGCTCAGAAACAATAAGGGTATACCTTGCAGTATACAATAATGGTGATAACCTCTATTGATGAATTAATCACCTAAGTGTAGCACACTAAATTAACAGTGGACCACATAACATAAACCTGTAAACATAAAATATAAAATATAAGTATATATGTGACTATATAATTTATACAAACATATAAATGTGACAAAAAAATGAAAAGATAAAAACGTGCAAATGTTTCAATTCATGCTGCAAAAATCAAAAACTCCATATAAAGTCCATAAATAATAAACAGCCTCCAAACAAGCTGCAAGTGATATACAAATTGGTGACTAATAAAAAATCAAGTGTCCCACACAAATGATTTCTCAGTGATAGTTGTCCACTGATGAGTGACTCCGTGTGTCTTCCACCTCACCACCGTGCCAGTGAATCACACTCTCCAGACATACACTCACCGAAATGAAATGCCAGCATTCTCATGCAAGGCAAAACACGCTTTCTTTACCACACTCCAGGGTAAATAGTATATACGATGTTCACGGTGATGGTATTCAATGGATCCACATAAAAGAAAATGAATGCTCCAATAGTGTAATTCAGCAATAACAATTTATTAAAATCACTGCAATTCTCACACATAGCACTCACATTGTGTAAAAGTAAGAACGGCAAAGAACGTGCAATCAACAGCAAGCCTCAACTCTGTGGATAAAACCCTATAACCAATGGCCACGGCGGACCCGAGGTGTGCAGCTGCTGGGTAATACTCTCACCCCTCCCTCGGAAAGCCTCCGTTCCTCCGTGCGCTCGTAATCCTATCTTCCTGTGTGGCTGACAGCGTATACGTCACAACTCACAGCCACGCCCCTGTCATGTTTCGGCATAGGTAGACTTATTCCAAAATCTAATAGGGTATAACTACAGTGGTGTATTCTGCGATAAAAATTCCCCCTACTCCCCAACTTCCCTCTAAGTTGGGTTGCAGTGCACTCATAAGTGGGGAAGTGTATGCAGATACCATTCCCTAAAAAAATGTTGTTTGTTAATCTTCAGGGAATTTTTTAGGGAATGGTATCTGCATACACTTCCCCGCTTATGAGTGCACTGCAACCCAACTTAGAGGGAAGTTGGGGAGTAGGGGGAATTTTTATTATTTATTTATGTGCCCGATTCCAACTTATTTCTGCTTTACTAGATATCATTGAATCCATTGCACGGGGACGCGAGGTGTGCGCATGTATTTAGGAGCAGATAAAAGGGTTGAGTGGCAGCGAACACAGCCAATCCCATGAATAAGTCTACCTATGACGAAACATGTCGGAGGCGTGGCTGTGAGTTGTGACGTATACGCTGTCAGCCACACAGGAAGATAGGATTACGAGCGCACGGAGGAACGGAGGCTTTCCGAGGGAGGGGTGAGAGTATTACCCAGCAGCTGCACACCTCGGGTCCGCCGTGGCCATTGGTTATAGGGTTTTATCCACAGAGTTGAGGCTTGCTGTTGATTGCACGTTCTTTGCCGTTTTTACTTTAACACAATGTGAGTGCTATGTGTGAGGATTGCAGTGATTTTAATAAATTGTTATTGCTGAATTACACTATTGGAGCATTCATTTTCTTTTATGTGGATCCATTGAATACCATCACCGTGAACATCGTATATACTATTTACCCTGGAGTGTGGTAAAGAAAGCGTGTTTTGCCTTGCATGAGAATGCAGGCATTTCATTTCGGTGAGTGTATGTCTGGAGAGTGTGATTCACTGGCCTTGACCTCATATTATCCTACCTATGCACTCCGCACAACCTCTTCAAATATTCCTTTTCCTCTCTCTGACCACCACCTTATTAGTTTTACTCTCTCCTTGTCTGCCTCCTCCTTGCCTTCCAACTACCAAACTATTACCCGTAGAAACCTTCGCCACCTTAACCCTTCTCTTTTTTTTTCTGCTACAGATTGTTTCTACGACAAAATCTCATCCTTGTCCTGTCCCAACTTGGCCACTTCTGTCTACAACAGTTCACTGTCATCCACCCTGGATACCTTCGCCCCCCTCACTACACACAGAATCAGGCCCTGACTGCTACAACCGTGGCAGACAGACAATACCAGAAGCCTCAAAAAATGTAGCCGCGCTCTTGAGCGTCTGTGGCGTAAGACTAAGTCACAGCAAGATTTCAGCCAATATAAATCTGCCCCCCATAATTACCATTCCTGCCTCCACCTTTCCTGCCTCCTGCCAAACAGACCTACTTTATCACTCTCATTAACACCCTCTCACGCAGTCCCCGTTAACTCTTTTCTACCTTTACCACTCTACTTCATCCTCCATTACGTCCACCCACTAACTTACTCACTGCCCAGGAGATTGCTAATCACTTCAAAAATAAGATTGAGACAATTCGTTTCGAGATCTCCGCTCTACAGATATCTCCTTCACTTTACACTCCTTGTCCTCCGGTACAATCAATACTTCCCTCTTTTAACCCAGCTACTATAAAGAAAGTCACTAAACTTTTTTCTAACGTCCACCTAACCTCCTGCCCCCTGGACCCTGTACCTTCTCAAATACTATAGTCACCATCTGACTCTATCCTACACTCTTTAACTCATAATTTCAACCTCTCACTCTCTACTGGCATCTTCCCCAACCCTCTAAAACATGCACTAGTCACTCCCATACCAAAAAAGGCCTCACTAGACCCTACCAATCTTACCAACCTAAGACCCGTCTCTTTAGTCCCTTTTGCCTCCAAACTCCTTGAATGTTTAGTCTACAACTGACAGAGAGACCACCTCATTGAGAATAACCTTCTTGATCCCCTTCAGTCTGGATTTCGCCCACAGCACTCCACAGAAACCACCCTCCTAAAACTCACAAAGGTCTTGCTAACAGCCAAAACCAATGGTCATTATTCCGTACTCTTATGCCCCGTACACACAGTCGGACTTTGTTCGGACATTCCGACAACAAAATCCTCAGATTTTTTCCGACGGATGTTGGCTCAAACTTGTTTTGCCTACACACGGTCGCACAAAGTTGTCGGAATATCTGATCGCCAAGAACGCGGTGACGTCAAGCACGTACGACGAGACTAGAAAAGGCCGGTTCAGAACCAAGCGAGGCACCCTTTGGGCTCCTTTTGCTAATCTCGTGTTAGTAAAAGTTTGGTGAGAGACGATTCGCGCTTTTTCAGACTCGTGGCTTTCAGATCGTTTTCTGCCGTTCAGTTTGTGCTTGTGGGTTTGTATTTGCTCTTCAGTGCGTGCATTCAGTTCGTATCGGAGTTTTCTGTGCGATCTTGTCCGCTCGTTGCTGTTTTTCAGGTCGCTCTTCACAGGCCTTGCTGTTCTTCAGTGCGTTCTGTTACTTCGTTCTGAGCAGCCGACCGTTTTCTAGCCATGTTTCGTAGGCGTACTCCTCGTACAGTTCGTGCTGTGTGGGGGCTTGGTGTTGGGGTCCTGACCTTGACACAAGTCCAGTCCATGAACAGGGTGGGGAGGAGTTAATGGACCAAGAATTGGTTGCTTCAGCATGACCAGTTCTGTCATATGCCTTTGCTCCGTGAGATCCGTGAGAATAATCCTGATGATTTCAGGAACTTTCTCAGGATGATGGACCCCGTGTTTCACCGTTTGTTGGCTTTGCTGACCCCCTATATCAGCAGGCAGGATACCTGCATGAGGCAAGCCATCACTCCGGAGCAGAGGTTGGTCGCTACCCTGCGGTATTTGGCCACAGGGAGAAGCCTGCAGGACCTCAAGTTCTCGACAGGCATCTCCCCCCAGGCTCTTCTTTGTGGACATTTACTGCTTGTGTTTGTTTTAGCTGACCCTGACAGAAATGTGTGGAGTCCAGAAAATGTCGTGATTGTGTAACCTTATACAAAGCACTGTTGGCTGTTATTTACTAAATGCAAAGACACTTTTCACTACAAGTGCACTTGCAACTGCACTGAAACTGCACTTGTAGTGCAAAGTGGATTTGCCCTTAGGAAATAACCCCCATTTTCTCTTCAAACAACAATTACATCACCCCAAAAGTGTTGTAGCATTGAGACAATAATCCACACATTCTTGATGAACAATCTTTTTAATACCAGCACAATCACATGTGCATTTACCAAAGGTTTTTCTGACAAACCGACATGTTTGTTGTATAACATATTTTGTGGTGTCATTATCCAAAATCAAAATGTGCATTTTATAGAAAACAGGCCTGTGTAAAACCCACAAGAAAGACACTAATCTTGATCTTACAAAGTTCACATTTGGTAGAACTTGAAGGCAATATCAGACATGAGTATTTAGGAACTGTGTTTGATATTGCGTTCAGATCGGGAGAAATCACCCCTGGAAAAGCCAAATTTGGAAGATGCACACAAATTTCACAATGTCAACATGTGCGACCTGCCATCACGGGGGATCAAGGGATGTGTTTTGGGGGAGAAACCCCTTCCTCACCGCTACTTTATTATTGAGGAAGGGGTTGCACCCCCAAAACGCGTCCATTGATCTCCCGTGATGGCAGATAGCACATGTTGGCACACTGTGTGCATCCTCCAAATTTGGCTTTGGGAAAAATTACAAAAACATTTCGCACATTGTAGCAGACAAAAGAAGAAAGTGATTTGGAGGGGCTTTAAACTCGCCCCAAAACATCAATGATGTTTTTATATTTTGGAATAACATCATTGATGTTTTGCTTGATGTTTTCCAATTGTAAATTACACCCCATGATCTCCCCGATCAGGATCTGGGCACTTTCGGATGTGAAAGGATCTTCATCCACAACCTCACGATCACCTAAAAAGAGAGGAAACCCAAAATAAATTAGGTCTAAAAAAAATGCCGCCATCCATCTCTTATCTGAGCCTGTGGTCGCAGACACTCACCTGTTGTGGTGACTACTTCCACCACATCTTCTTCCTCCTGCTCAGCTTGTGTTGGGATTTCCCCTTCTTCCAGAGGGGGGGGGGCTCTGGTCTCCTCGGATGAGGGGTGTTCTCCGAGTCTTTTCTCCCCTATGTAAAACAAAAATGGTATAATTAGCACACAGATATTTGATGGAAGAACTCTAAAGATGAAACATTGTTTGGAAGTGGGGTACAATGATCTATTTTAGCAGAGTTCCAAGATGTAGCTTTTTTAGTGTCCTTTGTCAACCTGCAATACTTTACCTGTTTTGTACAAGCTTCACAGATGGAGACCTCCCTATAGTATACACGGGAGCACCTGTGTGGCCCCCCTAATAAAAATGGTGTTCTTGTGTCCCACACTAGTGCTCCAGTGTCCAGATGTGAAAACAGCTGCTCAGTGTCCTCTCCTTACACAGAATCTAGTTTTCATTTCATTCTAGTAACAAAGCCATCTACACAACCCAATTCTTTGAAGACAAGTATAGGGCCTCAAAATGGTGGCCAAATGCATATGGGCTAAACAATGGTATTTTATAGTCCGAAAAAAAAAATGTGTGATCCGAACGAATAATGTGCCCATGAACATGAAAGTTGCCATTTTAAACTGTACAACAGTTCCTAAAAGCACATGGAGCAGCACGAACGTAATAAACATAAGAACAATAGGAACACATCACAACTACTTACTTTTTTGCAGCACTCTCCGGATCTTTCTGTACTGCTCATGTTCTCGTAATTTCAGGTCCGACCACCGCTTCCTGAGCTCATCTTTCGATCGTCGTACCCCGAATTTCCGTTGCAGACTCCTGACCACTTTCGCCATGATCTTGGCCTTTCGGACATTGTGGTTGGGGTAAGGCCCATACTTTCCATCATAGTCGGCCTTCTTCAGGATGTCCACCATTTCCAACATCTCCTCAAAGGACATATTTGAGTCCTTTAATCTCCTTCTGGATCGGGACGTTTCAGGCTCCAGCCTTTCCTCCTCCTCCTCATTGCTGTAATTAGCACTATCCTGCTGTCTCTCCGCCATGTGCTCTTCCTCCACTGCACCGAACAAAAAGGGGCGGGGAATAGAATAGAAAGAACGTCAGGGGCGGGCGGAGTTATACGCATGCGCAGTGTGTATAAATCGTAACGCGCGCGTCTTACGTACGATCTGTGAGCGGAAGAAGGAGCATCGGAGACGCCGATCGTGCTAACGAAGGTAGGATCTAAACTTGGGCCTATACTGCTTCGAAATTGAAGCCTATATTGTAACAAGATTAGGGGAGTTTGGCCTGACATTAGGGTTTGTCTTGTGTTGTGTCTTGCAGAGAAAATGGATGGGTTCAACGACCACAATTTCCTGCCAATGTTTATTGACAAGTACAGAGAGCTGCCCTGTCTGTGGCAAGTGAGACACCCCCACTATAACCACAAACAGAAGAGGCAGGCAGCGCTGGAGAAACTGCTGGAGTTGGTGAAGCCGGTGGTCCCCACAGCAACCATCCCTTATTTAAAAGCTAAAATTGGTGGCCTGAGGAGCACTTATCTTAGGGAGCGCAAGAAGGTCACAGATTCCCTGAGGTCCGGAGCTGCAGCAGATGACGTTTATGTCCCCAGGCTGTGGTACTATGAGAGACTGCGATTTCTGTCAGACCACACTGAAGTCAGGGAATCCCTCTCTACTCTTCCTTCCACTCTTCCTTCCATACCAGCTGAGGCTTCCGATGTCCAACCTGGGCCTTCCAGCCAGGAAGAAGTGGAGGAGCCCAGCTGGAGTCAGGTATAGCATTCTTCTACAGATTTCTGGTCAATAAAGAAATGATGTTTACTAGATGTTATTATTGATCACTAATTGCTGATTAAAAAAAGTGTTTTACATATCAATAGACAGTAGTGGGCAAAAATAATTGGGACAAGAATGCAAAATGCTGGGCTCAGAAGGATAGTCTGTTATATTTGTTAACATTGAATTTGCAGCAGTCAGGAGGTGAAAATTGTGTGTGATTGATGAAAACAATACTAAAACTATGTCCCTTTTTCATACACAGGAAGACCTCAGCCAGGAGGAGGCTGTGGAATGTGGCAGTCAGGAGGAGGCGGGGATTAGTGGCAGCCAGGAGGAGGCGGGGCTAAGTGTCAGCCAAGAGAAGCCTGGGACCAGTCGCAGCCTGACTGAGTCTCATGTCCCTCCCCTCCGCCTGCCATATAAAAGGGCCAGGAAGGCCACTCCCAGTCCTGTGCAGGATTCAGCGTACAGGCTGATCCAGGAGGCTTCGGCGTCCCTCAGAGCCTTCCCCAGTCCTGCAGAGGCCTTTGCCTGCATGGCTGCCACCAAATTGCTGGGCATGCAGGAGGGCCAACGCAAGATTTTTGAGGACCTGATTTATAAAGTCCTTCGTAAGGGGGAGAGTGGGGAACTGACACCCAAGACGGATGTCATGGAGAGGGACGATCCTCCTCCTCCTCCTCCTCCTCTTGCTGCCACAACTCCACCACCACAGCCAAAGCCTGTAAGGAAGCGTGGAAAGAAGACCCGAGAGTGATGACCCTGGGTTCAGTCTGGTCTGACAGAAGATGCAGTCTCTCGTATGACCACAGCCTGGGGACACAGATGTCATCTGCTGCTTTCCGGATCTCTGGGACTTCTGGACCAGACTGCCCTCCCTTAGATATGGACTCCTCAGGCCACCAATTTTGCTTTTAAATAATTGATGTCTGCCCTGGGAGTCCAAGGCTTCGCCCACTTCTGCAGTTTCTCCAGCGTTGCCTCCCTCTTTGTTTATAGTTGTGACCCCTTAATAAAATATTTTTAGGTAAATTCTACTCTCCTGTGTGTGTTTTCATCCAAAAAGGACAGTTTGTTGGTGAGTATTCAGGTACATTTCTAAAGTACAATGTGAAATTAACAAGGGACAACAACACCAAACAATCTCCTCCTACAGATTAAATAGAACAACATATCAATGGTGTTGTGGGAACTTGTCACAAAAAACACACAAACATTTTCGGGAATACAAATCAAAATCACCAAAAAAAATAAAAAAATAAAAAGAGAAACACAAAAAAAGATTCTACATTAAAGTAAAAAAATACAAATAAAAAATATGTTGTCAGATGTGAGAAATCAAAATATATTGAGGGAATCCCGATAAATAGTAACGAAAAAAGTTTGTGAGAAGTGTGTGTGAATATGAGCATCAAAACGACTTAATTCTTGTCACATTATAAAGAAGAAGAGAGTGCGCTGTATTAAACCATTTTTTACATTGCAGCGTGACGAAAGTGCTTTATCCATTACGAACGCTAAGTTTACCAGAACGAGCTGTCCCGTGTCGGAATTTCTTCTGAGCATGCGTGGCACTTTGTGCGTCGGAACAGGCCACACACGGTCGGAATTGACGCGATCGGATTTTGTTGTCGGAAAATTTTATCTCCTGCTGTCCAACTTTGTGTGGCGGAAAATCCGATGGAAAATGTCCGATGGCGCCCACACACGGTCGGAATTTCCGACAACACACTCCGATCGGACATTTCCATCGGAAAATCCGACCGTGTGTACGGGGCATTACTCTTAGACCTTTCCGCTGCCTTTGATACAGTTGACTACCCCCTCCTCAAAAAAAAAAAAAAATTTGCTTGGTCTCCATGGCTGCACTCTCTGTTGGTTCGAATCTTACCTATATCATCGCACCTCTAGTGTCACTTACAACTCCACTTGGTCCTCTCCAACTCCTCTTACTGTTGAGGTCCCCCAAGGTTCTGTCCTTGGACCTCTACTATTCTCGATCTACACATCCTCCCTGGGTCAGCTGATAGCCTCCCTCCTAAAACTGAGCTCTTAATATTTCCTCCCCCACGTGCCCCTTCCCCTGACTTCTCTATCAAGATTAGGGATGAGCTTCAAGTTCGACTCGAACATGAGTTCGACTTGAACATCAGCTGTTCAATCATTCTACGAAGATCGAACATTATGGGCCGTTTGCGCCAAATTCGAGCGGCGCGTCACGGCCCATAATGCACTGCGTCATCGCAGTGGTTTGCTGGCTGATGATTGGCCAAGCATGCACTATGACCCACATGCTTTGGCCAATCACAGCCAGCGTCGTAAGCAAACAGAGCCATAATTGCCCAAAGGCAGAGTGCCTTTGGCCAATTATGGCTCAGGGGATTAAGTACACGCCCCACACCATATAAGCACGTCAGCTGTGTGTAGTGTGTTCCAGTGTTCAAAGAGAGAGAGAGAGAGAGAGAGGCAGTTCATTCAGTTAGCTGCAGTATATTCAGTACTGTATCCTGTGCAGCTAGCTCTCGCTGCAGACCGTTCCTGTTGTTCTTTTCCTAATATACTACAGGCAGGCAGTTCATTCAGTTAGCTGCAGTATATTCAGTACTGTATCCTGTGCAGCTAGATCTCGCTGCAGACCGTTCCTGTTGTTTTCTTCCTAATATACTACAGGCAGGCAATTTATTCAGTTGGCTGCAGTATATTCAGTACTGTATCCTGTGCAGCTAGATCTCGCTGCAGACCGTTCCTGTTGTTCTGTTCCTAATACACTACAGGCAGGCAGTTCATTCAGTTACCTGCAGTATATGTATCCTGTGCAGCTAGATCTCGCTGCAGACGGTTCCTGTCCTTCTGTTCCTAATATACTACAGGCAGGCAGTTCATTCAGTTAGATGCAGTATATTCAGTATATCTATGTACATCCCAGTTTTGTGCAGCTACAACTCACTGAAGGCCATTCCTGGAGTACCTATTCAAATACATTACAAATACATCAAATACAGTATGTCTGGAAGGCCAACAAGGAGAGGCAGATGCTCACAGGCCACTAAAAAAGGGCAAGCAGGCTCTGTGTCTACAGCCAACATTGCTGGTCATGGACACGGTGCATCCTCAGCACGTGGCCGTGGGGCACGCTTGTCCTTTTTTTGGCAGCTGGCCATGTTGAGCCACAACTAGGGATGAGCTGAACACCCCCCGGTTCGGTTTGCACCAGAACCTGCGAACAGGCCGAAAATTTGCGCAAACTTTAGAACCCCATTGAAGTCTATGGGACTCAAACGTTCAAAATCAAAAGTGCTAATTTTAAAGGCTAATTTGCATGGTATTGTCCTAAAAAGGGTTTGGGGACCTGGGTTCTGCCCCAGGGGACATGTATCAATGCAAAAAAAACTTTTAAAAACGGCCGTTTTTTAGGGGACAAGTGATTTTAATGATGCTTAAAGTGAAAAAAAAAGTAAAATATTCCTTTAACTATTGTACCTTGGGGGTGTCTATAGTATGCCTGTAAAGTGACACGTGTTTCCCGTGCTTAGAACAGTCCCTGCACAAAATTACATTTTTAAAGGAATAAAAGTCATTTAAAACTGCTAGCAGCTTTAATGTAATGTCGGATCCCGGCAATATGGATGAAAATCAGTGAGACAAACGGCATGGGTACCCCCCCAGTCCATTACCAGGCCCTTTGGGTCTTGTATGGATATTAAGGGGAACCCCGCACCCAAATTAAAAAAAGGAAAGGCGTGGAGCCCCCAAGCCCTATATACTCTGAACAGCATTATACAGGCGGTGCAAACAAGACAGGGACTGTAGGTTTGTTGTTAAGTAAAATCTGTTTGTAATTTTGAACTGGTACATTTTTAAAGTGTACAGTAGGTGATTGTGATATTGTGTCAATCTTGCCGCTGTTATTGGTGAAATTTGACACCTGTGAGCCCCGTCGCGGGAGCCAGCGCCGAGCTGGCTCGCTCATCGGGAAAGGATGAGCGATGAGCGACAAGCAGTGCTGACAGCTGTCTGGTATGAATCATGAGGGGGAACGCTGCGCCAAATTTTAAATAAAAAAAACGGCGTGGGTTCCCCCCCAGGGCATACCAGGCCCTTAGGTCTGGTGTGGATTTTAAGGGGAACCCCCTACGCCAAAAAATCGGCATGAGGGTCCCCCCAAAATCCATACCAGACCCTTATCTGAGCATGCAGCCTGGCCGGTCAGGAAAGGGGGTGGGGACGAGCGAGCGCCCCCCCCTCCTGAACCGTACCAGGCCGCATGCCCTCAACATGGGGGGGTGGGTGCTTTGGGGGAGGGGGCGCCCTGTGGGCCCCCCCACCCCAAAGCACCTTGTCCCCATGTTGATGGGGACAAGGGCCTCTTCCCGACAACCCTGGCCGTTGGTTGTCGGGGTCTGCAGGCGGAGGGCTTATCGGAATCCGGGAGCCCCCTTTAATAAGGGGGCCCCCAGATCCCGGCCCCCACCCTATGTGAATGAGTATGGGGTACATCGTATCCCTACCCACTCACCTGGGGGGAAAAGTGTCAATAAAAAAACATACTACACAGGTTTTAAAAGTCATTTATTAGGCAGCCCTGAGGGTCTTCTTCCGACTTTGGGGGTCTTCTTTCGACTTCTGGGGTCTTCTTCCGACATCTCCACGCTCTCCAGCCTCTTCTCCCGGTGTCCGGTTCTTCTGCCGGGCTCCTCCGCTATCTTCTGCTCTTTTGCCGCTCTTTTGCTAGTGGCAGCCCGGTCTTCGCCATCTTGTTCCTTCTTCTCTTCTTCTCTTCTTCCAATGTTGACACGACACTGTCTCCCACTGTAATGCTGTGTGAGCGGTGCGCGATGACTTATATAGGCATGGGGCGTGGTCACCGGGTGCTGTCACCCATTGACCCCCCTTATGATGTCACAGTCCCATCATGCCCCGGGACTGTGACATCATAAGGGGTGGGGTCACCCCCTCCCCCAAAGCACCTACCCCCCATGTTGAGGGCATGCGGTCTGGTACGGTTCAGGAGGGGGCGCTCGCTCGTCCCCACCTTCTTTCCTGACCGGCTGGGCTGCGTGCTCGGATAAGGGTCTGGTATGGATTTTGGGTGGGACCCCCACGCCAATTTTTTGGCGTAGGGGGTTCCCTTAAAATCCACACCAGACCTAAGGGCCTGGTATGCCCCTGGGGGCGAACCCACACCGTTTTTTTATTTAAAATTTGGCACGGCATTCCCCTTCATGATTCATACCAGACAGCTGTCAGCACTGCCTGTCGCTCATTGTGAAAGGAAAAAACAGTTTTCCTTTCCCGATGAGCGAGCCAGCGCGAGTTGCACAATACCCTGTTACCAAGAACCAGCGAGATGGGATCGAGCTGGAAACACATTCTCACGGTCAGGTACTGTAGCTCAAGCCAAAAAAATCTATTTTAAGCTTTTTGGAAAACATAGGGAAGGGTTATCACCCCTGTGACATTTGTTTTGCTGTCTGTGCACCTCTTGAGAAGATTTCACCTCACTTTCTGTTGGATGTTTGAAAGTAGGGGCCTGCCCTATATACTCTGCAGAAATGGAGCCTTAGGTATTGGTGTTGCCACAACACTGTAAGTCCTCACAGTTACTCTTGGTGGGCGCTGGAATGGGCCCTGCTGTGAAATATTAAATCAAGAATTGTAATTACATGCACCTGTTGATCAGGGGCAGAAAAATTGGGCCTTTGGTGGTGGTGGTGGTGGTGCTGGTGCTGGTGCCAGAAAAATTGGGCCTTAGGCACTGGTGCCACAACACTGCAACCCCTCACAGATCCTCAAGTTGGAGCGCAGGAACGAGCCCTGCAGTAAAGTATTGCATCAAAAATTGTAATTACACGCCCCTGTTAAACAGGGGCTGAAAAATTGGGCCTTAGCCACTGGTGCTGGTGCCACAACACTGCAACCCCTCACAAATACTCTAGTTGAGCGCAGCAACGAACCCTCCTTGCAAAATATTGCATCAAAAATTGTAATTACTCGCCCCTGTTAAACAGGGGCTGAAAAATTGGGCCTTAGCCACTGGTGGCGGCACCCAGAACCAAAAATATTCTTACAAGCTATCATTATGATCATTGAGGAGGAAGATTATAGTCACTCAGCATAACAGGATAGTCACTCAGCATAGGCAGTCTTGAAGGAATCTGACATTTCAAAAAAAAATATTCGGTTACATCAGCATCAGGTGCTTGGTAGCTGGTGGTGATCCAGGACTGATTCATTTTTATGAAGGTCAGTCGATCGACCAAGTCAATGGGCAGGCGCACCCTGTGATCGGTTACAAAATCTCCAGCAGCACTGAATGTGCATTCCGAAAGAACTCTGGATGCAGGACAGGCTAGTAGCTCATATGCATACTGTGCAAGCTCTGGCCATTGATCCATCCTCAAGACCCAGTAACCCAAAGGATTTTCAGTGGGAAAGGTGTCCAAGTCAGATCTTGCCCCTAGGTATTCCTGCACCATGTAAAACAGACGCTGGCGATGGTTGCCTGAACTGATCATACCTTGGGGCTGCGGACTAAAAAATTGTCTGAACGCATCGGTCAGACGGCCACTTTCTCCACCGCTCCTTCTTTGACTGACAAAAGCCTCAGCAAAACGTTGTCCAGGAACAGGAGTTTGTAACCTCCCAGTCTCTGGGAACACATTGCACAGACCTTTCTGCAATGCCTCTCGAAGATGTTTCATCCTCGCTCCCTCTGTGACGGCAAGATAAGGTCCACAACCTTACCCTTGTAACAAGGATCAAGGAGGGTTGCCAGCCAGTAATGATCCCTCTCCTTGATACCACAAATGCGAGGATCCTTCCACAGGCTTTGCAGGATCAGGGAGGCCATGCAGCATAGATTTGCTGAGGCATTCTGTCCGGAGTCCTCTGGGTCACTAAGGACGACATGATCCGCAGCCACCTCCTCCCAGCCACGTACAAGTCCATGGGTTTCTTGGGACTGTAACTGACTGCTGCTGATGCTGAGTGCCAGGCTCCACCTCCATGCTGACACAATCCTCCTCCTCGTCCTCTTCCTGTGTGATCGGCGGGCATGCAGGAACACTGTCTGGATAAAGGGGGCCTTGAGAGCTAAGGAAGTCCTCCTCTTCCTGCTTCTGTTCTGTCTCAAGTGCCCTGTCCATTATTCCACGCAGTGTGTGCTCCAACAGGTGGACAAGGGGGACAGTGTCACTGATGCATGCACTTTCACTGCTCACCATCCTCGTGGCCTCCTCAAATGGTGACAGGACAGTGCATGCATCCCTGATCATGGCCCACTGGCGTGGCGAAAAAAAGCCAAGCTCCTCTGACCTTGTCCTGGTGCCAGAGTTGTACAGGTACTCATTGATGTCCCTCTGCTGCGTGTGCAGCTGCTGCAGCATGGCCAATGTTGAGTTCCACCTGGTGGGCTTGTCACAGATTAGGCGGTTCTTGGGCAGGTTAAATTCCTTTTGGAGGTCAGCCAGCCAAGTACTGGCATTATATGACTGGCCTAAATGCACACAGACTTTCCTGGCCTGCCTCAGAACATCCTCTAAGCCTGGGTACCTGCCCAAGAACCACTGCGCCACCAAGTTAAGGACGTGAGCCAAACAGGGCACATGGGTCATTTGTCCCTGTCGGAGGGCAGAGAGGAGGTTGGTGCCATTGTCGCAAACCACCATTCCTGCCTTAAGTTGACGTGGCATCAATCACCTCTGAACCTGCCCCTGCAGAGCTGACAGAACCTCTGCCCCAGTGTGGCTCCTGTCCCCCAAGCACACCAGCTCAAGCACCGCATGGCATCTTTTGGCCTGCGTACTTGCGTAGCCCCTTGAACGCCTACGGAGCACCACTGGTTCGAGGGACAAAGCACAGGAAGAGGCCATGGAGGAAGACGAAGAGGAGGGGGTGTAGAGAGGGGTGTGGCAGAATCACCACTAGTAGTATTTTGGAGGCGTGGTGGCAGAACAACCTCCAACACTACTACACCCTGCCCTGCATCCTTCCCAGCTGCCAGAAGAGTCACCCAGTGCGCGGTGAAAGATAGGTAACGTCCCTGTCCATGCCTGCTGGACCATGAGTCAGTGGTAATATGCACCTTACCGCTGACCGCCCTGTCCAGCGAAGCCAAAACATTGCCTTCCACATGCCGGTACAGAGCCAGAATCGCCTTCTGTGAGAAAAAGTGGCGTTTTGGAACCTGCCACTGAGGTACCGCACATTCCACAAACTCACGGAAGGGGGCACAGTCTACCAACTGAAAAGGCAGCAGTTGAAGTGCTAGCAATTTAGCCAAGCTAGCATTCAACCGCTGGGCATGTGGATGGCTGGGAGCGAACTTCTTTCGGCGGTGCAGCAGCTGGGGCTGGGAAATTTGCCTGGTACAAACTGACGTCCGTGTACCAATAGCAGGTTGCCCTCAAGTACTTGGCTGTGACACACCTAATTCTACACCTTCATTCCTCTCAGTGCAGGTCTCAGAGAGGACTGAAGGTATAGTGGGGTTGGAGATCCCAGCTGATGAGAAGCAAGGAGAGCAAGCAGAGGTTCTCTTTGTTCTTTGGTGTGGGTCTTTTAGGTAGGCTTGCCAACAAACTGCATGGCAGGTCAACATATGTCTGGTCAAGCATGTGATGCCCAAGCGGGAGATGTTTTGGCCACGAGAGATACGCTTGAGACATATGTTGCAAATAGCAGCGGTGGGATCTGATGCACTCGTCTCAAAAAAGGCCCACACCAAAGAACTTTTGGAATAACGCACAGAGACAGCAGTGCCCTGCACATGCAGAGCTCTGCGGTGTGATGCAGTCGGTGTGCTGCCCTTAAGCTGGCCCCTGGAGGGCATCCTGCCTTATTGGTGATGTGCCTCCTCCTCCTCTCTCCTACCAGGCACCCATGTGGAGTCAGTGACCTCATCATCCCCTCCCTCCTCATCACTGGAGCAAAGCTGGCAGTATGCAGCAGCTGGGGGAACATGACTGCCAGATTGCTGTCCTTCTTGGGCACCCCCTCTCTCTGCCTTCCTCTAGCTGGGTGCCATCATCGGAGCCTTCAAAACACTGGGCATCCTCCTGGAGCATGTACCCAACACTGTGGTCAAACAGTTCGGGGGACTCCTCAGGAGGACATGGTGGGGCTGGGGAAGGAGTGACTGATGTCATTGAGCCGAGGGAAGAGGCCGCGTTGGCAGCTGCTTTGCCAGACAAAGTACCCTGAGCCTGGGTGAGCGAGGGTGAGGAGGATGAGGACGGCTTGGTCATCCAATCTACCAAGTCTTCCGCATGTTGCGGCTCAACACAGCCAGCTGCCGAAAAAAAGGACAAGCATGTCCCACGGCCACGTGCTGATGAGGATGCACCATCTCCATGACCAGCACTGTTGCCTCTAGGCACAGAGCCTGCTTGCCCATTTTTATTGGCTTGTGACTGTCTGCCTCTCCTTGTTGGCCTTCCAGACATACTAATGGCCTGCAGTGAGATGTAGCTGCACAAAGCTGGGATGTATATATATATATATATATATATATATATATATATATATATATATATATATATATATATACTGATACTGCAGCTAGCAGAGCGCATCTGCGTTCTCCAGCGTGTGTACGGGGCATTAGGTGCACACTGTGCAGAGGACGCACTACACTAACTGTAAGTGCTGTAGCTGCCTGCCTGTGGTATTAATAGGATCAGAAGAACACCAGCAATTTTCTTCAGGTAGCTTTAGGTGCACACTGTGCAGGGGACGCACTACACTAAATTGTAAATACTGCAGCTGCCTGAGTTACTGTACTAATAGGATCAGAAGAACACCACTAATTTTCTTCATGTATCTTTAGGTGCACACTGTGCAGAGGACACAGTGCACTAACTGGAAATTCCGTAGCTGCCTGTCTGTGGTATTAATAGGAGCAGAAGAACAGCAATTGTCTCCAGGTAGCTTTAGGTGCACACTGTGCAGAGGACGCACTACATTAACTGTAAATACTGTAGCTGCCTGCCTGTGGTATTAATAGGATCAGAAGAACACCACTAATTTTCTTCAGGTAGCTCTAGGTGCACACTGTGCAGGGAACGCACTACACTAAATTGTAAATACTGCAGCTGTCTGCATTACTGTACTAATAGGAACAGAAGGACACCACTAATTTTCTTCAGGTAGCTTTAGGTGCACACTGTGCAGAGGACGCACTACACTAACTTGTAAATACTACAGCTGCCTATGGTACTGTACAAATAGGATCAGAAGAACACCACTAATTTTCTTCAGGTATCTTTAGGTGCACACTGTGCAGAGAACGCACTACACTAACTTGTAAATACTGCAGCTGCCTGCGGTACTGTACTAATAGGATCAGAAGAACACCACTAATTTTCCTTAGGTAGCTTTAGGTGCACACTGTGCAGAGGACGCACTACACTAACTTGTAAATACTATAGCTGCCTGCGGTACTGTACTAATAGGATCAGAAGAACACCACTAATTTTCTTCAGGTAGCTTTAGGTGCACACTGTGCAGAGGGCGCACTACACTAACTTGTAAATACTACAGCTGCCTGTGGTACTGTACTAATAGGTTTAGAAGAACACCACTAATTTTCTTCAGGTAGCTTTAGGTGCACACTGTGCAGAGGGCGCACTACACTAACTTGTAAATACTACAGCTGCCTGTGGTACTTTACTAATAGGATCAGAAGAACACCACTAATTTTCTTCAGGTAGCTTTAGGTGCACACTGTGCAGAGGACGCACTACACTAACTTGTAAATACTACAGCTGCCTGTGGTACTGTACTAATAGGATCAGAAGAATACCACTAATTTTCTTCAGGTAGCTTTAGGTGCACACTGTGCAGAGGATACACTACACTAACTTGTAAATACTGCAGTTACCTGCGGTAATGTACTAATAGGATCAGAAGAACACCACTAATTTTGTTTAGGTAGCTTTAGGTGCACACTGTGCAGAGGACGCACTAAACTAACTTGTAAATACTACAACTGCCTGCGGTACTGTACTAATAGGATCAGAAGAACACTTTAGCTTTAGGTGCACACTGTGCAGAGGATGCACTACACTAACTGTAAATACTGTAGCTAATAGGACTAATAGGATCAGAAGAACACTAGCAATTTTCTTCAGGTAGCTGTAAATACTGTAAAAACACCTGCCTGCCTGTCAGCAGTAGGAAGAGAATAACAGGAATGAATCTAGCTAAACTGAATACAGTGTGTGTATGTATGTATGTATATATATATATATATATATATATATATATATATATATATATATATATACACACACAACACCTAGGATGTATATATATACACAATACACTGTGGGGGTGATTTACTAAAGACCTGCGCTTGTGGTGCAGTGGAGAAATGGGAGCAATTGCACAAAAAACGGACTCAAGACATTTATCAAAAATTATGGTGCACTTATCTGCACCAAACCATATTTACATAGGAAGCGCTATTGCGCACTTGCGCAATCCTTCGCGCCTACCATTAGCAAGCGCAGCCAATGTAATCTTCCACATTTTTGTCTGAATACTGTGGATAACTTTACTACAGTTTACCATCTTCTGTTACCAGGCTAAAAAGTATGTATATAATATTGTTTAAATGCACAAATTCTGTCCAGAACATGTAGATCTGTCTTACAACTAATCAAGCCTTTTTACACCCTTCTTTCAGCTTACTCAACTGCACATGCGCATTGTCAAAGCACACCATTTCATCCTCGCCTGACAGGGTGCACACGCTTTAGCTTGTTAAATATGTGTGTTGCACACAGGCGCATCTGCGTTCTCCAGCGTGCACAACTGCTTATACATTGGGCACTTGCTCATTGTAGTTCCAATCATGTTAATGAGCTTTTCCTTATCACATGGAGAATATTGCTTCCAGTTTTATTTCATTCATTCACTTCTTTTTGAAACAACTCAATATTCATTCTAGAGATCTTCCTCCTATCAACAACTGTGCGGATGTTCCCTGGACTTGTAATTGTACATTTTATGGTGATCGTCTATAATCATTGGTGGAGCCGAAACTTCCATGAAAACATCTTCTCCAGCGTGCACAACTGCTTATACATTGGGCACTTGCTCATTGTAGTTCCAATCATGTTAATGAGCTTTTCCTTATCACATGGAGAATATTGCTTCCAGTTTTATTTCATTCATTCACTTCTTTTTGAAACAACTCAATATTTATTCTAGAGATTTTCCTCCTATCAACAACTGTGCGGATGTTCCCTGGACTTGTAATTGTACATTTTATGGTGATCGTCTATAATCATTGATGGAGCCGAAACTTCCATGAAAACATCTTTTCAATACATGTCTCTGTATTGTGCATTCTGGACAATTCATTTCCCCATACACTGTGCAATCTGATTGGATAACGTATAAATCTACTCATCTGTCTGAGCAATTCTTTCCCCATACACTGTGCAATCTGATTGGATGACGTTTAAATACACTCATTCGTATGAGCAATTCATTTCCCCATACACTGTGCAATCTGATTAGATGACGTTTAAATACACTCATTTGTCTGAGCAATTAATTTCCCCATACACGGGGGCTGATTTATGAACCGTTTGCGCCATGAGTTCAGGTGGACGCTGAGGTGCAACGTACGTTTTGGTATTTATGAAATGTTTGCGCCGGTAAGGCTCGATTCACATCTTTGCATGTTGCTTTTGAACATTTCTGCAGTGCTTTTTGCGGTGCTTGCCGTGTTTTTAAACACGCATTTTTGCGTTGTTTTTTGGTTGCAAAACTCGGCTGTACTTGCGTTTTGGATGCGGGTCCATTGAATTCTATTACATGCAAAATGCTGCTTTTTGCATGAAAAAAAGTCCCCGACCCTTTCCAAAAACGCAGCGGCACAAAAATGCATTGATGTGAACATATTCCATAGGAACCCATGTTAAAAAATTCCCATGCATTTCTGCAAATGCAAAATGCATCAAAAAACGCATTAGTGTGAATAGAGCCTAACACAGCGCTATTCCCCATTTACTACAGTAATCGCATGGGAGGAGGCGATCAGTGTGCCACTATGGACATGGCACAGGACATCTTCAACTCAAAATTAAAAGAAGCTGGAAGTGCCAATATTATGGGGGTGATGTGGGGTGATGTGAAGTATAGTAATAACTGCCCAAGTAACAAATATGCCCAAAATAGAATGAGAAAGTAATTCTTTCTGAACAAGTTTGTTGTGCCTGCAAGTACGTTTAGAACTGTGTGAGGTCAATTTAAGCATAGCGCATGCGCAAGCAGCATTTGCGCCCGTTCAAATGCGTTGGTTCACTGCACGGCCAAAATCTTAGTAAATGTCAAGCAACGTAAATGCATTTGCGTGGATTGAACGGGCGCACCTCTAAACTTCACTTTTTTTTTTTTTACGCTGGTTCACTTTTATGTGTTTTTTTTGTCGAATATTTGCACACAGGTCATGTTAGCATGTTACATTGCCAACATTAACATGTACCTTGTTAAAATTATGTAAAAAGACTCTAGCTCCTCTAGCTCCTCCTAAAAGGGCATTTAACCTTCCCCCTCTAATACATATGATTTCCTTGGGCTAGTTTTTGTTTTTAAAAGGGGAACTCCACACTCAATTCTCCAATCTCCAAAGGCTGTGAGCTGCCTTCACCAATCCAAACCACATCCTTTTTCAGAGCAAATAACAGGGCCAGCTAGGAAAGGGGCGAGAAGAGCGATCGCCCAACTCCCTCCCGAACCATACAAGGCCCCATGCACTCAACATAGCTGGCTGCCTTTGGGGCATGTTGGGCTCAGCCCAATACCAACCACAAGGCACCTTGTACCCAATAGTTTAAAGGGGCTTTCCACATTCTGTAAAGCCCCCCTGTCTGCAGCCCCCCACAACTCCAGCCTAGGGTTGTGTGGAAAAGGCCCTTGTCCCCCTGAATATGGGGACAAGGTGGTTGACTTTTGGGGTGCCCGAGCCCCTCCTGCCCCTAAGCACCCACCTTCCTTTCATGGGCTGGCTTGCTGTGTGTTTGGCTAGGGGTTTGTTAGTGCGTGGGAGGGGCACAATATTTTTAGATTTTGGGGTGGTATTTTTCACATGAGGGTTCTCATTTTAAGCCTTTACAGCTCCAAATGGCCTTGTATGTATTGGGGGGCAGGCTATTTTTAGTTTTTCGTTAAAATCTTGCAGCTGCAATGTTGATTTGGATGTTTTCTCTAAAGCCGTACATCTTTGAAGCAGCATTTTGGATACATGCTACAGATGCACCACTTTACAGGCAGAGTAAGTCCCCCCCCCCCCCAAGTTACTAGCTTTAGGGCTAGTTCACTACATAGAAACGCAGTCCAGATGCATGTGCGTTTTTGATCCGATCCAGTGCATTTATGATACGTTTTTGATGCAGTCTAGTACTTTTTTCAACCTTCTTTTTTCTTAACCTTAATCAAGGACATGCTGGATGATGTGTTTCATTTTGGACAGGGGGGTGGCTTATTTGGTGCTAGCTGCATTTGGGTTGGTCTGGGCATGCTCAGGGACTTTAGTTTTTTTTGTGTGTGTGAACAGCACTTGGATGTTTCTGGGCATGCTCAGAGAGTGTTTTTTGGGTTAGTAATTTAAGGACATCCTTAACAGGTGTACCCACTTAGAAGTTGAAGATGTATTTTCGAGCAAGTTTTTCTTTTTACTTTGGTTTATTGTATTTTTTGGGTGGGTGATATTTTCTCTTGAATTATGTTTGATGTCAATGTGTGTCATTTGTAGGTTGTTCACATTTCCCAGCTGCAGCTTAACTAGGCTGATTGGCATGGCAAATCCCAAAAATGTGAGCTTTGTCTAAGTTACTTTCCTGGTGCCTTCATGGTAGCATATGCATGGAATGTGTGTATGCTGCTGTGGATAGGTACCAGGAAAGAAATTACAGAGAGGTAAGTATTCAACTTTCCATTTTAGTGCAGTGGTTCTCCGCCTCAGTTCTCAAGTACCCCTGATAGGACATGTTTAGGGAATTTTATCTTGGCTAAACTAGCTGTCCAAAATACCAAGCCATTGACTGATTTAAAGCACCTGTGCAAGATGAAGGAAAACCTGCAAACCTGGCCTGTTGGTACTTGAGGACAGGGTTGAAAAGCACTGAATTGGAGCACTGAGCTAAAATTGAGCTCCAGACAATCATATTCTAATTTTGGGCATTTGAGGGAAACCAAGTGAGTGTTAGAACCCCTGCTTGTCTTTTTTAGGTTGTGCTTTGTGTCCCTTTTCTTAAAATTGGCTTCACTTCCTGTCACATAGCCAAACAGGAATTGAGGGTAAAACCCTACCAATGCCTTTCCTTGGGGACACACAGGTCAATCTAACTAGTGTCCCCATTAGGCAAATTGCACTCTAATACTTTGTTGTGTACACCCCCTTAGGTATTTTGGGGTTTATTAAAGGCAAATCCACTCTGCAATACAAGTGCAGTCGCTGAAAATCTGAGGGGAAGCACTGGTGATTTAACATCCAATCACGTAGAAGCAAAGATGCTGTTTTTTATTCTCCTTGCATGCCCCCCTCGGATCTCCACCAACTGCACTTGTAGTGCAAAGTGGATTTACCTTTAGTAAATCAACCCCAAAGACTTTCCCTGTTTTTTGTTATCTTGGGTTTACATTGAGGGGGAGTTTACATGCCACAGATTGTACATGAAGACCCCTTTCCCTCTGAGTCGTTTTGCAGGCGCTAAAAATAGTGCTTGCAAAGCGCCCTGAAACAGCCACTACTGTGTCTCCAGTGTGAAAGCCCTCGGGGCTTTCATATTGGAGTGAATGGAGCCGCTCTTTCAGGGCGCTTTGCAGGCGCTATTTTTAGCACCTGCAAAACGCCTCAGTGGGAAAAAATTATTGCAATGATATCCATTGTACTCTGCTAAAAATATATATAAATGTTTGAGGGTTCTAATTAATTTTCAAGCAAAAAAATACAGATTTTAACTTGTAAATAGAAATAGGCTTGGTCCTTAAGGCCCGGTTCACACTTGTGCGATATCGCATGTAATTCGCAGCGCACTGCTGTTCACATTACATGCGATGTCTGTGCGGTGCAATATCAGCCATACAGATAGTATGGCTGATATTGCACCGCATTCAGTGCAAACACGCACAGGACCCTTTTTTCTGTTCGGACCAGAATCGGATCGCATGTGTGTTCACACATATGCGATCCGATTCATGTCCGAACTGTCAGTTCGCAGTGCGATATGCAAGCTGAACTGCGGGTGTCGTTAACAATGTATTGTTATATGTGTGAACTGACATGCGAGTCGGTGCAATGCGGGAACCCGCAGTGGATTTGCAGTGTTCTCGCAGTGTGAACTGGGCCTTAGTGGCTAGACACGTTACATATTTATGGTCAAAATCTATATAAGGCCCGGTTCACACTGGTGCGATGTGAGAACACTGCAAATCCACCTCGGGTTCCCGCATCGCATTGACTGCATCTGGTTTTGTGCTGACACATTCTGAACAGGAGTTACTAATTAGCTACACCACCAGACACAAGCTGTTTTCTCTTTATGGGTTAAATTAACCCTTTAAACATTGCACAGTGTATGGGGAAAGAATTGCTCAGACAAATGAGTGAATTTAAACGTCATCCAATCAGATTGCACAGTGTATGGGGAAAGAATTGCTCAGATAGATGAGTAGATTTATATGTTATCCAATCACATTGCACAGTGTATGGGGAAATTAATTATCCAGAATGCATAATACACAGATATGTATTAAGAAGATGTTTTCATGAAAGTTTCAGGTCCACCAAAGATTATAGATTATTATCACCATAAAATGCACACAATTACATTTTGACAATTATGACATTTCATATCCAAGTCCAGGGAATATCGGCACAGTTGATAGGAGGAAGATCTCTAGAATGGTTATTGAGTTGTTTCAAAAAGAAATTAATGAATGGAATAAAACTGGAAGCAATATTCCATGTGATAAGGAAAAGCTCATTAACATGATCAGCATTACAATGAGCAAGTGCCCGATGTCTGTTCTGTATTTAAGAATGTGTCTGCGCCCATGCACGCAACGATCCTGTGCATCCGGCACAAGTCACCAGCTGGTTTCTATTTATTTAAGTATGCGCCTTGTCGCAATAACTATTCCTGCGCGCGCAAATGCGCCAACACGTTCGTAAATCAGCCCCTGTAAGTGCAGCTAACTGACTCGCCTGCCTACTCTATCTAACTTAAATCAAATGACACTGTCTCTCTGTCTATCTATGTCTCTCTCTCAACGCTGGAACACACTACACAGGGCCGCCGTGCAGGCAACCTTATATAGTGTGGGGCATGTACCAAACCCCCTGAGCCATAATTGGCCAAAGTCACCCTGGCTTTGGCCAATTACGGCTCTCTGTACAGATGGCACTGTGATTGGCCAAGCATGCGGGTCATAGTGCATGTTTGGCCAATCATCAGCCAGCAATGCACTGCGATGCCGCAGTGAATTATGGGCTGTGGCGCACCACTCGAATTTGGCGCGAATGGCCCATATCGTTCGGAATCGGTGAACGACCAAACAGGCAATGTTCGAGTTGAACATGTGTTCAATTCGAACATGAAGCTCATCCCTAGTTGCAACCTTTTACAACCTTTTACTCTGACAGAGTGAATGACGAATTAGGGAGAAGAACCATCCCTGCTGATCTGGACGATGTCATCTCCCTGTGTAACCAGATCGATATTCACTTTCAGGAAAGGACCCTAGAAAAAAGAGAAAACAGGTATGTAGGCGCTACAACCTTCCTACATTAAAGCTCTGCCCGGAGCTCAGACTCTGAGGCTGCTGACACCTCCAACGTACCAGAATAAGGAATGGTTGGCACTAGGGATGAGCCGAACACCCCCCTGTTAGGTTCGCACCAGTACATGCGAACAGGCAAAAATTTGTTTGAACACGCAAACACCGTTAAAGTCTATGGGACTCGAACATGAATAATCAAAAGTGCTAATTTTAAAGGCTTATATGCAAGTTATTGTTATAAGAAGTGTTTGGGGACCTGGGTCCTGCCCCAGGGGACATGGATCAATGCAAAAAAAAAGTTTTAAAAACGGTAGTTTTTTCAGAAGCAGTGATTTTAATAATGCTTAAAGTGAAACAATAAAAGTGTAATATTCCTTTAAATTTTGTACCTGGGGGGTGTCTATAGTATACCTGTAAAGGGGCGCATGTTTCCCGTGTTTAGAACAGTCTGACAGCAAAATTACATTTCAAAGGAAAAAAAGTCATTTAAGACTACTCGCGGCTATTAATGAATTGTCGGTCTGACAATACATACAGTAAAAGTTCATTGATAAAAACGGCATGGGATTTCCTCACAAGGGAACCCCGAACCAAAATTTTTTAAAAAATGGCGTGGGGGTTCCCCTAAATTCTATACCAGGCCCTTCAAGTCTGGTATGGATTTTAAGGGGAACCCCGTGCCAAAATTAAAAAGAAAAATGGCGTGGAGTCCCCCCAAAAATCCATACCAGACCCTTATCCGAGCACGCAACCTGGCAGGCTGCAGGAAAAGAGGGGGGGATGAGAGAGCGCCCCCCCTTCTGAACCGTACCAGGCCACATGCCCTCAACATTGGGAGGGTGCTTTGGGGTCCACCAGCAATTTTATGGACTGGAGAACTGCATCTTCCATGAAACTTACCCTTTTGCCCCCACCACTCCATTGGTGGTCTCGGCGATTGATGGCACTGTTCTTCTAGGGGGCCCTATCAGCTTTCAGACACTCCCTGTTATGATGTCTGTAGGGATACTCCACCAGGAGTACATAAGGCCTCAACCCCTATCGTATTTGGGCCTTCCTTGGTTACAACTCCATTCTTCACACATTGACTGGACTTCTGGGCAGATCCTGGCTTGGGGTTCCTCCCGTTTCTTGTCCTGCCTACTTAAGGTTGCCCCAAAAGAGAGACTTCCTGTTGCCACCACCTCAGGATCCATAGATGCTTCCTCGATTGGGTTGAGAGCTGTTCTTCTTCAATCCTTTGAGGAAAAACGTCAGCCATGTGTATTTTTCTCCAAACAAATTTCGCAGGCAGAGAAGAATTATGCTAATGGTGATCGGGAACTTCTTGCGATTAAATTGGCGTTGGAGGAGTGGCATCATCTCTTGGAGGGTTCCCTGCATTCCATAACAATTTTCACGGACCAGAAGGGTCTGCAGTACTTACAGAATCCCAGGTGGAGTATTTAGTAAGGTTGAATAAAGACACCAGTCCATCCAGTTCAACCTGAGTAAGTGTGGGTGCATGTCTACAATTGTCCCTATCCCTGTACATTGTCTCATTAAGATGCTCATCTATTATTATTTATTTTAAAGTACCCATATAAACTGTCCATCTACACTTTGCTCCACACATACATCGCACACTCACATTGGTCCCTACCCTTAAGGAGCCCACAATCTAAGGTCCCCAACTCACATTCATATACTAGGGCCAATTTTTTTTGGACAGAAGCCAATTAACCTACCAGCATGTCTTTGGAGTGTGGGAGGAAACCCACGTAGGCACAAGGAGAACATGCAAACTCCAGGCAGGTAGTGTCATGGTTGGGATTCGAACCATCTTTTCCATCCTATTTTAATTTCACTATTATGTACAAATTACATAATTATTCCTACCTCATGCATTCTTGCCCATTCTACCACCCTGGAGTCAAAAATTCCTCCTGGCAAGTCCTTCGTCCCCACTGAGCTAAGATCCTTCATTGGGGACATGATTCCAAGGTGGCAGGTCATGCTGGGTTCCTCCGATCCTTTTCATCAGTCACCTCTACTGGTGGCTTACTCTCCGTTCCGATGTCAAAGACTACGTTAGAGTTTGTCATTCTGTGCCCAGTCTAAATCCTCCACGCAAGCTCCCGCTGGTCTTCTCATGCCCTTGCCCATTCCTGAGGAGCCCTGGTCTCACATTGCCATGGACTTTATTACCGATCTTCCACCACCTGAGAATAATACGGTCATTTGGGTGGTAATCGATCAGTTCTCCAAGATGGCTCATTTTGTTCCTCTTCCTGGTCTCCCTTCTGCTCCTGCTTTGGTTCCCATGTTTTTTCGAGACATCTTCAGCCTCCATGGGGTTCCTTCCCATATTGTTTCTGACAGGGGTGTTCAGTTCACATCTCGTTTTTGGAGAGCCTTTTTCAAATCTTTAACCACTTGCTGACTGGCTCACGCCGATATACGTCGGCAAAGTGGTTCGTTATTGCGAATCGCTGTATAGGTACGTCTATACCTTTTAAGGGTGATAGCAGGGGCTCACGCGCCGCTGCACTGCTGGAACAACTATATGTCTCCTCCCCCAGTCAGTCCTATCCCCATATAGTTAGAAACACTTACTAGGAAACACATTTAACCCCTATATCGCCCCCTAGTGTTAACCCCTTCCCTGCCAAGAACATTTACACAGTAATCAGTGCATTTTTATAGCGCTGATCGCTGTATAAATGTCAATGGTCCCAAAAATGTGTCAAAAGTGTCCGATCTGTCCGCCGCAATGTCAGAGTACTGCTAAAAATTGCAAATCACCGCAATTGCTAGTAAAAAAATTAATAATAATAAAAATGCCATAAAAATGCCAAAAATCTTTCCCATAGTTTGTAGATGCTATAACGTTTGCGGAAACCAATCAATATATGCTTATTGTGATTTTTTTTTTTTTACCAAAAATATGTAGAAGAATATATGTTGGTCTAAACAGAGGAAGAAATTTGGTTTTTAAAAACATTTTGGGGATATTTATTATAGCAAAATGTAAAAAATATTGTTTTTTTTCCTAAATTGTTGCTCTTTTTTTGTTTATAGCGCAAAAAATAAAAACTGCAGAGGTGATCAAATACCACCAAAAGAAAGCTATATTTGTAGGAAAAAAGGACGTCAATTTTGTTTGGGTACAGCGTCGCACGACCGTGCAATTGTCAGTTAAACCTGTGCAGCGCCGTATCACAAAAAATGGCCTGGTCATTAATCGGTTAAATACAGGGCATTTTCACCCCCTTCCTTCCCAGACCAATTTTTAGTTTTCAGCACTGTCGCATTTTTAAACGACAATTGCGCGGTCATGCGATGTTGTACCCAAACAAAATTGACGTCCTTTTTTTCCCACAAATAGAGCTTTCTTTTGGTGGTATTTGATCACCTCTGCGTTTTTTTTTTTTTGCGCTATAAACAAAAGAAGAGCGACAATTTTGAAAAAAACACAATATTTTTTACTTTTTGCTATAATACTGTAAATATCCCAATTTTTTTTTAAAAAAAGCAAATTTTTTCCTCAGTTTCAGCCGATACGTATTCTTCTACATATTTTTGGTAAAAAAAACGCAATAAGCGTATATTGATTGGTTTGCGCAAAAGTTATAGCGTCTACAAAATACGGGATAGATTTATGGCATTTTAAAAAAAAAAATATTTATTTTTTTTACTAGTAATAGCGGCGATCGTGATTTTTTTTTTTTCGTGACTGCAACATTATGGTGGACACATCGGACACTTTTGACACATTTTTGGGACCAATCACATTTATACAGCGATCAATGCTAAAAAATTGCATTGATTACTGTATAAATGTGACAGGCAGGGAAGGGGTTAACCACTAGGGGGAGACGAGGGGTTAAATGTTTCCTAGGGGAGTGATTATAACTGTAGAGGGAGGGGACGCACAAGGGGAGGAGACTGATCTGTGTTCCTCTGTACTGGGAACACTGATTGGTCTCCTCTCAACTGACAGGATGTGGATCTGTGTGTTTACACACACAGATCCACGGTCCGGCCCGGTTAACGGGCAATCGCGGGTGCCCGGCGGACATGGCGGCTGCCGGGCACGCGCACTGGGTCCCGAGCAACACGGCGTGCACGCACGCACCCCCTAGATGGCCGGGAAGCCCAGGCCGTCATATGACATCCACCCAGGAAATGAGGTCCTATCTGTGGACGTCATTTTACTATGGCCGGGTAGTGAAGTGGTTAAGCAGCCAAATCTTCCGGTCTGTAAGTGGCTAACATTATCTTGGATTTTTCCACTTCTTACCATCCTCAATCCAATAGACAGACTGCAAGGGTTAATCAATAGTTGGAGGGCTTTCTCCGCACTTTAGTCTCTGCTCATTATGACAATTGGTCTTCTCTACTGCCATGGGCAAAATTCTCTCACAATAACCATGTTACATCAGCTATCAGAAGACACCCTTTCTCACAGTTTATGGAAGACACCCTCAGCTCCCTCTTCTTATGACCTGTTCTCCAGACATTGCAGCTTTGGCTATGGTTCAACAATCATTTAATTCTTAGAAACTGAAGATAACCAGGTACAAATTACATCACCCCAGACCTGTATTACCACCTCCACGCTATGTTTTTGAATGTCAGACCCCTACCAAAGCTGCCACTTAACAATAGAATATATGTAAACCGAATTCACCCCAAGGAAATTATGGATAAAATAGTGGCGCTGATCCCCATGTGGGGAGATGCCAGACACTCTTATCCAGCCAGTGAGCTGAATTCAGACGTGACTAGATCAAAAAAGTAAAAAATAAACATGTATTTATAATCCCTAGATACCCCAAAAAATGAAAATTATTATTAAATTAAATTAATTATTCAATAAATTCAATAAGAGCTAGTAAAAATTATAACACTCAGTGAAGGTGATATACAAATATATAAATCCAAGAAAAAAATGTAAAAAATTTAAAAAAAGTAAATATATGTAAAGTCCAGAAACCAATCAATTGTGAAAAAATTAATCGTGAAAAATAATTTGAATTTTAATGGTCACTTTTCACGAGGGGCTATGTCATACATGGGGAAATTGAGAGACGTGTATGATACAATGTAGCAGTTCATGGTAAAATATAATTTCACACTTATTATTATTTTATATTATGAATTACACTGTACTTGTGTTATTTATATTGGTCCTTTATGCATAGTCCTACATGCATGTTTATATGCAGGTGTGTATATGCATGTATGTTTTTCACTAGGAATCACCATTTATTTATGATTATTGTTGTCATTTTTATTTATTATTTCTTTTTTTACTATGTGAATTCACTATGAATGTGGATATATTTTACTGACATCTAATGTGGGGTAGAAATGATTCGTTTTAAGACAATTCAACTTTTTTGAGAAATATCTGGGAAGTAATAATCCCCCTGTATGATGGGCAGCGTTCTAATGTAAAGGGAAGGGATATTGTTAAGTCGATCGCCATGCATTTACCTGTGACATATTGATTGGAATATATTCAATATAGAACTATGAACCAGAATGAAGAGAAGGGCCATAGATTGTACACACGGAGACACAGGAAGTGTGTGAACGCTGAGTGAGTTGCACCCGCCCACTCTAATTCTGGTTTGGTTAAATAGTTTGATTGATTCACCGGTTAGCCAACCCCATGATTAAGTCCTTATGAGGAAACATGTCGGGGCGTGGCTACACAGCAATCTCACATGAGTGCTAGAGGAGGGAGTGAAGGGGGACAGAGCGGAGCTCCAGTGAAGGGACAAGTGCTACGGACGGGTGAGACGAACGTGAGCACACACACTTCCTGGGTCCGCCGTGGCCGCCTGTTGCTATTTCAGTTGCCATTGCTTGCTGTGCTGTGGGATATCTCCATTTGCCGTGAAGTGATTTGCTTGTTGTTTTTATTCCAAAAGTGAGTTCATTACAAGTTGTTTTATGTGTGATTAAATCTTTTAACGGGATTACACTATTGAAGCTTCTTTTTTATTTGTATGTCATACCACCAACCTGAGAAAAGCGGTGTTCCTATAGAGCAGTGGATGTGTATGCTCGCATGTTAACCCCCATGTAAGTGGGTTAGAGGCTCTGTCAGGCCAAACACGAGAGTGAGAGGCCTTAATAGCTGGTGAATTTGAACTTCAGCAGGAAGTGGATTCACGTCTGTCACTGATAGTACTCACCGAGGCCGAGATGCCGAGAGCGGTTTTGCCTTTGCGACTAAGCGCAGTCCGCCCCCTGGAGTTGGGACAGGGAGTGAACGGCACGAAGAGGCACAGGCTCCCCAATGGACCGTGGGTGGCTTGCTTGTGGGGTCTTGACAGAGAAGAGCCGCTGTGCAGGTACTGGTAGGCAGAAAGTCCAGAGCTGAGCGGAGGGTCAAACACCGGGATGGTGCTATGGCACTGCAGGATCTGCAAAGTAAGGTGACAAGATAAGGAGAGTCCAGGTACAAGCAGGAGGTCAGGCTAGGAGACAGGAGACAGTCCAGGTAACAGGCGGAGGGTCAAACACAAGAGATTGGTGGGAATCCGATAAACAGGCTGAGGTCAGGTCCAGGAGAGAGGCAAGAGAAGTCCAAAGGCAAATCCGGGTCACTACGGGTAGTCAGGCAGAGATACAGGATATAAGTTCAGGTAGTACAGTAAGCTGAGACAAACCAGCAACTTGTTTAATTCTCTGAGCGCCTTTTATAGGCTGCGCAGGGAATCACGTTGGGTGTGCACTAGTGCGTGTGCGCGAGCGCCGGAACGCTGAACCGCGAATGCGCCGGAACGCCGTTCCTCCAGGAATACGTGAAAATGACCGGACCGGAATGAAGGCTTCTTCTGACAGTGCCCCCCCCCCCAAGGGGTGGCCTCTGGACACCCAAGGTTGACATCAGTTCTGGATGCTCTCGGTGAAAAGCCTGGAAAAGCCGTGGAGCATGTAGATTCCTGGCTGGTTCCCAGGAGTTATCCTCAGAAGGATACCCCTTCCATTTGATTAAATACTGCAGCTGTCTGCCATTTTTTCTGCAATTTAGAATTTTTTCTACCTCAAACTCGTCTTCTCCATCGATTAGAATCGGTGGCGGTGGAGGTTTTCCTCTGTCAGAAAAAGGACTGGGAGCAATAGGTTTTAAGAGGGATGCATGGAAGACTGGGTGCACCTTGTAAGCATCAGGAAGAGCTAATTCAAAAGCGACTGGGTTGATTACCCTTTTTATTTTAAAAGGACCTATAAACTTTGGCCCCAGTTTCCAGGAGGGAATTGGCAGTCTGAGGCGGATAGTTGATAACCACACTTCTTCGCCTACTTTAAAGGCCGGGTTCTCCTTCCTTCCCCTGTTGTAGTACTTTTGGTAGTCATCCTGAGCTTTTTGCATCGCTGCTTTGATCCTTAGGAAATTTAACTGGATAGAATTTACTCGGTCCTGCACTGCAGGGACAGATAATTCAGGGATGGAAACTGGAAGAAAGGAAGGGTGAAATCCAAAATTGGACCAGAAAGGTGTCTGGTTGGTGGCGGAATGGATGGAGTTGTTATATGCAAATTCCGCATAAGGTACGAGGGAGGACCATTCATCCTGGGAATCGGAACAGAAGCATCGGAGGTATTGTTCCAGGGTTTGATTTGTCCTCTCCGTCTGGCCGTTACTTTGAGGATGATAAGCAGAAGACAAGCAAATTTTTATTTCCAAGGTCTTGCATAATTCCTTCCAAAATTTTGAAGCAAATTGAACCCCTCTGTCAGAGGTGATGCTCTTCGGGGTACCATGAAGCCTGATAATTTCTTTAAAAAATATGCTAGCAGTAGCGGAGGCAGAGGGAGTACCCACCATGGGCAGAAAGTGTGCCATCTTTGAGAGTCGATCAATTACGACAAAGATAGTCGTGAACCCCCCTGATGGAGGCAAAGCCACAATAAAGTCCATGGAGATTTCCGCCCATGGGCGTTCAGGGATGGACAAGGGTTTGAGTAGGCCCCACGACTTTGTATTTGAGCCCTTGCTGCGCTGGCACGGAATGCAGGATGAAACATAGTTTTTGCAGTCTTGTCTCCAGCCTGGCCACCAAAAGGAACGTGAGATCAATTCCATGGTCTTTTGTGACCCAAAATGGCCTGCTAGCTTGTGGTCATGAAAGGACTGTAAGGTTAGGAGCCTAGATTCCAGCGGGACGAAGATCTTTCCATGAGACCAGAATAGATCATTGCGTTTCTCCATAGAAGATAAGTGGGGTTCAGAGCATTGAGCGGATGCAGATTTGATCGCGGACATTAGGTCGCCTTGGGTAACCAGGAGGAAATTTTGCGGGGACAAGATGGTGCTTGGCTCTGTTACCTGGGAAGTTTCATGGAACATCCTTGAAAGTGCGTCCGCTTTTCCGTGCTTTGAACCTGGTCTGTAAGAAATGTGAAAGTTAAAACGGGAAAAGAAGAGAGCCCAACGGGCTTGCCTGGGTCTTAGACGTTTAGCAGTTCGCAGGTATTCCAGGTTTTTGTGGTCAGTAAAGATCATGATAGGATTGGACGCCCCTTCAAGCAGATACCTCCACTCCTCTAAGGTGAATTTGATGGCCAATAACTCCCTATCACCTACATCATAGTTTCTCTCGGGGATGCTTAATTTCCGGGATGCAAAAGCCACGGGATGTAGTAAAGCCTTGAGCCCTTGTCTTTGTGAGAGGATGGCACCAGTAGCGGTCTCTGAGGCTTTAACTTCCAGAATAAAAGGCAGGGCTGGATCCGGGTGTCGTAAGACTGGTGTAGATGAAAATAGAGCTTTCAATTTTAAGAATGCTTCCTGAGCCTCCAAGGACCATTGAAAACGATTATGCTGGCGTGTCAGTTGAGTAATGGGAGCCACGATAGCTGAAAACCCTACAATGAATCTTCGGTAAAAGTTGGAGAAACCTAAGAACCATTGTACCCCTTTTCTATCTACAGCAGCTGGCCATTCTTTGATTGCTTTGACCTTCTGGGGTTCCATTGCAACGCCATCAACTGAAATGATGAATCCTAAGAATTGCACTGTAGTCTTCTCAAATTCACATTTCTCCACCTTAAGGTATAATTTGTGTTTTCTGAGAATCGAGAGAACCAGCTTGACATGTACCTGATGGAGTTCCATAGTGGCTGAGAAAATGAGAATGTCGTCAAGGTAGACTACTAGGAATTTGTCAAGATATTCACGAAAGATATCGGTTACTAGGTGTTGGAACGTGGCCGGGGCATTGCAGAGTCCAAATGGCATTACTAGGTACTCGTAGTGTCTAAACCTGGATCTAAAGGCGGTCTTCCATTCATCGCCTGCTCGGATCCGAATCAGATTGTATGCGCCACGCAAGTCTAGTTTGGAAAAGATGCGGGCGGATCTGAAACATTGGAATAATTCCGGGATGAGAGGAAGCGGGTACCGATTCTTGACGGTAATTTTTATTTAATTCCCTGTAATCAATGCAAGGTCGGAGGGATCCATCTTTTTTCTCTACAAAGAAAATACCAGCTCCAGCCGGTGATGAGGAGGAGCGAATGAACCCTTTCTCAAGATTTTCATCAATGTGTGTCTTAAGAGCCTTTAATTCTGTTTCGGACAAAGGAAAAATGCGACCAAAAGGAATTTCAGCGCCCGGCAACAGGTATATAGGGCAGTCGTAAGGCCGATGAGGTGGTAGACAGTCAGCCTGTTGTTTACCAAATACATCCCTGAATTCCAGGTAGCTTGCGGGTACCTGTTGCAGACTATCGGACATGGTTGCAATGGTAGAAACAGAGGCTGGGGCCGGAAGAAGGCAATGTCTGGAGCAATATTGGGATGAGAAAGAGACTTCTTTCTTGTTCCAGTTGATCTGTGGTTAGTGGGCTTGAAGCCATGGGAGTCCCAAGATAATGGGGAACATCGGAGAAGAGATGATATCAAAGCGCAGGTATTCTTGGTGGCCAGTATCAGTGGTGGTAAGGATGGGTCTGGTTTCCTGCGCGATGGGCCCAGAGCGGGGAAGAGACCCATCGGCTAGGTGGATCCATAGACTTTGGTTCTTAATGGTCAAAGGAACATGCAAGCTTGCGGCTAATGAGGCGTCCAAAAAGCAGCTACACGCTCCGGAGTCAACTATAGCGGGTAGGTGAACCTCCTTTTCCGGAAGCTGTAAGGAGACAAAAAGAGTAACATAAGGCTGAGAAGAACCGGTAACTTGTTGATTAATAGCAGACCGTAGGTAGGACTTACTGGGTCTCACAGGGCAAGAACGGAGGAAATGTCCAGAACCCCCACAATAAAGGCATAGATTGCCCTGGCGCCTACGTAGTCTTTCCTCTGAAGTGAGTGGGGCACGGACTAGACCAAGCTGCATTGGTTCAGATTCAGGAGCGGTAGGAACTGGTGGAGCTGTGTAGGGTGGATGGATAGGAGTCGGTTTAGGCATCATTCAGGTAGGGCGAGGAGTCTGGAAGCACTCCGTGCGTCGCTCACGCATGCGACGATCCAGTTTGGTGGTAATTTGGATGAGGACTTCCAAAGAATCAGGGGTCTCAATCCTGGCCAGCTCATCCTTCAATGCTTCAGACAGCCCTTGACGGAACTGATATTTAAGGGCAGGTTCATTCCAGCCAGTATCGGCTGAACACTTCCGGAACTCTACGATATAGTCCTCTACTGGTCTTCGTCCTTGGCTCAGGTTACGCAATAAAGCTTCGGCCGTGGCCGTGCGCTGGGGGTCGTCGTGAAGTTGTGCCATACCTTCGAAGAAGGTAACTACAGAATTCAGTATAGGGTTCCTCTGTTCCATTAGGCTATGAGCCCAAGCTCAAGAGGGAAATGATGAACCCAACTTTTACCACCTCTGATGAAAAGGTCCTGGGTTGCAGAGCCAGATACAGAGAGCAAGCATTTTTAAAAGCCCTGAACTTCTTACGGTTGCCGGAGAAACGCTATGGTGTGGGAACCCTAGGTTCTGGAGCGGCCATGACCACAGTGGGGTTAGTTGGTATCTGAGAAGAGGAACCTCCGCTGGGAGGTACAGAAGCTGCGTCAGGAGCTGGAGATGGTCCGGAAAGCTGCTGAAGGCGGCCATCAATTTGGGCGTAGCCGTCTTGCAATTTTTGGACGGCTTCAGTGAGGGCCGAGACCTGCTGACACAGGATCTCCAATGGGGAACGCTCTCTGTCGGCCTCAGACATGGCTGGTTTGTACTGTCACTGATAGTACTCACCGAGGCCGAGATGCCGAGAGCGGTTTTGCCTTTGCGACTAAGCGCAGTCCGCCCCCTGAAGTTGGGACAGGGAGTGAACGGCACGAAGAGGCACAGGCTCTCCAATGGACCGTGGGTGGCTTGCTTGTGGGGTCTTGACAGAGAAGAGCCACTGTGCAGGTACTGGTAGGCAGAAAGTCCAGAGCTGAGCAGAGGGTCAAACACCGGGATGGTGTAATGGCACTGCAGGATCTGCAAGGTAAGGTGACAAGATAAGGAGAGTCCAGGTACAAGCAGAAGGTCAGGCTAGGAGACAGGAGACAGTCCAGGTAACAGGCCGAGGGTCAAACACAAGAGATTGGTGGGAATCCGATAAACAGGCTGAGGTCAGGTCCAGGAGAGAGGCAAGAGAAGTCCAAAGGCAAATCCGGGTCACAACGGGTAGTCAGGTAGAGATACAGGATACAAGTTCAGGTAGTACAGGAAGCTGAGACAAACCAGCAACTTGTTTAATTCTCTGAGCGCCTTTTATAGGCTGCCCAGGGAATCACGTTGGGTGTGCACCAGTGCACGTGCGCGAGCGCCGGAATGCCGAACCGCGAATGCGCATGCGCCGGAATGTCGTTCCGCCGGGAATACGTGAAAAACGACCGGACCGGAACGAAGGCTTCTTCTGACAACGTCACAGAGGTGTGGTGATTGTTTGAAAACACAGCTGAGCAGTTTTGGAGTCACCCTCACTCTTCTTTGGACTTTCTTCAAATTATTTTTCACGATTAATTTTTTCACGATTGATTAGTTTCTGGACTTTACATATATTTACTTTTTTTCAATTTTTTACATTTTTTTCTTGGATTTATATATTTGTATATCACCTTCACTGAGTGTTATAATTTTTACTAGCTCTTATTGAATTTATTGAATAATTTATTTTATTTAATAATAATTTTCATTTTTTGGGGTATCTAGGGAATATAAATACATGTTTATTTTTCACTTTTTTGATCTAGTCACGTCTGCATTCAGCTCACTGGCTGGATAAGAGTGTCTGGCATCTCCCCACCTGGGGATCAGCGCCACTATTTTATCCATAATTTCCTTGTGGTGAATTCGGTTTACAATCATTTAATTCTATTTGGGACGGGGTTCATGATTCCCTCCGGGCAGCTTCTGATAAATTTAAAGGTTTTGCCAACCGTCGCAGGTGTAAGCCACCCTCTCTACAGCCTGGAGACAAAGTCTGGCTTTCCACCAGGAACATCAATCTCCGGGTTCCTTCTCTGAAATTTTCTCCAAGATTCATTGGCCCGTTAATTTCTAAGTTAAATTTGGTTTGTTTAAAACTTCAGATCCCTAAAAACCTCAAGATCTGAAACTCCTTTCATGTTTCCCTGCTGAAGCCTGTAGTCCTCAATAAGTTATTTTGTCCTGTCCCTACCTCGGTTCCGGTCTCTGAGGATAATCAGGAGTAGGGATGAGCCGAACACCCCCCTGTTCGGTTCGCACCAGAACATGCGAACAGGAAAAAAATTCGTTCGAACACGCGAACACCGTTAAAGTCTATGGGACACGAACATGAATAATCAAAAGTGCTAATTTTAAAGGCTAATATGCAAGTTATTGTCAATAAAAGTGTTTGGGGACCTGGGTCCTGCCCCAGGGGACATGAATCAATGCAAAAAAAAGTTTTAAAAACGGCCGTTTTTTCAGGAGCAGTGATTTTAATAATGCTTAAAGTCAAACAATAAAAGTGTAATATCCCTTTAAATTTCATACCTGGGGGGTGTCTATAGCATGCCTGTAAAGGGGCGCATGTTTCCCGTGTTTAGAACAGTCTGACAGCAAAATGACATTTTGAAGGAAAAAACACATTTAAAACTACCACGGCTATTGCACTGCCGACAATACAAATAGAAGTTCATTGATAAAAACGGCATGGGAATTCCCCACAGGGCAACCCCGAACCAAAATTTAAAAAAAAAAAAAAATGTGGGAGTCCCCCTAAATTCCATACAAGGCCCTTCAGGTCTGGTATGGATATTAAGGGGAACCCCAGCCAAAATTTAAAAAAAAAATTGACGTGGGGTTCCCCCTAAATTCCATACCAGACCCTTCAGGTCTGTTATGGATTTTAAGGGGAACCCCGCGCCAAAAAAAAAAAAACCGGCGTGGGGTCCCCCCAAAAATCCATACCAGACCCTTATCCGAGCACGCAACCTGGCAGGCCGCAGGAAAAGAGGGGGGGACGAGAGTGCGCCCCCCCCTCCTGAACCGTACCAGGCCACATGCCCTCAACATTGGGAGGGTGCTTTGGGGTAGCCCCCCAAAACACCTTGTCCCCATGTTGATGAAGACAAGGGCCTCATCCCCACAACCCTGGCCGGTGGTTGTGGGGGTCTGCGGGCGGGGGGCTTATCGGAATCTGGAAGCCCCCTTTAACAAGGGGACCCCCAGATCCCGGCCCCCCCCCTGTGTGAAATGGTAAGGGGGTACTTACCCCTACCATTTCACTAAAAAACTGTCAAAAATGTTAAAAATGACAAGAGACAGTTTTTGACAATTCCTTTATTTAAATGCTTCTTCTTTCTCCTTCATCTTCTTCTGGTTCTTCTGGCTCTTTTGGTTCTTCCTCCGGCGTTCTCGTCCAGCATCTCCTCCGCGGCGTCTTCTATCTTCTTCTCCTCGGGCCGCTCCGCACCCATGGCATGGGGGGGGATGCTCCCGCTCTTCTCTTCATCTTCTTCTCTTCTTCATCTTCTTCTTCATCTTCTTCTTCTTCTTCTTCTTTTCTTCCTTCTTCTCTTCTTCATTTCTTCTCCGGGCCGCTCCGCAGCCATGCTGGCATGGTGGGAGGCTCCCGCTGTGTGACGGCTTCTTTTCGTCTGACGGTTCTTAAATAACGGGGGGCGGGGCCATCCGGTGACCCCGCCCCCCTCTGACGCACGGTGACTTGACGGGACTTCCCTGTGACGTCACGGGGAATGCCACAGGGAAGTCCCGTCATGTCCCGTGCGTCAGAGGGGGGCGGGGTCACCGGGTGGCCCCGCCCCCCGTTATTTAAGAACCGTCAGACGAAGAGACGCCGTCACACAGCGGGAGCCTCCCACCATGCCAGCATGGCTGCGGAGCGGCCCGGAGAAGAAATGAAGAAGAGAAGAAGGAAGAAGAGAAGAAGAAGAAGAAGATGAAGAAGAAGATGAAGAAGAGAAGAAGATGAAGAGAAGAGCGGGAGCCTCCCCCCATGCCATGGGTGCGGAGCGGCCCGAGGAGAAGAAGATAGAAGACGCCGCGGAGGAGATGCTGGACGAGAACGCCGGAGGAAGAACCAGAAGAGCCAGAAGAACCAGAAGAAGAAGAAGATGAAGGAAGAAAGAAGAAGCATTTAAATAAAGGAATTGTCAAAAACTGTCTCTTGTCATTTTTAACATTTTTGACAGTTTTTTAGTGAAATGGTAGGGGTAAGTACCCCTTTACCATTTCACACAGGGGGGGGCCGGGATCTGGGGGTCCCCTTGTTAAAGGGGGCTTCCAGATTCCGATAAGCCCCCCGCCCGCAAACCCCCACAACCACCGGCCAGGGTTGTGGGGATGAGGCCCTTGTCTTCATCAACATGGGGACAAGGTGTTTTGGGGGGCTACCCCAAAGCACCCTCCCAATGTTGAGGGCATGTGGCCTGGTACGGTTCAGGAGGGGAGGGGGGCCGCACTCTCGTCCCCCCCTCTTTTCCTGCGGCCTGCCAGGTTGCGTGCTCGGATAAGGGTCTGGTATGGATTTTTGGGGGGACCTCACGCCGTTTTTTCTCCCCTCGTCTTTCAGGACAGCACCTGGAGAGAGCGCAGCTCCACCCACTTTTCCCAGGAAACACTGCAGTCAGTTTTTTCTTTAAAGACCGGACACTTCCACCATGGCCTCAGTTGTAGTGTTTCCTCCGCCATGGTGGAAGCGCTGCAGGGAACCAGGGGTGTGCTGCGCTGTCTCCAGGTGGAGAGAGTTGGGGCATACCGGTATTCTGTTTTTTTGTGGCAGGCCAGCCCAGCTTCCTCCCTTCACGTGCGGGGGTTGCTCCGGCGTCCTCCCCTCTTCATACCCGGCGAGGGTCAGGCTGCGGGGGGTCCCAGTCCCTTCAGACCGGCGGCTGGCTTGGAAGGAGCGGGTCTCCTCTTCAACCCCATTGCACAGCCTTCCGGGTTCCGGTGGCGAGCGCGTCACTACGGCCAGGGGCGGGACCTCCAGCGGCGCGACGCGGCTTCCGGTTCCGGCCGCTGGAACGCAGGGGGGGAGGGCAGGTCTCTTCCGGCTGACGTCATTTCCGGCCCTCGCAGCGGCGAGTGGACCGGGAAAGTTTAAAAGCAAGCACCAAACGCCATTGCAAATCCTGTCAATATGGAGGAGGAACAATCGGTGGTGGCAGGAGCAGGAGCCACACAAGTCAGCCAGGCCCAGGTAAGCGGGGACAGCGTGTCTCTGTAACTTACTCTATGGGCATGTT
The DNA here is from genome assembly GCA_037952925.1 of Lithobates clamitans. Classification (NCBI taxonomy): domain Eukaryota; kingdom Metazoa; phylum Chordata; class Amphibia; order Anura; family Ranidae; genus Lithobates; species Lithobates clamitans. Next base: position 506,266 of record JBBGZY010000570.1, read on the forward strand.
TTAGTTCCCTCTTTGGTAAATGTTTTAAAGAGCCTGCAGCATTCTTCCTGGGTATTGAAGCAGGAAGTAAATGTGTTTAAGATTGTGAAGTAAATCTGTGGGGGGATTTACTGGCTGAGTGAAGGAGGGGGGTTAAAGTGTTAGCTCTCCACTCTTTTTTCAGCATGCTGTTTATAGGTGTTTTCTGTTTGTGTATTTCAGAAGGCAAAAGAAAAGACCAAGCATTCGTCTTTTCCTGTTAAAAGAAAATGCCCATCTTGTAAAAATGTGCTTAAAGAGTCTTGGGCAAAGGTGTTATGCAAAGGATGCATTGCAGACTTAGTTAAGGAGGAAACCACTCCTAGTGTACCTGTGGTTCAGCAGGACTTACTGAGCTCATTTAGGAAGGATTTGGCGGAGACCTTTGAGTCATTTAAATCCTACCTTGACAAACGTCCAGCCGCAGGCAGCTCAGTACCTCGTTCCCAGTCTTCTGTTTCCGCATATAGGGGTGACAGTGACTCGGAGGAGGAAAATCGTAGCGTGGCTACGGAATCAGAGGAAGAAGCAGATGAAGAGAAAGAATCTTCTTCTTCTTCTTCTCGATATAAGTTGTCTCTAGAGGAGGTGGATGATCTACTAAAAACTATCCACACTACTCTTAATATTACAGAGGACAAGGCCCAGCTGTCGTTACACGATAAGATGTTTCAGGGCATGGGTGAGGTGAAACACAGGATGTTTCCGGTGCACAAGTTTCTGTCAGAAACAGTTAAAAGAGAATGGAAGGACCCAGAGAGGGCCCCCTTCTTTTCTAGATCCCTCAAACGCAGGTTTCCCTTTGAGGAAGATAGCGCACAGGTCTGGAACAAAAAACCTAGACTGGATGCGGCCTTCTCTCAGGTGTCGAGAAACACTGACCTCGCGTTTGAGGACATGGGTATCCTCAAGGACCCCATGGACAAGAGGGCGGACTCCCTGCTAAAGAAAGCCTGGGATTCCACCCTAGCAAATTTAAAGCCAGCTATGGCATCAACAGTGGTAGCCAGAAACCTGGAGCACTGGTTGGAACAGCTAAAGGTTCATATCGAGGCAGGTACACCTCGTAAGGATCTTTTGGAGACCTTACCAGTCCTTATGAAAGCCGTTGGATATATAGCAGATGCTTCGGCCGAATCAGTTAGGATGTCGGCCAGATCATCTGCCCTAATCAACTCAACGCGCAGGGCTCTGTGGGTCAAGACTTGGACCGGGGACACAGCCTCTAAAGCCAAGTTATGCGGTTTACCCTTTGAGGGGGATTTGGTTTTTGGCCCAGGTCTTGAAGCCATTCTTGAGAGAACGGCTGACAAAAAGAAAGCCTTCCCCATTAAGAAAAAGGTGGTCCCTCAGGGCAACAAAAATTTTCGTCCTTTTCGGAAAACCACAGACTCAAAGGAGACAGGATATAAAAGACCTTGGAGGTCTCAGAGAGGCAGGGGCAAGTCAGGGGTACTCTTTCGCCCCCCTACCCCAAATACTAAGAGCCAGTGACGGTCCCCAGTCTGTGGGAGCAAGGTTACAAACCTTCTTCCCACAGTGGCAGAGGATAACAGACAGTCCGTTTATCCTAAAAACTATAAGGGAGGGTTACGGACTGGAGTTTGCCCAACCCCCTCCGGTTCGATTTTATTTAACTCAGGCTCCCAGAGACCCGGAGAAGCTTACGGCTATGTCAGCAATTCTGCAGGAGTTAATTCAGCAGAAGGTGGTAGTAAATGTTCCCCCCAACGAGGTAGAACAGGGGTGCTATTCTCACATCTTCCTGGTGAAGAAGCCTTCAGGCAAGTTCAGATTGATCCTGAACCTGAAGATACTCAACAGAGCGGTCAGGTACAAAAGGTTCAAGATGGATACGATCTTTTCGGTAAAGGGTCTCCTGACCCCAGACTGCTTTATGATATCCATAGACCTAAGAGATGCATATCTCCATGTGCCTATAGCACCAGCATCACAGAAGCACCTCAGATTTGCGATCAGGATAGGGGGATCTGTCCTACATCTGCAATTCAGAGCTCTCCCCTTCGGGCTGTCATCCTCTCCGAGGATATTTACAAAAATTCTGGCGGAGGCCTTAGCCCCTCTCAGAATAGAAGGAATTTCGATTGTCCCATATCTAGACGATCTGCTAATATTTGCCAAATCAAGGCACATATTGGAGAGAGATCTGCAAAGGACGAGGAGGCATCTGGAGAGCCTAGGGTGGTTAATAAACGAGGAAAAATCGAACCTGATCCCATCACAGGCAATAACCTTTCTAGGTTACACTATCGACTCCATACAGGGAAAAATGTATCTCCCAGAGGAGAAGATAGTAAAGCTTCAGAACGCTGTAAAAAAGGCCCAGACAAACCTGCCAATTTCTATCAGGGCAGTGATGTCTGTTTTGGGGCTCCTTACTGCAGCAATACCTGCAGTACAGTGGGCACGGTTGCATGCAAGGGAACTTCAACAGACAATTTTGAAAAGTTGGTCTTATGGAGAGTCCCTAGAAAAGATGATAACGATATCTCCCCGAGTTCAGAGGAAGCTCTGGTGGTGGAGGAGCTACTCCAATCTGAACAAGGGCCTGCTCTGGTTTTTTCCCCAGGAGAGGAGATTAACAACAGATGCGAGTTCCTGGGGGTGGGGAGCCCACCTGGAAGGACAGATGGCTCAAGGCAATTGGACAAGAAGGGAAGCCAGGAGATCCTCCAATTGGAGGGAATTAAGGGCTATTCTCCTAGGGCTATGGGCTTTCGAGGAAATAGTCCGGGGGCATCATGTTCAGGTGCTATCAGACAATGCCACAGCAGTGGCATATGTTACAAGACAGGGGGGCACGAGAAGCAAGGTCTTGCTAGCCTTGTCAGTTCAGTTGCTATCCTGGGCGGAAGGCAACGTAAAGTCCCTAACAGCTGTACACCTAAAAGGAGAGCTGAATCTAGTGGCAGACTTTCTAAGCAGAGAAAGGATACTAGAGGCAGAATGGAGTCTGAACAAGGAGGTATTCCAGGAATTAACAAGGAAATGGGGAACTCCTCAGATAGACCTGTTCGCATCCCACAAGAATGCAAAGGTGAGAGCCTATTACTCGCTAAACAGGCAAGATCAGGCGAAAGGTTTGGATGCGCTGGCACAACCATGGAACTTCCACTTGTGCTACGCCTTTCCCCCCTTTCAAATGATCCCTTGGGTGTTGAAAAAACTACAGCGAGAGACCACAAGTTTAATCCTAGTGGCTCCTTTTTGGCCCAAGAGACCCTGGTTTGCAACCATACAGAGATTGGCAGTGGAACCACATTGGGTTCTCCCACTTCGAAAGGATCTGCTATCCCAGGGACCCCTTCAGCATCCAAATGTCAATCAGCTCAGGCTGACAGGTTGGTTACTGAGGAGCAGTTGCTAAAAAGAAGGGGCTTCTCAGATAAGCTGGTATCAACCCTGTTAAATAGCCGAAAGAAGGTTACCAGGGGTATTTATTTTAAGACATGGAAGCGGTTTAATTCCTGGTGCATGACTAAAAAATGTTCACCACAGGAGTTGCCCTCAATTTTAGAGTTTCTCAATGAGGGTATGGAGATGGGGCTGGCAGCCAGTACCCTGAAGGTCCAGGTAGCTGCCTTGTCGGTGTTTCTTGAGAGAAAGTTATCTCAAGAACCATTTATAGTGAGATTTTTCAAAGCATTGGCCAGGCTTAGGCCGGTACCTTTCAAATCCTTTCCTAAATGGGATTTATCTCTGGTGCTACAGGGGTTGATCAGATCACCTTTTGAGCCACCACAGGAAGCAACTTTAAAAGTATGGACGCTTAAACTGGTTCTTTTGGTGGCAGTTACCTCAGCCAGAAGAATTAGTGAGTTACAGGCTCTATCTATAGTAGAACCCTTTTGTTTGATATTTTCAGACCGGGTAGTGCTGAAAACTGACCCGGGCTTCTTGCCAAAGGTCGCAACCTTTTTTCATAGGGCACAAGAGATAGTTTTACCTACTTTTTGTCCTACACCATCCAACTCTAAAGAGGAGGCTTTTCATACCCTGGATGTGAGGAGATGTTTACTCCATTATTTAGAGATTACGAGAGAGTTTAGGAAGACAAATTCTCTTTTTATTCTTTTTTCTGGATCACGCAAGGGTCATTGTGCTTCTAAAAGCACTATAGGCAGATGGCTTAGAATGGCGATCAGTGAAGCCTACAGGGCTGCAGGGGCTGATCCTCCCACAGGGGTAATGGCCCATTCAACAAGGGCAGTAGCAACGTCCTGGGCAGAAAGAGCGGGGGCTTCTCCAGGCCGGATCTGTAAAGCGGCCACGTGGACAAGTTTCTCCACCTTCACCCGCCACTACAGGTTGGACTTGCTATCAGCAGCGGATCAATCGTTTGGCAGGAAGGTCCTGCAGGCGGTGGTCCCACCCTAGAGTAAGTACTCTTTTATCATCTCCAGGTGCTGTCCTGAAAGACGAGGGGAGAAAAACCCTAGTTAGACTTACCGGTAACGGTATTTCTACGAGTCTTTCAGGACAGCACCGATGACCCGCCCTAATTGGTTTATAAAAATGTGGTGTTATTGCTATGTTCTGCTTATCTAATTTCAGCATGGCTGGAGGTACTCTATGAACAACTGAGGCCATGGTGGAAGTGTCCGGTCTTTAAAGAAAAAACTGACTGCAGTGTTTCCTGGGAAAAGTGGGTGGAGCTGCGCTCTCTCCAGGTGCTGTCCTGAAAGACTCGTAGAAATACCGTTACCGGTAAGTCTAACTAGGGTTTTTGTTTTTTTTTGGCGCGGGGTTCCCCTTAAAATCCATACCAGACCTGAAGGGTCTGGTATGGAATTTAGGGGGAACCCCACGTCAATTTTTTTTTAAAATTTTGGCTGGGGTTCCCCTTAATATCCATACCAGACCTGAAGGGCCTTGTATGGAATTTAGGGGGACCCTCACATCATTTTTTTTTTTTTTTTTTTTGGTTCGGGGTTGCCCTGTGGGGAATTCCCATGCCGTTTTTATCAATAAACTTCTATGTGTATTGTCGGCAATGCAATAGCCGCGGGTAGTTTTAAATGAGTTTTTTCCTTCCAAATGTCATTTTGCTGTCAGACTGTTCTAAACACAGGAAACATGCGCCCCTTTACAGGCATACTATAGACACCCCCCAGGTACAAAATTTAAAGGGATATTACACTTTTATTGTTTGACTTTAAGCATTAATAAAATCACTGTTCCTGAAAAAACGTCCGTTTTTAAAACTTTTTTTTGCATTGATCCATGTCCCCTGGGGCAGGACCCGGGTCCCCAAACACTTTTTATGACAATAACTTGCATATAAGCCTTTAAAATTAGCACTTTTGATTTCTCCCATAGACTTTTAAAGGGTGTTCCGTGGCATTCGAATTTGCCGCGAACACCCCAAATTGTTCGCTGTTCGGCGAACTTGCGAACAGCCAATGTTCGAGTAGAACATGAGTTCGACTCGAACTCGAAGCTCATCCCTAATCAGGAGTATGAGGTTAGTCAAATTCTGGATTTCTGGCTCTGTAAAGGCATTCGTCAGTAGCTCATGCATTGGAAAGGTTTTGGTCCTGAGGAGAGGTCTTGGATCCCTGCATCTGATGTCTTTGCACCTCGTCTTTTGAAGAGGTTTCATTTGAGGTTCCCCTCCAAGTCTGGACCCAAGCGAGGGAGGGGGAGGCCTCGTAAGAGGGGGGTACTGTCATGAATCTACAGTAATGTTTCTTGCCCTGTCTGTCGGCTTACCTCTCTGGTCTATGTATTTTGCTTAAGGACCACGCTTTCATACCTGCATGTTTAAGTAATCTTCTCTCAGCATGGCTCCACTCCAGCCTCTAAAAGGAAATACTACTTAACTCTGTGCACTGCAAGCCAGCCTTGCCCGAGCAATAGTGTGTTAAGGCTTCCCTGTGTGTTTCTTGCCGTGTGCGCTACGTTTGAGTCAGTGTACCGACTTTGGCTTTTTATCCTGACTCTCCCTGTCTGCTTGTAGCCCTGACCTTTGGTGTGTTCTCCTGACCATCCCTGTCTGGTTGTTGCCCCGACCCTTTGCTTGTCCTCCTGACTATTCCTTGTTGCCCTGGATTGCTGCTTTCTTTCCATTCACCAGAGCCAACCGTGAGCATGAGCTGGGAGACCCTGGGGGCCACCGCTTGGAGTCAGCTGCAGCGAAGTTCATCCTCACCATCAGAGGTACTGGTGAAGACTTGCTGGCACTTAGACTCTGTGCCCTGGGGAATCTTATGCTCTAGCTCACTGTTTGATCCGTGTCAGTGCTCAGGTGGAGCTGCTTTCCTGAACCACCCAGAGCTCCAATCACAGCAGTCAGCAGAAGTGTCCACAACCTTAGCGGTGAGATCCTAACCCCAGCGGTGTGCACCTGTCACCTGGCCTAAGGTGACCTAACATTCATCTTTGAAGATGACACCAAGCTTTGCAGTTGAATAACATCCTTACAGGATCTCTCCAACTTACAAGCCAACCTCAATGCACTGTGAGGGCAACTTTATGAAAAATGAAGTTTAATGCTGATCAATGTAAAGTTTTGCACTTGGGGGCTAAAAATATGCGTGCATTATACATACTAGGGGGAGTACAACTGGGGGAATCAATGGTGGAGAAGGATCTGGCAGTTCTGGTAGATCATAAGCTTAATAATGGCATGCTATGCCAAGCAGTGCTTTCCAAAGAGAGCAAAATTCTTTCTTGTATTCAGAGAGGTATGGACTCCAGAGAGAAAGAGTTATCATTTTGCCCATGTACAAATCATTAGTAAGACCTAATCTGGAATATGCAGTTCAGTTTTGGGCACCAGTTCACAAAAAGGATATTGGGGAACTGGAGAAAGTACAGAGAAGAACAACCAAACTAATAAGAAGCATGGAGGAGCTAGACAGAAAGATAAGAGGAACTGAATTGATTCTCTCCTGAGAAGAGGAGATTAGAGGGGGGATATGATCAAAATGTATAAATACATGAGTGGTCCATATAGTAAACTTGGTGTTAAGTTATTAACTTTAAGGTCATCACAGAGGACAGGGGGGCACTCTTTACATCTATAGGAAAAAAGAATTAATCTCCAAATATGGAAAGGCTTCTTCACAGTGAGAAAATGTGGAACAGACTCTCTCAGGAGCTGGTTTTGTCCAGCTCAGTAGATTGCCTTAAAAAAGGCCTGGATGCTTTCCTAAATGTACATAATATAACTGGATATTAATATTTATAGGTAAAGTTTATTCAGGGAACATCCTATTGCTTCTTGAGGGAACGGGAAGGAAATTTTTCCCCTGCTGGAGCGAATTGGGTCATGCTTTGCTGGGGTTTTTTGCCTTCCTCTGGATCAACAGTGGGTATAGGATTGTGTATATAGGATTGTACATTGTTTTTCCCCTTTAATTGGTTAAACTAGATGGACTTGTGTCTTTTTTCAACCAGACAAACTATGAAACATACGTTCAACATTGTGTATCTGTGTGTAGGTGGCTATCCTGGCAAAGAAACCTGATTCATTTCCTCGTGTCAGACCCTTTCAAGTACTTAACTCTTAATCTACTCCCCATTATTACTAAACTACAAGCTAAATGCACTGCTTGGTGCAAGCTCCCAATCTCAGTCACCGGGAGAGTCAATCTTATAAAGATGGGCACCCCAGCTTCTGTATCTACTTCACAATTCCCCTCAGTGGGTTCCCCCGAAGATGGTTTGTACGCATTGACACCCTTTTCAGGAGTCTTATCTGGAAAAAGAAGGTTGCTAAAATGAAATTGTCTACACTTCAATACAGCAAGGACTGGAGAGGTTGGCAGTACCAAACATGAGACTCTACTTCCTGGCCTCGCAGCTACAACACTTGGGGGGTTGGAGGGAGGAGGACCCAGCAGACCCTATCCATAAATTACTTTTCTCTGACACACTAAACACCCCTGCTGTTTCTCATCTCGAGGCCTGTCTATGTCAGTACTCTACCCTGTTGCCAACTATATACCGTATTTATCGGCGTATAACACGCACTTTTTTCCGCTTAAAATCAGGGGAAAATCGTGGGTGCGTGTTATACGCCGATCCCCACTGTCTTTGCGCCAAAGGACAGCGAGCGCCACGAAAAAAAACGAGCGCCGACGGAAAAAAAACAAGCGCCGCCGAAAAAGACCGAGCCGAGTGCTCGGCTCCACTCGCAGTCACGCCATCCCGCCGCCCTGCCTCCCTGCTGGGGATGAGAAGCGGGCTCTTCCGAAAAAGACCGAGCTGAGTATACTGTGTACTCGCCTCGGCTCTTAGTCCCGCCCAGCTGCTTTGATGGACATAACACTCCATCCAATGGCAGGACTGGGCGGGACTGTGAGCGGAGCCGAGCCGAGTACACAGTATACTCGGCTCGGTCTTTTTCGGAAGCGCTCGCTTCTCATCCTCAGCAGGGAGGCGGGGCGGCATGACGAGCCGAGTACACAGGCTCTGTCAATCTTGGCGGCAGATTTAAATGGCGCAAACGGCATTGGGCAAGGCTGCACTGGGCAAGGCTGCTTTGGGCAAGGCTGCACTGGGCAAGACTGCACTGGGCAAGACTGCACTGGGCAAGGCTGCACTGGGCAAGGCTGCACTGGGCAAGGCTGCATATGACTAAGGGCAAGGCTGCTTATGACAATGGGCAAGGCTGCACTGGGCAGGGCTGCATATGACAATGGGCAAGGCTGAAAATGGCACTGGGCAAGCTGCAAATGGACACTGATCATTCTGCAATGATGGACAAGGCTACAGATGAACACTGATAAGGCTGCATTGATGGGCATTTAAATGTAAGTTTTTTTTCCTTAAACTTCCCTCCTAAAAGTTTTTTTCCTTAAAATGCCCTCCTAAACTTGGGGTGCGTGTTATACGCCGGCGCGTGTTATACGCCGATAAATACAGTACTTACTGAACAAGCTCTGGGCCACTATTAAACTCAGTTTGGGCGTGTAGGGCTTCATGGCATTTACCCCTTTATGGCGTAACTCCTGCTATACAGACCTATGCAAATTAGAGGGATTCCAGCCATGGGAGGTCTTGGGCATTAAATTAATTTACCAAATTTACAGTCAGACTATTCTGAAGTCCTTTATGGACTTGCAAAGAGAGTTTGAGCTGCCAAAACAGCAATTTTATAGATACCTCCAACTTCACCACGCTCTACTGTCACAGATCCAACAGTGTCAGGAAGATCCTGCCAGTGATCGTCATCCCAGGCTCACTGGTACGTGTTTGTGGGCGCCATTGCGCATGCGCGCACATGGGTGCCTGCACGCACACGGGTGCCTGCGCGCATTCCTGTTGGTGCCAGGTGGCCTATTTAAACCTGCCTGTCACACTCAGTCCCCACTGTCTGCTCTACAGAGTTCTGTGTGTTTACCTGATCTGATCTGAGACTACCTGTTATTGACCCGGCTACCTGTTCATGACCAACCCTAGCTATCTGCCTGCATCTGACCTCCGGCTTGCCCAGACTATCCTCCTGTTTGATCCCTGGTACCTCTGCTGTCCGTCTGATACCGATCACTGGTCTGTATGATGATCCTTCTGCCTGATTCCTGATATCTGCCTACTTGCCTGCTGTGTTCCTGGTTCCAGTCCAGCATCCAGTCTCCAGTCTACTTGCCTGCTGTTGTTCCTGGTTCCTGTTCAGCGTTCCAGTCTCCAGCCTACTTGCCTGCTGTGTTCCTGGTTCCAGTCCAGCATCCAGTCTCCAGTCTACTTGCCTGCTGTTGTTCCTGGTTCCTGTTCAGCGTTCCAGTCTCCAGCCTACTTCCCTGCTGTGTTCCTGGTTCCAGTCCAGCATCCAGTCTCCAGTCTACTTGCCTGCTGTTGTTCATGGGTCCTGTTCAGCATTCCAGTCTCCAGCCTACTTGCCTGCTGTGTTCCTGGTTCCAGTCCAGCACTCCAGTCTTCTGCTTACTCACCTGCTGTTGTTGCTGGTTCCAGTCAGTATTCCAGTCTCCAGTCTTCTCTCCAGTTCCAGTCTCCTGGTTCCTAATAATTCCTGGACTTCTGGATGGACTGTTGATCCTGCCAGGCACTCATACCACTCCTCACTCCTGTGCTCTCTGTTCCCATTCCAGAGCGCCGTGAGTGGGAGCTGTAGGGGAGGCCTCTCTCTTCAGTTCGGGCTCAAAACCCACCAGGTACCTGACAGTCTTGGATGGAACTCACTGAACACCCACTATTAAGTGACGTACTTGCCACAATGAATAAAAAGAGCATGATCTGCAAATTTACCTTACTCTCTCCTCAAGGACACAGGATGCAGCTAGATTGTCATGTAGACAGAGATGGGAACAAGACGTGGGAGAGATAGGGGGTGAGGATTGGGAACTTATCACACTCAGGTGCTGCTTCATAGATGGGGTAGGAGGGAATCCCCTCCTACCCCATCTGTGCCCCAAATGTGAGGGTGCTAATGGAGACCTAGTGCATTTGCTGTGGCGCTGCCAGAAACTTTTTAGATATTGGAAAAATGTGACTTATATTATATCGTCTGTTTATCAAGCCACTGTTCCTTTGCATCCAGTGACTTGCTTGCTGGGCGTAGTAGATGAGGAATTGTTTTCTCCTCCAACTAATGTAGCAGTACTTAGATTGCTGTATATTGCACTCAGATTGCTCGCCTGTGGTTATTACCGCACATTCCAACAACAAAACAGTGGACTGAACAGGTAAATACCATTCTCGTTAAGGAAAAGTTAACATATCAGCATAGAAAAAGCTCCTAACAAATTCTAAAAAATATGGCAGCCATTGCTAAACACTCCGGGTCTAGCGCCATCCCAACTGGTACTGGGACACCTGCTCCAGATGTAATCTCTCTCTGTGCCTCTAGATCTATAGTGGCAGTCATTCTCACAGTCTGCAACTAAGGGTCTTCTGGCTTGGTCACAGCTGTATGTATGTATGTATGGTTGTTTGTTCCTTCATCTCACTGGACAGCTAATAAAAATGCCTGTTAAAGACCTACGGATCATTGTCATAGTGATACACACTTCTCTTTTTCTTGTTGATTTGTTTGCCTTCCTGTTGGAAGGTAGTTAGTTTACATACACCGTTTGTGTATATATGACTATTTTTGTGTCATTCTTTCAAGGGTCCATTCACCATGTGTATGCAGGATAATAAAATTTACATTAAGGATATGGATATTACCACTGTGCTTTGTGATATATGGAACTGTTATACCTTAGATTTTTGAGCCATGTACATCCTTTGTACACTGTATTGACTTCACTGTATATGCTGATGGTTTCCTCCTGAATGTGATCTTTGTTTATTGTACAACTGCATCTGTGACACAATAAAATGTATTTTTCTGATTTAAAAAAGAGAATCAGCAGGAGAGGTGCATTAGGTACAGATCCATAGAATGGATGTAGCACAAGCAGAGAGGTGCTTGCACTACAGGCTCTTGGGTACAGCTTTCTCTCCAGCAAGGAGAACGTGAACAGCATAGTAGTAATAGTACTAAATCGCCTAGAAGTCACAGGCAGCAGTCCCTGCCACACTGCAGATATACAGTTATGAGACACAGAGTATAGGAATGTCAAAGAGCAATCATCTGCCAGGAAGTGCACTGCTATTTTTTTTCAAGAATGACTTTGGACAAAAGGTAGATGCTTCAGGGTACTGCTTATGTACAATTAATATTTCTAGATGTTTCCTATAGGATAGAAATTCAGGTTCACTTTAATACTTCATAAAACTTTCCACAGTTAGCTAAAACTTTAACAATACCTTTATAGCAAATTACTGTGAAATGCTATTTTTATCTGTAATAACTACATTGATGAATTCAGGATATAAATTACAATGGATCCAGTGAGAATTACAGCAGGGATTTGTAATCCCCAAATACAGTAAAATATTTAAATACATCTTATAAATGTATCTCTAATTAGTCTTCAGGCTTCTAAGCAGACCATGACTACCACAAGCCACCCAGTCAAACAATTTACCATACAAAAGCTTTTCCTGCAATGTGAACACAAAGAATAAATTACCCTACAGCAAAAACATGCCATAGCTCTTGGCTTTTACTTCTCACAGGAGCTTTTAAGATCATAGAGCAAATATTTCACGCAAAATACATAACACCTGTATACTCAGCAAAGTAAAATTATAGTCTCATCATTTTGTTTGAACCAGTATTGTTACTAGCTGTTATAATAAAATGAAGGAAGACAACTATTCAAGAATTACTGAAGTTTGGCTAACTGGAATAGACCACCTGCAAAGCACTAGAATTGTTCTCTTTATTTTTTTTCTTATTATGTACGTGATGATACTAACAGGAAATCTTCTAATAATTTCAGTCATCACATCTGAACATTGTCTTCATTCTCCAATGTATATTTTCCTATGTAGTTTATCTTTATCAGAAGTTTTATTTACTACCAATCTTATTCCTAAATTTTTACATGTTTTATGGGAGAATGGAGCTGCTATCCATCTAGGAAACTGTCTTGCACAGTTTTATTTGTGTGGATCATTGGGAGCAACTGAGTGCTTGCTGTTTGCATCCATGTCCTATGATCGATATTTGGCTATTTGCAAACCACTCCATTATTGTTCTGTGATGAGTTTTGCATTTTGTTTCAAACTTGTTCTGTTCTCATGGGCGTGGGCCTTTACTAGCATGTCAATCACATTAATAATGGTTGCACAGCTACAATTTTGTGGACCTAAAATTATTGATCATTATTTCTGTGATTTTGCTCCCATACTAGAACTTTCTTGCTCAGACACCTATGCAGTTGAAATAGAGACCTTCATGTTTACATCTTCAGTGGCACTCTTTCCATTTTTATTTGTTATTGCAACTTACATTTGTATTATTACTACTATTCTGAATATCCCTTCATCCACAGGTAGATGGAAAACATTCTCCACATGCAGCTCCCACCTGGCTACAGTGTGCACATATTTTGGAACACTTATTAGTCTTTATGCGATACCCACACATAACTTTTCAAGCACAGTTAGTAAGACTTTATCTCTTATTTACACAGTTGTCACTCCCATGTTCAATCCCATAATATATAGCCTGAGAAACAAAAATATTAAATTAGGTGTGCAAAAATGTTTGAGAAAATGTCTGATAAGAAAAAAAAGGCATTTCTTGGGCCACTTCACACCTTAACCTTGTGTGACAGTAGGAGGCCCTGCCACTGGGAAAATGTTTAGAAAAAGGAAGTTTGCCTTCCTTTCCAGTTTTGCTTTTCCTGCGGTGTTTTGAGATGTATTCCATTGTCGTTTACCTCTCTCCTTTTTGTTGTTTTTTTTTTTAACAATTTTTCCCATTATTACTTTTTATGATTCTTTCCATCATCCAATCTTACCATATGCATGAGGCTTGATATTAAACTACATGGTTAGTTATTAATTTACTCCAACATACAATACATATACAAGTTCCTATGAACCTAATCGGACTCTCTTTTGTGATATATATTCATTAACTAGGTATTTCCTACCTTTGTGTTTTTGAGCATGTATATTTGTATTTTTTTGACTTTTTCAGATTTAGAATTTTGTTTATAGTCAATTACCAATTGCTAGACTTATACATACAATTATATTTTCTATAACATCATTTTTTTACTGTTTATTCAAGCTTTTCTGTAGCCCCATATACATATTTCTTTTTTTGTTTATTTTTCTGGATGGGGCTGCTCATATTTTATATCAGTGATTGCTCCAACATTTTGACTAGTTTGAATTTATACTCATTTTTCTTTTTGTTTTTTACTTCTATTTCTTTTCCATCATCTTTACATTCTTTTGTATCATGTGGCAGCCAATGATGCACTTAAAATCTCCCCTGTCTTGCTCAGAACTCCCATCCTGCGATTAAGCTCTGGTGGGTGAAGCAAAATGCATTGGGGGGCATGGCCTGGCTGGAGTCCAGGCTGAGAATGCCACTCTTTCTTTCACACGGGTCTGCTTTGTGATGTGCTGCTCATGGACACATGTTATGCCTTGCTGAAGCATTGAGGCGGGACAGGCACCCATCTGTTTTGGTGATTTCTACCTACCTCACTTATTCGCTTAATGATAAATAAAATAAGTGATTATAACCTTTTGCCTATATAAGAATGTAGCCAATGCTTTTGCATCTATTACCATTAAAATCAATAACCAATGACAACTGTGCTAAAAAATAAAGATCTAATTTAATTCATACAGAGAAGAAAACATTTGAGTAATCAATTATAACCAAATATAACGTAGATGATAAACATTAAAAACAGTGATGTTACAAATACAGTGTTGCCAATGGACAAAGACAATTACAGAAAGAGGAAGTTACACACCAAGAAAGTAAAGGAGGTACATTACACAGAAAAAACCTTATGTTCCCAGGCTGCTTTGAGATCACGAGTCAAAGAGACAGAGCCAGAGGTCTGTATTCTGATATATATACTTGCAAAGCCCACCCCTCCTCACCCCCTTCCAGGTACAGACGCTCCCTCTCACATATGCGAAGACATTGCTACATTCAGTCCGGGGGTGGGGAATAGGGATGAGCCGAACACCCCCGGCTCACAGCAGAACTTGCGAACATGCAAAAAATCAGTTTGAACACGCGAAAACCATTAAAGTCTATGGGACACGAACATGAATAATCAAAAGTGCTCATTTTAAAGGTTTGTATGCAAGTTATTGTCATAAAAAGTGTTTGGGGACCTGGGTCCTGCCCCAGGGGACATGTGTCAATGCAAGAAGAAGTTTTAAAAATGGCTGTTTTTTCGGAGCAGTGATTTTAATAATGCTTAAAGTGAAACAATAAAAGTGTAATATTCCTTTAAATTTCATACCTGGGGGATATCTATAGTATGCCTGTAAAGGGGTGCATGTTTCCCATGTTTAGAACAGTCTGACAGCAAAATGACATTTCAAAGGCAAAAAGTCATTTAAAACTACTCGCGGCTATAAATGAATTGTCGGTCCGACAATACACATAAAAGTTCATTGATAAAAACGGCATGGGATTTCCCCACAGGGGAACCCCAAACCAAAATAAAAAAAATGCGTGGGGGTCCCCCTAAATTCCATACTAGGCCCTTCAGGTCTGGTATGGATATTAAGGGGAACCCCATGCCAAATTGTTTTAAAAAATGGTCTGGTATGGATTTTAAGAGGAACCCGCACCAAAATTTAAAAAAAATGGCGTGGGGGGTGGGATCTGGGGGTCCCCTTGTTAAAGGGGGCTTCCAGATTCTGATAAGCCCACCACCCGCAGACCCCCACAACCACTGGCCAAGGGTTGTGGGGATGAGGCCCTTCTCCCCATCAACATAGGGGACAAGGTGCTTTGGGGGGCTACCTCAAAGCACCCTCCCAATGTTGAGGGCATGTGTCCTGGTATGGTTCAGGAGGGGGGTGCTCTCTCGTCCCCCCTCTTTTCCTGTGGACTTCCAGGTTGCGTGCTAGGATAAGGGTCTGGTATGGATTTTTGGGGGGACTCCATGCCATTTTTTTTATTTTGGTGCGGGGTTCCCCTTAAAATCTATACCAAACCTGAAGGGTCTGGTATGGATTTTGAGGGGGACCCCCACGCCATTTTTTTTTATTTTGACGTGGGGTTCCCCTTAATATCCATACCAGACCTGAAGGGCCTGGTATGGAATTTAGGGGGACCCCCATGCCATTTTTTTTAAAACTTTGGTGCGGAGTTCCCCTTAATACCCATACCAGACCTGAAGGGCCTGGTATGGAATTTAGGGGGACCCCCACTCATTTTTTTTTTTAATTTTGGTTCAGGGTTCCCCTGTGGGGAAATCCCATGCCGTTTTATGTGTATTGTCGGACCGACAATTCATTAATAGCCGCGAGTAGTTTTAAATGACTTTTTTTCCTTTGAAATGTCATTTTGCTGTCAGACTGTTCTAAACACAGGAAACATGCGCCCATTTACAGGCATACTATAGACACCCCCCAGGTATGAAATTTAAAGGAATATTACACTTTTATTGTTTCACTTTAAATATTATTAAATTCACTGCTCCCGAAAAAACGGCCTTTTTTAAAACTTCTTTTTGCATTGATACATGACCCCTGGGGCAGGATCCAGGTCCCCAAACACTTTTTATGACAATACCATGCATATAAGCCTTTAAAATTAGCACTTTTGATTTCTCTCATAGACTTTTAAAGGGTGTTCCGCAGCTTTTGAATTTGCCACGAACACCCCAAATTGTTCGCTGTTCGGCGAACTGACGAACAGCCAAAGCTCATCCCTAGTCGGCACTCAGGATGATATCCAACTCATGTTCGACCCAAACATAAAGTCCATCCCTAGTGGGGAGATGAAGAGGGTTCTCTTATATTTGGTCAACTGAGGTCATCACCTGTCATAAAAAGACAGACAGCCCCAGCTGCCTTCCTTCCACCCCATCACTTCAAATGAGCCTTTTAAAGAAATGACAACCCCCACAGAGTATCACACCGTCAGATAGCCACATAACTCCAAGGCTGGTTATAATGTCCTTTTATTACAGCTGTTCTCAGATTGTCCAGTCCCTGGAATTTCTTTAAAACTGACCCCTATCAAAAGTTCACAATACTGTTTATTTCAGGTAAAAATATCAATATTTCCACATAATTTCCCCCTGAAGTTCATTCTTGAACTTATGCCCTACCTCAATGATTTTGCACCCACCCATGACAGCTCGGAAGGCCCAACCCCCCAACCACCACCACTGCGGCCTCCTTTTCCTTTCTTGAGCATGAAGCAAAGATGTTCTGGTGCCTCTAAAACTTCACATCCGGACCACGAATGCCTATGCTGCAATGTTTTCTTGCCCCTCAGCCTTGGAAGAGCGGAACTCCAACATCGATGGTGGGATCCTGGCATCTTTTAGTCCCATAACTTGGGATTGCTGTGTGATGTTTGCAAAAATTGGATCGGACCGGAGACTGCACTTTTCAACATGGTTAAGGAAAGTCCAGTCGTTGCACCTTTGTCTCACACTATGGCATGGTGGTTGTTGTTGCTTCTTCAGGTGGTGGTAGGGAGGGCCTCCGGACAGTCGTGCATCAATACAAAAAGAAAAAGGGAGAATGTCAGTGTACAGTTATTGGAGGAATTCTAGACAGGAGCAGCGGTTTGGCCATTAAGACTAAATACTCATAAGGGTTATAATGTAGATGGGTAAAGTGAGATCCCCACAGGGGGCAGAGTCCGAGCAACAGCCGATATTTGACAGAGCCCATGAAGGTAGGGCTAGTCAATGCTGCATGCCAGTGCCAGGTCCCAGTCCCTGGGTTCAACACACCTGCTCACGGGGTTAAGATAAAAACAGTAGACAGACTGAGGGATGTAAAATTACAATAAGGCATAAGACAATGATGTCCAGGGATAACCTGGTTTCAACGGTTGTGAAATATGGTACTCTCAGGAAACCATTATAAGCCTGTGGGTCCCCATCCGACTTCTGAGTCAGGCAGGTAGGTCAAAGCCTTACAATTTACAGCTCATCTCTGATATTCAAACAAAAGTTCCAGAAGATGAATACATTTACTTTTAAAGGTATAGGGGAAAATTATCAGCTAATAAACTGGTAACGTCACAAAGTAATTAAAGATAAGAATATGAAACAAAGAAAGTAGAAAAGAGAAAGAAGAGAAAAAAATAAGCATACTGTAAATAAATAAATGAAAAACATACAAGTTTAATGCTGCTTCAACGAAGACCGTTTATCTCACACATTTCACTTTATGTCAATTGTCAAAGAGCAAACTGTCCTGAAAAATTATTATAAAGTGCCTTGAAAAATAATACTTTGCAACTGTTGCAGCAGCAACTTAGCAGCAGCAAAAAAAGAGAAAAAAATAAATAAAAATAGATAACTCCTCTCCCACATTAGTTATCAACAGGTGAACAGGATCACTGTCACTATAAATTTGCAAGTCAGGTACAAAAAAATATTGAAAAGAAGAGAATAAAACAGCTGTTGCCAAAAAAAACTTTTAGAAATTAGTCAAACCTGATTGCACTTTATTACTCAAATGTAGAGGCTTCTCCCTAAAATAGAAAAAAAAATCAAAAATATAATGTCTTTTTTTCCTCTAACTTTATATTGTTTGAGGGCCTCTTTTAAATTTGCACACTACTTTTCATCTGTCTCTCAATATTTACCCAAATCAAGACAGCAAACAGGGTGGAGTTTAGGAAAGCTGGGGCCCTAGGACTGAACCTAAATAAAATTTTTCCATTAACCACTTCCCTACCCGCCCATATGACATCATATGACGTCCACAGGTGGGATCTCCCATCCTGGGCGGGCATCATATGACATCCTTGGCTTCCTGGCAGTATAGGGGGTGCCGCATCACTTGGGAGCAGATGGGCGTGCCCGGCAGCCGTGTTGTCTGTTGGACACCCGCAATTGCTGGTGACAGAGCAGGAAGGTGGATCTGTGAGTGAAAACACACAGATTTACGTCCTGCCAGGAGAGAAGAGACAGATTGTGTGTTATATAGGAACACCGACTGGTCTCCTCCCTAGTCAGTCCCACCCCCCCAGTTAGAATCACTCTCTAGGTAACACATTTAACCCCTTGATCGCCCCCTAGTGTTAACTCCTTCCCTGCCAGTGACATTTACACAGTAATCAGTGCATATTTATTGTCATAAACCATTGTCAATGGTTCCAAAATAGTGTCAAAAGTGTCCAATCTGTCCGCCGCAATGTCACAGTCACGATAACCGCCATTACTAGTAAAAAAAAAAAAATTATAATAAAAATGCTGTAAATCTATCCCCTATTTTGTAGACGCTATAACTTTTGCGCAAACCAATCAATATACGCTTATTGCATTTTTGTTTTACCAAAAATATGTAGAAGAATACATATCAGCCTAAACTGAGGAAAAAAATTATGAAAAAAAAATTGGGATATTTATTATAGCAAAAAGTGAAAACTATTGTGTTTTTGTAAAAATTGTCGCAAAGGTGATCAAATACCACCAAAAGAAAGTTCTATTTGTGGGGCAAAAACTATAAAAATGTAATTTGGGTACAGTGTTGAATGACTGCGCAATTGTCATTCAAAATGTTACAGCGATGAAAGCTAAAAACTGGCCTGGGCAGCAAGGGGTAAAAATGCCTGGTATTGAAGTGGTTAAGAAACCTTAGCTTGAGATATTTGGATTAATCTATTTTGATCTTGAGATATCACCCAAATTGTCCACTCCAGCCAGGTCCTACCCTTTTCCCCACTAGGTGATCTCCGAAAAACTCATTTATTTAGGGAAGCCTACTCTGCCTCCTCCTAAAACTTTACCTCAGCCAGCTCCATCAGATAATTCCCCCTGCAGCTATTACCTTTTTGTACTACCTCCTCCCCTTAGATTATATAGATTATATTATTATAAGTACTTCTATTAAAGCCCTGCACAAACTGTTGGTGCTGTCTAAATCCTGTTGCCCAAAGTCTAACTACCAAACTTTTAACTTAGCCCCAAATCCCAAAGGAAGTTTCAGTAGGTGTAAGGGGGTGTCAGTTTCGATACAAAGCCTTTTCTCAGGGGTTATAGGGATAGGTCCTGGTGTTCCTGCTTTATCCATGTCAAGTACAAAAGAAGATGCACAATAGACTTCCGTGGTAGTGTACTGCACTGAGTACAATTTAATCTGATGCTGAATACAGTGCATCACTAGACGTGTGATACCAGCACCAGTACCCTGGTCTCAAGTATTTTTAACTTTGTTTAGGACAAGTGGAGACACTACCCCGGCATCCATTAGACATAACCCCTTCCTGTGCCAGCATTGCTGTCTCATGATTTTGTCCTGTTTTCCTTGACATAGCAAAACTACTAGCACCCATCTGTATCAATCATCTGAGGTTGTCCAGGTTCATGGACCATCAGAACTTGATGTACTCTAGGGTGTAACACAGAAGAATCTGATAGGATAGTACCCAAATTGACTGAGGTATATGCACAATGTTCAGTCCCGGCAATCACAGATAAGAACAGAGCAAGTCAGGTTCTGACAACCATGGAACTGAGTCATCCACCAATCCATAAGACTCATAGTATACTTGCATACTCCCCCCACCTGCCTGTCTTTGCAAAGTGGAAATAGTCCCACTGAGAAAGAGGCAATCACTTCTCCAGGGTCTGGGAGCACCTCTCATTGTACCTGGGTGCTGGACAGAGCAAGTTGGATTTCCTAACCCCTACACCGACATGTAGCACAAGGCCTACCATTGGGGAGGCTCCCAACGTGTTCCTGAGTATCTCCAGCTCAATAGTGTTTAAGGCGCCCAGTGCCCCAGTGTGTGCAGTGCCACATCCCCGGCTCCAAAGGCAGTCTCCAGTAATTATCAAGTCTCTGTGTCCCGTGATTCCTAAGAAAAGGATTTTACAGGTAAGCTGTATTTAAAAAATCATATTTTTTTGTTTTGCACATGTCTATTAAATACCATCCAATGGACCATAATACAATATATACAATTTGTTTACATTGTGTTTGTAATACTATTGGAGAAGATACCAATGTACACATCATGCATGAATCTTTTCAGCATTATTTCCTATATATGGTATTGGTTCAATGCAGTAATAAGTTTACTCTGATCTTCTATTAATCATACATTTTGTTACTCCAAAAACCAAGGAGCCTAAATCTAAGAAAAAGATATGTTGTATAGCCTAACATTTATTTTAACCCAGGCTTCAATGTGGCCTCTAGTCTTTGTATCCATATAGCCTCCTATTGGGAAACCATTCTTTGCAGGTTCCTCCCCAGGATTTCTTTTGACATGTTCTAAAGCCATGAAATACATATAATACATGATGTATCAAAATTGTGTTTGAGACCTATATGTCTACTAATTGGAGTTATCATCTTGCCATTGGCTATGTAGTAAACATGGTCATTAATGCACTGCCTAAAGTGTCTGATTGTTTTGCCTATGAAAAACTGCCACAAATGCAGATCATCAAATAGATGACTCCCATAGTATCACAACTTACTTCATGTTTTGGATTACATTGTTCATTATTGGACAGGATCACCTGGGTGCATTCCCTTATCCATAGAGGGCAGTTATCACATTTAAAGGTACCCTTCCTTCTAGGTTTCATTTTTTCCTCTTTTGGTGTATAGGGACCAATTTGTCACTAATAGAGACTGAACGTCTGTAAACAATTTCAGGGGATTCTCTCAAATATTTTGAAAGAATATAATCTCCTGTCAATAGATACCAATACTTCTGCATTATGCTGTGGATTTGACCAAGCTGTTCACAATATTTAGTAATGAATTTGCCTGTGTTTTGTTCCTTACAATATTTCAGAGTGTATAATAAAGATGTTCTAGTACCTTCCAAAGCCCTATGATCGGCCTTTTTAAAAATTGATTTATTTGTTATATACCCTGGCCAATAACACAAGCCAACACACATGTTGGTGCATCAGATGTTAGGTCTGTTCTTGGGTATATTTGTCCTACTGATTCCAAAAATTGCATCATTTTTTCTCTATCAGTTCTAGTTTTTGAGATGCAGCATAAATAACATATACCACTATTCACTCTGGTTTTCCATAAAAAATCAGGATATAAATATAAATGAATACATTGGGATGATTCAGGCAGCATCGTGGTGAAATAGCCATAACCTTTACGATGCTCGAGCTGCGAAAATGAAACAAAATTAGGGGCAATATACACTTACCTACTATATGATAATAACTATAATACAGTTAATAACTTATAGTTTAGAATCCAATGTTTCCAATGTAAAATTACAGTTGGAAGTACATAAAACACACTCACTATATCTGCTAACTTGCATGCTAAAATACAAATTCTGTAAAAGAACAAGTTGATCAGCAAGATCTTTTCAAAAACTGACTAAAAAATTATATAAGTTTGACAATAGCTAAGAAACTAGAGTTGATGCAGTCTAGTCAATGCAATTTTCTGAATCGGCACCCCAAGTAACCCCAACAACAGGTATAAAAGAGTAGTTATAAGGCAGAGAAGGAGGCACTTCCAAGTGCAGTAATAAAACACTTTAATGAAAAGGAAGGGTTAAAAACACTTACAAGATGGAAGTGAAAAACAGTGAATCCATAATGTCCAGCAGGATGCCTCCTGGAAGTAAAGACAGCTGCAGGTGGAAGTTTCAGCCGACCAGCGGTTGGAAACAGTGTGTCTCTAATCCAAGATGGAGAGCCTTGCTGTCAGGGCCATCATTCAATACAGGCAATTGAAAGTGGGGTCAGATTGGGCAGGACATGTTTCGTAGCATGCCCAGTTGATTCTTCTGGTTTAAGGAAAGGGGCGACTGGGCATGCTCTAAAACAAGTCCCTAAAGACACACTTCTGTGAGGCCTCATATATGTGTACAGAAAGGGGTTAAAATAAGCAGGCCCCCAGATATCCAGCTTCCCCCATAGGTGCATAAGTAAAAGGTTATTTATTCACAAAAGAAGTAAAATAGTAAATTAACACACAGTTATACACACTGTAAATAAAGTCCTTTATTAAAATAACAATAATAATAATGTCCATTGATGTCTGATAAAAAATAAAAAAATGTCCCAAACAATAACTGTCCCATGGTAATCATCTGATACTCTTGCCATGAATGACAGCATATCTTCAGTGCTGTCATTCATAGCATATCTTCAGTGCTGTCATTCACAGTGGGATAGTGGTTGACTGCTTTACTGCTGGCTAGGGAAATGGCCAAATTTGGTCAAGGACATCAGCCAACGACCCTGGTCCCACTCTTTACATTTATCTGAAGGGGATATGTCATTGGTTGCTAGGACACCGCAATTAAGTTGATCTGTTTACTGAAGCACAAACAACTAAAGTTTGGTGCAAACCCTGCATTACCCTGAACTTTTTGGGGCTACCAGATGCCTGGAAGGTTCTTAGGATGAGAGACTAAAATCTTTTTAGACCTTTTAAAAGTAAAATAAAAAAATTGAAATGAATAAGGAAGGCAGCCCCAGCATTACCAAGCATATCACAGTTGTACCACATCAATTCACACGTGGCAATTGCCTTACAAACTTGCTTGTCTTTACATTTGCAGCATGTTGATTAAATCTGGTCTAGAGCAGCATGTTGATTAAACCTGGCCTGAAAAGGCAATCCCAGCAGGAACAAGTATATCACAGATTTACCACACCTTTTCACACATGGAAATTGCCAGACAAGCATGCTTGTCTTTACATTTACAGCATGTTGATTAATTACGGCTTAGAAATTCTCTACATCCCAAGATTAAATATCCGTTGTCATGTACAATGCAAGCAAAAGTAGGCCATAGCAATCCAGGACCAGGAACAAAGGCACTTATAAAACATATAAGTTGCCATGAAACAAATCTCTTTTAAAAAATATTATGGCCAACAATGGCAAGCCCATACTCTACCTTCTTGATTTTAGCCCAGTTTATATTCAAAATCCTGGGCTACCTCTGCTGCTTTTGCACTCAGTGACAGTTCTCATTCTGCAAAGAATTCTCAATTGTCAGTAGCAGCAAATATAATATAAATGATGTATTTAGCAGAAAAAAGTACTGTTCCCTCATTACCACCACTCACCAATAGGGATTGTCCCAATGTTCAAGTCGAACGTAAGTTCGACTCAAACATTGGGTGTTCGCCTGTTCGCCGAATAGCGAACAATTTGGGGTGTTCGTGGCACATTCGAAAGCCGTGGAACACCTTTTAAAAGTCTATGGGAGAAATCAAAAGTGCTAATTTTAAAGGCTTATATGCATGGTATTGTTATAATAAGTGTTTGGGGACCTAGGTCCTGCCCCGGGGGACATGTATCAATGCAAAAAAAGTTTTAAAAAAGGCCGTTTTTTTCAGGAGCAGTGATTTTAATAATGCTTAAAGTCAAACAATAAAAGTGTAATATTCCTTTAAATTTTGTACCTGGGGGGGGGGGGTGTCTATAGTATGCCTGTAAAGTGGCGCATGTTTCCTGTGTTTAGAACAGTCTGAGAGCAAAATTACATTTTTAAAGGAAAAAAAGTCATTTAAAAGTACTCGCTGCTATAATGAATTGTCGGTCCCGGCATTGCCGGCAATACACATAAAAGTTCATTGATAAAAACAGCATGGGATTCCCCCACAGAGGAACCCCTAACCAAAATTTAAAAAAAAAAAATCGTCCCTGGGGGTGTTTATAGTATGCTTGTAAAGTGGCGCATGTTTCCCATGTTTACAACACTCTGAGAGCAAAATGGCATTTCTAAAGCAAAAAAAGTCATTTAAAAGTACTCGCGGCTATAATGAATTGTCGGTCGAGGCAATACACATAAAAGTTCATTGATAAAAATGGCATGGGATTCTCCCACAGGGGAACCCCTAACCAAAATTTAAAAAAAAAATGCGTGGGGGTCCCCCCAAATTCCATACCAGGCCCTTAAGGTCTGGTATGGATATTAAGGGGAATCTCGCACCAAAATTTAAAAAAAAAATGGCTTGGGGGTCCCCCTCAAAATCCATACCAGACCCGATTTTAAGAGAAACCCCGTGCCAAAATTAAAAAAAATGGCTTGGGGTCCCCCCATAAATCCATACCAGACCCTTATCCGAGCACGCAACCTGGCAGGCTGCAGGAAAAGAGGGGGGAGTGGCCCCCCTCCTGAACCGTACCAGGCCACATGCCCTCAACATTGGGAGGGTGCTTTGGGGTAGCCCCCAAAAACACCTTGTCCCCATGTTGATGGGGAGAAGGGCCTCATCCCCACAACCCTTGCCCGGTGGTTGTGGGGGTCTGTGGGGGGGCCTATCTGAATCTGGAAGCCCCCTTTAACAAGGGGACCCCCAGATCCCACCCCCCCTGTGTGAAATGGTAATAGGGTACAAATGTACCCATATGATTTCACAAAAAATGTGTGATAATGATAAAAAAAACACAATACATGCCTTGGGACAAGTCCTTTATTAAAAAAAATAAAAAATAAAGCTGTTCCACAGAGTCTTCTTCTTCTTCTTCTTGCCCTACAATGGACCAAAAAAGAAAAAAAAAAAGCGGCACGCCGCCTACAATCTGCCGCCATAGGAGGCACTCGCCATAATGACCGGCCGCTCTCAGGTGATAGCTCTTTTATAACTGAGAGCGGGGCCACGCGTTGACATTGCTGGGTGACCCCGCCCCCTCTGATGCACAGGAACATCCCTATGGCTTCCCCGTAGCATCAGAGGGGGCGGGGTCACTCGGTTACGTAACAGGGTGGCCCCGCCCCCCTCTGATGCTACGGGGAAGCCATAGGTATGTCCCTGTGCATCAGAGGGGGCAGACCGGGTGGCCTCACCCCCCTCTGATGCTATATGAAGCCATAGGGATGTCCCCTTGCATCAGAAGGGGCGGACCAGGTGGCCCTGCCCCCCCTCCGACGCTATGGGAAAGTCATAGGGATGTCCCCGTGCGTCAGAGGGGGGCAGGGTCACCCGGTGATGTCATTGTGTGGCCCCACCCTCAGTTATAAAAGAGCTGTCACCTGAGAGTGGCCGGTCATTATGGCGGGTGCCTCCCATGGAGGCAGATCGAAGGCGCTGTGCGGCTTTTTTTTTTTTTTTTTGTTTGCTTTTTTGGTCCATCGGAGTGCGAGAAGAAGAAGACTCCGTGGGACAGTTTTATTTTTTATTTTCTTAATAAAGAACTTGCCCCAAGGCGTGTATTGTGTTTTTTTTACCATTTTCACACATTTTTTGTGAAATGGTAGGGGTACATTTGTACCCCGTTACCATTTCACACAGGGTGGGCCGGGATCTGGGGGTCCTCTTGTTAAAAGGGGCTTCCAGATTCCGATAAGCCCCCCGCCTGCAGACCCCCACAACCACCGGGCAAGGGTTGTGGGGATGAGGCCCTTCTCCCCATCAACATGGGGACAAGGTGCTTTGGGGGCTACCCCAAAGCACCCTCACAATGCTGAGGGCATGTGGCCTGGTACGGTTCAGGAGGGGGGGCACTCTCTCGCCCCCCCTCTTTTCCTGCGGGCCTGCCAGGTTGCATGCTCGGATAAGGGTCTGGTATGGATTTTTGGGGGACCTCCACGCCATTTTTTTACATTTTGGTGCGGGGTTCCCCTTAAGATCTATACCAGACCTGAAGGGCCTGGTATGGAATTTGGGGGACCCCCACGCATTTTTTTTTAAATTTTGGTTAGGGGTTCCCCTGTGGGAGAATCCCATGCCATTTTTATCAATGAACTTTTATGTGTATTGCCGCGACCGACCATTCATTATAGCCGCAAGTACTTTTAAATGACTTTTTTTGCTTTAGAAATGCCATTTTGCTCTCAGAGTGTTGTAAACATGGGAAACATGGGAAACATGCGCCACTTTACAGGCATACTATAAACACCCCCCAGGGACGAAATTTAAAGGAATATTACACTTTTATTGTTTCACTTTAAGCATTATTAAAATCACTGCTCCCGAAAAAATGGCCATTTTTAAAACTTTTTTTACATTGATATATGTCCCCTGGGGCAGGACCCGGGTCCCCAAACACTTTTTGAGACAATACCATGCATATAAGCCTTTAAAATTTGCACTTTTGATTTTTCATGTTTGTGTCCCATAGACTTTAACTGTGTTCGCGTGTTCGAACAAATTTTTTGCCTGTTTGCATGTTCTGGTGCGAACCGAACTGAAGGGTGTCCGACCCATCCCTAAACACCAACAACAAAATAAAAAATAACTGATGTTAAATTACGAGGTGCCAACTGGAGATACTGTTCACTGTAAATTAACAATACAATATTCTGTTACCTAACAAAGGAGAACTAACCAAAACCTTTTACAAACATTTTTATAAAACCAAGGGTCTCATTGCATGCAGAAAATTATGAAAAAGCTATTTTATAAAAAAAAAGAAAGAAAAAGCTACATGCCATACCAAGGGACTTCTGTAAAGTGTGGCTCAGCCCTTAAACTATGGGAGCACCAACCAAGCAACATAAATGTAACTGATAAAATTGGGAGGAGGCTTCTATTATCTGCTTGTTTTAGGTTTATGAAATATACCATTTAAGCATTGTGTACAATAAATGCAAAAATACCAATTGTTTCCTGTGTTGTCTTAAGGACACTATTTAGACACACAAGCACAATTGTTTAATCTGCAGAGAATCATAAACTTTGTTAATTATGATTGCCTTGTTTCCCAAATAGTGTAATTCTAGGAAGATCACACAGTTGTACATATATCTATTCAGGAGGATTAAAAAGTGATGTGTTGTTCATTTTCCTGAATTAATTATTATTAGAGAATGAATGTGTGAGCCAGGAGCAAAGACAATTGGGTTAACACTATTGTATGAAATAAATTGTCATTGTCATTGAATGTGGTCAATTTTACACCTTCACATAATTCTGCATGTGTAATGTTGTTAGCGTTCTTGCAAAATGAACTTCTTTATTGCACACTTTACATCTTTGTTACGAAAACTATAAATAAGGGGGTTAACTACAGGGGTTATAACTATATAAACAACAGACAGTGCTTTATTTAATTCAAAATCTTTGCTAGCATTAGGTCTAACATAAACTAAAGCCACAGCCCCAAAGAAAATGATAACAACAGTCAGATGAGAAGCACAAGTGGAAAAAGTTTTAAATTTACCAGTTGTGGATTGAATTGAGAGTATAGTCATTATAATACGGATATATGTCCAAAGGGTCAAAGAAAAGGAAAACAAAACTATTGCAGAAGCAGTGAGAAAATTTAAAGTCTGCAGTCTGTTAGTATTGGTACATGATAATTGTAAAAGAGGAGAAAGATCACAAAAGAAATGTTGAATATATCTATCACAGAAGTTTAGATGACTAAGTAAAACAGTAGGAAACAAATTTGGAAAGATGCCTACTAGCCAACAAGCCAAGACTAGGTAGCAACATAAAGATCTATTCATAATAAGATTATAGAGCAATGGGTTGCAAACTGCACAATAGCGGTCATATGACATGACTGCTAGAAGAAAACATTCAGCTGACCCTAAGGAAAAGAAGAAGAAAAACTGAGTGAGACAGCCAGTTAATGATATGGAATTACTTTTTCCAATTAAAAGAGCTAGGAGTTTGGGAATTGTAACAGATGTATACAGCATTTCAATGAAAGACAAGTTACCAATGAAAAAATACATTGGGCTATTGAGAAGGCTGTCTGTCAGTGCAATAGTTATGATGATAATGTTTCCAGTGATAGTTAAGAGGTACATGACCAGAATAATCCCAAACAAATTCAAGTGCCAAAACTGAAATTCAGAAAATCCACATAATATAAAATATGTATGATAAACAGATGTATTCATATCCATTCTGAAAAACAAAAACACTGTTGACAAAATAGTTTGTTTTATTGATTTAGAGCAAAGTTCCAGCTAGGAATACCATACATAAAACTGGGAGAGGTTAAAATGAAAAAAAGCAGTATATCCAGTCCACCAATAAATGTTTTCAGTCTTTTGAGCTGAATGATGGCCAGTGTCATTTACTGAACTCAGGCTGTCATGGACTCACCCCCTGAAGAGGCATCTCACACAGCTTGGACTTGGCTTGCATACTACCACAATGAACAGTGCTTACACGTCATTAGTTTTATGTACTTGAGGAAGGACCTCCTCCATCAGCTACCAAAGAAAAAAAGTGCAGACCCAAAACCTCCGTAGACTGGCCAGAAAACCCTTGGGAAAAAAGTATGTTTATGTATGTAAAAAAAAAGTGGAGATCTCTCAGGAGGGAGGAAAGGGGCACTTTTGTTTTTTTAAAAGCAAAATTTTATTAAAATACAGTATGTCTATTTTTTTAAAGACTCCTTATCTCTATAAGAAAAAAAAAGCAAGCTGTTAAAATGGCCAATGTACAAATTGTCTGCAATTTGCTAATGTCAAAATATAGGTGTTTAGCTTTTTTTCTTCTTGATAGCATGATAAAACGTTATATTGCCAACACACATTCCCACCCTCTCTCAGTGCCTAAAATGTAAGAAAATCTGATATTAAAATGTATAAATAGTCAAACTTTTTTACTTTTGTATAGACTAGAGAAGGGTTAAAACCACGGTAAAGTTAGTGTGTGTGTGTGCATGTGTACAATTGGGACCCACAGAAAGATAAAGAAAATCTCCCAAAGTGAGGGAAATTTCCCTCTTAAATAGCGATCGCTATCTTTTTATTCTGGGAAAAACTGTAAAATTTTGCATTTCCCATGACTTCCTTTATTGGGGACAATGGTCACCAGCACAAAAAAATAATGAAACTTCCTATGAGGACACAGACAGTGATAACCTCTGAAGAGGTCCCCAGAAATGCTTAGAATCTCATTAAAATACACTTCAGTACAGTGCTGGGAGCATCATCTCAGTGAGTTTTGGAGTACTCTACATTCCCCAGAAATTACCAAAAAGAGGATGATGCCACCCTTGCCTAGATGTTTTGTGGAAAGATAAGTACACTATCTAAATTTTTTCTCTTACATGTATTGTTTTACACTTTTTTTCCAGCGGCTATGTAAGGGAGGAGGGAGTAAACTTAACCAACACATCTTGCTTTTTAGTTGCAAGGTCCAATGTAAGTGTGAATGACCCAGGAAAACTGCATTTTTGAATCATTCACTGTTGTTTGCAACATTTTCTTTCATTTCAGCATCAAATGCTTACTGTAATTTTCCTTTCCTAATGGACTCCATAACAGCATACATTTGGTTAGCTCTACCCTCACTCTTACCCCATAGGACCCCACTCCCATAACTTTTTAGCCCAAGCCAGAGGCCATGTTCTGTAATTAGCCTACTCATAACACTGCTGCCAAGGAGTCCATCAGGAAAGCAAAATTATGGTAAATATTTGATAGGAAATGTTCAGTTTTCCTGACACACTCCATGGTAGCATACATTTGGTAACTAACTGACCAAAAGGACAAGGGTGGGCAAAAAAAGGTAATGTTTCAGTTTTAGCGCTTAGACAACAGAAAACCTTACAAAAGATAAACAGAATAAAGAAGCTAGATTCACACCCCAGTGAGCCCCAGTGAGCCAGACCAGCCTTAGTGGAGGACCATGTCATCACCCTACAATTATACCTGGCACCCTGTTACAGAAAGCCCATAAACTCTACATACTTCTGGTTGAGTGTGTTGTCTCTGCTTTGGTAGAAACCAAGCGTTAAGCCTGTTGGCTAGCCATCCAGCAATGATTCTGGATGACATATACGTCCTGCTGGTTCTGCTAGAGAGCGTGACAAAGAGTTGTCCTAACACTCTAAGATGTAGCTTGTGAGCATGCCCGAAGTATGCCAATATCCAGGGCATGGAACCAGTTATCCCTAGTGGTCCTGCACATGAGGAGAATAAGTCTTTTGTTCTCATATTATGCTGAAGCCACCTTGGATTGCAACCCAGTATGGGTATAAACACTACCCATACTAAGCAGACTTGCAACAAGGATCCCTCATAATCTAAGGCCCAGGTCCCGGCACACCTGCTGACTAAAAAAGAAACCCTTAGAGAGAATGCCTTCATGATGAGCCTTTACTCAAGAACTGTACTAAAAGAGATCCCATGTGGAGCAGCAAACAGCCAAATGGTCCTAAAGACCTTGGTCCTTGTTCCTGGCTGAGGATGTAGCCCTTAGAGAGATTGTCATCCTGGCTAAATCCTTACTCCAACTCCACTGAGGGTAATCCCACCTGGAGCTGCTGATCACCAAATGATACCTCCCAGCCTAAAACCCTGATCTTAAAAAACCTCCTGGCTGATGAAATAGCCTTGAATGAGGTTGTTCTCATAGCTCAGTCTTTACACAAACTGGACTGCAAAGAGATCTTATCTGGAGCTGGCAGAAGTAGTAAATTCCATGTAGAGAGTCTTGGCTCTCCCACAAGTCTAAGATGCAGCCCCCCATCAAAGTATTGGACCAGTAAGGCATAGTCCACCTATGAGACATTGGACAGGGAGTGCAAAGATTTGGCCTCTAAGAGAGCTTACGATCAATGAAGTTCAGCATGCACCTGACATAAGGACTGAAGCAAAAGAAAACAAAGCAGTAAAAATTGAACAAGCTTTATTCAAATCATGTTGTAGGATTTATGGATATCAGCTTAGAGAAAAGCAGCCAAGGCTGATTAGTCTTTTCCTCTCAGGATGAAAAACTGAAAAAGAGATGAACAAGGATGGAGAATTGCACCCTGCAACAGGTGATCTCATCTGGGAGAAAGGACTGAGTTACGATAACTTGGTACCAAAAGCAGGAACCAAGGCCTAGTTGGCCAAAGGGAAATTACTGCATTGAATTCCATTGTCTTCAACAAGAGACCCAAACAGACTGTATATTGATCGGACTGGAGGAAAAGTATACGCCTTGTCCAACCTTTCCCGATCTGTCACAGCACCTTCAACCAGGACTTGCTATCCCAGATTCCTTGGAAAAAGACTTTTTGGCTAGTAATAGTAAGGAAATGCTACCAGATCTAACAGTAGAATCCGGGCCAGAGATGAAATCTACTTGAAGGACCCTGCAGGTTCTGATCTGCCTCCTGATGTAGAACACCACTGTGATGTTGTTCAGTGTCGTCGGAGACTAAAGAGCCTTTAGTCAGGCGATGAAAGACACAGGGAATATACAAGGGCTGGCCAGAAAACCAGAATGTCCAAAACAACTTCCCAACATGGAAGTTCCGATGGCCATAGCTCTGCAGTACAGAAGATTTACTACTGTGCCAGCACCCAAGGCTTTATCTGTTTGGGAGACATGAATAGCTACATAGTTACATATATACTGTGGTTAAATTGTTAATCTAGTTGAAAAAAGGCACAAGTCCATCTAGTTCAACCAATAAAAGGGAAACAAAATATACAATCCTATATACACAATCCCATACGCACAGTTGATCCAAAGGAAGGAAAAAAAAAACAAAAAACAGCAAAGCGTGAAGTTATTTGCTCTGGCAGGGGAAACAATTCCTTCCTGATCCCCAAGAGGCAAATGAATATTCACTGGATCAACCTTAGCTATAAATGTTAGTATTCAGTTATATTATGTACATTTAGGAAATAATCTAGACCTTTTTTAAAGCAATCAACTGAGCTAGACAGAACCAGCTGTTGAGGAAGTCTATTCCACATTTTCACAGCTCTTATTGTGAAGAAACCTTTCCATATTTGTAGATTAAATCTCTTTTCCTCCAGGCGTAAAGAGTACCCCCTAGTCCTCTGTGATGACCTTAGCCAGTTCATAACCGCTCTATAGTAAACATACTGCTACAGGGCGGTCATTCTGTGCAGAATCGCGTATATACTGTATACATGATTCTGCTCTTCTGCCTAGGCGGTGCGCGTGCAGCCGGTGGGCTGCTTCTGCTGTGATTACTCAGGCATTTATATCAATTTTTTTTTAAATGTGAACTTTAAACATTATTTGCCACATGTTACCCAATTAAACAGTCCATTGAGGTCGGCTTATAAGTTGGAGACGTCCTGTAAGGATGGTATTTCACTGCATAGCTTGGTGTCATCTGCAAAAACTGAAATTGTATTTTTAATCCAAGACCCTATATCATTTATAATTATATTAAAAAATTAGGGTCCCAATGCTGAACCTTGGGGTATACCACTAACAACCCTAGACCATTCAGAGTACAAATGAATTATTAACCACTACTCTCTGAATACAGTCTTTTAGACTTTAGCCTGTAGATTTTACCCTACACATTAGAGGTAGGTGGAGAACTGTGTCAAACGTTTTTGCAAAAATCCAAGTATACTACCTCCACAGCCACTCCTTTGTCTAAGGTTTTACTTACCTCCTCATAAAAAGAAAACAGATTTGTCTGCACGTCTGTCTTTCATAAATCCATGCTGTCTTTTGCTTAAAATATTTTTTTCCAGCAATAATTTATCTATGTGGTCTTTTATTAAACTCTCCAGTATCTTCCCAACTATAGAAGTTAAACTAACAGGTCTATAGTCACTTGGTTCCCTTGATCCCTTTTTAAATATAGTCATCATATTGGCCTTACGCCAATCCAGTGGTACTTGTCCAGTCTTTAAAGAGCTCCTACAAATTTTAAACAACAGCTTTGAAATGACCAAGCTCAATTCTTTTAGGATTCGTGGGTGTATGCCATGAGGTCTAGGTGCTTTATCCACCTTTATTATGTCTAAATATTTCTGGAGCATATTACTTTTCATGTGGGACTGTTTTAATATCATCCCCATTATGGCCATTAGCTCCCCCATGCTCCTTTGTATAAACAGAGCTGAAGAAGTTATTTAACCACTAGGCGTCCGCGCTATAGCCGAAAGACGGCTACAGCGTGGACTCCAATTGCCGGGAGGGCGTCCCTGGACATCCTCCTGTTTACTTCCACGTTGCGCGCTCCTGCGGGCGCACATCGGGGAAGTTTTGTGCTGGCCGTGTCCCTCGGACACAGCCAGTCACAGATCGCCATAAACGGCCAATGACAGCGGCCGTTTACAGTGCGATCGCTCTGCCAATGAGAGAGGATCTCATATGTAAACATATGAGATCCTCTCTCATCGCCGGCTCTCCCTCCTCACCCAGAGACAGCGTGTGAGGAGGGAGAGCGAACCACTGCGGCGGTAAGTAAACAGAAAAAAAAACGAAAAAAAAAGTGTCAGCACTGTTATCTGTCCCTGCCATCTGCCCCTGTCATCTGCCCCTGCCATCTGTCCTGCCATCTGCCCCTGCCATCTGTCCTGCAATCTGCCCCTGCCATCTGTCCTGCAATCTGCCCCTGCCATCTGTCCTGCCATCTGCCCCTGCCATCTGTCCTGCCATCTGCCCCTGCCATCTGTCCTGCCATCTGTCCTGCCATCTGCCCCTGCCATCTGCCCCTACCATCTGTCCCTGCCATCTGTCCCTGCCATCTGTCCTGCCATCTGTCCCTGCTGTCATGTCCTTGCCATCTGTCCCCAGTGCCATCTGTCCCCACTGCCATCTGTCCCCAGTGCCACGTATAAGTGCCATCTGTCATCAGTACCACATAGTGCCATCTGTCATCAGTGTCACGTGCCATCTGTCATCAGTGTCACATGTCATTAGTGCCACGTATCAGTGCCATTTGTCATCAGTGTCATCAGTGCCACGTATCAGTGCCATCTGTCATCAGTGTCATCAGTGCCACATATTAGTGCCATCTGTCATCAGTGCCACGTATTAGTGCCATATTTCATCAGTGCCACGTGTCATCAGTGCCACATATTAGTGCCATCTGTCATCAGTGCCATTTGTCATCAGCGCCACGTGTCATCAGTGCCACATATTAGTGCCATCTGTCACCAGTGTCATGTGTCATCAGTGCCACGTATTAGTGCCATCTGTCAGTACCATGTATTAGTGCCATCTGTCATCAGTGCCACGTATTAGTGCCATCTGTCATCAGTGCCATGTATTAGTGCCATCTGTCATCAGTGCCACATCAGTGTCAGTGCCACGTATCAGTGCCATCTGTCATCAGTGCCACGTATCAGTGCCACGTATCAGTGCCATTTGTCATCAGTGTCACGTCAGTGTCACATGTCATTGTCCTGGTTCTCCAAGGCCTTCAAAAGTGTAATAGGTAGTCAACAAATTAGATGTGTATATTAGATGTGTCCCAGAACACGTGATGGTGCTCCCTGCATGTTGGGCCTCTGTATGTGGCCAGGCTGTGAAAAAGTCCCACACATGTGGTATCGTAATACTCAGGAGGAGTAGCAGAATGTATTTTGGGGTGTCATTTGTGGTATATACATGCCATGTGAGAGAAATAACCTATGACAATGACAATTTTGTGAGGGAAAAAAAAAAATCTTAATTTTGCAAAGAATTTTGGAAAAAAATGACAACATCAAAAACCTCCCCATGCATCTAAATAAATACCTTGGAAAGTCTACTTTCAAAACAGGGGTCATTTGGGGGGTATTTGTCCTTTCCTGACTTGTTCGGGTCGCAAGAAATGAGATAGGCTGTCAGTACTTCAGGTGTGATCAATTTTTTATGATTTGCACCATAGCTTGTAGACTCTCTAACTTTCACAAAGACCAAATAATATCCACTAATTTGGGTTATTTTTACCAAAGATATGTAGCATTATAAATTGTGGCCAAAATTTATGAAGAAAAATTACTCATTTGCAAAATTTTATCACAGACACAAAGAAAAATACGTTTTTTTTCAAAATGTTTGGTCTTTTTTCATTTATAGCGCAAAAAATAAAAAACCCAGAGGTGATCAAATACCACCAAAATAAAGCTCTATTTGTATGAAAAAAAGGACAAAAAATTAATTTGGGTACAGTATTGTATGACTGGAGAATTGTCATTCAAAGTGTGAAAGCGCTGAAAGCTGAAAATTGGTCTGGTCACGAGGGGGGTTTAAGTGCCCAGTTGTCAAGTGGTTAAAAAATTTGTCATCTCTTTGTCCCCAGTCACTCACTCCAAATCTTCTTGTGAAGGCCCTACATGCTCAGACCTGACCTTTTTACTATTAATATATTTGAATAATTTTTGATGGTTTGTTCTACTATCTTTTGCAATCTATCCCTTGTTTTGAATTTTTGCGGCCTTGCTTTCCTTTTTACATATTCTGGTATATTCTTTGTAACATTTAAACGATGATAGTGTTCCTTCATTCTTATATTTTTTAAAAGCTCTTTTCTTATTATTTCTAGCTTTTTTAACTTTGGCAGTGAGCCCTTTATTTTTCCCCTTTTATGCATATTGCCCATGGGAATATACAGTATTTTGCAATGTGTTCACACTAGGATGTTTACAGGGATATTTTGAGCTCAACGTTTAGAGGCAGGAAAAAAAAAACCTTCTGGTTCGCGTTTCTGATTGGAGCTTACTGGCAGAGAAAACTCTCCTAAACTCCTCTAAACTTTGCACAAAAAATGCTCCATATGAGCGTTTTTTTACACCGAAGAGAACTGACATTTTTTAAGCTCAGTGTGCATGGAGCCCTAAAGTTAAGTGTTTTTATCTTTCCAGTATGTGCTTGTTGTTTACAGCTAACATTAAATGAAATAATGTTATGTTCACTGCTACCCAGATGTTCTTTTATATGAATATTAGTAATAAGCTCTGCATGATTTGAGATTACCAGGTCCAGCAGAGCATCATTCCTGGTCAGAGCCTCTGTCAACTGTACCATAAAATTGTCTTGTAATAGGTTTATAATGTTTTGCCCTTTAACTGTTCCTGCAGTGCCATTATGCCAGTCAATTTCAAGGTAATTAAAATCCCCCAATATTATCACTGTCCCAGCCCCTGCAGCCCTTACTATCTGTGCAAGTAGCTGAGTCCACACTTCCTCATTAACGCTAGTGGCAAACTCCAATGATTACCCTTGTAGTAAGCACACCCATGTGCAGTTCCACCCATAATGCTTCAGCCTCATCGCTCTCTCTATCAACTAGGTCCTCTTTCACACTCGCTTTGAGATCACTTCTCACATAGGGAGAGATTTACTAAAACTGGTGCACACAGAATCTGGTGCAGCTATGAAAGGTGACTAATCAGCATCTAGGTTTTATTGTCAGAGCTTAATTGAACAAGTTGAAGTTAGAAGCTGGTTACTCTGCACAACTGCACCAAATTCTGTGTATTCCAGTTTTAGTAAATCTACCCCATAGAGACAAATACCATCACCCCTCTTTTACTCTGTCTCTCCAAAAGAAAGCATAGCCAGGAATATTAATAGCTCAGTCAGGTGAAGAATAAACCAAATAATTTATAGTTCTCTTTGTGCACAAAAGCTTCCAACTCACCTATTTTGCTTAGCAGACTTCTGGCATTGGCGAACAAACACTTAAATTCATTGTCACATTTTGCACTTATATTTTGCATATTTTTTATTTTAGTAAAAATAGTACCATTTCCAAAGGTTGTTTGTAATGCGGGAACCTTTTTATCACTCGCCAAAGCCTTCCCCCTATCTTGCCCCATTCCACCCACCAATAGAGACTGACCCCTGTCACACCTGTCTGCCACATTATAATCTAGTTCTCCCACCCCCTCAATTCTAGTTTAAATACTCCTCCAGCCTTCCCATAAACCTGTCCCCCAGCACAGCAGACCCCCTTCCATGTAGGTTCAAACCATCTTTAGCATATAGGTTGCACCCCTAGAAACTCAAATCCTAGAAACCTAGAAACACCTCCCTAGGACACACTTAACCCCTTGATCACCCCCTAGTGTTAACCCCTTCCCTGCCAGTGACATTTATACAGTAACCAGTGGTTATTTTTAGCTATGAGCGCTGTATAAATGTCAATAGTCCCAAAAAAGTATCAAAAGAGTCTGATCTGTCTGCCGCAATGTCGCAGTACAGCTAAAAATTGGTTATCACCGCCATTACTAGTAAAAAAAAATAGTAAAAATGCCATAAATATATCCCCTAGTTTGTAGACGCTATAACTTTTGCGCAAACCAATCAATATACGCTTATTATGATTTTTTTTACCAAAAATATGTAGAATAATGATAAAGAAATTAATTTTTTTTTTGGATAGTTATTATAGCAAAAAGTTAAAAATATAGCTTTTTTTTTCAAAATTGTTTGCCTTTTTTTGTTTATAGTGCAAAAAATAAAAACTGCAGAGGTGATCAAATACCACAAAAAGAAAGCTCTATTTTTGGGAAAAAAAGGACATACATTTTGTTTGGGCACAACATCGCCGCGGAGGAAGATGCTGGACGAGAACACCGGAGGAAGAACCAGAAGAACCAGAAGAACCAGAAGAAGGAGATGGAGGAAGAAACCGAAGGAAGATAGAAAATAGAAGATAGAAGAAAGAAGATAGAAGAAAGAAGAAGCATTTAAATAAAGGAATTGTCAAAAACTGTCTCTTGTCATTTTTAAAATTTTTGACACTTTTTTTGTGAAATGGTAGGGGTACTATTGTATATAAGCCCCCCGCCCGCAGACCCCCACAACCACTGGGCAAGGGTTGAGGGGATGAGGCCCTTGTCCCCATCAACATGGGGACAAGGTGCTTTGGGGGGGACCCCAAAGCACCCTCCCAATGTTGAGGGCATGTGGCCTGGTACAGTTCAGGAGGGGGATGGGCGCTCTCTTGTCCCCCCCTCTTTTCCTGCAGCCTGCCAGGTTGCGTGCTCGGATAAGGGTCTGGTATGGGTTTTTGGGGGGACCCACGCCATTTTTAAAAAAAATTTTGGCCAGGGTTCCACTTAAAATCCATACCAGACCTGAGAGGCCTGGTATGGCATTTAGGGGGTCCCCCATGCCATTTTTTTTTTGGTCGGGGTTCCCCTGTGGGGAATTTCCATGCCGTTTTTATCAATTAACTTTTATGTGTATTGTTGGACCGGCAATTCATTAATAGCCGCTAGTAGTTTTAAATGACTTTTCTTCCTTTGAAATGTCATTTTGCTGTCAGACTGTTCTAAACATGGGAAACATGCGCCCCTTTACAGGCATACTGTGGACACCCCCCAAGTACGAAATTTAAAGGAATATTACACTTTTAGTGTTTCACTGTAAGCATTATTAAAATCACTGCTCCTGAAAAAACGTCCATTTTTAAAACTTTTTTGCATTGATTCATGTCCCCCAGGGCAGGACCCAGGTCCCCAAACACTTTTTATGACAATAACTTGCATATAAGCCTTTAAAATTAGCACTTTTGATTATTCATGTTCGTGTCCCATAGACTTTAACGGTGTTCGCGTGTTCGAACAAATTTTTTGCCTGTTCGCATGTTCTGGTGCGAACCGAACAGGGGGGTGTTCGGCTCATCCCTACTGCTCAATTCTGTCGCAGCAGTTTCCATCCTGGACCTGTTGCTCTATTGTTGCGTACATGCGGCACACCAGCACAAAACCGCGTGCACCCCCTGGGGCACGCAGCGCGTGACCGGGGATGAGGCATGTCCCTCAGACACAGCCCTTCCCTGATCAGGTTAAAGAACCAAAACGGCTGTAGTGCCATTTACAGGTTTTCCTCAGTGTGTGAGGAGGAGACCTGGAAGAAAAATGTGCTGCAGTACAGTGATGTTCCCCAATTGCCCCACAAATAAAGAGGATCTGTCACCAGCCCATCAGATGACCTGTCACAGCCCATCAGAGTGCCTGTCACAGCCCATCAGAGTGCCTGTCACAGCCCATCAGAGTACCTGTCACCAGCATCAGAGTAGGTGTCACAGACAATCAGAGTACCTGTCACAGCCCATCAGAGTACCTGTCACCAGCCCCAGAGTACCTGTCACCAGCATCAGAGTACCTGTCACCAGCCCCAGAGTACCTGTCACCAGCCCCAGAGTACCTGTCACAGCCCATCAGAGTACCTGTCACCAGCTTCTGAGTACCTGTCATCGGAATCAGAGTCTCTGTCACAGCCCATCTGATTACCTGTCACCAGCCCCAGAGTACCTGTCACCAGTATCAGAGTACCTGTTAATTTTTTTTTTAATTTTGGCATGGAGTTCCCCTTAAAACCCATACAGACCCTAAGGGCCTGGTATGGATTTTGGGGGGAACACACACTGTTTTTAAAAGAAAATTGGCGTGGACTTCCCCTTCATATCCATAACCGACCCGAAGGGCCTGGTATGGACTAGGGTGGGGGCATGCTGATTTTTTTCCTTGATTTATATAGATATTGCTGGGAGCCGGCAGTACATTACAGCCGCGGTCAATTTTAAATGACATTTTTCCCTTTAGAAATATAATTTTGCTGCGACACTGTAAAACTCATCAGACAGATGCGCCACTTTACAGGCAAACTTAGGGGACCCC
Organism: Lithobates clamitans; assembly: GCA_037952925.1. Lineage (NCBI taxonomy): Eukaryota > Metazoa > Chordata > Amphibia > Anura > Ranidae > Lithobates > Lithobates clamitans. The sequence goes on from JBBGZY010000570.1 coordinate 546,035, forward strand.
CCCAGCACGATATTTAACCACTTAAGCCCTGGAAAAATGACCAGAGCACTTTTTCCAATTTGGCACTGCACTGCTTTAACTGGTAATTGCGTGGTCATGCAATGCTGTACCCAAATAAAATTTGCGTCCTTTTTTTCCCACAAATAGAGCTTTCTTTTGGTGGTATTTGATCACCTGTGGGATTTTTATTTTTTGCGATATAAACGGAAAAAAAAACAAATTTTGAAAAAAATTATATTTTCATCTTTTTGTTATAAAACAATCCAATAAACTAAATTTTAGTCACACATTTAGGCCAAAATGTATTCAGCCACATGTCTTAGGTAAAAAAAAGTCAATAAGCATATATTTATTGGTTTGCGCAAAAGTTATAGCGTCTACAAACTAATTTTTACACAAAGTTTCCACTAAATTATATATTGCTCACACATGCCATGGGTATACGTGGAATTACATCCTAAAATACATTTTTCTGCTTCTGAGTACAAGGATACCACATGTGTGAGACTTTTTGTTAGCCTAGCGGCTTACAGGACCCCGAAAACCAATTGCCGCCTTCAAGCTTTCTAAGGGCGTACATTTTTTATTTCATGCCCCACTACCTATCACAGTTTTGGATAGCACAATGCCCCCCCCAAAAAATGAACCCATTTTGGAAAGTAGACACCCCAAGCTATTTGCTGAGAGGCATGTTGAGTCCATGTAATATTTTATATTTTCCAACAAATTTTGGGAAAATTACTATTTTTTTTTACACAAAGTTGTCACTAAATTATATATTGCTAACACATGCAATAGGTATATGTGGACTTACACCCCAAAATACATTCTACTACTTCTCCTGAGTATGGGGATACCACATGTGTGAGACTTTTTGGGAGCCTAGCCAAGTACAGGACCCTGAAAACCAATCACTGCATTCAGGCTTTCTAAGGGCATAAAATGGTGATTTCACTTCCTCATTACCTATCACAGTTTCAGAGGCCCTGAAATGTCAGGATAGCACTAACCCCCCCCCCCCCCCAAATGACCCCATTTTGGAAAGTAGACACTTCAAGATATTTGCTGAGAGGCATGTTGAGTCCATGGAATATTTTATATTTTGCCACAAGTTTCGGGAAAATTTACTTTTTTTTTTACACAAAGTTGTCACTAAATTATATATTGTTCAAACATGACATGGGTATATGTGGAATTACACCCCAAAATACATTCTGCTTCTCCTGAGTACAGGGATACCACATGTGTGGGACTTTTTGGCAGTCTAACTGCATACAGGACCCAGAAAACCAATCACCGGCTCCAGACTTTCTAAGGGCGTACATTTTTTATTTCACTCCTCACTGCCTATCACAGTTTCGGAGGCCATGAAATGCCAAGATAGCACAATCCCCCTCCCCCCAATGACCCCATTTTGGAAACTATACACCCCAAGCTATTTGCTGAGAGGCATGTTGAATATTTTGCAGATCTTGCTTTTTGTCCCAAAGTTTTGAAAATTGAAAAAAGAAAAAAAAAGTTTTTTCTTTTTCTTTCTTCATTTTCAAAAAAAATGAGAGCTGAAAATGACTCACCATGCTTCTCAGCAAATACCTTGGGGTGTCTACTTTTCAAAATGGGGTCATTTGGGGGGGTTGTGCTATCTTGACATTTCATAACCTCCGTAACTGTGATAGGTAGTGAGGAATAAAATCACCATTTTACGCCCTTATGCCCCGTACACATGAGTGGATTTTCCGTCTGAAAAAACTTGGATGGTTTTTCTGACAGAATTCCGCTCAACCTTGCATACACACGGTCACACAAAAGTTCTCTGGACTTTCGACCGTCAAGTACAACACTACGACGAGCTGAGAAAATGAAGTTCAATAATTTCGAGCATGCATCGAATTGTTTCCGAGCATGCGTAGGAATTTTGCTCATCGGAATTTGTACAGACGATCGCATTTTCGGATAGGAACTTTTCCCGACCGAAAAATAGAGAACATGCTCTCAATCTTTTGCTGGCTGGAATTCCGCCAGCAAAAGACCGATGGAGCATACACACGGTGGCATTTTCCGACAAAAAGCTGTCATCTGAGTTTTGCTGGCGGAATTTCCGATCGTGTGTACACGGCATTAGAAAGCCTGAAGGCGCTAATTGGTTTTTGGGGTCCTGTACGTGGCTAGGCTCCCAGAAAGTCTCACAAATGTGGTATCCCCAAACTCAGGAGAAGCAGCAGAATGTATTATGGGGTATAATACCACATAGACCCATGCCATGCTTGAACAATTTATCATTTAGTGACAACTTTGTGTAAAAAAAAATCATATTCCCAAAACTTGTGGCAAAATATAAATCATTCCATGGACTCAACATGCCTATCAGCAAATAGCTTGGGGTGTCTACTTTCCAAAAAGGGGTAATTTGGGGAGTTTTGAACTGTCCTGGCATTTTATGCACAACATTAGAAGCTTATGCCACACATCACCCACTCTTCTAACCACTTGAAGACAAAGCCCTTTCTCACATATTTTGTTTACATGAACAAAAAAAATTTTTTGCTAGAAAATTACTTTACACCCCCAAACATATATTTTTTGAAGCAAAGCAAAGGCCCTACAGATTAAAATGGTGGGTGTTTTTTTTTTACACACAGTATTTGCGCAGTGATTTTTCAAATGCAATTTACAAAAAACAAAAACACTTCTTTGGAAATGAATGCACTATATTGCCCAAATAACATGATCTTATGCCAAGTACATAGATACCAAACAGATACCAAACACGACATGCTTTAAAATTGCACACAAACGTGCAGCGGTGACAAACTACATACATTTTTAAAAGCCTTTACAGGTTACTACTTTAGATTTACAGAGGAGGTCTACTGCTAGAAGTACTGCCTCTGATCTGACGTTCGCAGTGATACCTCACAGGCATGGTGAAATTGCTGTTTACATACGACACGAGACCGACGCTTGCGTTCGCCTTTGCTCACGAGCACGGGAGGACTGTTCCTTTCATTTTATTAATTTTTTTAAATTTTTATTGTTATCACAGGGAATGTAAATATTCCCTATGATAGCAAAAGGTAGTGACAAGTATTCTTTTTGAAAAAATTGGGGTCTATTAGACTCTAGATCTCTCCTCTGCCTTCAAAGCATCTGACCACACCAAGATCGGTGTGATAAGATGCTTTCCAAATTTCCCAATGGTGCTGTTTATATGCGGCGAAACCAAAGTCATGAAATGCTCGTAGCTTCCGGTTTCTTAGGCCATAGAGATGATTGAAATCTATAGAGATCTTCCATGAAAAACGGTGAATTAAAATGAAATGACGTAAAATCAACTGTTTCCACCTGAATTTCGGATTGGCCAGTGAATGGGAGAAGTATGGGCACTGCAGAAGTGGTGGACTCATAGGGCTCTATGGGCTCTACGGCCTGTGTCTTCTTGGTGGCTGCGGGGCACTACTTGTGCTAGCCACTGCACCAGCTTAAACTGCACTTATGGGACTTACCACGGCACCAGCTTGTTGGCGGAAAGTCTGACCGTGTGTATGTTTCATCGAACATTTGTTGTCAGACTTTCTGCCAACAAATGTTGGCTAGTAGGTTCTCACATTTTCCGCCAACAAATGTTTGTTGTCAGACTTTCCGATCGTGTGTACACAAGTCCATCGGACAAAAGTCCACGCATGCTCGGAATCAAGTACAAACCGGAGATATAACTAGCGTTCGTAATTGTTGGCCAACATGTGTGACCGTGTGTATGCAAGACAAGTTGGAGCCAACATCCTTTGAACAAAAATCCACGGTTTTGTTGTCGGACAGTGTGTACGGGGCATTAACGTTTGCAGGGTTTAGGCCTGACTCTGAGAACGCTGCAGTTATGTGTGTTGTGTTTTGTAAGTGACAGTAATTGATTGATACTGCACTTAAGTGGACTGGGCTGGGTGGAGGGGCTAAATGTAGGTGCTAGTAAGTGCCTGGGTTGACACTGTGTTTTTGGGAACACGAAACTATTGAGAACACTAATATAGTTCTGAACCCATCAAAGATATTGATCCATTCAAACACTATACTAGTAAGGGCGGTGTATGATGTGTGCATGTGTGTTAGCGCTACTGGCACTAATCTTAAACTGTGTGGGATTGACACTGACTCTAACTGACGCTAAAACCTGTATTGGGGGGCATGGAGGGGGTTAAGTCTTTATGCAGTATATATGGCGGGTACCGTTACACTATAAAAACCTGACGGTGACAGTAACTAGCTACCTGACTAACTAGCGTCACCCATGACACTAATATGGCGATCAGAAAAGAGATTTGTACACTATATTAGTGACACTGGTGACAGAGGGTCAAAGGGTTAACTGGGGGAGTGATCAAGGGATTAAACCTTTATTAGGAGGGTTTAGGGGGTTACCATAAACCTACCTGGGTCTACTAGTAACTGCCCTAATGCTGATTAGTGTGACAAATGACACCAGTACAGTGATCATTAAAAAATATGAAAAATGGACTTGTGATGGGGGGTGAAGGGGTTAACTGGGAGGGGGCCATCGGGGTGTGCAAGTATGCCTAAGTGTCAGTGTAGTGTTGGGGCAACTCATGTTTGGATGTCCTCGCTCCTCGCTCTGGAACCAAAAAGGATTCCACGAGGGGAGATGATATCACTTTCCCTGCATGTGTTTACATTAACAGGCAGGGGACCATCTCCCATTCGTTCCAACCGATCACAAGGTCCAGGCCAGAAATCATTGGCTTGGGCATGGAGACTGATCGGTTATGAAACAAATCCAATCGCCATACAGCTACGACAGCTTGCCCAGGGGAGCCAATCTGCCACAGTATAACCTTTTTCATATTTATGTCCCATAGACTTTAATAGGGTTCACATGTTCGTACACATTTTTTTGCATATTCTGGTGCGAACCGAACCGGGGGGGGGGTGTGTTCAGCCCATCCCTAGTCTTATGCCTCGTACACATGATCGGACATTCCGACAACAAAATCCATGTTTTTTTCCGACGGATGTTGGCTCAAACTTGTCTTGCATACACACGGTCACACAAAGTTGGTCGGAAATTCCAAACGTCAAGAATGCGGTGACGTACAACACGTACGATGAGCCGCGAGAAAAATTAAGTTCAATAGCCAGTGCTGCTCTTCTGCTTGATTCTGAGCATGCGTGGCACTTTGTGCATCGGAATTGTGTACACGCTGTAGTAATATGACTGAACAGAAGTCACTCTATTTTGTGCGGCCATAAAGTCATATGGATTCATATATCTTAACTTGTATCAGACTCAAGTTAAGTCAACTAGTCAAGTCAACTAGCTTATAATGGGTTTTCTATAAAGCATACATATAAGAAAATATGGCTTGCGTAAGCAGTTTTATTCTGTACCATCTAAATAAAGAATTGTGGCACAATATGTCTGGGACACCTTTCCTGTGTAATGAGACATGAAAACAGGGAAGCAGGACTCATGTCTATGAGTCATGAAGGCAGATGGCATAATTAATGATATGTAATGATATGCAATGATATGTAATGATGTGAAATGTACACCTCTGTATTAACCCCTTCCATATATCAATTGATATTTTCCATATAATGATTGGTTAACGATAACGTATATAAGTTGTATACCCGCCCAGAATTAAATCAGATAGCTTTGGACATTTAGACTCTGCATCATCTCTTTTCATGTTCACCAAGAAGCTATCTTCTCAGTACTAAGAGGGTCTTCTGAGTGTGATAATTGCTGTGATTATACCTACAGTACCTGACTGCGAGAATGTGTTTCCAGCGCAATCCCATTGCACTGGTTCTCGGCAACAGGGTACTGTACATCTCGTGTTGGCTCACTCATCGGGAAAGGAAAACTGCGTTTTTTCCTTTCCAGATGAGCGACAAGCATTGCTGACAGGTATCTGGTATGAATCATGGGGGGAACGCCGCTCCAAATTTTAGATAAAAAAAATCGGCATTGGTTCCCCCTCCAGGAGCATACCAGGCCCTTAGGTCTGGTATGGATTTTAAGGGAAAACCCCTACGCCGAAAAGAGGGCATGGGGTCCCCCCAAAATCCATATCAGACCATTATCCGAGCACGCAGCCCAACTGGTCAGGGAGGGGGGTGGGGACGAGCGAGCAACCCCCCTCCTGAACAGTACCAGGCCGCATTCCCTCAACATGGGGGGTGGGCACTTTGGGGCAGGGGGGCGCCCTGCAGCCCCCCACCCCAAAGCAGCTTGTCCACATGTTGATGAGGACAAGGGCTTCTTCCCGACTACCCTGGTTGTTGGTTGTCGGGGTCTGCGGGCGGAGGGCTTATCGGAATCTGGGAGCTCCCTTTAATAAGGGGGCCCCCAGATCCCGGCCCCCCACCTATGTGAATGAGTATGGGGTACATCGTACCCCTACCCATTCACATGGGGGAAAAAGTGTCAATAAAAAAACACAGTAGACAGGTTTTTAAAGTAATTTATTAGGCAGCTCCAGGGGTCTTCTTCTGACTTTGGGGGTCTTCTTTTGACTTCTCCGCTCTCTCCGGCCCTGCTCCCTGTGTCTGGTCCTTCTCCCACTCTCTGGCCTCTTCTCCCGGTTTACGGTTCTTCTCCCACTCTCTGGTTCTTCTGCCGGGCTCCTCCGCTATCTTCTGCTCTTTTGCCGCTCTTTTTCACAGTCCCGGGGCATAATGGTACTGTGATGTCATAAGGGGTGGGGTCACCGGGTGGCACCCGGTGACCACGCCCCATGCCTATATTAGTCATTGCGCACCTCGCACACAGCATTACAGTGGGAGAGAGCGTCGTGTCAACATCGGAAGAAGAGAAGAGGGAACAATGCGACGGAGAAGACTGGTTTTCTTTGAAGAGACAATGGTATAGTATATGAATGATATGACTTCTTCCCTTTGCTAGTATTTTGGTTATAGAGCTTTAAAATTATGAGTGCTTGATTCTGCTTGAAAAATATGTAATTTGTTTGTTCATGTTAACATGTTCTGGTAAATCTGTGGAGAAAGAAAAGAGTGGTATTTTGAAGTTTGTAAAGGAATGTGTTAAGTGGAAGGGGGATGTGTAAGGAATGGGAAGGTTCTGAGAACACCCTATGTTGTGATGAGGATAAAGTAAGTAAGTAGTTTACCACTTCATTCCCGGAAGGATTTACCCCCTTCCTGACCAGAGCACTTTTTACAATTTGGCACTGCGTCATTTTAACTGCTAATTGCACGGTCATGCAATGCTGTACCCAAACGAAATTTGCGTCCTTTTTTTCCCACAAATAGAGCTTTCTTTTGATGGTATTTGATCACCTCTGCGGTTTTTATTTTTTGTGCTATAAACGGAAAAAGACCGAAAATTTAGAAAAAATTATATTTTCTAATTTTGTTATAAAAATAATCCAATAATCTCAATTTTAGTCATACATTTAGGCCAAAATGTATTCGGCCACATGTCTTTGGTAAAAAAAAATGTCAATAAGCGTATATTTATTGCTTTGCGCAAAAGTTATAGCATCTACAAACTAGGGTACATTTTCTGGAATTTACACAGCTTTTATGCCGTGTACACACGGTCGGACTTTTCGACCGGACTTGGCCGACGGACGCCGACGGACCAAATCCGGCGGACAATCCGATCGTGTGTGGGCTTCACCGGACCTTCAGCAGACTTTTCCAGTCGCAAATCTGAGGGACTTTAGATTTGGAACATGCTTCAAATCTTTACGTCATAACTCCGCCGGACCCAGAAATCAGCTCGTCTGTATGCTAGTCCGATGGACAAAAACCCACGCTAGGGCAGCTATTGGCCACTGGCTATCAACTTCCTTATTTTAGTCCGGTGTACGTCATCACGTACAAATCCTTCGGGCTTTGGTGTGATCGTGTGTAGGCAAGTCTGGTCGTTAGAAAGTCTGTTGAAAGTCCGCCAAAAGTCCGTCGAAAGTCTGTCGAAAGTCTGTCGGACGGGCTGTTGGACTTTTGTAGCTGAAAAGTCCAACCGTGTGTATGCGGCATTAGTTTATGACTGCCTATGTCATTTCTTGAGGTGCCAAAATGGCAGGGCAGTACAAAACCCCCCAAATTACCCCATTTTGGAAAGTAGACACCTCAAGGAAATTGCTGAGAGGCATGTCGAGGCAATTAAATATTACATTTTTTGTCCCAAGTGATTGAATAATGATGAAAAAAAAAATTACAAAAAGCTGTCACTAAATTATATATTGCTCACACATGCCATGGTTATATGTGAAATTGCACCCCAAAATACATTTAGCTGCTTCTCCTGAGTAAGGGGATACCACATGTGTGGGACTTTTTGGGAGCCTAACCGCGTATGGGGCCCCGGATACCAAGCACCGCCTTCAGAATTTCTAAGGGCGTGCATTTTTGATTTCACTCCTCACTACCTATCAGTTTTGAAGGCCATAAAATGCCAAGATGGCACAAAACACCCTCAAATGACCCCATTTTGGAAAGTAGACACCCCAAGCTATTTGCTGAGAGGCATGTTGAGTCCATGGAATATTTTATATTTTGCCACAAGTTGTGGAAAAGTGGCAAACTTTTTTTTTTTTTTGCACAAAGTTGTCACTAAATGATATATTGCTCAAACATGCCATGGGCATATGTTGAATTACACCCCAAAATACATTCTTCTGCTTCTCCTGAGTACGGAGATACCACATGTGTGGGATTTTTTGGGATCCTAGCTGCATACAAGGCCCTGAAAACCAATCACCACCTTCAGGATTTCTAAGGGCGTAAATTTTTGATTTCACTCCTCACTACCTATCACAGTTTCGAAGGCCATAAAATGCCAAGATAGCACAAACCCCCCCAAATGACCCCATTTTGGAAAGTAGATACCCCAAGTTATTTGCTGAGAGGCATGGTGAGTATTTTGCAGCTCTCATTTGTTTTTGAAAGAAAGACAAGAAATATGTATTTTTTTTTCTTTTTTCAATTTTCAAAACTTTGTGACAAAAAGTGAGGTCTGCAAAATACTCACTATACCTCTCAGCAAATAGCTTTGGGTGTCTACTTTCCAAAATGGGGTAATTTGGGGGGGGGGTTGTGCCACCTGGGCATTCCATGGCCTCCGAAACTGTGATAGGCAGTGAAGAGTGAAATCAAAAATTTACACCCTTAGAAAGCCTGAAGGTGGTGCTTGGTTTTCGGGGTCCCGTACGCGGCTAGGCTCCCAAAAAGTCTCACACATGTGGTATCCCCGTACTCAGGAGACGCAACAGAATGTATTTTGGGGTGTAATTTCACATATTCTCATGGCATGTTTGAGAAATATATCATTTAGTGACAACTTTGTGAAAAAAAAAAATGTGTCTTTTTCCCGCAACTTGTGTCACAGTATAAAATATTCCATGGACTCGACATGCCTCTCAGCAAATAGCTGAACTGTCCTGGCATTTGCACAACATTTAGAAGCTTATGTCACACATCACCCAGTCTTCTAACCACTTGAAGACAAAGCCCTTTCTGACACTTTTTGCTTACATGAAAAAATGATTTTTTTTGCAAGAAAATTACTTTGAACCCCCAAACAGTATATATTTTTTAAAGCAAAGGCCCTACAGATTAAAATGGTGTGTGTTTCATTTTTTTTCACACAGTATTTGCGCAGCGATTTTTCAAACGCATTTTTTTGGGAAAAAACACACATTTTACATTTTAATGCACTAAAATACACTATATTTCCCAAATTTTTGATGAAATAAAAAAGATGATCTTATGCCGAGTACATGGATACCAAATACGACATGCTTTAAAATTGCGCACAAACGTGCAGTGGCGACAAACTAAATACATTTTTAAAAGCCTTTAAAAGCCTTTACAGGTTACCACTTTAGATTTACAGAGGAGGTCTACTGCCAAAATTACTGCCCTCGATCTGACCTCCGCGGTGATACCTCACATGCATGGTGCAATTGCTGTTTACATTTGACGCCAGACCGACGCTTTAGTTCGCCTGTGCGCGGGAGCAGGGGGGGACAGGGGTGCTTTTTTTTTTTTTCTTTATTATTTTTTTGCTTTTTTTATCTTATTTTTAAACTGTTCCTTTCATTTTTTTATCATTTTTATTGTTATCTCAGGGAATGTAAATATCCCCTATGATAGCAATAGGTAGTGACAGGTACTCTTTTTTGAAAAAATTGGGGTCTATTAGACCCTAGATATCTCCTCTGCCCTCAAAGCATCTGACCACACCAAGATCGGTGTGATAAAATGCTTTCCCAATTTTCCAATGATGCTGTTTACATCGGGTGAAATCTAAGTCATAAAATGCTCGTAGTTTCTGGTTTCTTAGGCCATAGAGATGATTGGAGCCATTCCGGTCTCTGATCAGCTCTACGGTCAGCTGGCTGAATCACCGGCTGCATTCTCAGGTTCCCTGTTGGGACAGGAGAGTCAGAGAAAAACATGGAAGATGGTGGGGGGATGCAAAAGCAACTGCTTGTAAAAGCAGTCTAGAGGCTAATTAGCTAGGATTGCTTTTACATGAAAGCCGACCGCTGGCTGAAAAGAATGATACCAAGTTGATACCTAAACCTGCAGGCATCATTCTGGCATAACCACTCAAAATCCAGCAACATACCAGTACGTTGCTGGTCCTTGTTGGGCATATATTGTAACTTTTTTTTTCATGCAGTCTGTGGGCTGAACGAAAAAAAGAGATTGATCGGTGGGTATGCCCACCATTAGAATACCTCCCTTCATCCACCCACTTCTAATGATGGGCATACATGAACCGTTTATATATCCCAAAACATGGGGGCATCTGTCCCAAAAGGTTTTAACTGTGGTGGTGAAATCACCTCCTACAGCACTGGAGTCAAGGCTTTATGTATCGTGCGAGCAAACGCTGTTGCTGTCAAGATAAATAAATCTGCGCTGCAACTGAATGGTGTACCTGCTAAGCAAATGATGGTTAACAATAAAACACAGTAAACAGTCAAGTATAAAAAAATTGCATACCTATAAAGCAAACAATATAAAACATAATAACAATAAAACATTGCAGAATAGAATACAGTAAAAAAGAGCAGAACAATAGAGAGAGACTAGAGAGAGAACAATAAAACAACAACTATTTTTGTTTTTTTTATTTTATATATTTTTTTGTGTTTTTTTTTTTACACTTTTTTTGTAACTGTAACTTTTCTAACTGTAACTGGTTCCAGGTTCGGGTCTCTCAAAATGCGATGGCATCTTGGGAGACCCTGTGAAAGTGTGCCTAGTCTGTGCAGTGCTGTACCCTACGCTAAAACTCAACTAGTGTATAGTAGCGTTCAAAACATTCACCAATGCAAAGGCCAGGATTGTCAGGACAGGAGGGACAATAATAGCGGGTGTCACGCCTATATCCGCGCTTGCTGCAGACACAACATCTTTTTTGGGGGGTTCGTTGGGTAGGGGTACTCGGGAGGTGCTGGTGCTAGCCAGTTCACCAGAAGGAATAGCGGCGCTAGTACTGCTCTGCTCCATATGAGGGATCTGTGGTTCTTGCACATCAACAACAGAAGAAGAAGTTCGGGGTCTGGTACGCCTGACCTTGGCAGGAACCATAACTCCGTCGTCAGAGCTATCTGTCATGGAGCCGCTGTCCTCTACAGGATCCTATTCTGAGCCTGAATTTGACAGATGAGTGACTTTGTCTTCACTATCATGCTTAGAAACATGTAGGCCTCTTCACTAGTGTACCTTCGATTTGCCATTTTGGGCTCTAAATTTAGTGGTACACTAGTGAGACTCACAGGTAAAAAAGCTCCTGACTGTTAGCGACTGTATCAAAACGCTACCAAAAAAACTGTTAGCGATCGCAGGAAACAGGCCTGACTCTGTACGCTGCAGTTATGTGTGTTTAGTGTTTTGTAAGTTACAGTGATCGATCAATACTGCACTTGGGTGGGCTGGGCGGAGGGGCAAAACGCAGGTGCTAGCAGGTATCTGGGCTAAACCCGCTAACACTGCGTTTTTGGGATCCCTAAACTGCTGGGGACGCTAGCATAGATCTGATCAGATCAGATATTGATCCGTTCAGATACTATACCACCAAGAGAGGTGTATGCTGCGGGCGTGGGTGTTAGCGGAACTGGCACTAACCTGACGCTGCCTGGGGCGACGCAGACCCTATCTGACCCTAAAACCTAACTTGTATCTCCCGCCGGGTGATCAGGGGGTTAAACCTTTATTAGGTAATAAACAGCGGGTGCCCGGGCACTATAAAAAATAAACTAACTAATCAGCGTCACCCGTAACAGTTATACAGTGATCACTGGTGAAAGGGTTAACTAGGGGGCAATCAGGGGGTTAAAACCTTTGCTAGGTAGTATATGGGGGTCCCTGATGCTATAAAACGCTGAAGGCGAACCTAAATACTTACCTCCCTAACTAGCATCACCTGTGACACTAATACAGTGATCAGAAAAACGTTTGCTTAGTCACACTGGCGACGGGGGGTGATCACGGGGTTAAACCTTTATTAGGGGGTTAGGGGGGTACCCTAGACCTAAAGGGGCCTATCACTAACTGCCCTACCACTTATAACGGTCACAAATGACACCAATGCAGTAATCAGTAAAAAAAAAAAACTGCTATTGGTGTCACTGTGACAGGGGTTGCAGGGGGGTGATCGGGGGGTGATCGGGGGGTGATTGGGGGGTGAAAAATGTGCCTAGAGTGTTCTACTGTAATGTGTAGTGTTGGTGCACTTACTTGGATGCCTTCTCTCCTCGGCGCCGGAACGAAAAGACACGAGGAGAGATGACATCACTTCCTCTGCCGCTGTTTACAGCAGGAGAGGAAGATTTTCATTTGTTGGGAACGATCGCGAGGGGGTGGCCACGAATGAGTGGCCTCCCCCTCAGCACGGATCGCTCCCCTAACGATGCCAACCGCCTCGGGCACAGGTGGGCGCGGTGTGGGAGGCAGATCACGTATCAGTTACGTGATTTTGCCTGCCCGTGCCATTCTGCCGCAGTTTATCTGCGTTAGGCGGTCGGCAAGTGGTTAAAGGTGTTTTTAATAAAAACATCCTACATTGTTGAGGGGAAGGTAAGTTAAGTTTGAAGGTGAAGAGAGAGAGAGAGAGAGAGAGGAGTTTTTTAGTAATGAAGCTTTTCATCGTACAAGCCGATTACAGAGCTGTTTTAAAGAAATGACACGCAGAGAAAAATAGTGCTTTTAAAAACGGGAAGTGACAGTCGGAGCTGTTTGGTATAGATTTAAAGGGGACGTTGAATGCGGGCATTTTGCTTACCTGGCTTTAGAGTTTGCTTTAGAGTTTGCTCTAGCGGTGCAGGGGTATATGAGTTTTAATGTTTTCAGTGATTATTGAAATGTATCTGAGGAAATGATCTTAAAGGAGTTGCAGAGAAAGGAGGTTTTAGGCAGTTAATTAACACAGAAGAGTTTTGTTTAAAATAAGGAAGTTAGAGTGTCACGGCCAGGTTTAAAATTTGGATTATCAGATAAAAGGTGTTGTTAAAATAAGGATTTTTGTGTAAACTTACCCTGTCCTGTTTGTTTGTTTATTGTTGTTTGCTGAAGTTCTAATGAGTACAGGTGGGTTGGTAAAATGTGCAAATCAGTGCAGATCACTGTTCAGCAACAGTCACAGGCACAGGTACAGAAGGTGGTGGGGAGGAGGACTGTGAGACCGAGGCTTCGGGGAAGGCACCCACACCTGCTTGTACAGGAAAAGGTTCAACCAGGGGTAAAAAGAGAGAGAGATGGTGGGGAGGCTAGAACCCTTGTTGAAAGCACCCCAGCTTGTGAAATGAGCAGCCCCTGATGCTGGGATCTCGTGAGACTTTGCGGGATTACGGTCCTAAAGATTCACAGAAACACCGAGATGGCGGTTTATTGGGCAGAGACAAAATTGTTGCTGCTCGGTACACTGACAGGGGGACATGGTTGCTGTTTTGGGGGTCTGAATGAGGTAGAGGGAAGTTAAAAATCTTCCTCTTTCCCCCTCGGATCCCCCCAGATTCCCTCTTCACTCCTCGATTCTCCACTTCTGAGCTGGTGAGTCTGGGGGTGTGAATTCTGACACGGATCGCCGGTGAGGCGCTGAGATCGCAGCTTTATGGACTGGCCAATTCTGTGTCGATCAGTGAGGATTCTCAGTGTGCAGAGATCATCGGCGGGAGAACATGTTTAAACACTTCTCCTGCAATTGTCTCTGTTTCATGGACTGTTTGTGGACTGTGATCAGTGGCAATCCTTGGGGTCGCCACTGTTCGCAGTTTCATAAGACGGACACCTGGGTAGAGGAAAGTTGTTGTTAATAGAGAGAAACACTTAATTTTATGCATATGTGAATTTTGTCTTGTCTTGGAATCCCAATTTAGAGTATAAGTTTTTTTTCTTCTGAATGCAGATGGATTGTTGGGTAGTTGATATATGTCCTATGATCCTGCCAAGACAGAGAGTGTTGCTAAAGTGGGCAGGTGAGAGGGACAGAGTAGGGTACTCATCTGTGTGTGGTGCTTTAAGAGAACTGAATCGCGGATTTGGACAAGGACAAGTTACTATTTGAGTGATTCTTCCTGTCCAAAGTATTGTTTAGCACAATGCACGGAGGTACATATCTGCTCGCAGAGATATGCTATTTTTGCTTCAGGTGGAAGAGGAGATCAAACCACCGACCAGGCCTTCACCACCGCTTTTGTGGAGAGCATACTGCTATCTTTGCATTCCATATTCAGCGAGTCAGAGAGACTTGCTGGACTGGAGAATGAATGTCAAAGAAGGATTTCATTGAGAAGAGTTATCTATATAGATTTAAAATGTTAAACATGTTTATTGTTAAAATGTTGCAACTATTGTCAGTCTATTCATGAAATCCCATGATTAAGTCGATGTGACGAAACATGTCGGGGCTTGGCTGTACGGCAACCAGCGAGTCAGCGTGTGACGTAGGACGTGCTGAGCCGAGTCAGAGAGTGGGGATCCAAGCCCGAGAAGCGAGGGATAGTGAGTGGTGGTGAGATTTCATCCGCACACCTAGGGTCTGCCGTGACCATTAATGCATTGGTGTTGGGCGTTCACACAGGAGTATTTGATGTGACGTTGCTGTGAAGTTTGCTCGTTTAAAGAGATTTTATGTGAGTGTAATGATTGGAATGTACACAGTGGATATTAAATTTGGTTTTACGTTACTACACTATCAGTGCATTTTTATTTACATGTGGACTGAACCTGTATATACACGGATGGATGTTGGATCACTCGTTTAAACCTGTCTGCAAGGTTTATTACGCTTATTTGCCAAAACACGAGAGTGTGAGGCATTTTTGTTCGGTGAGTTTTGAATCTGATGGGAGAGGAATCACTGGCACGTGTGGTTTGGTGGATAATTTAAAGAAGTCTGCACATCATCCACGGGGTTCATCAATTTATGGATTTTATGCATATTTCTAACATTTTGGCACAGGGTGATCTTTGTGATATCACTATAACTATTTTTGGTATAGGTTTGTTCAAACGGATAATCACTTAATCACAATTCAAGTGTCACTTTCAGCGCCGCCTATATTAATTTTCTTTATTATTATTGCAAGTTAATATATATTTTATAGTATTTATTTTTAAAGTGGCAGCTTTGGGTTTTTTATATACACAATTTATATACACATTTCTTTGGTTAATTTGCATTTAGCGCAGTGGTGGGAACTGAAGGGGAGTGCGGTTTTACTTGGTTACCATTGTTTTCTCTATTCATGAAATTTGTTGGGCACATATTAAGCCCATGCCCAATGCATAGTTAATTGGGAACATTAAAAGGGGAATGTGACACATCAGTGATAAATTACACGCATGCGCTGGTACCAAATGTTTTTTTTTTAGAAATATGATCGGATACAATTTCTTTGGGGGTAACATTTCAACTTATACATGGGGTGTTTTGATTGTTTCAGTTGGGCTCTGTTTCCACTGTTGCAGCCCCAAAGTCACACAATTTGCAATGTGACTCTGCAGTGCGATTTCATGCGACCAGTGAAAACCGTGTGAGAACAAGTCGCATCGAAGTCGGAACAAAGTAGTGCAAGAGCCTTTTTTGGATTTGCTGTGACTTGGGTCACACCGGTTGGGATGTAGAGCCTTATGCAGCATACACACGGGCGGACTTTTCGACTGGACTGGGCCAACAGAGCTCCGGGGGTCTTCTTCCGACTTCGGGGGGTCTCTTCCGACTTCTCCGTTCTCTCCAGCCTCTTCTCCCAGTGTCCGGTTCTTCTCCCGCTCTCCGGCCTCTTCTCCCGCTCTCCGGTTCTTCTGCCGGGAAAGGGGGTGGGGACGAGAAAGCGCCAACCCCCTCCTGAACCGTACCAGGCCGCATGCCCTCAATATGGGGGTTGGGTGCTTTGGGGGAGAGGGGCTCCCTGCGGCCTCCCACCCCAAAGCACCTTGTCCCCATGTTGATGAGGACAAGGGCCTCTTCCCGACAACCCTTGCCATTGGTTGTCGGGGTCTGTGGGCGGGGGGCTTATCGGAATCCAGTAGCCCCCTTTAATAAGGGGGCCCCCAGATCCCGGCCCCCCACCCTATGTGAATGAGTATGGGGTACATCGTACCCCTACCCATTCACCTCGGGGAAAAAAGTGTCAATAAAAAACACACTACACAGGTTTTTAAAGTAGTTTATTAGGCAGCTCCGGGGGTCTTCTTCTCACTTCTTCTGACTTCGGGGGGTCTCTTTTGACTTCTCTCTGGCCTCTTCTCCCGGTGTCCGGTTCTTCTCCCGCTATAACTCTCATTCTCCTCAACTTTTCCCAAAACTTTTGGTTCAATTCTGTGATCATCCATATGTACAGACATGAATTCTCTACCCCAAAACACTGCCTCTTTGTAAGGACAGAACTCGATATCCACAGACAAACTGGAACTAGACTTGAGTCTTCGGGCTGGCATCTCTTTCATGTGGCGCTCACTAGAATTTCGTACCTCAGGTTTGTGTCATTTGGCTCCCCCTCAAGAGGAGTTATAATGTGGAGATTTCCTTTTCCTTCCCTTTTTTGCGAATTTAATGGACATTTAGAAGCCATCCAAGTGACTTTTATTTTTGTGTATTTCTTTGGAACTATTTTATTTGGCCTAAAGGCTGTCATGCCCCTTCCACTTGTTTTATGAACTGTCACACCCCTTCCTTCCTTTTGCACCCCATGGACAATTGCTATGCAGCTGAGATTACGTGTTTATTGTTCTCTATTTTTGCATGTTTAGTGTGGTGGTCCGGGGGAGGGTCAGGGGCATATTGGGATTGTTGTTGTAGTGTGCCCAAGACATGCTCGACTACTTCAGTGTGTAATATGGTTTGAATCTGCAGCTGTTGGATAATTTTTGAAAGGATGCTGACATGAGCACTGTACTATATATGTTTGGTTCACATGTCATCTGCCAGCCTCTGTGTTCTGGGGGGGGGGCCTTAAGGTTATATGTGGCCTACCCAATAACACCACTAATAACACTCTTGCTCACTGACTAACACACTCAATTAGACATAGAGGGGATGTGTATTCAAAGTCTGAGGGAACTCCACAATGTTTGACACCTTAGATCGTGCCCTAAATCACATTATATATACCTTCATGCATGCCTCTGACCCCCATACTGAAATGGCTAGGCTAATCTCACAGCTTGCCCTTGCAGGATTCTCTGAAGGTGCCCAACGGGTCCTTAGCAGACAGCCACTAGCCTTGGGTGACAGAACATACATTTGTTGTGGACATGCCACCCAAGGGATGGTGTTACATGGCCTCATTGGTTCCGATAATGGGAATTCTCAGGGACAGTGAGGGACGTCACTTGCCTTTTCCATTGTTTTTGGAAAAGGACATGACCTGGGCATGGTTCCCTTCAGGAACCGGAGGAGGTATTGACATGATGAGAAGGCTAAATAATTACTTGGGAACCCCCTGGGTAACGTGGGATGGTTTGGTTTCAATGGAGTATTTTCCTGGATCAAGGATATTGCTGTGCGTATTGTAGTGATTTTGCTCCTGGCATTACTTCTGTGTGCCTGCTTTGAGTTTGTTATGTGTGTGTCACAATGCAAAGAAGTCAGTCACCTTCGTCACCTTCGTGACCTTCATGTCTGAAAGAAGGGATTGTAGTAATATGACTGAACAGAAGTGACTCTTTTTGTGCGGCCATAAAGTCATATGGATTCATATATCTTAACTTGTATCAGACTCAAGTTAAGTCAACTAGTCAAGTCAACTAGTTTATAAGAGTTTTCTAAAAAGCATACATATAACAAAATTTAGCTTGCGTAAGCAGTTTTATTCTGTACCATCTAAATAAAGAATGGTGGCACAATATGTCTGGGACACCTTTCCTGTGTAATGAGACATGAAAACAGGGAAGCAGGACTCATGACTATGAGTCATGAAAGCAGAAGGCATAATGAATGATATGTAATGATATGTAACGATGCGAAATGTACACCTCTGTATTAACCCCGCTCATCTTCCATATAATGATTGGTTAATGATAATGAATGATATGAGAAAAAAAGACTGGAAAAAAACAGGATAAAGCACAATACAATCCACCACAGTGTGTAAATAATCAGACCGTATATCCGGTCCGCATAAATCTTCAAAGTATAGAAAACTGCATGCTTGCAAAAACGGTGATTCCAGGAGCCCACCACCACGGTAACAAATGGCCTCTCACCTGATGTAATGGACCCTTTGATTATAGAGGGTCAGAAAACGCCTTTTTCATAAACCAATAGGTATGCAGCATATCAATCAAGGACCAGGTACAGGACACTCCAATACGGCCATATAAAATAAAAGTGGCAAAAGGATAGTGTTCTCCGTTTGAAAAACTCTTTATTCAATGTATAAAATAGTAACACTCACATATGTAGTACTTGATACAGGCAGACAAGCGAAAATGAAGATCCTCCGATCTTCCGAACAGCATAGCAGATGCGCAGTGGCCGCGGGTGACATCACAACGTTCCTCGTTCTGGACGCGTTGCGTCCCAGTGGGCAGGGACTTCATCAGCAGATGAGGAACGTCGTGGGCACCCGCGCTATATGCTAGGTACGTAGCCATGGCAACAGTACACTAAACGTAATAGACCTCAGGCTCACCCGGAAGTCAATCCGGATGTAACCCCTTATAGAGGAATAATCAATAAACGGAAGTTTCACTCACAAACAACAATAAAAAGATAAAAATAAAGAAGCATCAATCCTAAAAAGGACATGTGCACTAATCCCAAACAGAGTTAAGGACAAGCCCTGGGAAAAGTTTCATAATAATAAAAAATAAAAATATTTTATATTATATAAAATAATTTGTTTAAAACCTGTGTAAAATATATTGTCAATACATTTTCACAACACTTATAAAAAAGTGGGAGTCATCCGCGGTCACTGTCATCTAATAAAATGTCATACAAAATCAAGTGAAGAACAATTAACGGTCTGATATAAAACAATTTGTGTCGAAATCCACGTTTAACCCTTCAGGGCAAAGAACCCTGGTTTCAAAGATCCAATATGATTCTCTTTTGCTCAGTTGCCTTATGAAATCCCCCCCCCCCCCTCCAGTGTCTCGTGACCCTCTCTATACCCCAAAATCTTAAACTTTTTGGATTTTGATGGTGATGTAGTTTGAAGTGTCTGGAGACATTGTGGGTTTTCAGGCCTTTTTTAATATTGTTGACATGCTCAGCGAGCCTCACGTGTAGGGGTCTGGATGTTCTCCCGATATACTGGAGCCCGCAACCGCACTCCAGCATATACACGAAACCTACCGTGTCGCAGGTAATTAACTGTTTAATTTCATATTCCTTACCAGTAGCAGAGGCTAGGAATTTTTTCCTTTTCTTTATGTTCCCCTTAGCATGTTTACACGGAATGCATTTACCGCATGCGTAGAAGCCACTCAGAAAAGAAAATAACCTATCGGAAGAAGGTACAGGGGGGTTCAGAACACTAGGGGCCAATCAGTCCCTTAATGATGGAGCCTTCTTATAAATAAACTGAGGGTGGTCAGGGAGCATGGGGCCTAAGACTTTATCCTGTTTTAAGATGGGCCAGTTCTTAAGTACTATTTTCTCGAATGTGCGATATTGCACATTATAATCAAGCACTAACTTAAAATTTTGATTATCTCCACCAGTTTCCCTAACAGTATCAGAGACCAAAGTCCCTCTGTCAAGACCTTTAACTCTAGTGATCTCCTCCTCTAGCTTGGAACGATCGTATCCTTTTTGTTCAAACCTTGTTGTCAAAATGTGTGATTGTGTCATAAAGTCCTCATCAGAGGTACAATTTCTACGCAGCCTAATGTACTGCCCCCTGGGGATATTGCACAACCACAAATGGTGGTGGCAACTACCCAGGGGGATGTACGAGTTGCGATCAGTGGGTTTGAAATAATTGGTCATAGTGAAACGGTTGTGTGTGATGTTGATGATCAAATCAAAAAATACAACCTTTTCTTGGTCGATCGTCCAAGTCAAGACAATGTTTTTATGATTGTTATTGAGAGTGTCAATAAACATGTCAAGTTTATCCCTATCACCTCTCCATATCAGGATAAGATCGTCAATAAAACGACGGTAACAAATGAGCTCAGGGGGTCTATTGGCAAAAACTGCCTCTTCCTCCCAGTGGGCCATGAATATATTGGCCACACTGGGAGCAAAACGGGCCCCCATGGCAACTCCCCTTGTCTGCAAATAAAAATCCCTATTGTACCAAAAATAATTTTTGGTTAAACAAAAATTCAAACAACTCAACAGGAATTCTTGATGTCTCCCAGACAATGAAGAAGAGGATAGAGCCCATTCAACAGACGTCATAGCATCTCTGTGACCAATAACGGTATACAGAGAGCTGACGTCTGCTGTAACCAAAAAGGTGGGTGATGAACACTCGAGACTTTCCAAGATCTGAATGACATGCTTAGTGTCTTTGAGGTATGCAGGGGTTTTAGTCACTAATGGTTGCAAAAAGACGTCAATATATTGCCCAAGGCGTGCTGACACTGAGTCGATCCCATTAACAATGGGTCGACCGGGGGGGTTGGTGATGTCTTTATGAATTTTGGGCAAAAAGTAAATCACAGGGGTTCTGCAAAATAAAGGATCCAGATATATTGCTTCTTTCTTAGTGAGGATTTTTTGATCCTTGCCATCCTCTATAATTGCATGCAATTCATCCTTATATATTAACATAGGATCTTTACTAAGAATCCTATAAGTATCTTGGTCAGAGAGCAGGCGACTCATCTCAGACTGATAATAGTCCCTGCTTAGAATGACCAGACCCCCCCCCTTTGTCGGCGGGGCGGATGACTATATCTTTCCGCTCGGCGAGCGATTGTATCCCACGTTTAATATATAAAGGATCAAAAGATTAAAAGAGGTTTCGAATTGTTGGAGTTTCTCTTGATCCGTAAGAGAAAGAGGATGGCCACTCTTGATTCTCAGATAGGAGAGATTACCAAGAATGTTGAAACTTTTAAAGATAGTGAGGAGTTTATCAGATTATCTGGAGAACTCAAAAACAAACTCACCAAATGGGATTTGGAAACACAAAATAAGAAACGTAAGAAGTTCATCAGGGATTTTGAAGATTTTAATGGGGGGATAATCTTTAAATGGCAGAATTCCCCAGGTACGGAAGACCCTGCTCCAACTCCGGCTAACACTCAGGTAACCACAGGAGGGACTGGAAGTTATGCCCCCAGAAATGATCCCGTTTATGAATATGATCACCCACATCATACTAAGCAGGCCCCTCCCCCTAATACCTATGGCCATAAGAGAAAAAATAATAATAAAAAAGGTAATACGAGAGGAAGGGGCAGAGGTAATAATAGGCCCTATAACCATTATGGGACACCTTTTCGTCAGAATGGTTACCCAGCGTATGAAGAAAGTAGGGAACATTTTGAGAGAGGAGGTTGTGACCCCCCCTATAACAAACCTATTCCCACGTCTAACCGTTTTACCCCACTAGCTGACCATACCCCTTATAAAGAAAATGTTTTTTTAGGCCAACGGGGGGAACAGAGATACCCCCCTCAGTCCTATCAACCTCAACAAGGAGAGCCGTGGAGACAGCCAATATCTTACACTCCATCAAACGCCGGCCCTCGCAAGTGAAAAGAAAGAGAGGAAGGAGAGGGGGCAGGAGAGTACAAAAGGCCCAAACCACGGTAGGGAAGGGTATATATAATTTGAGTCAAATTGCTCTGAGTGATGATGAGATTAAGGTTTTGGATCGAGGTTTAAAATTTGCCCCCATCAAAAACCTTAACAAATTTGACACATATGTCAATATTCAGAAATATGTTAGGTCCCTTAATATGAAAAAATATTTTTTGGCCCAACCACACCAGGGGACTAAACCGTCTAGTTCCCAACATTCATCTTTACGGAACAAATCCACGTTTAACCCGCAGAATACTGATAATAAGCATTTAGAAGTGTTTAAACATATGGTTGCTCATTGTTTGAACCAGTTAAAGGTTAAGAAAATTGTTGATCCTTTATATATCAAACGTGGGATACAATCGCTTGCCGAGCGGAAAGATATAGTCATCCGCCCCGCCGACAAAGGGGGGGGGTCTGGTCATTCTAAGCAGGGACTATTATCAGTCTGAGATGAGTCGCCTGCTCTCTGACCAAGATACTTATAGGATTCTTAGTAAAGATCCTATGTTAATATATAAGGATGAATTTCATGCAATTATAGAGGATGGCAGGAAACAAAAAAATCCTCACTAAGAAAGAAGCAATGTATCTGGATCCTTTATTTTGCAGAACCCCTATAATTTACTTTTTGCCCAAAATTCATAAAGACATCACCAACTCCCCCGGTCGACCCATTGTTAATAGGATCGACTCAGTGTCAGCACGCCTTTGGCAATATATTGATGTCTTTTTGCAACCATTAGTGACTAAAACCCCTGCATACCTCAAAGACACTAAGCATGTCATTCAGATCTTGGAAAGTCTCGAGTATTCATCACCCACCTTTTTGGTTACAGCAGACGTCAGCTCTCTGTATACCGTTATTGGTCACAGAGATGCTATGGCGTCTGTTGAATGGGCTCTATCCTCTTCTTCATTGTCTGGGAGACATCAAGAATTCCTGTTGAGTTGTTTGAATTTTTGTTTAACCAAAAATTATTTTTGGTACAATAGGGATTTTTATTTGCAGACAAGGGGAGTTGCCATGGGGGCCCGTTTTGCTCCCAGTGTGGCCAATATATTCATGGCCCACTGGGAGGAAGAGGCAGTTTTTGCCAATAGACCCCCTGAGCTCATTTGTTACCGTCGTTTTATTGACGATCTTATCCTGATATGGAGAGGTGATAGGGATAAACTTGACATGTTTATTGACACTCTCAATAACAATCATAAAAACATTGTCTTGACTTGGACGATCGACCAAGAAAAGGTTGTATTTTTTGATTTGATCATCAACATCACACACAACTGTTTCACTATGACCAATTATTTCAAACCCACTGACCGCAACTCGTACATCCCCCTGGGTAGTTGCCACCACCATTCGTGGTTGTGCAATATCCCCAGGGGGCAGTACATTAGGCTGCATAGAAATTGTACCTCTGATGAGGACTTTATGACACAATCACACATTTTGACAACAAGGTTTGAACAAAAAGGATACGATCGTTCCAAGCTAGAGGAGGAGATCACTAGAGTTAAAGGTCTTGACAGAGGGACTTTGGTCTCTGATACTGTTAGGGAGACTGGTGGAGATAATCAAAATTTTAAGTTAGTGCTTGATTATAATGTGCAATATCGCACATTCGAGAAAATAGTACTTAAGAACTGGCCCATCTTAAAACAGGATAAAGTCTTAGGCCCCGTGCTCCCTGACCACCCTCAGTTTATTTATAAGAAGGCTCCATCATTAAGGGACCGATTGGCCCCTAGTGTTCTGAACCCCCCTGTACCTTCTTCCGATAGGTTATTTTCTTTTCTGAGTGGCTTCTACGCATGCGGTAAATGCATTCTGTGTAAACATGCTAAGGGGAACATAAAGAAAAGGAAAAAATTCCTAGCCTCTGCTACTGGTAAGGAATATGAAATTAAACAGTTAATTACCTGCGAGACGGTAGGGGTCGTGTATATGCTGGAGTGCGGTTGCGGGCTCCAGTATATCGGGAGAACATCCAGACCCCTACACGTGAGGCTCGCTGAGCATGTCAACAATATTAAAAAAGGCCTGAAAACTCACAATGTCTCCAGACACTTCAAACCACATCACCATCAGAATCCAAAAAGTTTAAGATTTTGGGGTATAGAGAGGGTCACGAGACACTGGAGGGGGGGGAATTTCATAAGGCAACTGAGCAAAAGAGAATCATATTGGATCTTTGAAACCAGGGTTCTTTGCCCTGAAGGGTTAAACGTGGATTTTGACACACATTGTTTTATATCAGACCGTTAATTGTTCTTCACTTGATTTTGTATGAAATTTTATTAGATGACAGTGGCCGCGGATGACTCACACTTTTTTCTAAGTGTTGTGAAAATATATTGACAATATATTTTACACAGGTTTTAAACAAATTATTTTATATAATATAAAATATTTTTATTTTTTATTATTATGAAACTTTTCCCAGGGCTTGTCCTTAACTCTGTTTGGGATTAGTGCACA
Organism: Lithobates clamitans; assembly: GCA_037952925.1. Classification (NCBI taxonomy): domain Eukaryota; kingdom Metazoa; phylum Chordata; class Amphibia; order Anura; family Ranidae; genus Lithobates; species Lithobates clamitans. The sequence goes on from JBBGZY010000570.1 coordinate 570,727, forward strand.
TGTCCTTTTTAGGATTGATGCTTCTTTATTTTTATCTTTTTATTGTTGTTTGCGAGTGAAACTTCCGTTTATTGATTATTCCTCTATAAGGGGTTACATCCGGATTGACTTCCAGGTGAGCCTGAGGTCTGTTACGTTTAGTGTACTGTTGCCATGGCTACGTACCTAGCATATAGCGCGGGTGCCCACGACGTTCCTCATCCGCTGATGAAGTCCCCGCCCACTGGGACGCAACGCGTCCAGAACGAGGAACGCCGTGACGTCACCCGCAGCCACTGCGCATCTGCTATGCTGTTCGGAAGATCGGAGGATCTTCATTTTCGCTTGTCTGCCTGTATCAAGTACTACATATGTGAGTGTTACTATTTTATACATTGAATAAAGAGTTTTTCAAACGGAGAGCACTATCCTTTTGCCACTTTTATTTTATATGGCCGTATTGGAGTGTCCTGTACCTGGTCCTTGATTGATATGCTGCATACCTATTGGTTTATGAAAAAGGCGTTTTCTGACCCTTTATAATCAAAGGGTCCATTACATCAGGTGAGAGGCCATTTGTTACCGTGGTGGTGGGCTCCTGGAATCACCGTTTTTGCAAGCATGCAGTTTTCTATACTTTGAAGATTTATGCGGACCGGATATACGGACTGATTATTTACACACTGTGGTGGATTGTATTGTGCTTCATCCTGTTTTTTTCAGTCTTTTTTTCTCATATCATTCATTTACTAGCGCTGCACTTTCTGTTTTGTTATGTCTGCTGAGGGATTTGAATTTTGACCCTGGTGTTCAGCTGCTGCTCTTGTTATATACCATTTCGCGCTGATTCATTTTTTATTCTTATCATCTGGTTAATGATAATGTATATAAGTTGTATACCCACCCAGAATTAAATCAGATAGCTTTTTACATTTAGACTCTGCATCATCTCTTTTCATGTTCACCAAGAAGCTATCTCCTCAGTACTGAGAGGGTCTTGTCAGTGTGGTAATTGCTGTGATTATACCTAGCTGGTCTTGTCAGGTATGCGGAAACACCGTTTGAATTCCCTTCACACACAATCGGAATTTACGCGAACGGATTTTGTTGTCGGAAAATTTGAGAACCAGATATCAAATTTTGTGCGACGGAAATTCCAATGGAAACTGTCTGATGGAGCCTACACACGGTCGGAATTTCCAACAAAAGGCTCCCATCACACATTTTCCGTCGGAAAATCCGACCGTGTATATGGGGCATTAGGATAATATCACATAATATCAAGGGGTTTAGTTCTCCCCAATGAGGAAAAAGGCATTTGGCCCCACAAGTGCATGGGTTCTGATGTTCTCCTCCTTCAGGAGATGCATTTTTCCTAAATAATCATCCCTCTTATTTTGACAGATCTTTTAAGCAATGTTATTTTGCTACCTTTGAGTACAAGTCTCGAGATGTTACAATAGTTAATAAAAATTTGGTATTACTGGATTTATAGCACATTTACAAGGACCCTGCTAGTAGATTTCTGATCATTAAGGGTTCTCTACGATGTAAAATGATTACATTTCATAATGTTTATGATCACAATGACTCACAGGCACTTTTTTGAAGTCTTTTTTTTAGCTACTAGATAAATATCATTCACCCCATCTGGTGATTGGGGGTCATTTCAATTTGGTAGCGCACTCCAAACTAGACAGAAGCCGTGATGTACATACGCCAAACGTTTTCCCTAAGAAGCTTCAACACTTGCTTAGATCCCACCAGCTGATAGACACTTGGAGAGCTCCTAATGTGGGCGCTCAAGAATATACATATTATTCCCACCCCGATGACAGCCATTCCTGCTTAGATTACATTTATAGCTTTCCAATCTTGCTTGTATCTCTTCCAGTGCTAGCATCCCTGTTTGCCATTGGTCCGATCACCACATTGTGTCTTTATTAACCTCCCATGTAGGCCTTTTTTCTGCCTCTGCCGCATGGCACCTAAATGATTCCTTCCTGACAGATCTATCGTAGCACAGCTAACAGACTATCTAGCAGAATATTTCTCCATTACCTATGTGAAGGACATATCTCCCACATCCCTATGGGCAGCCCATAAGGTGGTTATGAGAGGCCACCTGATAGAAATAGCACACATTTTACAAGCTGCCAAGCTGGCCCAAATGAACCGTGTCCCTCACTAACCTGTGAGGGCGCTGGAGGTGCGGTATAAACTGTATGTAGCTGTGACTACAAATGTTATACTGCACTGTGTTCCAGGTGAGAGCCGTGACTATCTGTCTCATACCCAGAACACCTGCTCAGAACAAGCAATGTATTCTATCAATGAGTACTAAGCTTCCTCTGATTTGCTGGGTCAGAGAGGCGGGCTGAATATGTCACAGCCTCTGGCTTCTTTGGTGCGGAGAATCACTATCGGTTGATGTACAAATATACTTATCCGCAGAAGTTCTCCCGTATCAAGCAGTGGCTTTAAATATTTTCATAAATAATGATATTTGAAGCGCTTCACAATGTGCATGAAAATGAATATATAAGAATAAATATAAATAGTCAAATAAATCCAGCGGTGAGTAAAAATTCCTAAAAAATCCAGCAATCAAAATAGTGTAAAATTATAAAAAATTAGTGACACCAAATGTGTAAAAAATTCACATAAAAAATCCACATAAAAATAAATATATAGGGATGTATTCAGAAGGTTCAATTATGCAGGTGTAGAATCCTGATTGGTATAGAGCTTTTGATCACTAGCAAAGCTGTTTAAAAACACTTGCTTAATTAAGGTGCTCATTGATCTTTATAGTACCAATGTGTTTTTGCTTCTATTCACAACCAATGTGAGAATCATAAACAGGCAGATAAGAGAAAAAACCAATCATTGTGCAATATGTAGGTTGTGAATATGATTCTGCATGATTGTTTTTTTCTCTTATCTGCCTGTTTATGATTCTCACATTGGTTGTTACTATAAAGATCAATGAGCACCTTAATTAAGCAAGTGTTTTTAAACAGCTTTGCTATACCAATCAGGATTCTACACCTGTATAATTGAACCTTCTGAATACATCCCTATATATTTATTTTTATGTGGATTATTTATGTGAATTTTTTACACATTTGGTGTCACTAATTTTTTATAATTTTACACTATTTTGATTGCTGGATTTTTTAGGAATTTTTACTCACCGCTGGATTTATTTGACTATTTATATTTATTCTTATATATTCATTTTCATGCACATTGTGAAGCGCTTCAAATATCATTATTTATTCTTTTTAAGTGACTCTGAAAACACTCTCTTTTGATAGCAGCCTCACTTGGTTTTATGTGTAATTATCAGCTATTTAGCATCACAGCGCTTTGTGTTTTATATATATTTTAAATATTTTCAGCTTATCATATCTCTTTTTAGGTAGAGTACAGGTGGTGAAGCTATTAATTCTCTTAAAATTATTGTTTTACTTTTGGGCTTTATCCCTCTATGTCTTCCGTTGGATCATTGAGGTGGTTCAGGTTAAAGTGAATAAATTTATCTGGCAAGATAAAAAGCCATGTCTAGGGAAACTTTTAATTGATAGATCCCTGGGGATGCCTCAGTTTACCTAACCTTTGGTTGTATTACTTAGTTGTCAGGTTGATTCAACTAGTGCAGAGGTATGGCCCCCACCCAAATACCATAGCTTCGATTTGAACACTCTTCTGTCAAACCTTTTTATCTCCCAGGTCTCTTGTGGTCATGATCCATCCACCCAAAATATCTTGCCCCTCTGAATGGAATAGTGTGTCAATCCCCTCATTTATAGTCTTTATAGTCTGATATAGTAATATCATTTACTTCCCTTGTCTCCTTGTTTAGCCTTTTACCTGGGTGAGCCTATGTTTCCACCTGCTTATACTTCTAATGCCCCGTACACACGGTCGGATTTTCCGACGGAAAATGTGTGATAGGACCTTGTTGTCGGAAATTCTGACCGCGTGTAGGCTCCATCACACATTTTCCATCGGATTTTCCGACACACAAAGTTTGACAGTAGGCTATAAAATTTTCCGACAACATCCGTTGTCGGAAATTCCGATCGTGTGTACACAAATCCGACGGACAAAGTTCCACGCATGCTCAGGATAAATAAAGGGATGAAAGCTATTGGCCACTGCCCCGTTTATAGTCCCGACGTACGTGTGTTACGTCACCGCATTTAGAACGATCGGATTTTCCGACAACTTTGTGTGACCGTGTGTATGCAAGACAAGTTTGAGCCAACATCCGTCGGAAAAAAATCCTAGGATTTTGTTGTCGGAATGTCCGAACAAAGTCTGGCCGTGTGTACGGGGCATAAGTCTGAGTTAAAATAAAATGGGTGGACAATGGCTTAGTGACAATGAACTCTCTTTCACAAGAGTTGCCCTTCAACTAATTTCCTTTTCTCCAACAACACTATGCCCTCCTCCACTCTGAATTTTATAAATATTTGCAGATTAGACATTTTTTTTTCTACCCGATATCTCTCAGGAGCAGGGAGTTCAGGATTGGCATTTGAGCGATTGTGTGGTTTGGCATCTAGAGTTAAAGGTACTATTTCAACTATCTATAAATACCTTAGCAAGTGTGGTATATCTGCTAAGTCCTCTGCGATGACTCGCTGGGAAGCAGAGACTGCCCATGAGTTTTCTGCAGAACACTGGTTGGATAATGATCACAAAAATGCATAAATGTACAGATCTATGGCAATCAAAGAGACTGTAGTCATACTACACACTAGATGGTATTACACCCGCACTAAACTGCACAAATATTATTCATTGGTACCTGAGACATGCTTCTAGGACTTCCAGGACAGAGGTACACACTTCCATATCTTTTGGAGTTGCAGGGTTCTCTGGCCACTTTGGCAACAGACCAGTCCAATAACCAGACTAGTAACTCAGATAAATGGCATACAAATAACTCTGATGTACCAAATGTGTTTTTTTTTTTGCTGAGCTGCCAGAGGTGTTACCCCCCCCAACCAAAAATGGGTGCATACATCATTCAGTGCCATTCATTGGACTATTGCCCTTAACTGGCGATTAGGGATGAGCCGAACACCCCACCTGTTCGGTTCGCATCAGAACATGCAAACAGGCAAAAAATTTGTTCGAACATGCGAACACCATTAAAGTCTATGGGACACGAACATGAATAATCAAAAGTGCTAATTTTAAAGGCTTATATGCCAGTTATTGTCATAAAAAGTGTTTGGGAACCTGGGTCCTGCTCCAGGGGACATGGATCAACGCAAAAAAAAGTTTTAAAAACGGACGTTTTTTCGGGAGCAGTGATTTTAATAATGTATAAAGTGAAATAATAAAAGTGTAATATTCCTTTAAATTTCGTACCTGGGGGGTGTCTATAGTATGCCTGTAAAGGCATACGTGTTTAGAACAGTCTGACAGCAAAATGACATTTCAAAGGAAAAAAAGTAATTTAAAACTACTTGCCGCTATTCATGAATTGCCGGTCTGACAATACACATAAAAGTTCATTGATAAAAACAGCATGGGAATTCCCCACGGTGGAACCCCGAACCAAAATTTTAAAAAAATGGCGTGGGGTCCCCCTAAATTCCATACCAGGCCCTTCAGGTCTGGTATGGATATTAAGGGGAACCCTGTGCCAAAATAAAAAAAAATGGCATGGGGTCTCCCAAAAAATCCATATCAGACCCACGCAACGTGGCAGGCTGCAGGAAAAGAGGGAGGGACGAGAGAGCGCCCCCCCTCCTGAACCGTACCAGGCCACATGCCCTCAACATTGGGAGGGTGCTTTGGGGTAGCCCCCCAAAGCACCTTGTCCCCATGTTGATGGGGAAAAGGGCCTCATCCCCACAACCCTTGCCCGGTGGTTGTGGGGGTCAGCAGGCGGGGGCTTATCGGAATCTGGAAGCCCCCTTTAACAAGGGGACCCCAGATCCTAGCCCTCCCCCCTGTGTGAAATGGTAAGGGGGTACAAAGTACCCCTACCATTTCACAAAAAACTGTCAAAAGTGTTAAAAATGACAAGAGACAGTTTTTGACAATTCCTTTATTTAAATGCTTCTTCTTTCTTCTATCCTTATCTTCTATCTTTCTTCGGTTTCTTCCTCCATCTTCTTCTTCTTCTGGTTCTTCTGGTTCTTCCTCTGTTGTTCTCGTCCAGCATCTTCCTCCATGGCGTCTTCTTCCCTTCTTCTTCTTGGGCCACTCCGCATCCACCATGATGGGAGGCTCCCGCTGTGTGACGCTTCTCGTCTTCTGACGGTTCTTAAATAACGGAGGGTGGGGCCACCCAGTGACCCCGACCCCCTCTGATGCACGGGGACTTGACGGGGACTTCCCTGTGGCATTCCCCTGACGTCAGAGCAGGGCGGGGCCACCCGTACCAGTATGAGTCGTACTGTTGAAGCTGAAAATCTCCTGGAATGCCACAGAACACTCCTTGTATCCGCACAGCTGTTCCCGCAGGAGATCCAGACACTGATACTTCCAAAAAGGTAGGGGAAACTCCAAACATCAAGGGTCCTACAAGCAGGACAAAAAAGGAACACAGAGTGGGGTCCTATGGGGTAGGAGCAAGGGCAGAACTACCCAAACATATGCTGCCATAAAGTCTTTCAGGAAAGTATGTATACAAGCAAAATCTTTTGTTGACTAGCTATTCAAAAACTTGCTGTTTTCTTCATCAGGTTTCAGTTAGACAACAAAAGGTATCACTATTTCCACTTTCTTGTTTCTATCATTGGATAACAGGGTACAATACCATATATTAGAGCAGCCAGTACAGGTACTTCCTACTGTCTTATCTGACTTTTGAAATGCTGTGTAAAGGATAAATAACTAGAGTGCACCGCTCCACACCGCCTCCGACCAACGGCGCTCACTGCGCCCGAGCACAGCCACCAGACCCCCCAGAAATGGGGCATAAGCTCCCCTGAGCCCCACTCCACACCCGCAGATGTCAGAAGTGGGCGTTCAGGCTGCAATTTGCCAGTCAGGCCCCCGACGGGTGTACCAAGATGACCGCGGCTGCCGAACAAACACAGACAAACAGAGCTGAGTCACCAGTTCCTGCTGAAACGAGACACTTCATCTCTCCAGCAATCCTCACTTACACCCCCATCTCTCAGGTAAAAGGTCAGCAATTCCCTGCTCCCTCCCCAGCATCCACAGAATCTTTACTGGGCCACACTATGGAAGACTATAACTTCTCCCCACCAGGGCCTACTTTAGCATGTCCACCTGGGGACTTCTCTCCTGGGTTACCAGGCACAGACACAGCTCTGCGGATCTATTATGCAAAATGTCTGAATTACTGGACAGGGGAATATTTAATACTGCTGCAAAAATTACGGGGGACCATAAATCCGATTTTCAAATTTTGGGAGCCAGAATGGATGCCATAGAGCAGAAACTGGACATCACGCTCTCAAGGACCAATCAGAACTCTGACCACATCCAAGTATTACAGGACCAGCTCGATACAGCTCTTTCCAGAATAGACGACCTTGAGAATAGGTCCAGAAGATATCATTTCAGGGTCAAGGGTCTCCCCGAAAAATCAAGTCCAACCTCTGTGTGTGTACGCTTTTATGTCAATATTACGTTGTATATCCCCGTATGTTGTGGTCATTTAGGTGCCTATCTAATAGTTTTTTGAAATTATATATGCTCCCTGCTGAAATCACTGCTTGTGGGAGAGAATTCCACATTCTTACATCTCTTACCGTAAAGAACCCTCTACGCAGTTTCCGGTTAAATAGATTTTCCTCTAATTTTAGTGAATGGCTGCAAATCTTTTTAAATGCCCTTTTGCGGAAAAATTGTATCCCTATTGTGGGGTCACCAGTACGGTGACATTCCCCCCTGCTCAATGGAGGGAGATTCTGGTTGTTATAGCCAGAAAGGGTTGAGGAGCAAAGAGGTGGGGACCAGTAGATGGGAAGATGGAGGACTCTGAGCCATCCAAAGTAGGAGGCATGGGCCCGGTATAGGGGGCCTGCCTGGGCACCCAATCAGCGGTCCTGATAACATGACTCCAGTTTCTCACTATTTTCTGTAACATGTCTTCAGTCTGCAACCAAACCTGTAGCATATTCAAAATCTCTAACCATCATTTCCTCTAGTATGTCTTCAGTTTCTGACGCTGCTCTCTAACATTATACATTTTTAACATTATGTTCAGCCCTTTGGTAATGTCAGGGGCAACAGCTGAGGCTCCCCAGTATTCATAAGTTTGTAACCACCGTTGTAACCATTTATTAGAATCCATTGTAACATATTGTAACATATACAGACACATTTAAAAAAAATACCTTCCTATTCTATTTTTAATTGAGACGCTGCTTCACCGCAGGATTCTTCAATTATTTACCTACTATGCTTTGTAAAAAGAAAACTATTTTTTCTGGAAGTTTATTCAGCAATACGACAGATAAGCGACCATTTCTTTCAAAACATTCTTCTATGTTTCATAATGAAACGTTGCTCTATAGATGTTATCTATGCTATCGTGGTGCTATTTATATACCCAGTATTGTAGATAAAACATCAGTAAGTATTGCAAAATTTTGGAGGAGAAAATGCACTACCAAATAAGTATATTGTGAAAACTAAAATGTGATAGGCAAGCAGCTAGAAAAAAAGATCACCATACAAAAAATTATAATACAAAATATTGCAGTGTTAAAAGTCCATGACAATAATAAAATGATACAATGTGCAAGTGAAATCCAAAAAAAGTGAAATCCAAAGAGTTAATGAAGGCAAACAAAGTTCATAAATGTTCGGGCAAAAAGGAATTGTGCTAAATCCAGCAATCACCAACGTGCTCCAACACCCAGTGTAAGATGGACTCTTACCAGAAAGGGAGGACTCTATCACGGAGTCAAAAACGCGTGGCGATGATAGGCGGGACCCATGTACGTGCTGACGCTTCCTTTGTTGTGTACACTGATTGATTGATCTCCATGCATGATTCATTGCATATATGCCTGCTTTTCATTTTCCAAATGTGAGTAGCTTTTATCCTGTATGTGTGCAACAAACTAGTAGTTACGTTATTACATGTGGATGCTCTCCTTAATTTATGAGATACATTGTTTGCCCCACGTTCATTGCTTCTGATAGGATCATTTGAATAGCATCTGTTCCTGGAAGGATCTGTGACAGCTGATTCACATAGCTGAGTGTTTTTGACTCCGTGATAGAGTCCCTTTGGTGATTGCTGGATTATGCACAATTCCTTTTAGCACGAATATATAAACTTTACTGTGCATATTTCTTTTTGTAATGCACTAACTTACTGCTGCAGCACTAACGCATCATTGATAAAAAAGTGTAAAGTACAAAAAAATTAGGAGCTAATGCAGATGTTTCATCCAAAATCTGCTTTTCTGAATTACACTTTTATAAAGTAATGGTTAGGGACAACAGAAATTGAGAGTTTTCTTCTCCCCAAAATATTGGCATATATCAGGAGATTTTGGCAAAATTTTGCCATTTCAGTTAAATGTGTTAGAGTCAATAGGAAATGCAAGCGTCTTGTTGGTTTTTAGGGGTGCTATGGACTTTATATAGCCCCTGAGTGTTATGGTAGCTGTTTTCAACAATCTTGAGCTTTTTCTTGTGCCCCTCACAAGCATCGTTATATTATTTAGGCACTTTTTTATAAAAACAAAACACAGGTAAAAAAAAATGAAAGGTGACAGTACAAACATCACACAATGATCACATACAAAACACAAACAAGAAAGAACACTCACATACAAAGAAAACCAAATTAAATAGGACAAAATACCCTACCTATGACCTCCCATAGAAAACATGCACTCTTTAAATGAAGAAATAAGAGTAGAATAAAACCAATTTCAGCTAAATAAATCCAATGATCTTTACTAATGGTTACAGGGTGAGGAAGAAAATGTTGCTTTCTAACTGTATTTTGGGACTTTATACTACATTTCTGCACAAGATATGACAAAACAAAACAATGGGCAAGATCCCATACAACCCCTTTTATAAGTTAAGTGGCATGTCTAATGCCGCGTACACACGAGCGGACTTTACGGCGGAGTTTGCCCGGCGGACTTTTCGTCGGACTTTGTTTGCTCCTTGCGCCGGACTTAAAAACGAACGGACTTGGCCACACACGGTCACTGCAAAAGTCCGCTGGTTTTGAACGCGGTGACGTATAGCACGTACGACGGGACTAGAAAAAGGAAGTCCAAGCCCCACTCCGGCACCCTTTGGGCTCCTTCTGCTAATCTCGTGTTAGTAGAAGTTTGGTTAGAGACGATTCGCGCTTTTCACACTTCAGCTTATTTCGTTCGTTTTCTGCGGTTCAGTTTGTGCTTGTGAGGTTTGTATCTGCTTTTCAGTGCGTGTTGGTCAGTTCGTAACCTGCCTTGCAGGCCGTTCTGCTCCGCTCGTTCCTGATTTTCAGGTCGTTCTTCATAGGCCTTGCTGTTCTTCAGTGCGTTTGTTATAAGTTTGTTTGTTTGAGCAGCCGACCGTTTTGAAGCCATGTCGAGTGGACGTTCTCGTTCTCGAGTTCGTGCTTTGTGGGGACTTGGTGTTGGGGTTAATACTTTGACCCGAGTCCAGTCCATGAACAGGGCGAGGAGGAGTTCATGGACCAAGAATTGGTTGCGCCAGCGTGACCAGTTCTGTCATATGCCTTTGCTCCGTGAGCTCCGTGAGAACAATCCTGATGATTTCAGGAATTTTCTCAGGATGACGGACCCCATCTTTGAGCGTCTGCTGGCTATGCTGACCCCCTATATCAGCAGGCAGGATACCTGCATGAGGCAAGCCATCAGTGCGGAGCAGAGGCTAGTTGCCACGTTACGTTATTTGGCGACAGGGAGAAGTCTTCAGGACTTAAAGTTCTCGACAGGCATCTCCCCCCAGGCTCTGGGGATCATAATCCCAGAGACCTGTTCTGCTATTATTCAGGTCCTGCAGAAGGAATATATGAAGGTAAGTTTTATCCTTTAACATTACATGATATGTATTAAATGTTTTTTGATGTATTGTAGAACTGTCCTCTTTACCTAATTGCCATGCTTTCAATCTGCTGTGAATGTCCCCTTTATCTTTGTGAATGCCTATTTTAATAATTTATTGCCCTATGCATGCCTAATTTATTTCATTAACCTCCCCACCATGCAATGCTGGGTGCATTTTTATCTCTAGACTATAGTCCATTGAACAATGTATATTGTCTGCTCCATTGTCTTGTTTGTCCCTCCCCCACCCCACTAATGTTTCAGCCAGTCAGGTGTGTTTGTTAACCTAATTAGAACCCCTCCCCCACCCCACTAATGTTTCAGCCAGTCAGGTGTGTTTGTTAACCTAATTAGAACCCCTCCCCCACCCCACTAATGTTTCAGCCAGTCAGGTGTGTTTGTTAACCTAATTAGAACCCCTCCCCCACCCCACTAATGTTTCAGCCAGTCAGGTGTGTTTGTTAACCTAATTAGAACCCCTCCCCCACCCCACTAATGTTTCAGCCAGTCAGGTGTGTTTGTTAACCTAATTAGAACCCCTCCCCCACCCCACTAATGTTTCAGCCAGTCAGGTGTGTTTGTTAACCTAATTAGAACCCCTCCCCCACCCCACTAATGTTTCAGCCAGTCAGGTGTGTTTGTTAACCTAATTAGAACCCCTCCCCCACCCCACTAATGTTTCAGCCAGTCAGGTGTGTTTGTTAACCTAATTAGAACCCCTCCCCCACCTCACTAATGTTTCAGCCAGTCAGGTGTGTTTGTTAACCTAATTAGAACCCCTCCCCCACCCCACTAATGTTTCAGCCAGTCAGGTGTGTTTGTTAACCTAATTAGAACCCCTCCCCCACATTCAAATGTATCAATGGGCCATCATAGGGGGTGATTAATCTTATAAGTGTGCCTTATGTTTTTCAACATTTCAATTACAAACACACATATTCATAATATTTGACTGCTGTTGTTTACTAATGTTTTGGTGTAATCTGAAATAAAATTTTTGTTATTAAAGTCCTTATCTTTTTTTTTGCACTCCACAGTTTCCTACAAGTCCACAGGAATGGCAGACTGTGGCCTCCCAGTTCGCTGACCGTTGGGACTTTCCCAACTGTGTCGGGGCGATTGACGGGAAACATGTCCGGATTGTGCCACCACCGCATTCGGGGTCTTATTTCTTTAACTACAAGGGGTTCCATAGTGTAGTTTTGATGGCGGTGGTCTCGGCACATTTGGAGTTTATGTTTGTGGATGTGGGGAAGAACGGCCGGATGTCTGATGGAGGAGTCTTTGCACAGACCGAGCTGTGCCATCGTCTCCAGACCGGTGGCCTGGAATTGCCAACTGATGACGATAATGTGGATGGACTCCCCTCAGTTTTTATTGCTGATGAAGCATTTGCTCTCTGTGAGAACTTGATGAGGCCGTTCCCCCAAAGGACACTCACCCCTGAGAGGAGGGTATTTAATTATCGGCTGGCCAGAGCAAGAAGGGTTGTGGAGAATGCCTTTGGTATTCTGGCCAGCCGGTTCCGTATCTTCCTTACGGCTATTAATTTGGCGGACTATAAAATCAACCACGTCATCCTTGCTTGCTGCATCTTGCATAACTTTTTAAGGAGACATTCAGCTACATATCTATCCTCTGTTGGGCCTGAGCCCAGACTGGAAGAGTCTAGTAGCACTTTCACAGGCCTAGAAATTGGGCGTATTGGCTTGGCCCCCCGAACCGCACGTCAAGTGCGTGACCGTTATGTCAATTATTTTAATGGTCGGGGGGCCATTGCTATTCAGCAACAGCTGTAAGTTTATATCAAAAATAAAAAAGAAAATTGGTTTATCTAAATATCTTGTTTTTATTGTTGTTTACCTTTAAGTTATGTCTGTCTCCTAGTGCACTTGTAGTAGTGTCAAGTGCGTTTCGCTTTAGTTAATCAGGCCCACAAAAACAACCCCGAAATTTTGACTTCAAGAAACAGCCACACACATTGTATAGGGTAAAAAATTTTACTTAGTGCACATTGAAAGGTGCATTTTTTACCATATGTTTTTTTTTTTTTTTTTTTTTTTTCAAAAATATTTTACGTTGTGTAAAAAAATACTATTTTGTAAATTATTCAAGCCATTTTTTCACAAAAATATAGACCTTTATCTAACAAGATTTACATACACAACAGTGTTTTTAGAAACAAAAATTAGAATATAAATGAACTTACAAAGTTCAACAATATTTCGAGAACGGTGCATGTAATGTCACCCTTGGAAATTGTTCATTTATAAGATGCTCAAAATTGAGCTTTAAGAAAGGGTCAAGTCAACATGTGCTATCTCCTATCATGGGAGAGCAATGTACGTGTTTTGTGTGTGCAATCCCATTTTTGGTTCCTCTCACCACCAAAGAATTTTCAGGATGAAGGGTTTGCAAACACAAAACAAGTACATTGCTAACCCATGATGGAAGATAGCACATGATGACACACCGTGTGCATCACACATTTTAAATTTGGGTATACCCCCAAAATATTCCTAAAATTTTTGATAACAAAATAACTTCACAAGGAAATGAAGAACATGATTGATGTTTTTAGGCCAAACGTGATTATATTCGGCCCAAAACATCAATCATGTTCTTCATTTCCTGTTGCATGGAGTCCAGGCGAAGTTTCATGTTGTGAATTTGTTCACGCATTTGATCTATGTGGCCATTCCACAGCATAATCTGGCCAATTAATCTTTGTGCACTGTCTGTGGTGAAGTGCTCTGCCGCTTGGCCTTCCACAACCAGAAACTCACCTAAAACGAGTGAATAAAAACAAGGTTTACAATATGCATGCCAAAATACAGTAAAACTGAAGCTGGGGTGTCAGTCACTCACTTGGTGGGCTTGAAACCTCGCACACTTCCTCCACCTCTCCTTCCTCAAGGTCGTCGGGTGGGCGTGGTCTTGGGCTGGGGCTTGGGGTAGGTTCGGCCTCAGGCTGGTGACTTGGGGGGGTCCTGAGATCCTTGGACTGTTGTCTGAGTCTTTTCTCCCCTATGAGATTAGAAAAAAAGGTATAGTTAAAAAACACTGATCTTTTATGTTTTAATAAATAAAGTAGAACGTTGGTTAATATTTTTTGGAAATTTTCACAGATGCTGACACCTCAATGATCTCCTATGTGTATTACCCCTCAAAAAGAAATGCATTTCCTTAGCAAAATGCGTGGGAATGCTGAATAGCTACATGGCTAAAATGACCGCCATCAAAACTGCCCCATCATATTCCTATATTATAAATCAGTACATGGTGTGTCTGTCCCCTCCCCCTGGGCTCTGTAATCAGAGCTGAGATGCTCCAGCCACCTCCCCCCTGTGTATAACAGAAGCTTGGGTAACCATGGCAACAAAACAAACACAGTACACTCTGATTAATGTCTAAAATGTCACGAAATGACCTCTAAACAAAAAGCTTTTTCTCCAAAATTTAAAAAAATATCAAACAGAAAGGATATAGCCAGATAGATGAATATTTAGTGAACATTGTAAAGTTTGTTTGGTGTCTCTAGGTGAAAGTATGAAGGACCGGAAACTTTTGGGAGCGGAAGAAGAATTTGAGGATTTCAAGCATGCTCCCATTGAATTCAATGTTGAAAAAAGTGAATAAAAAATTATTATTTAAGAAAGTATAAATGTTATTAACAAATTTGAAAATGACCACACATCAGCTAAAAGAGACGAACATTTTAATAGTTGAATGGTTTTAATAGCTGAAAGTATGCAGAAGTTACGCAGAGCCAAAAAACGTACGGAAGAAAAGTCTAAGTAAATTTATACACAAATAAAATCGAAGAACAATAGTGGTACTGCTAAATCATTCCCAATAACTATAGTGCTCGTGAGTCCAGATGTGGAAACAGCTGCTGTGTCCTGTCCCTACATTACACTGAATCATTTTGGATGAAGCATTATATTTTCAAACACATCTACACCACATCAACTCATTGTGGGAATTCGAAAAATTATCAAGCCATAAATGTATATCCAACCCTGTACCATCGTATTTGGCGAAAAAATAACGTCACTTTCTAAAGTATCCGATCTATTCCAAAGAACGGTATTTACGAACGATGCTGAAAAACCGCCAAAAATAAGGATCAGCATGCAAGTTCTGTATCTCAATAGTAAAACACAAGTACTTACTTTTTTTCAGCAGCTTCTTTATTCGCCAATATTGCTCTGGCTCACGACTTTTTATGTCAGACCACCGCTTCCGCAATTGTTCTTTCGAACGTTTTGTCCCAAATTTCTCTTCCAGAGCGGTGACAACTGAGGACATTATTTTGTCCTTTCTCAGATTGGGTCGTGTGTACGGTCCTTTTTTGCCATCGTAGTCCTCCCTTCTTAATATGGACACCATCTCCACCATCTCTCCAAAAGCCATGTTGGTGGCCTTATATCTCCTCCGGGATGTGGATGTTTGGGGCTCCGGGCTTTCCTCCGCGCTACTTGCACTTAATCGCTCCGCCATCTTTTGCTATCTACTCCCACTGCGCAACGAAGAGTGAAGGGGCGGGGCCAAATCGTACTTACGAACGTCAGGGGCGGGCGACGCAGGCGGAGCATGACACATGCGCAGTGTATATAAAGCTAGTACGATGGCCTATGTATGTCCGTGCGGAAGTAGCGAGCGGAACAAACGAAGGTAAGATTAAAGTGTGTGTGTGTGTGTGTGTTTGTGTGTGTCCCCGTGTGTGTCCCCTAGATTACAACACAAACTAATCCTGAGATTTGGGACTGACATTTAAGTTTTGATCTTGTGTCTTGTCTTGCAGAAATAATGAATCCCTTTAAAGAGGAAGAGTTTTTGACACATTTCATTGATCTCTATGAGCAGAAGAAAAACCTCTGGGAGGTCAAACACCCCCAATATTATAATCGTGATGTTAGGAAGGCAACACTGGGCACACTTTTTAGAGTTTGTGAAGACTCGACTCCCCCAGGCAGACCTCAAGTTTGTGACAGGAAAATAGGTATCTTGCGTAATATGTATAAGCGGGAACACAGAAAAATCCAGGAGTCGCTGAGATCCGGGGCAGCAGCTGACCAAGTTTATGTACCCAAGTTGTGGTATTACCACAAACTGCAATTCCTGGATGAGCAGACCGAAGCCAGGCAATCCCTTTCCACCCTTCCCTCCAGCCTTCCCTCCACCCTTCCCTCCACCCTTCCCTCCAGCCTTCCCTCCAGCCTTCCCTCCAGCCTTCCATCCACCTCCACCCCAGCTGAGGAGTCCCAGGATGAACTGGGCCTTTTCACCATAGATGAAGTGGATGCGCCCAGCTTCAGCCAGGTATACTTTTTTGGAACATTTTGGGATTGTGTAAATGTTATTAATGATGTTAAGGTGTTAATTTTGAAAGTGCTTCATCAAAAATCACTTCTGCACAAAGAGTAATATGTAGACATATCACTAGACAGTAGTGGCCAAATATATACGTAACTTCTGATCTTGTTGATCATCTGAAATAATGGTGTGGTCAAATAGATAGCCTTTACTATTTTGTGTAATTATCTTTGAAAGTTAGGAGCTGAAAATTGTGTGTGATTGCATAACCGAAAATTACAACTATGTCCCTTTTTTTTACCCATAATGACCTCAGCCAGGAGGAGGCCTTGCCCAGTGGGAGAGAGGAGGAGGCCTTGCCCAGTGGGAGAGAGGAGGAGGCCTTGCCCAGTGGGAGAGAGGAGGAGGCTGTGGCTGGGCCAAGTAGAAGCCGCACAGAGTGTCAGGTGCCTCCCCTCCGCATTCTCCACCAAAGGCCCAGGAGGATGACTGCAACAGAGCAGGAATCCCTAGAGCTCATACGGGAAGCAAACCGGATCCTGAGTAAACCTCCCAATGTAGAGGAGGCGTATGGCACCTATATAGCCGGCAGATTACAGGAGTTGGAAAAGGGCCAACGCCTCCTCTGTGAGGGTCTATTTTTCCAGGCTTACCAGAAGGGCTTGAGAGGGGAGCTTACTGCTACCACATATCTAGCAGATGAAGCCACTCCTACTCCTCCTCCTCCTGCCCCAAGTACACCACCAGAGGCACAACCTCCGAGGAAGGCTGCAGAGAAGCGTGGAGGGAAGGCTGCAGAGAAGCGTGGAGGGAAGGCTACACGGAAGAGTCGAAAGTGATTGCCTGGTTTCTGTCTGTTCTGACTGTGCTCCCTGTGCTCCTTATAGTCGCAAGATACCTATTTTCTTGTCCTGAAACTTGATGTGTGTCCTGGGGGACGAAAGGCTTCCCAGATTCTAAAAGTGTGTCCAGTGTTGCCTTCCTAATTTTTGGGTTTATTAAAAAAATACTTTTGGGTTTACCTTACATTCTTGCCTATGTCTTTGGATTAAAAGACGCCATTTTGTTTGGGAGTAGGCAGGTACAGGTCGAAAAGACTATGGGGTTGATTTTAGAAAAGCAAATAGTCTGTGCACTTTGCAGAGGGCAGTTGCCCTCTGCAAGTGCAATTGCTCCAGAGCATCAGAAATTAGTTAAAAGCTTGACTTTGCAAAGAGTACCCAATCCTGTGCAAGTAAAACCAAAAAAATAACCTTTTTGCTTGCACATGATTGGATGATGGAAGTCAGCAGAGCTGCTTCACATTTAATAAAGCTTGGGAGCAACTGCTCTTGCAGAGGGCAAATGCAATTTCCAAAATGCACAGCCTTTTTACCTTTAGGAAAGCAACCCCTATGTGTGTTTTTGTCAAATAAAAAGAATTTATTTTGATTTTACATGATTTTAGGAATCAATCAGCAGAGCTTCCCCGAATTTAAGCTCTTGCCCTCAGTTTTTATGCGACTGCACTTCCAACAAGTGCACTTGGTGTGCAATTTCTCAAGTGAACGTTTCACTTGATATTCTTAAATGATTTAAGCCTTTTGTCAAAAACAAGCTCGGGGGAAGCTCTGCTGATTTTTTCCGAAAAACATGTCAAATAAAAATTAATTGTTTTGGTTTGGGCTTCCTTGCATGTGCCCCTCGGATCCACAGCGAACACACTTCAAAATGCTCTTTATGTGGAATTATATGTATAATTAGCAATTGGAGTGAAAAATGATTTTGCATTTGTTAAATACACCCCCCTATGTCTAATGAACAATGGACAACAACCTCATTAAGGTTCTTTAAAACAACACAAAATATGAATGTTAATTGTGGTAACTTGAAAATACACACCAAAAATGTGGTTAGCATTTAACACACATTGTAAAATAGCTAAAGTGTTGAAATAAAAAAAAAAAAAAAAAAAAAATATATATTTTACAATTAAAAATTTATGGAGATCTGGCTGTTACAAAATATTATATTAGTCATGGCAGGAGGATAAATCACGAAGAAAGAAGTTTGTGAGAACTCTGTGTGAATATAAAGCAGAAAAACAACTTCATTCCTCTCGCATTATCAATCCTAAAAAAAGGCTGTATTAAAAGACGACAGAAGAGGAATGTGCTAGCTTCAAGACGAAGGCTAGTTTTACCAGACCGAGCGCTTCCGTCTTGTAATTGCTTCAGAGCATGCGTCAGTTTGAGTTCGTCGGACTAGCACACAGACGATCGGTTTGTCCGCTAGAAAGAAGAGTCCGTCGGATAAATTTTAAACAAGTTTCAAATCTAATTCCGTCCAACTTTTTAGAAAACAAAGTCCGCTGGAGCCCACACACATCGAATTGTCCGACGAAATCCAGTCCGCCGGGCAAAGTCCGCCGTAAAGTCCGCTCGTGTGTACGCGGCATAAGGCTCTTAAAATTAATAGCAAAATAATGACTTTATGCCCAGGAAATATTGCACCAGAAGTGTGAAGCTGTTCATGCAACTTAGATACTTTAATTCAAGAGTACGGGAAATCATGCAAATAGCGTGCTTTTGAATGCTTTTGAATGGGCTGAATGTCTTATATCTAGAGCGATAATACATTGTATTGCTGAATGCAGATGACAATGCCAGAATAGCCCAGAAGCCCTAAAAATTATCTACTGTAATATTAAGGGCCACTTTTACTTTTACAGCATCCTGATTGACAAAAAATATTTTGAGCTCATAGGATTTCCAGCCATAAAATAATTCATGTCTAGCTTTCAGTATAGATAATTATATAAACCCTGAGCTCAAATATCATATAATTAGGACTAAAAATAGGCAAAGACAGCTCAATAGGACTCTCAAGCATTCTTTGACTCTTAGTTTTGTGTGTGTGAGGCTGTGTAATTTCACACAGCACTGCCTTATTCAAATGACTTAAAAATATTTTCTACCTAGACAGTTCAGGGACCCTAAATATACTCTCCCAAATAGAATAACAGCAATAACTAACTATTTAAATTAATACAGGAACAATAATTGCAATAAAAGTAATAATACCTACTAACTATTACCCAATACCTAATAACTACTACTTAAGACCTACCTACTTAACAAAGTAATATTAAAGAAGAATCATTTATAAAAAACACTACATTGTTTTTCTTTTTTCTTTTTACTTAGCTTCCACTGTTAGAAAAAAAAAAAAGATCAATCTTTGTATTTACCTGTTTGTAGATGAATTTGGTATCAAGCTGGTAAGTGCAATATAAGTGACTATAAAAAGGGTCCACAGTGAAAGAATCTCAATGCTGCAAGTGTTGTAAATGTTCCAACATGACTAGTGGCAGATATTGCCAGCTTTCTGAAAGAAAGCAACCTGCTAAACACTGTGTTTTTATATAGTAGTAATCATCCAGGGACTATATCCCCAGGTGGTTGCTTCCTTCAAAACATTTTTCATTGTTTCAAACAGTTTATTATTTTTAATCAATTGTCAATTAAGTAGATTTTTTCAAACTGTATTTCTCTTATTTTCAAATACAGATTACATAAAACAACCAATGAGGACATAAAATGCAGTACTAGGTCCAGTACTTAAATGAGGAACAGAAGAAGATAAAACAAATAAACATATAGAGAAAGAACAGGGTATCAATATCTCACATTGTGTAAAGGGTTTCCCAAAGATAGGGAAGATATCAAAACAAGAAGGTCACTACAAATAGTAAAACCATTTAAAACTGATCAAACTATATACTAAGCATCATTAAGGTGAAGGTTCTGTAAGGAATACAAAGCAGCAAGCTGCCCTCTTTAAGTCAGAGACACTGTCATGAGAGTAGCCTCACCGTTACCAAGATAAAAGATTGAGTCCCAGTATACTGTAAAATAGTTACCGTACACATTTAGTAAGCTAGGGGGTTAAAAAAGCTATAGTCCCAAGAGGTATAACTAGTTAGGGTCTTTTGTAAAAGTGTAGTGCATAAGGAAGTGGTCATTAAGGACTTGCAAAGTTTCTTGAATGGAGGGAGAGTTTGGAGATTACCATTTTCATGCAATTGTAAGCCAAGCCGCAATTCAAATGTGTGTCAGTACAGCGTGGAATTGTATAGGTCACAGTTCAAGTCCCACTCCCAAAAGGGCCAGTTGTTTTTGTAGTGTAAAAGCAACCTGGGAGATGAGATCACACTTGTAAGAGACGGGACAAGCCCACTATATTTTAAATAAGGATCCTGTGTTCCTGCATTTTCGGCAGCAGTCAGGAGATTGATCAGGGTATATGGTGGCAAGTCTAATAGGGGTATAATACCAGTGGTGGTGTATCTTCTAAAAGGCACACTATTGCACAAATGAGAGGGAAAGATGTTAAAGTCCTTCCCAGAAAACCATTAAGGAAGTTTTGGCATGAGGGTTGGGACAAAGAAGCAGATTATACATATATGAGATTCCTTTATGGAGAGGCGAGAGATGACCGAGAAATGTCACTAAATCCCAAAGTCAAGTGTGGTCAGTCTGAGTTATTTTACTAAGGCAATGCCTCAGTCAGAGGTATTTATAGAAGGCATTATGACTAATGCCAAACCGGAAAGCATAGGTCCTGGTAGGAGCTAAGGCTTGATTTTCTTTATAGATCTCCAACCTGCAGATGTCCAGTCTTGCACTGATAGCTCAGGAGAAAGAAATTCCTAGGATTTGAGTGGAATAGCATTGAGAAGCAGCATGGGTATGCCTTGGCTTAGTTGTCGAAGGGAGGACCAAGATTAACACTAATTGAATTCTTGAGTATCTTAATGAGGACACAGGGGCCCATGAGAAGGGAAAAGAGGCAAAAATACATGATTTTGTTGCAGGAGCTAAACAAATACCTTACAAGACTTTGAAGTGTTAACTTTATAGAGCAAGACTGCACTGGAGGATTCAAATAAGCATTGTAACATCTGAAGAGATTTGAGGGGATTTGAGAGGACTATTAGAACATCATCTGCATAAAGTCCAATTTTATGCTCTTTTTGTCCTACTGTGATGCCTGAAATTTGTGTGTTGGTGTGCAGTGATTCAGTCAGCATCTCCATACCAAAAGCAAAAATGATAGGAGAGAGGGGCGGCCCTATTGAGTCCCATTAGATATGTTAAAGGGTATGGAGAAGAGATCAGACATCCAGACCCTTGTACTTGGTGTTGAATATAGGCCTAATATATTGAAAGTATGTTTTATGTATGGCCAAATTTTTGAAGTACCTCCCTAAGGTCTATCCTGTAATCTGTCAAATGCCTTCTCTGCATCTAAAGATAGAAGCAGAGAAGGCATTTTATGATGTTCAGGCCATTGGTTGAGGTCTACAAATCTCCTTGAACAATGAGGATTTATTCCTGCGCTACCTCGGAAACAATGGTATATGTGGACAGCTGCAGACACCGAATGGGATCAAACAGGGCCCATAGGCAATGTAAGGCTAAAAGGAATGGGTGCTAATCCCAAAAAATGAAAAAAGTCTGATGGCTTATAAAAATGTGAAACAAATAAATGAGGTATGCGGGTAACACGCTTGTATGCACAGTGTCCTGTGATGAATTCCAATAGTGAACAGTGTGTCAATGACTAACCTAAATCAAAAAAACCTTATGTGAAAGCTGTAACAGCACAGTGTGTGTAGGGAACCAGCCTCATACACACATGATAACGATGTGACATGTGCAAAGTGAAGCTTAAAGTGCTAATGTGCCCCTGTGTAATCCACAATAGAATATAATCATAAATATGTGTACAGCGGACATACGTATTGTGACAAGAAATAGGACAAAAAAACAAATAAGTCTATCACATGTATATATGATACCTAGATAACATGTGTAGCACAATAAATAAGTAAAAGGTGCAAAACAAGCAAAATAAATAATTGAGAAAAGGTGTAAAAAACGTATCTGTGCAAATAAATGTGTACCATATATCAATAAACCAAAAATAAACAAGATAAGATATTTCAAAAATTGTGCAACAAACGCATCAGTGCAAATGAATGTGCGGCATATATTCATAGACCAAAAATGAAAATGACATAAAAAGTGACCGCAAATATTGTCGTGTAAAGTCCAGACACAGTCCAAAACACATCCAACATATGTGCCAGTGACAGCTCAAACGTGCAATAAATAGTGATCCTTTGGATGTGCAATAAATAACCAGTGGGGTGCCAAAAGAGAGAGCGTGTGTATCCTCTTCGTGCTTAAACACACACACAGGTGGGTAATGGCCCCTTACCTTGCGGTAATGGGACAACCGCATAAAAAACAAATGGAGATAGTCTCTCTTTGGGGTCCCTGGACCGGAGCCGGTGGTCCCTGTGCTTTAGTCCCTCAGTATCAGCATCAATGACAGCAGAGCCAACATAAGGAAGAACAGAAGGGTACCAGATAGTGTAGTATTTTAAACCATTCAATGTCTTTATTAAGTTTAAAAGCATGTACTCACATGAAGTAAATACACATCCTGTATGTCTCCTACGAGCGGCGAGCTCGTCAATCAGAATCTCTGTCAGTGCCTATCCCGTCCCTACGCGTGACGTCACCCAATCACGTGACTTCATCCCCTACAAATCTCCTTGTTCCATTTGATACATGTCTGCTAGACACAAGTCCCACCTGATCCATGTTAACAAGATATGTAGTGTAGTTTGATAGGCGGGTCGCCAAAATCTTAGCAAATATATATTGTTCAGAAGGGAAATAGATATGCAGAGAAAGGAGCTTCTAATTCCAATTTCATTAAAAGGCAACGCATAAAAACACTTATGCTGCATACAGACAAGCAGAATTTCTGACAGAAACAGTCCGATGGGAGCTTTTCAACGTATATTCCGACCATGTGTATGCCCCATCTGACTTTTTCCGTCGAAAATTTAGACGGACTTAGATAGAGAACATGTTCTATATTTTTCCGACGGAACAAATTACTATCGGAAAAAACGCTCATTTGTATGCTGTTCTGACACACCAAAAACAATGCATGCTCTAAAGCAAGTACGAGTAGCTATTGGCTACTGGCTATTGAACTTCTGTTTTCTAGTCCCGTCATACGTGTTGTACGTCACCACGTTCTGGACGGTCGGAATTTGGTGTGACCGTGTGTATGCAAGACAGTTTGAGCGGAATTCCGTCGGAACTCCGTCGGAAAAACCTTCAGAGTTTATTCCGATGGCAAAACTGGTCGTGTGTACAGGGCATTACAGTATAATGCCCTGTACACACGATGGGACATTGATCGGACATTCCGACAACAAAATCCATGGATTTTTTCCGACGGATGTTGGCTCAAACTTGTCTTGCATACACATGGTTTCACAAAGTTGTTGGAAAATCCGATTGGTCTGAACGCTGTGACGTAAAACACGTACATCGGGACTATAAACAGGGCAGTAGCCAATAGCTTTCTTCTCTTAATTTATTCTGAGCATGTGTGGCACTTTGTGCGTCGGATTTGTGTACACACGATCGGAATTTAACCAATCGGATTTTGTTGTCGGAAAATTTTATAGCCTGCTCTCAAACTTTGTGTGTCGGAAAAAGTCTGATGGAGCCCACACACGATCAGGAATTTCCGACAACACAATCCGATCGCACTTTTTCTGTCTGAAAATCCAACCGTATGTACAGGGCATTACAGAGTAAACAGGTTTGTCAATGTGCCGACCAGCAGCTAAAGGAACCGAGGGTCTAGAGGAGCAAGACGGATGCCACACTTCCTGAAACTACCATGGAACATAGGACCATCTCATGAGGACTTCATACATTGATGAGCCTGTTTACTCTGTAATCCTGTAAGTGTTTTTAATCATTGCCTTTTAATAAAATTGCTGATACACTGCACTTAGAAGCACCTTTCTCTATCTTTGTCTATCCAGAGCCTGCTTCTCTCCTGTAAGTGCTGCTCGAGTGCCTGTCAGCTTTCTAACCTGCTATCTTGGATGATCCTGAATGTACATAGCACCTGGAGGACTCTTCTAGCAGAAGCACTTCTACTTAACATTGTCCAGAAGGTAAATATGCCTATAATTTGCTCGGTTATGAATTTATTTCCCCCATTTGGGTAAGTGAAGATAAGGGCTTCTAAAGATTCTTTAGGAATGTGACCACAGAATGTAAATTGGTAAAAGCATTGCACAAGTGAGGGAGAAGGCTGTCTGAAAACTTTTTACTAAAGCCATCTAGACCTGGGGTTTTATGGAGAAAGGTGAGGCCTCAATTGCAAATCAGTAAGAAGCTCGTACACGTACCATCATCCCGAAATTAGCTAATGAAAAGGATATAGGGGTGGAGGCGTGAAGGCAGTTGCTGCTACTGTCTATTCACGTGTGCACCCCCAGGATTGGAGATTGGGACTATCTCGGTACTGGATAATAATTTACAGTTGTGAAAAAACATAAAAAATTATATAAATTTTAATAATTGAAATACAAAATTAACAACAATAGTATATACATACAATCATAAAATGAAGAATATATATCACAATGCATACAGTAAAAAACGAGTGAAGCCCACAAATTTCCTGTAAGGGGGGTATACAAGACTTTAATCTCGACCGGTTTCACGGTCGGAAACGCTTCTTCAGGAGGAACAGGTCTATAAGGTAATTTAAACATCTTTAATTCATGAACACATTAAACATATGCAGCAAACATGATAATCACAAAAGTAGTCACAAAACAAGATACAAAGGAGGTAAAATCGAGGACTAGCTCACCCACTCAGGCAGGTTCAGTGGGACAGCAGGGCCCAACAAAATTTTTTATGTTTTTCGCAACTGTAAATTATTATCCAGTACCGAGATAGTCCCAATCTCCAATCCTGGGGGTGCACACGTGAATAGACAGTAGCAGCAACTGCCTTCACGCCTCCACCCCTATATCCCCTTTCATTGGGGTTTTATGGAGATGGAGGGAACAAATAATTGGCTTAATTTCAGCTTCAGAACAAGCTCTAGATAAGCCAGTAAGTTGATAAGGTGTCACAGTTGAAAGCTGAAGAGAGGATAAGAATTGGGGGGATTTGAAGAGGAATCTTTAAGATTATATAGGTTGGAGTAAAATTAACTGAAGCAATGTTTTGGCTTGATCAATATTTTGCCCTGGGAATTAAGGGGATGAGGTATTTTAGACTGTGCTAGTCTGCACTTGCATTGCTAAGCAAGAAGAACACCAGGCTTACCGTGAGAGTACCATGTGGTACTGAGCCTCTGAATGTAGTAATTAAGATTTTTATGAAGAGGGGCACTAAGTTGAGTGTGAGGACCATGTAACACGCTTGTGAGGTTGTGACTTACTGTGTTTTTCCAACATTTGAATTTCATTTAGTATACGAGAAGTAGCAGTCCTACATCTTTTATTCTCCTGGGCACCTAGTTTGATAAGCACACCTCTATAGAACGATTTTTGAGCATTCAATAAAACAGCATTGTTTTGAACCGATCAACCGTGTTGATACTAAAAAAGGACTTGATCTCGGTTTTGACACATCCTGATAGATCAGAATAGTGAGCAATGAGGTATTAAGTTGCCAACAAGTGCAACAATGGGATGGGGGGAGCAGCAAAGATTTTAACAGTAACTAGTGCATGTGATGAGCTTTATTTGGGCAGATGCAATAATTTGTAAGGTGTGTTTATTAGTCAGGAAGAGATCTAGTTGTTAGTATGAGTATTGGGGATGTGAGAAGAAGGTGTAATACCTCTCGTTGCCATGAAGGCATTGTTATTGGTCATAGAGGTCTTCCTTGCTTAAAAAGGTAACAAGTTATCACTTCAAATGTAGGTGATGGTTGCCACCATCCCTACTGCATAAACTTCTCTATACACAAACCTCTTTTGCAAACCTCATACACGCGAGCGGACTTCTCGTCAGACTTAACTCCGAAGGACTTTTCAAAGGAGTTCCGATGGAGTTCCGACGAAACGGACTTGACTACACATGATCCCACCAAAGACCAATCGTTTTGAACGTGATGACGTACGACCAGACTAGAAAAGGAAGTTCAATAGCTAGTAGCCAATAGCTGCCCTTGTGTCGTTTTTGCTGTCGGACTAGCATACAGACAAATGTTTTTTTCAATAGGAATAGAGTCCATCGGAAAGATTTGAAACATGTTCTATTTCTAAAGTCCGTCAGATTTTTTGACAGAAAAGGTCAGACGAAGCCCACACACGATCGGAATGTCCAACGGATTTGTTCCATCTGACCTTTTCTGCCGGAATTATTGTGTACGCAGCATTATTGAGACTTTGTATGCAACCAATAAAAGGTAACAGACCTTACTTTGGTGTGGGAGTATTAAGAAGCAGTTTGTCAGGGGATGTTATACACAACATCCAATGCAGGTGATCAGATCGCTGGGCTGCACCAAGGAATCAGGGACAAATGAGTAAATAAAGAAAGTATGTTTATTATAATGATAACGATACACGTGAAAACAAGACAGCAAACCAAAAACAAGAAAATGGTGAAAACACAGCAAACCCCAAAACCCACCTAACTATCTATCTAACTAATATAATACACAAGCAAGGAAACCAACATGCAAAATATAAAGCATGGGCCAAAGCGACAAGGGAACAGAAACAAGGAATAATGAAGCAGACCAAGGAGCAGGTAACAGGGAACAGGAAACAGGGTTCAAGGTCAGGATACACAAACGGGGTTCAGGAACAAACAGGAACAGGCTGGAACAAGAGCAGGTACTGGCAGGGACAAGGGCTAGCAGAGGAATACTGAAGCACTGGAGGTTAGTTCAGGGCGGGTTTATATAGTCCAGCAAAACCATGACAGGTGTGCTTGATGGCAAGTCTGCAGACCAGGCAGGGAGACCCCCGCTGGTGGCCACTGGAATTACACCCTTTTGGTGCTGAATGTAATAGTGCCACCAGCAGGAGAAACCGGAGATGACACCGTTCCTGACAGTTCCCCCTCCTAAAGGAGTGGCCTCCGGACACTCCATTCAGCCCTGGGTACGACAGTCCAAGTGGGTGCAGAAACACCTTAAAATGTTTCCCTACAGAGTCTGCGGACTTCTTCGCACTTCCAAGGTCAGAGTCTTTTAGTTCACTGGGGGATGTGCCATCAGAGTCTGAAAATAGGACACGTACCCCACCACCCGGGTCAGGAAGTTTGGATCTGGAGATGAAAATTAGCAGGGTAACGGGAAAGAAACCATCGGAGGCAGACCACACAGGAGCATTACATTCAAGCCAGGCGACAGACAGGATTGACCCAGCGGCAAGATGGCCATCAGTCAGGAACAGTTTTAGCAGGCACCATGTCATCAGGCTGAGCAGAAAGCAGAGGTACATCACGCTGGGCAGTGGCACATCCGCATTGAGCTGGACAGCAGGCAAAAGCATATCAAGCTGGGCAGCAGGCAAAAGCACATCAAGCTGGGCAGCAGGCAAAAGCACATCGAGCTGGGCAGCAGGCAAAAGCACATCGAGCTGGGCAGCAGGCAAAAGCACATCGAGCTGGGCAGCAGGCAAAAGCACATCGAGCTGGGCAGCAGGCAAAAGCACATCGAGCTGGGCAGCAGGCAAAAGCACATTGAGCTGGGCAGCGGGCTCATCAAGCTGGAGAGCAGGCACTGGTACTTCCGGCTGGAACACTGGCACCTCAGACTGGAACACTGGCACCGAGACATCAGGCTGGAGGGCTGGCACAGAGACATCAGGCTGGAGGGTTGGCACCGAGACATCAGACCAGGCGGCAGGTACTGGAACTTCAGACTGGGCAGTAGGCCCATCAGGCAGAACAGCAGGTGCTGGCACAACAAGCTGAACAGCAGGCACATCGGACTGGATAGCAGGTACTGGAACTTCAAACCGGGCAGCCGGTACTGGAACTTAAGACTGGGCAGCAAGCACAGACACTGGCACATCAGGCAGAACAGCAGGTGCTGGAACAACAGGCAGAACAGCAGGTGAATCGGACTGGATAGTCGGTACTGGAACTTCAGACTGGGCCGTGGGCACAGGCGCTGGCACGTCAGGCAGAACAGCAGGTACTGGCACAACAGGCAGAACAGCAGGTACACCGGACTGGATAGCAGGTACTGGAACTTCAAACCGGGCAGCTGGTACTGGAACTGCAGACTGGACAGTGGGCACAGGTGCTGGCACATCAGGCAGAACAGCAGGTACATCAGACTGGATAGCAGGTACTGGAACTGCAAACCGGGCAGCTGGTACTGGAACTTCAGACTGGGCCGTGGGCACAGGCGCTGGCACATCAGGCAGAACAGCAGGTACTGGCACAACAGGCAGAACAGCAGGTACATCGGACTGGATAGCAGGTACTGGAACTTCAAACCGGGCAGCTGGTACTGGAACTGCAGACTGGACAGTGGGCACAGGTGCTGGCACATCAGGCAGAACAGCAGGTACATCGGACTGGATAGCAGGTACTGGAACTTCAAACCGGGCAGCTGGTACTGGAACTTCAGACTGGACAATGGGCACAGGCGCTGGCACATCAGGCAGAACAGCAGGTACTGGCACAATAGGCAAAACAGCAGGTACATCGGAATGGATAGCAGGTACTGGAACTTCAAACCGGGCAGCTGGTACTGGAACTGCAGACTGGACAGTGGGCACAGGTGCTGGCACATCAGGCAGAACAGCAGGTACATCGGACTGGATAGCAGGTACTGGAACTCCAAACCGGGCAGCTGGTACTGGAACTTCAGACTGGACAGTGGGCACAGGTGCTGGCACATCAGGCAGAACAGCAGGTACTGGCACAACAGGCTGAACAGCAGGTTCATCGGACTGGATAGCAGGTACTGGAACTTCAAACCGGGCAGCTGGTACTGGAACTTCAGACTGGACAGTGGGCACAGGTGCTGGCACATCAGGCAGAACAGCAGGTACTGGAACTTCAAACTGGGCAGCTGGTACTGGAACTTCAGACTGGACAGTGGGCACAGGTGCTGGCACATCAGGCTGGAACAGATCAGCTGGTGGGGAGGCAGGATTGGATACTGGCATGATGGTATGGGTTGGAAAAAACTTCCGCTTCTTTTTGCTTTTAGCCACTAGGGATCTATAAGTGGGTACAGGGCTGTAGGTAGGGAATGCAGCTGGTAGAAGCGAAGAGTGAAAGGATGGCAAGACAGAGGGAGTAGGTTTTGAAGGGAGATTTAGTGGAGCTGATGGAGGCAGTTGAGAAGCATCAGGGGAGTTAAAGGCAGGGTAGGTGCAACAGGAGGAAACAGGGTACTGGTATTTCATTGGTAGAGAAGTATATTTGGAGCTAACAGAAGCTGAATGCAACAGACTTGACCAGGCCTGTATTAATGATTGCACTGCATCAGGTTTGCACTTGGCTTGTCTGACCAGAGACTGCACTGATTCAATGCATTTTGCAAGCACCTGCTGGGGACAAGCTGAATATTGTTCAAAAAAGAATGCTGAGTCATCCTCCAACAGCCAAACTAAAGATTCTACCTGAGCTGCACTAAAAGGGGGTGTATAGTCATCACCTCCTTCAGCGACATCAGACAGGGCCAACTCAGTACAGATCCAAATTAATGGTTGCACATCTTCAAACAAAAAACTGCCTTGCTCAATAAAAACATGAGCTAGGCGGATGCCTTCTAACAACTGTTCCCTAGTGTATTCAGTCAATGTCTGATAACAAAGGTCTCTGTCATCAGTTGCCAGGAGCGATAAATACAAAATACTTTCAAAATCCATATTTCAACAATAGCTGGGACTCAGGCCCCAATTCCCAGGTGCAACCGATCTGATTGTATGGCTTCAGTATTCTGTCAGGGGATGTTATACACAACATCCAATGCAGGTGATCAGATCGCTGGGCTGCACCAAGGAATCAGGGACAAATGAGTAAATAAAGAAAGTATGTTTATTATAATGATAACGATACACGTGAAAACAAGACAGCAAACCAAAAACAAGAAAATGGTGAAAACACAGCAAACCCCAAAACCCACCTAACTATCTATCTAACTAATATAATACACAAGCAAGGAAACCAACATGCAAAATATAAAGCATGGGCCAAAGCGACAAGGGAACAGAAACAAGGAATAATGAAGCAGACCAAGGAGCAGGTAACAAGGAACAGGAAACAGGGTTCAAGGTCAGGATACACAAACGGGGTTCAGGAACAAACAGGAACAGGCTGGAACAAGAGCAGGTACTGGAAGGGACAAGGGCTAGCAGAGGAATACTGAAGCACTGGAGGTTAGTTCAGGGCGGGTTTATATAGTCCAGCAAAACCATGACAGGTGTGCTTGATGGCAAGTCTGCAGACCAGGCAGGGAAACCCCCGCTGGTGGCCACTGGAATTACACCCTTTTGGTGCTGAATGTAATAGTGCCACCAGCAGGAGAAACCGGAGATGACACCGTTCCTGACACAGTTGATGACATCATTATATAAACAGAAAAAGGGTCAACATCACATGATTATACTTCATAATGGATGGTACAGCCAGTTGTTGTTTGCTGTCATAGAGGTGAAACCCCACAGTAAGTCGGGGGCGTGGCTTGGACATGAGACGGTGAGGACGCTTCTCGAGTGAGCTCCGGCACCGACACTCTTTACATTGGCCTTTAACAGTATTATTGAACACTCGCAAACGGATGGCAAGTATGGGGAAGAGAACGGGCAAAGCTCAGCCCAAAAAGGGGACACCCAAAAACACAATTAAACGATTCCTCGCTACGGAATCGGAGGATCCCGCAGAAGCAGATGACCTAGGCCGCATGCCACATGGAATGGAGGTAAGCTCCGCCTCCCGCTACAGGCCGGAATCCAAGCGCCGCTCTCCAGTATCCTCAGGAGGCTCTGATGAAGAGGGGAGCCCGATTAGACACACGGAAGTAGCTGAACTAATGAGCGGTCTCCCCACGAAGTCTGACCTGGCCTCTATGCTGCACGGACTAGAGAGGGTGATTAAAAAAGAGCTATCAGGGGTGAGAGCGGACCTGGCTCAAGTTTTGGAGCGTGTAGAGGAGTCTGAACAGCGCCTCGAAGATAGCACAAAGAATGGCTTTATATAAGATCGAGGACCAAGAGTATAGGAACAAGAGAAACAATATCCGCATCAGGGGGTTGCCGGAGGCAACAAGAGATGATGACTTAACAGCCTCAGTTAGAGGTATCTTTAACAGCCTCCTGGGAAACCCCGCAGATCATCCCTTGAAGCTAGGCAGGGTCCACAGAGCACTCCGGCCTCGTAATCTGGCTTCTGATACCCCTAGAGATATCATCTGCAGAGTGCACTACTATGAGGAAAAGGAACTCATAATGTGCAAAGCAAGGGAAGCATCTACACTGGAGTTTGATGGTGTTACCCTGTCTTTTTTCCCGGATCTCGCCAGAGAAACACTGGAAAGACGTAGAGCACTCAAACCCCTCACAGAAAAATTGAGGATAGCTTCAATTAACTACCGTTGGGGATTTCCGGCCGCGCTTATAGCTCACAGGGATGGTAAAACTGCTATCCTCCGATTCCCTGAAGATTTGGATGCATTTTGCATGGATCTCAATATAGATCCTCCAGAACTCCCCGGATGGCAAGATGTCATTCCCGCATTACCTGCATCTTCGGAAGTGAAATGGCAGAAGGTTTCCAGAAACAGACGACGTACCTCATCAGGTGCCTCGCCCCCACTGGGCTGAACATGCTTCTATGAGATTCAACACTCAGCCTATAGACCGGTATAGTTGACAATCTTGCTTGAGTTCCAATATCCGGATACCCAATAATTGTGTTCCTAATTTTTTTTTTTTCCCTTTTTGGAGTTTTTTTTTTTTCTTTTTCCCCTTTTTTTATTATCTATTTTGGGCTTATCCGAGGATTGCTATGTTTGATATTCACCTGTCATAGGCTGGTTAAACATGATAGAGATATTAAGTAATTTGCTCAATCCCACCTAGATTGGGAATAAGTTTCAATTCACAACAAAGTTATGGTTCACACTGTTAAATTTATTTGCTATTTCACGTGTTGGCGCCGGACCGCGCAATTGACGTTTGTCAATTTTTGACATGCGTGGTATGGGCCCTACGTCGGCTTCGCCTCCCATTGCGGGGGGGCGGGGATCACGGTACTCCACGGCATCTCCTCCTCTAAGGGGTGGATGTTCTGGGTTGCGGGGCTCCTCGTCTACCCGTTTGTTGCACCGCAAGGCTTTGCGTGCACAAAAGAAATGTGTACATAGATGTTCCTCTTATACTTTTCTTCTTGGTTTCCTTCACCCTTTTCTCTCCCCCTCCTGCTGTTACCCCCACTATCCAACATGGCATTATAGCCTCTCTGATGTCACGAAAGCAAAAGGTGTGGCCATTGGGTTCCGGACGGGATCCTCTTTTTCTCTTGAAGATACTCTCGCAGATCCACTAGGTAGATATCTGTTCTTGAGGGGCAGTCTGGGTAACTTGCCATGTACTTTAGCCACAGTTTACGCCCTGAATCAGGGACAAACCAGCTTCTTGGCTTCCACTCTAACAAAACTAAGAGACTTTTCACGCGGATGCATTATACTAGCAGGAGATTTTAATGCTCCCTTGGAACCATCTCTTGATACCTCCCAAGGTAGATCTTGTATCTCTCATAAACGCCTTACATTCCTACGAAAACAACTACACGAATCACAACTTATAGATGTGTGGAGGATAATGCATCCGCGAGAAAAAGATTACACGCACTATTCGCACCTACACAACTGTCACTCACGAATAGACTATTTTCTTATAAACCATCACCATCTAGAATCAGTCACTAATTTGCGTATAGAAATCACAACGATCTCTGACCATGCACCAATTAGTATGCAATTACAGATTAGATCCCTACCAAATAAAACTACAAATTGGAGACTGAACGATTCACTCATCTCTGAAGAAGTGGATAGAGCAGAGGTGGAGAGAGGCATATCTGAATATTTCGGTGAGAACACATCCCCAGAGATCTCCCCGGGAGTTCTTTGGGAGGCCCATAAGGCCTACATTAGGGGAAAATTAATTGAATTAGGCTCTAGGAAAAAAAAAGAAAGGACACATGCGCAATCTCAACTTATCAAAGACATAAGTTCCCTCGAGAAGCACCATAAACTTTCTAATTCCCCACAAATCTTACACTCCCTCACCCAGAAAAGAGAGGAACTAAAAGCGCTATTCCACACAGAAAATACAGTCAGAATGTGTATATTATCACAGCATTTCTACGAATGGGGTAACAGACCTAGTCGCTTACTAGCCCGCTCGATTCAACAAAAAAAATCAGCCTCCTATATATCTGAAATAAAAACGTCAGCAGATGTTTTGCTACACAAAACAAGCGATATTGCGAAAGAATTTCGCTCCTTCTATCAAAAACTTTACAATGTTGGTAAAGGCATAACTGAAGGTACATCTAGAGACACACTTATCAAACAATATCTCACAGAGGCTAGGTTGCCTAGTCTTCCTACTCAGGCACTCGAGGCTTTGGAGGAGGGGTTTTCCTCTGCGGAACTTGGGAAAGCATTGAAATCTATGGCTAATGGTAAAGCCCCGGGCCCAGATGGCTTCACGATGGCATACTACCGCGCATTCTCAGGGACTTTGCTCCCACATCTGACGACATATGCTAACTCGATTTCCTCGGGGGGAACACTCCGTCCGGAGACTCTCCACACCCACATCACAGTTCTCCCCAAACCGGGAAAAGACCCGAGCCTCTGCGGCAGTTACAGGCCGATTTCCCTGTTGAACTTAGATGCCAAAATATATGCAAAGGCAATTGCGCTTCGTCTGTTGCCTCTGCTCCCTCAGTGGGTGTCGAGGGATCAGACGGGGTTCATCCCCGGGAGGGAGGCTAGGGATAACTCCCTTAGAACACTTTCCCTGATTTCATATGTGCGACGGTGCTCCCAGCCCACCCTTCTCTTGTCAACTGATGCTGAAAAAGCGTTTGATAGGGTGGACTGGGAGTTCCTGATGTCTACATTATCGCACCTAGGATTAGGACCACACATGCTGGCCAGAATCTCGGCATTATACCAATCCCCCTCTGCGCAAATACGTATCAATGGTACATTGAGTGAAGCCTTTCTCCTACACAATGGCACCCGCCAGGGCTGTCCCCTCTCACCGATACTTTTCGCACTTTCCCTAGAACCGTTTTTAGCTACGATTCGTAACGACCCTAATATTCATAGTATCAACATAGGATCAACGGAGCATAAATATGCAGCATATGCAGACGATATTTTATTTTACGTTCAACAGCCCCTTATTACACTCCCAAATCTTATGGAAGCTTTTCACAAATTTGGAACTCTTGCTAACTTTAAAATTAACAAATCCAAATCAGAAATCTTAAACATATCCATCCCCCATAATACGACTACAACATTGAAACAATCATTCCCTTTTAGTTGGCAACCCCACTCACTAAAATATTTAGGAATACAATTGACAGCCAATCCCTCCTCGCTATTTCGTAGAAATTATATACCCCTATTGAATTCTATTAAATCAGACTTACAGAAGTGGACCCAATTAGCCCATACATGGTTAGGTCGAATTAGCATAGTGAAGATGAATGTGTTGCCCAGATTGCTCTTCATGTTTCAGATGATACCGTATAAGATTCCACCTGGGTTTTTTAGACTAATACAATCTATGGTCTGTAAGTATGTTTGGAATCGCAGACGACCCAGACTCGCTTATAAATTTATCATTAAACATAAGCGTGAGGGAGGTTTGGCAATCCCGGACTTCAAGAGTTACTATCTCGCAATTCTATTAAACCGGATATCAGACTGGAAATACCATAGGAACTCAAAAATTTGGGTACAATTAGAAACGGAACTATGTGGTACGATGCCATTTTCTTTCATCTGGATACCAAACAAATTTCGTAAGCTTGCATATACAACCTCCCCACTAACGAAATCAACCCTAGCAGCCTGGGACTTGATGTGTAAACTACAAAAATGGAGTTACAACTCTCCATTAATGCCACTCTCTGGTCATGATTATTTCCCCCCCGGAAATATGGACTCAAGGTTTAGCAACTGGATATCGGAATCTCCGCTTTTATTACACCAAGTAACCACAGATACAGGAATACTCCCCATTGAAAATCTGATTCCAACAACTCCTATCTCATTCATGGACTACTGGAAGTACCATCAACTTTCATTATTTGTCAAATCCCTCCCGATGCCTTTGCAATCTGAAACAGAGTTGAATCCAATTGAGTGTTTATTAGCAGGGGAACAATCACCAGAAACAGCTATCTCACTCTTTTATAAAGCTATAATGTCCCTATCCCCGTTGACACAACTGCCATTTCTCCACAAATGGGAACAAGATCTCCACAGCCCAATAACTGACATTCAACGCACCACTATCCTACAACTTTCATATACTTCCTCAATATCTTCAAGAGCAGCGGAAGCAAATTATAAACTCTTGACAAGATGGCATTACTCTCCGGTAGTGTTACACGGAATGTTCCCAGCCAAATCAGATCTCTGTTGGAGAGGTTGTGGGGAAAAAGGGACTCATGCCCATATCTGGTGGGGATGCCCCCTAATCAAACCATATTGGTCCAACATTTTATTCTGGATAAAAAAAATACAAGGGTTTGAAGTTGTCAATGACCTGTGGGTAATACTATTTCATTGCACAAATGAACCAACAGGAGCATATAAAAAATCCATTACACCCCATCTTTTAAACGCGGCCAAAATGCTTATACCAAAATATTGGAAACAACAAATTATCCCCAAAATGCGTCAATGGCTAAATGAGGTTGATCATATCTATCACATGGAAAGCAGTACGCTCACATTACGCAATAAATCTGATCTGGCTACTAAGATTTGGTCCTGTTGGTTCGCGTTTAAGTTCTCAGCAGAGTATGCAGAAATAATGTCTCAATAGAGTATGTAGTTGAATTTACCTGCATTGTCTGAAGGAATTCTGCTAAGACTGGAAACTCCCCCCCCTTTCCTTCTTTTTTCTTTTTTCTCTACTCTCTTTTCTCTTCATTTCCAGTTTTTCTTCTTTTTTGTCAACTAACTTTTGAGTACAGTTGGTGGTAAGAGAAATATTTTAATTGGGAATAGGTACCATGGATACCTAGCTCTAAATATTAGGAAGGATGATATCCCTAATTTGAAGACTACGCAGTAGTTAGAAGTAATGATCGGCACTCTGTCGCGGGTTCTATTATAGATTTGACAACACTTTCTTGTTAGTGGTTTATTTGTCTATGGGGGTCCATGTACCTTACCACTGTATATGTATACCAATACTGTACAATGTTTAAATATTCTTCAATAAAAACTTATTGAACAAAAAAACCCCACAGTAAACTTCCAACAGGAATCATCCAACGTGTTCAAACATCAATTTACAACATGTTCTTACTTAGGGAAGTACCACACTGGAAGTGAATGAAAATAATAATTCAACAATATCACATTAACTTTTTTGGAACATCCTCATACACAGAAAAAATAGCTTACATCATAATTCAATGTGACTTCATCTATGATATCCCAGAACTGCGCACAGATCCCAGGCATAGAGGAGGGGAGA
The DNA here is from genome assembly GCA_037952925.1 of Lithobates clamitans. Taxonomy (NCBI): domain Eukaryota; kingdom Metazoa; phylum Chordata; class Amphibia; order Anura; family Ranidae; genus Lithobates; species Lithobates clamitans. Next base: position 607,662 of record JBBGZY010000570.1, read on the forward strand.
ACAGGACACATCTCAATGCAGTGGAACTGAGACTTTAATGGCATCCCAGTCTTAGTCTATAGGGTTCAATATTGAGTTGGCCCACCCTTTGCAGCTATAACAGCTTTAACTCTTCTGGGAAGGCTGTCCACAAGGTTTAGGAGTGTGTCTATGGGAATATTTGACCATTCTTCCAGAAGCGCATTTGTCAGGTCAGGCACCGATGTTGGACGAGAAGGCCTGGCTCACAAAGGTATTTCATCCCAAAATTCATCCCAAAGGTGTTCTATCGGGTTGAGGTCAGGACTTTGTGCAGGCCAGTCAAGTTCCTCCACCACAAACTCACTCATCCATGTCTTTATGGACCTAGCTTTGTGCACTTGTGTGCAGTCATGTTGGAACAGAAAGGGGCCATCCCAAAAGTGTTCCCCCCATGTTTGGAGCATGAAATTGTCTAAAATGTCTTGGTATGCTAATGCCTTAAGAGTTGTCTTAAATGGAAATAAAAGGCCAAGTATAAACCCTGAAAAACAACCCCACACCAATATATACCCCACCAATCTCTAATACTAGACAGCAGCTGTCTCTAATGACGGCCAGCACCTAATCAGCATTGGCTGCTGGTTCCCGGTGTCCCCATGCCTTGTCGTGCTTCCGGTTTTGAGTGACAGATCCGTCACTTCCTGGATACTGGAGACACCATCTATGGGGACAACCACTGACACATAGTTCCACAGCAGTTACCCCAGTGGCTGACATATGGGAGAATAGGAGTGTGTGCCACCTAAACAGGGCCATAAACATTAGACTTGAGTAATAGGCCCGGTGTCATGGGGACATCCGGGCCTTCCTGTTTCTGGTGCATGGGTAAGTGCCACCTCCCCCACCCAAGCCTTAAAGGGCCCAATGAACAATATCACCTGGGGCCAAAGAGGGTCACAATCAAACATTAAAGAAAAAACAAAGACAAATTACAAAAATATTTACAGATAACTGCAGATTACACTCGACTATACATTGCTACATCTGCTGTATCTCATTTTAAAACAGTGGATACAAAACCTATTGCCCTTGGAAGATGGCTGAATAAACCCTGAGCTCCGCCAGACAATAGTCATAACTTAGCTACACTGAGGAATACCGCAACGAGACAACCACCCACAATGGGGCCATCATCCCGTGGAAACTCAGCGATCAGATCCCGCTCTCCACGGGACCTCAGTAGGCACATTAGCCTAGCCAGAACATCCCAGAGATTTTCCAGACACAGGGCGGCGCCACCTTCAGCCTCGGCTCCCACGCTGCACCACAATGAAATCAGTCTCACCCTCACTGAGCTGCCTTCCGCTTCTACCGAGGGGAACCCGCCATCGAGCCAACAGCCGAGCCTTCATGATCTCCGAATGATAGCGGCTGACATAAAAGACACGCTTTCCACGGCCATAACTGATCTCCGCCATGAAGACCAGTCAATAGCGGGCAGAGTACATGAAGTGGAATGCACCGCTGCACACAAAAATAAAGCGATAAGGAAGGTTCCCCACACTGTGAGCACACACACCCTGCAGCTCAGAGACCTCCAGCAACATGTAGAGGACCTGGACAAGTGAGGGAGGTGACACAACTTGAGGGTGAGAGGCCACCCTGAGATGGTTGAGTCTGAACAGGTTCTCCCCACAGTAACAGGCCTATTCAAAAACCTCCTTGACAAACCCCCCCAGACACCCATCAACATGGAGCGCATACACAGGGCTCTCAGACTACGAGGCAGGGACACAGACCCCCCCGCGGGACATCGTATGCTGCCTGACCGACTTCAAGCTGAAGGAAGAAATCCTCTGGAAAGCTACAACAAGCTAAAACTGTTGCATGAGGGGCATGAAGTACACATCTATCAGGATCTCTTCTAGATGTCCTCCGCTCCAAGGGGATCCACTATCGGTGGAAATCGGCATTTTGCCTGTCAGCAACCCACCAAGGCCACACAGCCATACTGAGGATCCCAGAAGAATTAGATGCCTTCTGCCAAACGCTCGACATCCCTATTGTTGAAGTCCCCAACTGGCATGCGGACTTCACCACCCCAAGCCTGAAACAACCAGTGGCTAGAGAGGAGCCGATGGATGCACAGGAGGTGCAGTACGAGAGACACCGTTCTCCGTCTGGCACAAGACCCATCCCAGCCCTGATGGCTCAACGGCAAAACCCAAGCCCCGCGAAAGCTCCCCTGTCTCGCAGAGCATGCCAAGACCACTGAACTGACCTGTGCTGACTGCACCCAGGACAGATAAGTACACAGACCCTATTCATTTTTTACCCTTTCCCTGTTTGCTACCCTGTTAAGCCTATTGGCCGCAAAACCTATGAACACAGTATTGACTGCTGGGATGAGGCTGACTTACACCCACAACATCCTATGCTGCAGCACACCATACAGAGCTATAACAGCAGCAACTTGGTATCTGTTCCCAGCATAGCACCCACGTAGTTCCCCCATGCCCCAGATATAATTCGCACTCTACCCCTAAGAGATCAACTCCTCGACACCCCGGCAGCTGTTCACCATTATACCCTCACAGAGAGACAGCTTATGATTATCTCCCATGACCCGGGATCCTTCCTATCTATTGAGCCATGCCTGCATCCACCTAACGGATCTTAACCTTCTTAAAACTCAGTCTTCCACCCCCCGCCTGTCCTCACATCCTACCAAGACTGTCCATATCTAGAAATGTTAAGACATGCAGCATTTTTTTAGCTGTAACACCACAGCGCCTTCCCACCCGAAGTAACCATCAGCTTCACCTTCTGAGAAGACACCAGACACGAACACCAGAGCAGGGCACTAACACTTTTTTCAACAGATCTCTACAGCATGAAACCCCAGGAGAGACAGGCACAATAGAAACTATTTTAAAACACGCTTCTCTCTAGAGGACATACTACTGCAGACCTGCACATTAAGTGGACAGTAGTTAGCAGTTAGCAAAGCTATTCTTTGGTAAGATGATTCCTATAACATGCGTGACTTGCACACCCACCATTGATAAGGAATGTGGTAATATATATCCTCAACAACTCAATGCTTGTTGCTATCATTGTTTAAATTCCAATATCTGGATGTACTGCTCCATACTTAGGCTACAACAGTCTCTGAATGACATTCTAAATCACACTGGTCTGGGTGTAGCTTTAATCTTAGCTCAGAGGCTGCCCTAGGGTGCCACCTACTGCCACTGTCTTCCCCCAAATTAAACTTTTTCAAGCAGAAGTAATATTTGTTTTTAAAATTCTGAGAATGCCTGCCAACTGAAAGCACTATAAACTTGACCTACTATGCATGACACTCCACAGGGCAACATATATCTCTGAGATGTAAACATTAACTACCCGACCAATAGAAGCTTTTAGAATGTAAACAGACACTGTTTTACTGAATATATGTGGTTTAATTATAAATGCCAGTAACCAAAGACCACCTCATGAACAAATCTAATACTCCTAGCCCTCTGACTAGCTAGCCTGGCATACTCAAGGCCATTCCGAAAGAGCCACACTGTATGGCATCGTATGGTCAGAATATCATATGGGGTCACCAATAATTCCATAAATAGATACTCTCACTACACTTATGAATAATTACACTCCCCAAGATCCTTAGACTATCCAATTGAAGTAATCCACCAATGAAACATCCCTTCCTGAAGATGAAGGAACCCACCCCACACCACCTCCCCCATACTTAATGATCGATCACCACGATCATACGATCACTTACCAACCTACCATCAACCAGAGTCCTTTGCTGTGAACTCTCCCTAGCTACATTCTGACATTGCGAACCATATCAAACATAGGCCTCACCTGGGTAATTTATATGCCTTACCGGTTATCTTGTTAAAATGTCTACGAATTTCTCTGTTTATATTTTAATTAAGCTCTCACTGGGTCGCAAAAACAACAAAAAAAAGAGAATAAGAAGTGCTGATTAGCAAGGACATTTGTCCTGATTTATGTTTAAATAACCACAAACTCAAGATAATCGGTCTACAGGAAACTGTTATACAATAGGCATAGATTCTACATCACATCACAGACAGTCCCCCAAACTACCCTCTGGGATGATAGCCCCTTTGGCAGCAGTTCTCCCACAGCACTCACATCAATCTCACGACACCGAGCTCCAAACCCGCATACACAACACAACTACACATACCTCTAAAAGCAACCTCTTCCTCACCAGTCTACAAAACAATTCTATATGGCTAACGGTCTGATAGAGTACCTAGATTAATCCTTTCTCCCTTGACAGACCACCTCCCACACAGTGGTATCCTCCTGAACTACATCTTCCTAGATAGTTCTACACCCCGCATACCACTGATTAGGGATGAGCTTTGTGTTCGAGCCGAAACCCATGTTCGACTCGAACATCTTCTGTTCGATCGTTCGTTGAATTGCGAATGATATGGGCCGTTCACACCAAATTCGAGTGACGCGTCACGGCCCATAATTCACTGCGGCATCGCAGTGCATTGCTGGCTGATGATTGGCCAAGCATGCACTATTAACCGCATGCTTGGCCAATCACAGTGCCGTCTGTACAGAGAGCTGTAATTGGCCAAAGCCAGGGTGGCTTTGGCCAATTATGGCTCAGGGGGTTTAGTACACGCACCACAATATATAAGGCAGGTCGGCCCTGTGTAGTGTGTTCCGGAGTTGAGAGACAGAGACACAGTGTCATTTGATTTAAGCTAGACCGATTAGGCAGGACAGTCAGTCAGTTAGCTGCACTTACAGCGTATTGTGTATATATATGCATCCCAGGTGTTGTATATATATATATATATATATATATATATATATATATATATATATATATATATATATACACTGTATTCAGTTTAGCTAGATCCGTTCCTGTTACTATCTTCCTACTGACAGGCAGGCAGGTGTTGTTACAGTATTTGAAGAAAATTGCTGGTGTTTTTCTGATCCTATTAGTCCTATTAGCTACAGTATTTACAGTTAGTGTAGTTCCTCCTCTGCACAGTGTGCACCTAAAGCTACCTGTAGAAGATTGGTGGTGTTTTTCTGATCCTATCACTACCGCAGGCAGCTACATTATTTTTTAGTGTAGTGCGACCTCTGCACAGTGTTCAGCTAAAGCTACATGTTAGTGTAGTGCGACCTCTGCACAGTGTTCAGCTAAAGCTCCAAGTTAGTATAGTGCGACCTCTGCACAGTGTTCAGCTAAAGCTCCAAGTTAGTGTAGTGCGACCTCTGCACAGTGTTCAGCTAAAGCTACAAGTTAGTGTAGTGCGACCTCTGTACAGTGTTCAGCTAAAGCTACAAGTTAGTGTAGTGCGACCTCTGCACAGTGTTCAGCTAAAGCTACCTGTAGAAGGTTGGTGTGGTTTTCCTGATCCTATCACTACCGCAGGCAGCTATATTATTTACACGTTAGTGTAGTGCGACCTCTGCACAGTGTTCAGCTAAAGCTACCTGTAGAAGGTTGGTGTTGTTTTCCTGATCCTATCACTACCGCAGGCAGCTACATTATTTACATGTTAGTGTAGTGCAACCTCTGCACAGTGTTCAGCTAAAGCTACCTGTAGAAGATTGGTGTTGTTTTCCTGATCCTATCACTACCGCAGGCAGCTGCATTATTTACACGTTAGTGTAGTGCAACCTCTCCACAGTGTTCAGCTAAAGCTACCTGTAGAAGGTTGGTGGTGTTTTCCTGATCCTATCACTACTGCAGGCAGCTACATTATTTACACATTAGTGTATTGCGACCTCTGTACAGTGTTCAACTAAAGCTACCTGTAGAAGGTTGGTGGTGTTTTCCTGATCCTATCACTACCGCAGGCAGCTACATTATTTACACGTTAGTGTAGTGCGACCTCTGCACAGTGTTCAGCTAAAGCTACCTGTAGAAGGTTGGTGGTGTTTTCCTGATCCTATCACTACCGCAGGCAGCTACATTATTTACACATTAGTGTAGTGCGACCTCTGCACAGTGTTCAGCTAAAGCTACTTGTAGAAGGTTGGTGGTGTTTTCCTGATCCTATCACTACCGCAGGCAGCTACATTATTTACACGTTAGTGCAGTGCGACCTCTGCACAGTGTTCAGCTAAAGCTACCTGTAGAAGGTTGGTGGTGTTTTCCTGATCCCATCACTACCGCAGGCAGCTACATTATTTAAACGTTAGTGTAGTGCATCCTCTGCACAGTGTTCAGCTAAAGCTACAAGTTAGTGTAGTGCGACCTCTGCACAGTGTTCAGCTAAAGCTACAAGTTAGTGTAGTGCGACCTCTGCACAGTGTTCAGCTGAAGCTACCTGTAGAAGATTGGTGGTGTTCTCATACTAATAATACTACAGGCAGGCAGTTGATTTTACTAGCTGCAGTATCAATATATATAGATATATATATATCTATACATATATCCCAGCTTAGTGCAGCTACATCTCACTGCAGGCCATTAGTATGTCTGGAAGTCCAACAAGGAGAGGCAGACAGTCACAAGCCAATAAAAGAGGGCAAGGAGGCTCTGTGTCTAGAGGCAACAGTGCTGAACGTGCATCCTCATCAGCACGTGGCCGTGGGACACGCTTGGCCTTTTTTTCGGCAGCTGGCTGTGTTGAGCCGCAACATGCGGAAGACTTAGTCGAGTGGATGACCAAGCCGTCATCATCCTCCTCATCCTCTCTCACCCATGCTCAGGGTACTTTGCCTGGCAAAGCAGCTGCCAACGCGGCCTCTTCCCTCGGCTCAATGGCATCAGTGACTCCTTCCCTAGCCCCACCATGTCCTCCTGAGGAGTCCCTCAAACTGTTTGACCACAGTGTTGGGTACATGCTCCAGGAGGATGCCCAGCGTTTAGAAGGCTCTGATGAAGATACTGAGCTAGATGAAGGCAGTAACGTGAGCACGGACAGAGGTGGTGCCCAAGAAGGACAGCAATCTGGCAGTCATGTTCCCCCTGCTGCAGCATACTGCCAGGTTTGCTCCAGTGATGAGGAGGGAGGGGATGATGAGGTCATTGACTCAACGTGGGTGCCTGATAGGAGAGAGGAGGAGGAGGGGGCACATCACCGACGAGGCAGGATTCCCTCCAGGGGCCAGCCTAAGCAGGGTGCTGCTGTCTCTGCACGTTATTCCAAAAGTTCTTTGGTGTGGGCTTTTTTGAGATGAGTGCATCAGATGGCACCTCTGCTATTTGCAACATATGTCTCAAGCGTATCTCGCGTGGCCAAAACATCTCCCGCTTGGGCACCACATGCTTGACCAGACATATGTTGACCTGCCATGCAGTTCGTTGGCAAGCGTACCTAAAAGACCCGCACCAAAAAAACAAAGAGGACCTCTCCTTACTCCTCATCAGCTGGGATCTCCAACCCCACTATACCTTCAGTCCTCTCTGAGACCTGCACTGAGAGGAATGAAGGTGTAGAATTAGGTGTGTCACAGCCAAGTACTTGGGGGCAATCTGCTATCAGTACACTGACGTCAGATTGTACCAGGCAAATTTCCCTGCCCCAGCTGCTGCACCACAAAAAGAAGTTTGCCCCCAGCCATCCACATGCCCAGCGGTTGAATGCTAGCTTGGCAAAATTGCTAGCACTTCAACTGCTACCTTTTCAGTTGGTAGACTCTGCCCCCTTCCATGAGTTTGTGGAATTTGCGGTTCCTCCGTGGCAGGTTCCCAAACATCACTTTTTCTCATGGAAGGCGATTCCGGCTCTCTACAGGCATGTGGAAGGCAATGTCTTGGCCTCGCTGGACAAGGTGCATATTACCGCTGACTCAAGGTCCAGCAGGCATGGACAGGGACGTTACCTAAGTTTCATGGCGCATTGGGTGACTCTTCTGGCAGCTGGGAAGGATGCAGGACAAGGTGCAGTAGTGTTGGAGGTTGTTCCATCACCATGCCTCCAAAATGCCACTACTAGTGATTCTGACACACCTCTCTCCTCCACCCCCTTCTCTTCTTCTTCTTCCATGGCCTCTTCCTGTGCTTTGTCCTCAGAACCAGCGGTGCTCCGTAGCGGTTCAAGGGGCTACGCAAGTACGCAGGCCAAAAGATGCATTGCGGTGCTTGAGCTGGTGTGCTTGGGGGACAGGAGCCACACTGGGGCAGAGTTTCTGTCAGCTCTGCAGCGGCAGGTTCAGAGGTGGTTGACGCCACGCCAACTTAAGGCAGGAATGGTGGTTTGCGACAATGGCACCAACCTCCTCTCCGCCCCACGACAGGGACAAATGACCCATGTGCCCTGTATGGCTCACCTCCTTAACTTGGTGGTGCAGCGGTTCTTGGGCAGGTACCCTCTCCTACAGGATGTCCTGAGGCAGGCCAGGAAAGTCTGTGTGCATTTCCGCCGGTCATATAATGCCAGTGCTTGGCTGGCAGACCTCCAAAAGGAATTTAACCTGCCCAAGAACCGCATAATCTGTGACATGCCCACCAGGTGGAACTCAACGTTGGCCATGCTGCAGTGGCTGCACACACAGCAGAGGGCCATCAATGAGTACCTGTGCGACTCTGGCACCAGGACAGGGTCAGGGGAGCTTGTTTTTTTTCCCCATGCCAGTGGGCCATGATCAGGGATGCATGCACTGTCCTGTCACCATTTGAGGAGGCCATGAGGATGTTGAGCAGTGACAGTGCATGCATCAGTGACACTGTCCCCGTTGTCCACCTGTTGGAGCACACGCTGCGTGAAATAATGGACAGGGCACTTGAGGCGGAACAGAAGCAGGAAGAGGAGGACTTCCTTAGCTCTCAAGGCCCCCTTTATCCAGACAGTGTTCCTGCATGCCCGCCGATCACACAGGAAGAGGACAAGGAGGAGGAGGATTTTGTCAGTATGGAGGTGGAGCCTGGCACTCAGCATCAGCAGCAGTCTTTAAAGGATCATTTACAGTCCGGCAGGTACCTGGGCTTACAGGATGTCCTGAGGCAGACCAGGAAAGTCTGTGTGCATTTCTGCCAGTCATATAATGCCAGTGCTCGGCTGGCAGGCCTCTAAAAGGAATTTAACCCGCCCAAGAACCGCCTAATCTATGACATGCCCACCAGGTGGAAATCAACGTTGGCCATGCTGCAGTGGCTGCACACGCAGCAGAGGGCCATCAATGAGTACCTGTGCGACTATGGCACCAGGAGAGGGTCAGGGGAGCTTGAGGACGAGGAGGAGCAGGATTTTGTCAGTATGGAGGTGGAGCCTGGCACTCAGCACCAGCAGCAGTCTTTAAGGGATCATTTACAGTCCCAAAAAACACATGAACTTGTACGGGGCTGGGAGGAGGTGGCTGCAGATCATGTCGTCTTTAGTGACCCAGAGGACTCCGGACCGAATGCCTCAGCAAACCTACGCTGCATGGCCTCTCTGATCCTGCAAAGCCTGCGGAAGGATCCTCATATTTGTGTTATCAAGGAGAAGGAACAATACTGGCTGCCAACCCTCCTTGGTCCACGTTACAAGGGTAATGTTGCAGACCTTATCTTGCCATCACAGAGGGAACAGAGGATGAAATATCTTCGGGAGGCCTTGCAGGAAGGGCTGTGCAACACGTTCCCAGAGACTGGGAGGTTACAAACTCCTGTTTCTGGACAACGTGTTGCTGAGGCTTCGGTCAGTCAAAGAAGGAGCGGTGGAGAAGGTGGCCGTCTGACCGATGCGTTCAGACAATTTTTTATTCCGCAGCCCTAAGGTATGCTCGGTTCCAACAACCATCGCCAGCGTCTGTTTTACATGGTGCAGGAATACCTAGAGGCAAGATCTGACTTGGACACCTTTCCCACCGAAAATCCTCTGGGTTACTTGGTCTTGAGGATGGATCACTGGCCAGAGCTTGTACAGTATGTAATTGAGCTACTGGCCTGTCCTGCATCCAGCATTCTTTCGGAACGCACATTCAGTGCTGCTGGAGGCTTTGTAACCAATCACAGGGTGCATCTGTCCACCGACTCGGTCGATCGACTGACCTTCATAAAAATGAATCAGTCTTGGATCACCACCAGCTATTAAGCACCTGATGCTGATGTAACTGAATATTTCTTTTTTAAATGTCAGATCCCTTCAAAGACTGCCTATGCTGATGCTGAGTGACTATCCTGTTATGCTGAGTAATTATTCTCTTCCTCCTCAATGATCATGCTGATTGCTTGTAAGAACATTTTTGGTTCTGGGCACCAGCAGCAGTGCCTAAGGCCCAATTTTTCAGCCCCTGTTTAACAGGGATGTGTAATTACAATTTTTGATGCAATTCTTTGCAGCAGGGCTAGTTCCTGCGCTCCAACTAGTGTATCTGTGAGGGGTTGCAGTGTTGTAGCACCAGTGCCTAAGCCCCAATTTTTCAGCCCCTGTTCAACAGGGACATGTAATTTAGAGTTCTTGATCTAATATTTCACAGCAGGGCCCGTTTCTGCGCCCCAACAAGAGTAACTGTATGGACTTACAGTGTTGTGGCACCAGCACCACCACCAAAGGCCCAATTTTTCTGTCCCTGTTCAACAGGGGCATGTAATTACAATTCTTGATCTAATATTTCACAGCAGGGCCCTGTGAGGGCTTACAGTGTTGTGGCTACAACAACACCTAAGGCCCAAATTTCTGCAGAGTATATAGGGCAGGCCCCTACTTACTTTCAAACATCCAACTTACAAACGACTCCTACTTGCAAACAGAAGGAGACAACAGGAAATTAGATAAAATCTACCCCTAGGAAGGGAAATTCTCTCCTGTAAGAGTTAATATGGGAAAAACTTTTCTCCTTTACACTGATGCTTTATAACCAAGCCTTGCTTCACTAAAAACCCCAAATTTTCAAAAAATATTTGTCATTGGGACAAAAAGTGAGGTGAAATCTTCTGAAGAGGAGCACAGACAGCAAAACAAATGTCACAGGGGTGGTAACCCTTCCCTATGTTTTCCAAAAAGCTTAAAATAGATTTTTTGGCTGGAGCTAAACATGTTAAAAATGTACCCGTTCAAAATTACAAACAGATTCTACTTAACAACAAACCTACAGTCCCTGTCTTGTTTGCACCGCCTGTATACTGCTGTTCAGAGTACATAGGGCCTGGGGGCCCCACATCTTTTCTTTCTTAATTTGGGTGCGGGGTTCCCCTTAATATCCATACAAGACCCAAAGAGCCTGGTAAAGGACTGGGGGGTTCCCATGCCATTTGTCTCACTGATTTTCATCCATATTGCCAGGACCCGACATTACATTAAAGCCGCAAGCAGTTTTAAATGACTTTTATTCCTTTAAAAATGTCATTTTGTGCAGGGACTGTTCTAAGCACGGGAAACACGTGCCACTTTACAGGCATACTATAGACACCCCCTAGGTACGATATTTAAAGGAATATTTCACTTTTTTTTTTTTTTTTTACTTTAAGCATCATTAAAATCACTGCTCCCGAAAAAACGGATGTTTTTAAAACTTTTTTTTGCATTGATACGTGTCCCCTGGGGCAGGACCCGGGTCCCCAAACCCTTTTTAGGACAATACCATGCAAATTAGCCTTTAAAATGAGCACTTTTGATTTTGAATGTTCGAGTCCCATAGACGTCGATGGGGTTCTAACGTTCGTGCGAATTTCCGGTACGTTCGCAGGTTCTGGTGCGAACCGAACCAGGGGGTGTTCGGCTCATCCCTACCACTGATCTCCTCCGGCAATACTGCACAGGCGGTATATTCCACACTCAGGCAAGTGAGCAAACTCTCACCTGTCGCCGGACTACCTTCTCTTACACTTCTCCTTTTACACCTAGACTCCCCGCTCCCCCTCTCTCCCACCCCCCAGACCTATCCCCTTCATACCCCTCCCCCCCTCCCCCCATCCCAGTATACATACAAGCCTAAACCCCAACCCGATCCCTGTCCCCCCCACCACAGCTCTTGAGGCCCAACCAACTATGGTTTTCAGAGGCTTACTTTGACCGTCTGAGACACTCTCTGCAACCGCACCACTCATGGCTCCTATTCCCCCTAACGGTGACAAACTCCTTGTCAAAATCATCCCACTTAATGCAAGAGGACTAAATATACCAGAAAGACGCTCCCAGCTCCTCCTCACGATGCAATGGAACAAAGCTTCTATAATATTTTTTACAGGAAACGCACTTCCGCACCGACTCCATCCCGAAACAATACTATCCAAATACATACCATTCATCCAACCGAACATCCAAATCAAAAGGAGTCTCCATACTCTTGGCAAAACACTGCCCCTTTCAACTCACTGACATGCTAGCTGACAAAGATGGTAGATTACTCTTTCTGAAAGGGTCATACCTTGGCAGAAAGATCACCTTAGTGAATGTCTACGCACCAAATAGCCACCATGTTACCTTCTTTTGCGACACAACTAGAGCATTGACCGTATTTCAAGAAGGCACCCTTATTCTAGGAGGCAATTTTAATGTCTCCCTGAACCCTCCCCAAGACATCTCTACCGGTACATCCTCTCTCCCCTATGCCACTTTATGATCCATTAAATCTCAATTACGAGACCTGTTGCTCCACGACTCCTGGCACACATTATACGCTAATGGCAGAGACTTTACCTTCTTCTCAGCCCCACACAATAGGTACTCCAGGATTAATTAACTATTTATCTCACAGAATGACCTACCCCTCCTTAAGAGTACATCCATCGACCCCATGTTCCTATCGGACCACCACCCCATCTCCATGACTATCTCGTTCCCAGAGGTACACAATTGGCCACAGTCCTGGAGATTAGACCCCTCTCTGCTCACAGACCCTTCTATTGCAGAAGAGGTTAAGCTCCGCGTCAAACAATACTTCACGGAAAACAAACCTACTGACACCTTCCCAGTCATTACATGGGAAGCCCACAAATGTGTAATACGGGGAATCCTTATTGCAGCAGCCGCCAAAACAAAAAAGGGAGAAAAGGAAACATATCCTGGAACTTACCACCCAAATTCAAAAGTTGGAGTGTACACATAAACGCATGCAAGCTGCCGACACCCTACACACCCTCGTAAGAACCAGGACCAAACTTCTGGAAATTCTTGGCAAACAACTTAAACGCAAATACATCCTATCCCAAAAGGTTTACTATGAATACGGTAATAAAGCTGGAAAGTTATTAGCTAGAGCCCTACAAGCTAAGAGAGCTGCCTCCATGATACACTCCTTGCATCGGAACGTAAAGTTAATTCATCCCCTGACATAGTCAAACAATTGGTAGACTATTACTAACAACTATATAACCTACCCCCAAAGAACCAATCAGAAAACACTATATCAAGGAAACAATTAATTACTGATTTCGGAACACAATATAGTCCCACCCCAATATCAAATACCCTGGCTCAAGATCTAGACAGCCCTCTGAGAGGAAAAGAAGCTGAATTGGCTCTGAAACAAATGAAACCAGGCAAAAGCCCGGGGCCGGACGGACTGACAGTGGAATATTATAAGACTTATGCAGAACTTCTCACTCCCTGCTTAATCTCAGCTTTCAACTCCTTTCGCATTATCGTCAGAACCCCCACGGGACTTACTGAAAGCCCACATAGCAGTAATTCCAAAACCAGGGAAAGTCCCCTCCCAGGTCACCAACGATAGACCAAAATCATTACTGAATGTGGACCTTAAGTGGTTTGCCAAAATGCTAGCCAACCGACTTCTCCCCTTGCTCCTTCAGCTGGTATGTCTTGACCAAGTGGGTTTTATTCCAGGTAGGGAAACAAGGGACAACACTTAAGGTCATTAACATTCACCACTGGCTCACATCCAATTACCTCCAGGGGTTCCTTCTTTCCCTCGATGCGGAGAAGGCATTCAATAAAGTGGCCTGGGACTACACGACGGAAGCTTAAAGAGGATTGGTCTTCCATACCGAATGCTAAACTTTATACTCACACTCTACTCCAATCCCACAGCCAGAGTCCACGTAAATGGCCACCTATCGGATGCCTTCTCAATATCAAGTGGAACTCGTCATGGATGCCCCCTATCGCCACTGATCTTAGTCCTTACCCTTGAACCACTACTAAGACGCATTAGAGCGAACCCAGATATCAAAGGATTCGAAATAGTTTAACACACCTACAAACTAGCTGCCTTTGCAGACGACATCCTACTTTTCCTTACTGAACCACTTATGACAATCCCAAACTTACTTAAAGACTTCAACACCTTCAAAGCTCTTATCAACCTACAAATCAATTTTACAAAATCCAACACCCTCAACGTCACTTTACCATTAGACACCTGCCGACAATGCCAAGCAAACTTCCCGTTTAAGTGGAAAAAACATGCTATAACGTATTTAGAAATCCAGCTACCAGCTTCCCTCACAGATCTTTACTCCGCTAACTACATACCGCTATTATGCCACATCATAGAGGACCTGAAGTCATGGTCCACTGAACTTTTATCTTGGTTTGGCAGAGCCGCTATCATTAAAATGAATGTTCTACTATAGTAGATATATCTACTATATCTACTACAAACTGTCCGGATTAAACTTCCAACCTCATTCTTCTCAACATATCAGAAAGCATGTACAGATTTAATTTGGAGCACATTACGTCCAAGATTAAGCTACTCTAGACTCACCATCCCTAAACTGAAAGGAGGTATAAGCATCCCAGACCTACGAAAATACCACCAAGCCTGTCATTTGTCCAGAATTATAGACTGGAACATTCACTCCAAGGTAAAAGGCTTGGGTTCAACTAGAATATTACGTGTCCCCTATCCCACTGTTTCAAACCCCATGGATAGCCCCAAAACACAACACTCTGAATTGCAAATATTGCCCACTTATTCACCCTACGTTAATTTTCATTCTGTGAAACTTGCCGCAAACATAAAATATCCTCGCTACTAGGCCCCATAACTCCATTACGCCACAACCCAGATTGTTCACCAGGAACCTCCACATAATTTCTAATAGAATCATGGCCACACCACACTGTTCGAGCAGAACATTTCTTCGAAAAAGGCCACCTTGTCCCCCAATCAAAACTAGCTACACTGATGGCAAATGGCTCATTTCCTTTTTGGACATACGTACAAATCATAGAAGCAAGCAAATACAGCGCTGATAAGACGTGACTAGAAGTGCTGAGTGTTGACAATAAATATAAACAAAGTGAAAGATATATGATGGACTACATATCACATGCAGTCTAGAATAACACATACAAATTTTGGATGTAAATAGTGAAACATAATGGGTGATTGCACAAAAATATTAAACATATGGGCATACCGCATATATTGTGGAAAATAGGAAAATAAAATAAACCATAAGTGTTTACCAATTGATGAACAAACAAAAATAAATATTGGCAGCTGGACTGATGGATATAAACAGTGGTTTCTCACAAGACAGAAATATTAATCCTAGCAATAGTCCCAAAGAGGATGCCAACAACAAGACTTGTCACTAAATCAGCAGGCAGGACGGTCCTGCGATGATGCAGCAGCTCCTCCTCCTAGACTGACAGCCTTTCTCAATGGTGATATGCAAGGTATATCTCTAGCGTGGATCAGTGGAAGAGATGGCCGATACTCAGATCAAATAAGCCATAAGTAGATAATTGATCACCCAAAACAAAGGAAAAACATATAGTGAAGTACTGTGGATGTAGGCAAATCACTAGCGCTACAAACCGCTACTCACATACTCCCGGTTGTAATCAGGCATATCAGACAGTCTCCGCGATCGCCGCTTACAGCGTGCGTTCCACGGAGTCAGGAAGGAAAACGTCACTTGGTTGTGCAGAAAGCCGGATGTTACGTCGACGCGTTTCACCCCTCCCCCAGGGCGTCATCAAAGGACTCGAAAGGAGTCCTTTGATGACGCCCTGGGGGAGGGGCGAAACGCGTCGACGTAACATCCGGCTTTCTGCACAACCAAGTGACGTTTTCCTTCCTGACTCCGTGGAACGCACGCTGTAAGCGGCGATCGCGGAGACTGTCTGATATGCCTGATTACAACCGGGAGTATGTGAGTAGCGGTTTGTAGCGCTAGTGATTTGCCTACATCCACAGTACTTCACTATATGTTTTTCCTTTGTTTTGGGTGGTCAATTATCTACTTATGGCTTATTTGATCTGAGTATCGGCCATCTCTTCCACTGATCCACGCTAGAGATATACCTTGCATATCACCATTGAGAAAGGCTGTCAGTCTAGGAGGAGGAGCTGCTGCATCATCGCAGGACCGTCCTGCCTGCTGATTTAGTGACAAGTCTTGTTGTTGGCATCCTCTTTGGGACTATTGCTAGGATTAATATTTCTGTCTTGTGAGCAACCACTGTTTATATCCATCAGTCCAGCTGCCAATATTTATTTTTGTTTGTTCATCAATTGGTAAACACTTATGGTTTATTTTATTTTCCTATTTTCCACAATATATGCGGTATGCCCATATGTTTAATATTTTTGTGCAATCACCCATTATGTTTCACTATTTACATCCAAAAGTTGTATGTGTTATTCTAGACTGCATGTGATATGTAGTCCATCATATATCTTTCACTTTGTTTATATTTATTGTCAACACTCAGCACTTCTAGTCACGTCTTATCAGCGCTGTATTTGCTTGCTTCTATATTTTCAAAGTACTATTACTTTTATTACAGCAGCGATAAGGTTTTGGTTTATTTGTCGCTAGCGCTGCTTCTTTCACTTATATACGTACAAATCAGACACTTTCTTGACAAACCTAAACCAAGATCTGACTGGTCAAGACAACTCACCCCGTTTGAATCATTATGCTTGAAAACAGAACCCCAAAGTCACTTAATCTCCTCTACATACGCTTTTCTATTCACAGACCTAAATCCCAAATCTAACTGGGCCAGCCGAAAGTGGGAACTACAACTTTTAATTGATCTATCAGACCAAGACTGGGAAAATATATATACATGTATACACAAAGGAACAGTTAACTCTTACACACAAGAGAACGCATTCAAAATATTCTCAAGATAGTATAGAACCCCCCTTAGGCTGCACAAAATCTATCCTTCACTTTCCTCAAACTGTTGGAGATGTGAGGAGGAGCTGGGATCCCTTTTACATATTTGGTGGACATGTCCTAAATTACAACCTTTCTGGAAAGAGGTTCACCAACTGACTAACCGAATAACCACTTACACGCTTGAATATTCACCAGTGCAATTCTTACTACACCACTCCTCGACCCTGAATGCAGCTTACCCTCGCTCACTCTCCATGCATATGGTAAATGCAGTGAAGATGTGTATGTCTTTCATATTTTCAATAAAAACCTTCTTAATAAAAAAAAACATTGCCCTCTTACCACTTATTTCATTTTCGTATATTATTGTGTGGGGATTAGATAACTCACAACCCCACCTAGTTGGTTTGAAATGTAACCTATTCTTGGTTAGATGGTATGCTAATGGGGAAAAGGAGGAGGCATCTTTTCGTTAGTCCTCTCTAATCTTAGTCATTTTTATTTGAACTGACCCCTTCAAGGAAGGGTCTGAAATGTTCTGATTAATTAAGCCCTGGGGGGTATTGTAACTGCCAGGGCATGAATCCATTGCAGTTCCTTCTGCAGCAGGATTTTTTTCCAATCACCACCACTAAAGGGTATGTGTACTCTGTTCAGGGCCACAGATCTTGGGCATTCTATACCCATGATTTTTGCCCACATGCCTCCCTACTGGGAGATATAAGTTGCCAATCTGCATTGAGTAGATGTGTTTGAATATCAATCCCCAGAATTCCTGCCAGGAATTCCTGCTCCAGTGTGAATGTGGGGCCTACATAGTAGGCCCCACATTCACACTGGAGCAGATTGTAAACTGTAACACAAAAGGCATTGACTAAGTGTTTGGAAACAAACCAATTTCTGTCTGGCAGTCTGAAATCTTTTTGTTGCGGTACAAACTGACAATAGGAGCAGTTTCCATGAGAAGAAGTACCTCAAGACCTTACATGGGTCTCTTTGTGTCATCATTGTATTCACTTTGTGTTAAATAATCTTTTAGAGAAGTTGCTCTTTTAAAGGTATTGGTTGGTGCATCAGGAACAAATCCTCTTAGGTTGGGATCATCCTTTAGGATGGACCAATATTGTGTACATTTTCCTGACTTCCTTTTGTTTGTTTGAGAATTTTATAATAATTCTAGTTGTGTTGTCTTCAAGTTTGTCCTTTGGTTTGAAAATAAACTTATGTCTGTTAAAGCTATTGCTTTTTTGAGTACGGTTTTTGTGTATCCTCTGTCTAGGAGTCTCATTGTTCATTTATTGGCTTCTGCCTGAAAGTCTGTTTGGTTGGTACAATTCTGTTTCAGTCGAAGGCTGTATGGAATCGATTTTTTAAACTTTCCGGATGGAAGCTGTCAAGATGGTGTTGCTGGCAGTTTCTTTCCTGTAAAGGTTAATATATGGTTGTCCATTCGGGCCCTTTCTGACAATTGTGTCTAAAAAATTGACTGTTTCTCTGACATTCATTTTCTCCAGATAACATTTAAGGAACACTTCTCCCACATTAGGAATATATCATCTATGTATCTATGCCAGGTGGTAATATGGCACGTATATATTCCCAACATGTCGTCAGATAAGAACATCTGCTCCCACTGCCCCAGCTACAAATTTGCATAGGATGGGGCACAACATGTCCCCATCGCTACACCTTGTACCTGAAGAAAGCGGGACCCTCCAAAGGCAAAAAGTTTGTATTAAAGGATGAATTCCAACATCTGCAAGATGAAGTTGTTGTACGGCCAATCAAAAGTACTTTTCTGTTACAGTACATGTTTGATGGCACTAAGTCCCTTTTCATGTGGTATTGAGTTGTATAAACATTCCACATCAATAGTGACTAGGGATGAGCCTAACATCCCCCTGTTCGGTTCGCACCAGAACATGCGAACAGGAAAAAAGTTCGCTCGAACACGCGAACACCATTAAATTCTATGGGACACGAACATGAATAATCAAAAGTGCTAATTTTAAAGGCTTATATGCAAGTTATTGTCATAAAAAGTGTTTGGGGACCCGGGTCCTGCCCCAGGGGACATGGATCAATGCAAAAAAAAGTTTTAAAAACGGACGTTTTTTCAGGAGCAGTGATTTTTATAATGCTTAAAGTCAAACAATAAAAGTGTAATATCCCTTTAAATTTCGTACCTGGGGGGTGTCTATAGTATGCCTGTAAAGGGGCGCACGTTTCCCGTGTTTAGAACAGTCTGACAGCAAAATGACATTTGGAAGGAAAAAACCCATTTAAAACTACACGCGGCTATTGCATTGCCGACAATACACATAGAAGTTCATTGATAAAAACGGCATGGGAATTCCCCACAGGGAAACCCCGAACCAAAATTAAAAAAAAAAATTACGTGGGAGTCCCCCTAAATTCCATACCAGGCCCTTCAGGTCTGATATGGATATTAAGGGGAACCCCGGCCAAATTTTTTTAAAAAATGATGTGGGGTTCCCCCTAAATTCCATACCAGACTCTTCAGGTCTGGTATGGATTTTAAGGGGAACCCCGCGCCAAAAAAAAAAAAAACGGCGTGGGGTCCCCCCAAAAATCCATACCAGACCCTTATCCGAGCATGCAACCTGGCAGGCCGCAGGAAAAGAGGGGGGATGAGAGTGCGCTCCCCCCCTCCTGAACCGTACCAGACCACATGTCCTCAACATTGGGAGGGTGCTTTGGGGTAGCCCCCCAAAACACCTTGTCCCCATGTTGATGAGGACAAGGGCCTCATCCCCACAACCCTGGCCGGTGGTTGTGGGGGTCTGCGGGCAGGGGGCTTATCGGAATCTGGAAGCCCCCTTTAACAAGGGGACCCCCAGATCCCGGCCCCCCCTGTGTGAAATGGTAAGGGGGTACTTACCCCTACCATTTCACTAAAAAACTGTCAAAAATGTTAAAAATGACAAGAGACAGTTTTTGACAATTCCTTTATTTAAATGCTTCTTCTTTCTTCTATCTTCCTTCATCTTCTTCTTCTTCTGGTTCTTCTGGCTCTTCTGGTTCTTCCTCTGGCATTCTCGTCCAGCATCTCCTCCGCGGCATCTTCTATTTTCTTCTCCTCAGGCCGCTCCGCACCCATGGCATGGGGGGAGACTCCCGCTCTTCTCTTCGAAGAGAAGAGGATGAAGAAGAAGATGAAGAGAAGAGCGGGAGCTTCCCCCCATGCCATGGGTGCGGAGCGGCCTGAGGAGAAGAAGATAGAAGACGCCGCGGAGGAGATGCTGGACGAGAACGCCGGAGGAAGAACCAGAAGAGCCAGAAGAACCAGAAGAAGATGAAGGAAGATAGAAGAAAGAAGAAGCATTTAAATAAAGGAATTGTCAAAAACTGTCTCTTGTCATTTTTAACATTTTTGACAGTTTTTTAGTGAAATGGTAGGGGGTTTTTTTTGGTGCGGGGTTCCCCTTAATATCCATACCAGACCTGAAGGGCCTGGTATGGAATTTAGAGGGACTCCCACGTCATTTTTTTTTTTTTTTTTGGTTCGGGGTTTCCCTGTGGGGAATTCCCATGCCGTTTTTATCAATGAACTTCTATGTGTATTGTCGGAGTAGTTTTAAATGGGTTTTTTCCTTCCAAATGTCATTTTGCTGTAAGACTGTTCTAAATACGGGAAACGTGTGCCCCTTTACAGGAATACTATAGACACCCCCCAGGTACGAAATTTAAAGGGATATTACACTTTTATTGTTTGACTTTAAGTATTATTAAAATCACTGCTCCTGAAAAAACGGCCCGTTTTTAAAACTTTTTTTTGCATTGATCCATGTCCTCTTGGGCAGGACCCGGGTCCCCAAACACTTTTTATGACAATAACTTGCATATAAGCCTTTAAAATTAGCACTTTTGATTTCTCCCATAGACTTTTAAAGGGTGTTCCGCGGCATTCGAATTTGCCGCGAACACCCCAAATTGTTCGCTGTTCGGCGAACTTGCAAACAGCCAATGTTTGAGTCGAACATGAGTTCGACTCGAACTCGAAGCTCATCCATAATAGTGACCAAAAAGGCAGAGGAATAAACATTCATATTTTCAAGGATCTGCACAAAATGGGTGGTGTCCTTGATATACGAACTTAAGCTAGTGACATGAGGTCTAAGATGGGCATCTATCAATTGACTCACTCCCTCTGTTAAGCTACCGTTTCCTAATATAATTGGTCTTCCTGGTGTTTTTAAAATACTTTTATGTATCTTGAGGAGTGCATAGAAGGTAGGTGTTCTTGGATGCCTAGTTCTAATAAATTTCCAAACCTCTTTGCTGATTACTCCACCCCTTAGAGCCTCATCTACTAAATTATAAAACTCCATGTTAAATTTATTGATAATTAACTTTTTATTTTGGAGAATATTATAACACATCCCCTTTCTTTGTTTAAAAATGTCACAATGTTTGTATTGAGACTTAGGGCTGGAAATGTATACATTCTCATTTTAAATCCTGTGGCTTGGAATGTATCATCAGATTGCTCAACCTGTTTTAACAGATCCTCAATATCTATCTGATCTATCAAATTGACTTGTTTGTTTTTCTCGAAGAGTAACGTCAGGTCACGAGGGGACTTGAAGTCCCTGCTTGAGGTTTTTGACCAATCAGGGGAATCAGCTTTTTCTCTTTTGGCATAAAGGCTCTTTAATAATAGCTTTCTAGAAAATAAGTGCAAGTCCTAATCGTATACAATGTATCAATTGAATGGTTTGGACAGAAAGACAAGCCAAGGATAACACTATAACGTCATCTGGTGACAAGTGGTGAGAAGAAAGATTGACTACACTTAGTCCTTGATCTTGTACTTGATTACATATTGTTCGATCCCCTTACCTGATTTCGGGGAATGTTGTGCTTTGTCTATAAAATCAGGTTTGGGTGCCCTGGCTACTGCTCCCATCCGCAGGCACATCTGTAGGGCACGGCAGTGTATTTTAAAGATGATTAAAGCTGATTTTTTTTACTAATTTATTACCCTTATGCCGCGTACACACGGTCGGACTTTTCATCTACAAAAGTCCAACGGACGCTGACGGACTAAAGCTGGCTGGTAATCCGATCGTGTGTGGGCTTCTCCGGACTTTCAACGTACTTTTTTAGACTCAAATCCGACGTACTTTAGATTTGAAACATGCTTCAAATCTTTACGTCGTAACTACGACGGACCCCGAAGTCCGCTCGTCTGTATGCTAGTCCTACGGACAAAAACCCACGCTAGGGCAGCTATTGGCTACTGGCTATCAACTTCCTTATTTTAGTCCGGTGTACGTCATCACGTACGAATCCGTCGGACTTTTGTGTGGTCGTGTGTAGGCAAGTCTGTTCGTTAGAAAGTCCGCCGCAAGTCCGCCGAAAGTCCGCCGAAAGTCTGTCGGACAGGCTGTCGGACTTTTGTAGATGAAAAGTCCGACCGTGTGTACGCGGCATTAGAGCGGCGCTGCTCTCTTTCTCCTCTGAGCCCCGAGTTCCAGTTCCCAGAGTGGTTCCATCTTAAGAAGACTTGTCAGAATCAATGAGTCTTTGAGGTCAAGGCGGCGTGCCCTTTTTGCGAAACATCGACACTTGTTTGATCCAGGAGGTGAGATGTGCTATGGGAGCTGTGTAAGGGGGGAGAAATTGCTGTAGTGTTGGTGGATGTCACCCGGTAAAGCAAAACTTCCAAATCAATCATGCAGCCATCTTGGTCCTCTGCTAAGCCACACCTCATTGCATACGATTTTAAAGCCCAATGCCAAGTTCAAGTCCCACCACCCAGTGCTCTGGCTACCAAATTTTTTTTTAATATGTACATTTTTCTGAGCAAGTTTCTTTCCCAATATTTTCCAATATTTTTCAAGGAATAGGTAGTGTTTAATGATACATAGAGTGGCAATGACCTCATGAGATCAGAATCTCTATCTGTACCATTGTACTGTTAGTGCAGAGTGCTGCAGTGATGCCACGTCATATTGCAGACCTATGATTCCTTGAGCTCAGAGTACATCCTTCAGCAGGACATACAGTGACTGAAACTTGTTTGGTAGGGAACAGACAAATTTCTATCAAGGTGTGGCCATCCCCGCTTGACAGAAATCAATCAAATGATGATTCAGAATGGAGAATGGAGGAAGGGCCTAGTAAATATGTCATGTACCAGCCCCCTCCTTTTCTAAATGAACACAGTGAACACACTCACTGTGTTCATTCATAACAGAAGCATAGTAAACTGTGTTTACTATGCTTCAGTTTGTGAATAACCCAGAATTCCGCTCACCACAGAGTACTTCCGGTTCATTCACTGTCCAGTGCAGCTACAGCTGCAAAGAAAGGTATGTGTGTTTGGGCTTTGAGGTATACACCCTAATGCAATAGGCTGCGCACACCTATGCAGCCAAGTAAGTGTTGGCAATATTTTCCTGAATAAATGGGAACAGGGATACATTTATAATAAAAATTGGACCCAGTTCAGGTTATATAAAAGATATATTGATTATATTTTGATTATCTGGGAGGCCATATGAACTGTTGGAATAATTTGTGAAGTACAAAAATGAGAAAAGATATGGTATACATTTCACAGGGAATATGCATGAGGAATATATCATTTTCTTAATTTTGGTAATAATTAAGCATGAAGGTAAATTGCATACAAGGACCTACTTTAAAGTGGATGTAAACCCACTCTCATAATTTCTAAATTACTTCCATAGTGCTGATCTATAAGGATATACATGCCTCCTGCATGTATCCTTACCTGTCAAATATCTCCCCTTTAGCTGTTCGGAGTCCTGCAATAATCCGGATTCTGTGGGCAGGTCTGTTGTTCAGGGCTCGCTGGGTGGAGTCGTGATATTAGTAGACTCCCCGCCCACCTCTACACTCCCCTTGGCCAGGCATCGATATTTCTTACACTGAACATCTGCTAGTCTTGTGGATTATGCCCCATGATCACTAACATCCAGTCAAAAGCCAGGAAAAGTCACCACATTACTTTAGCATGCCCAATCATGCTGAGGTATTGAGCAGCCAATCCTGGAAGAGCCAGATAATAAAGGAGGGGGGATGTGAAGTACACAGCATGCCTCTCTCACACTCGTGCATGAGATAAGGAAATCACCTGTCACTCACAGCAAGAGGGAAGAACAGAAACCTATTTCTCTGTGTGTCTGTTTTCATCTTACTGAAGAAACGAAGTTACTTACCGGTAACGTTCTTTCCCGGAGTCTTTCAGGACAGCCACCTGAGAGAGACCTTGGCTCCTCCCCTCTGTAGGAAACACCGCGCCAGCTTCTATAAATTTCTTCCTCCCCTGCTGGCTCCTCAGTTCTTTAACCACTTCAGCCCCGGAAGGATTTACCCCCTTCCTGACCAGAGCACTTTTTACAATTTGGCACTGTGTCGCTTTAACTGCTAATTGCGCGGTCATGCAATGCTGTACCCAAACAAAATTTGTGTCCTTTTCTTCCCACAAATAGAGCTTTTTTTATGGTATTTGATCACCTCTGTGGTTTTTATTTTTTGTGCTATAAACGGAAAAAGACCGAAAATTTTGAAAAAAAATGATATTTTCTACTTTTTGTTATAAAAAAAAATCCAATAAACTCAATTTTAGTCATACATTTAGCCGAAAATGTAATCGGTAACATGTCTTTGGTAAAAAAAATGTCAATAAGCAAATATTTATTGGTTTGCGCAAAAGTTATAGCGTCTACAAACTAGGGTACATTTTCTGGAATTTACAAAGCTTTTAGTTTATGACTGCCTATGTCATTTCTTGAGGTGCTAAAATGGCAGGGCGGTACAACCCCCCCCCCCCAAATGACCCCATTTTGGAAAGTAGACACTACAAGCACATTTTTGAGAGGCATGTTGAGCCCATTGAATATTAATTTTTTTGTCCCAAGTGATTGAAAAAAAAGTTGTCACTAAATGATATATTGCTCACACAGGCCATGGGCATATGTGGAATTGCACCCCAAAATATATTCAGCTGCTTCTCCTGAATATGGGGACTTTTTGGGAGCCTAGCCGCGTATGGGGCCCCGAAAACCAATCACCGCCTTCAGGATTTCTAAGGGCGTAAATTTTTGATTTTACTCCTCACTACCTATCACAGTTTTGAAGACCATAAAATGCCCAGATGGCACAAATCCCCACAAATTACTCCATTTTGGAAAGTAAACACCCCAAGCTATTTGCTTTGAGGCATGTTGAGTCCATGGAATATTTTATATTTTGACACAAGTTTCGGGAAAGTGACAATTTTTTTTTTTTTTGCACAAAGTTGTCACTAAATGATATATTACTCACACAGGCCATGGGCATATGTGGAATTGCACCCCAAAATACATTTAGCTGCTTCTCCTGAGTATAGGGATACCACATGTGTGGGACTTTTTGGGAGCCTAGCCGCGTATGGGGCCCTGAAAACCAATCACCTTCAGGATTTCTAAGGGTGTAAATTTTTTATTTCACTCTTCACTGCCTATCACAGTTTTGGAGGCCATGGAATGCCCAGGTGGCACAACCCCCCAAGCTAGACACTCCAAGCTATTTGGCTGAGAGGCATGGTGAGTATTTTGCAGCTCTCATTTGTTTTTGAAAATGAAGAAAGACAAGAATTTTTTTTTTTTTTCTTTTTTCAATTTTCAAAACTTTGTGACAAAAAGTGAGGTCTGCAAAATACTCACTATACCTCTCAGCAAATAGCTTGGGGTGTCTACTTTCCAAAATGGGGTCATTTGGAGGGGTTTGTGCCACCTGGGCATTCCATGGCCTCCGAAACTGTGATAGGCAGTGAAGAGTGAAATCAAAAATTTACGCCCTTAGAAAGCCTGAAGGCGGTGCTTGGTTTTCGGGGTCCCGTACGAAGCTAGGCTCCCAAAAAGTCTCACACATGTGGTATCCCCGTACTCAGGAGAAGCAACAGAATGTATTTTGGGGTGTATTTTCACATATTCCCATGACATATTTGAGCAATATTCATTTAGTGACAACTTTATGCAAAAAAAAAAAAAATAGTCTCTTTCCCGCAACTTGTGTCACAATATAAAATATTCCATGGACTCAACATGCCTCTCAGCAAATAGCTTGGGGTGTCTACTTTCCAAAATGGGGTCATTTTGGGGGGTTTTGAACTGTTCTGGCATTTTATGCACAACATTTAGAAGCTTATGTCACACATCACCCACTCTTCTAACCACTTGAAGACAAAGCCCTTTCTGACACTTTTTGTTTACATAAAAAATTTTTTTTTTTCCAAGAAAATCACTTTGAACCCCCAAACATTATATAATTTTTTAAAGCAAATGCCCTACAGATTAAAATGGTGGGTGTTTCATTTTTTTTCCACACAGTATTTGCGCAGCGATTTTTCAAACGCATTTTTTGGGGGAAAAAACACACTTTTTTAAATTTTAATGCACTAAAACACACTATATTGCCCAAATGTTTGATGAAATAAAAAAGATGATCTTAGGCCGAGTACATGGATACCAAACATGACATGCTTTAAAATTGCGCACAAACGTGCAGTGGCAACAAAATAAATACATTTTTAAAAGCCTTTAAAAGCCTTTACAGGTTACCACTTTAGATTTACAGAGAAGGTCTACTGCTAAAATTACTGCCCTCGATCTGACCTTCACGGTGATATCTCACATGCATGGTGCAATTGCTGTTTACATTTGACGCCAGACCGACGCTTGCGTTCGCGAGAGCAGGGGGGGGCAGGGGTGCTTTTTTTTTTTTTTTCCTTATTATTTTTTTGCTTTTTTATCTTATTTTTGAACTGTTCCTTTCATTTTTTTTTTAAATCATTTTTATTGTTATCTCAGGGAATGTAAATATCCCCTATGATAGCAATAGGTACTGACAGGTACTCTTTTTTGAAAAAATTGGGGTCTATTAGACCCTAGATCTCTCCTCTGCCCTCAAAGCATCTGACCACACCAAGATCGGTGTGATAAAATGCTTTCCCAATTTCTCAATGGCGCTGTTTACATCCGGCGAAAAGTCATAAAACGCTTGTAGCTTCCGGTTTCTTAGGCCATAGAGATGTTTGGAGCCATTCTGGTCTCTGATCAGCTCTATGGTCAGCTGGCTGAATCACTGGCTGCATTCTCAGGTTCCCTGTTGAGACAGGAGAGCCAGAGAAAAACACGGAAGACGGTGGGGGGGCATTCCCTCCCACTGCTTGTAAAAGCAGTCTAGAGGCTAATTAGCCGCTAGGATTGCTTTTACATAAAAGCCGACCGCTGGCTGAAAAGAATGATACTAAGATGATACCTAAATCTGCAGGCATCATTCTGGTATAACCACTCAAAGTCGTGAATGGCGTACCTGAAGACAAAAAAATGGTTAACAATAAAGCACAGTAAACAGTAAAATATAAAAAATTGCATACCTGAAAAGCAAACATGATAAAACTTAATAACAATAAAACATTGCAGAATAGAATACAGTAAAAAAGAGCAGAACAAAAGAGAGAGAATAGAGAGAGAGAGAGAACAATAAAACAACAACTATTTTTTTTTTTTTTTTTTGTAACTGTAACTTTTATAACTGTAACCGGTTCCAGGTTCGGGTCTCTCAAAATACGATGGCATCTTGGGAGACCCTGTGAAAGTGTGTCCTAGTCTGTGCAATGCTGTACTCTACGCTAATACTCAACTAGTGAATGGTAGCGTTCAAAACATTCACTAATGCAAAGACTAGGATTGTCAGGACAGGAGGGACAATAATAGCGGGTGTCACGCCTATATCCTCGCTTGCTGCAGACACGACATCTTTTTTGGGGGGGTTCGTTGGGTAGGGGTACTCGGGAGGACATAAAAATACCTCTCATGCAGCCGACTGCATTTGGTTGGGGATGTGAATGGGACTCGCCACGTCACCAAGTGTTACTGCAGTGCTGGTTTGACTACGACCGGGGTGTACTAGGCTGCTGGCACTTGCCAGTTCACCAAAACGCTACCAAAAAAACTGTTAGCGATCGCAGGGATCAGGCCTGACTCTGCAAACGCTGCAGTTATGCGTTTAGTGTTTTGTAAGTAACAGTGATCGATCGATACTGCACTTGGGTGGGCTGGGTTGGGCTGGGCGGAGGGGCAAAACGCAGGTGCTAGCAGGTATCTGGGCTGATCCCGCTAACACTGCATTTTTGGGAACCCTAAACTGCTGGGGACGCTAGTACAGATCTGATCAGATCAGATATTGATCCGTTCAGATACTATACCACTAAGGGAGGTGTACGGTGCATGTGTGGGTGTTAGCGCTACTGGCACTAACCTGATGCTGCCTGGGGCTGGTGCTTGCCAGTTCACCAAAACGCTACCAAAAAAAACTGTTAGCGATCGCAGAGATCAGGCCTGACTCTGCGAACACTGCAGTTATGCGTTTAGTGTTTTGTAAGTGACAGTGATCAATCGATACTGCACTTGGGTGGGCTGGGCCGGGTGGAGGGGCAAAACGCAGGTGCTAGCAGGTATCTGGGCTGATCCCGCTAACACTGTGTTTTTGGGAACCCTAAACTGCTGGGGACGCTAATATAGATCTGATTGGATCAGATATTGATCCGTTCAGATACTATACCACTAAGGGAGGCTTATGCTGCATGCGTGGGTGGTAGCGGTACTGGCGCTAACCTGACGCTGCCTGGTGCTACGCATATCACCACCGGGCGATCAGGGGGCTAAAGCTTTATTAGGTAATAAATGGCGGGTGCCCTGACACTATAAAAAATAAACAAACTAACCAGCGTCACCCGTAACAGTTATACGGTGATCACTGGTGAAAGGGTTAACTAGGGGCAATCAAAGGGTTAAAACATTTATTAGGTAGTATATGGGGGTCCCTGTCGCTATAAAACGCTGACAGCGAACCTAAATATTTACTTCCCTAACTAGCTTCACCAGTGACACTAATACAGTGATCAGAAAAATGATCGCTTAGTGACACTGGCAACGGGGGGGTGATCAAGGGGTTAAAACTTTATTAGGGGGGGTTAGAGGGGTACCCTAGACCTAAAGGGGGCTACCACTAACTGCCCTACCACACTAACTGTCACAAACTGACACCAATGCAGTAATCAGAAGAAAAAAAAAAACTGCTTGGTGTCAATGTGATGGGGGAGGGGTGATTAGGGGGTGATGGGGGGGGATCGGGGGGTAAAGGGGGGTGTAAAGTATGCCTAGCATGTTCTACTGTGTCTGTGTGTGTGTTGTGCACTCACTCGGATGTCTTCTCTCCTCGGCGCCGGGAACGGAAAATACCGAGCTGAGGAGAGATGACATCATTTCCTCTGCCTCTGTGTACTACACAGAGGCAGGGGAAGAACCTCATTGGCTGGGAGCGATCGCGAGGGGGGGCCACAAATGGATGGCCTCCCCCTCATCTCTGAACGCTCCCAGACAGAAGCCGACCGCCTCGGGCACCGGGGGGGGTCTGATCGGACCCCCCGCCCGCGGCAAGCAATCACGTACCAGGTATGTGATTTTGCCTGCCCGTGTCATTCTGCCGCAGTATATCTGTGTTAGGCAGTCGGCAAGTGGTTAAAGAGCACCTCCAGTCCAATGGGGAGACACAAGAACATTTGATACACATAATTCATTATATCACATTTCCTGTAAGGAAATCTCTATGTCTTAATACACAATTGGGTGGGTACCCGGCTGTCCTGAAAGACTCGGGGAAAGAACGTTACCGGTAAGTAACTTTGTTTTTCCCCTAATCGCCACCTAAGAGGATAAACGAGCACTTACCCCTAGGGCGGGACCACGGCTTGTAAGACCTTGCGCCCAATGGTCTGATATTTAGCTGGTCAAAGATCCACTCTATAGTGCCTTACAAAGGTGGCAAAGCTGGACCAGGTTGCCCCTTTACAAATCTGTTCCGGCGTTGCTCCAGCTCTCTCTGCCTGTGACGCTGCCATTGCCCTTGTGGAGTGTTCCCTGACACCCTCTGGGATCTGCATGCCTCCTAACCTATAAGCCTGTTCAATGGCTTCTTTTAACCATCTGTCTATGGTGCGTCTTGAGGCCTTATGCCCTTTCCTTGCTCCAGAATAGGGATGAGCCGAACACCCCCCTGTTCGGTTCGCACCAGAACATGGGAACAGGAAAAAAGTTTGTTCGAACACGCGAACACCGTTAAAGTCTATGGGACACGAACTTGAATAATCAAAAGTGCTCATTTTAAAGGCTTATATGCAAGTTATTGTCATAAAAAGTGAAAATAAAATAAATATACCGCGCTACCTGGTAACAAAAAAAATGTAAAGCAGCAGCTCAAAATAAGTGGGATATATACAAAACAATTAATATTATAAAACGTGAGCAGCGCTAAACATCAGTGAACAAACATATAAAAATGAGCAAACATATAAAGTGATATATGTGTAAACAAAAAGGCCCTGAAGGATTCAAAGATAACATATGTGAAGCACAATAAAGGTCCCAAAAAAAAGGGTTGTAAAAATAAGTCCAAATAGTGAAAATGTGAGTAAATGGATAATCAGTCCAGATAGAAGGGAGAAAAAAGGGTCCAACCAAAGATGTACGGATGAAAATAATTCAATCGCACAACACCAGCATGTGAGGGGATCCACCACCGTGTGTATTAACCGCTTACCTTGTACAGCAATCTGATGGTAAATGCTGGAAACGTCACACCACGGCTTACAATGAAGGACCAGGACTCACACCACGGCTTTCAATGAAGGACCAGGACTCGAATAAGGCAGCTCAATCCAACCAGACACTCAATAGGCAGGCCCCAGAAATATAATAAAACAACGGCTCTCCATAGTGTAAAATCGTTGAGACCAAGATTTAATGTAAATAAAAGATGCACTTACATGTGAACCAGAGATAAAAAGCATATAAAAATACTGCAGCCGGCTGGCTAATGGACACCCGTTCAGGACGCGGTACAGAATAGATTGCGATGACGTCAGCGCGTCAACCATCCGACGTATGTTTCGTCTCACAAAGACATCGTCAAGGGAACGGGCGACGCACTGACTCATCGCACATTTATAAGAGAAAACGAAACCAAGCCTCGTTGTGAGACATCGGTGGCAGGGCCGGATTTCCCACAAGGCCACCGAGGCCAGGCCTCGGGGCGGCAGTGGTACATCAGCATGCAGTGCACCCGGGCGCCAGAGAGGTGGGGGCGCTGAAGCGCTAGAGTGCTCCTCTCCCTCCTCCTCCTCTCTGTGTCCAGACTGAGGCGGCTCCCTCCGCCGGTCACCGCCGCCACCGCTGTGTTTTTCGCTGCTCAAGCCCGTCCCCCCTCCCTCCTCCTGTCAGAGAAGGAGAGCAGCCGCCGAAGATCGGAGCGGCTGGTCTCTGTGCGGCGGGGGGGGTGTGTTCTCCTCTGTCTCTCACTCCCGAGTCCCGCCCAAGCCTGTGCCTGTCTCCATCTGTTCTATTGTACACACTTAAAGGGGAGGTTGTCCTGGGGGGTTGTACTAATGGAGGGGGGGTTGTCCTGGGATGTCTGTACTAGTGAAGGGGGGTTTGTCCTGGGGGGGTTGTACTAATGGGGGGGGTTGTGCTGGGATGTCTGTACTAGTGAAGGGGGGGTTTGTCCTGGGGGGGTTGTACTAATGGAGGGGGGGGTTGTCCTGGGATGTCTGTACTAGTGAAGGGGGATTTGTCCTGGGGGGGTTGTACTAATGGAGGGGGGGTTGTCCTGGGATGTCTGTACTAGTGAAGGGGGGGTTTGTCCTGGGGGGGTTGTACTAATGGAGGGGGGGTTGTCCTGGGATGTCTGTACTAGTGAAGGGGGGGTTTGTCCTGGGGGGGTTGTACTAATGGAGGGGGGGTTGTCCTGGGATGTCTGTACTAGTGAAGGGGGGGTTTGTCCTGGGGGGGTTGTACTAATGGAGGGGGGGTTGTCCTGGGATGTCTGTACTAGTGAAGGGGGGGTTTGTCCTGGTGGGGGTCTGTACTAATGGAGGGGGGGTTGTCCTGGGATGTCTGTACTAGTGAAGGGGGGGTTTGTCCTGGGGGGTTTGTACTAATGAAGGGAGGGGCAGTTTGTCCTTGGGGGGTCTGTGCTAATGGAGGGGGTGGGGGTAGATCTGGGGGGGTTGTACTAATGGAGAGGGGGTTTTCCTGGGGGGGGTTTGTACTAATTGAGGGGGTTTGTCCTGGGGGGGTTTGTACTAATGGAGGGGGGTAGACCTGGGGTGGTTTGTACTAATGGAGGGGGGGTTGTCCTGGGATGTCTGTACTAGTGAAGGGGGGGTTTGTCCTGGGGGGTTTGTCCTAATGAAGGGGGGTTTTGTCCTGGGGGGTTTGTACTAATGAAGGGGGGGTTTTGTCCTGGGGGGTTTGTACTAATGAAGGGGGGGTTTGTCCTGGGGGGTTTGTACTAATGAAGGGGGGGGTTTGTCCTGGGGGTCTGTACTAATGAAGGGGGGCGGTTTGTCCTTGGGGGGTCTGTGCTAATGGAGGGGGTGGGGGTTGACCTGGGGGGGGGGTTGTACTAATGGAGAGGGGGTTTTCCTGGGGGGGTTGTACTAATGGAGGGGGGTAGACCTGGGGGGGTTTGTGCTAATGGAGGGGGGTTGTCCTGGGGGGGGTTGTACTAATAGAGGGGCGTTTGTCCTGGGGGTCTGTACTAATGAAGGGAGGTGGGTTTGTTCTGGGGGGGTCTGTAGTAATGAAGGGAGGTGGGTTTGTCCTGGGGGGGTCTGTACTAAGGGAGGGGGGTGGGTTTGTCCTGGGGGGTCTGTACTAAGGGAGGGGGGTTTGTCCTGGGGGGGTCTGTACTTATGAAGGGAGGAGGGGTTTGTCCTGGGGGGGGTCTGTACTAATGGTGGGGGGTTTGTCTTGGGGGGGTCTGTACTAATGGAAGGGGGTAGTTTGTCCTGGGGGGGTCTACACCCAGAAAAGTACACCCAGGGCTCCAGAGGGAGAGGGCAGTGCTGAGGGAACACCATCAGAGAGAGAACCCCACTGCCCTGCGCCACCAGAGGGAAAGCCACACAGCCTGGCGCCATCCCTGGTGGAGAAAGGAATGGAGTCATTGCAGGAATACAGATCTGGGTGCTACCCAACGGATCAGGGGAAGCATTGCTGTATCGCTGGGTCAGGTGAGAGGGACGATCGGCCATTATCTACTAATGTCCATAGGAACTGCAGTCTCTGACCATCTCCTGTATCATGTCTGCAGTCTCTGACCATCTCCTGTACTATGATTGCAGTCTCTGACCATCTCTTGTATCATGTCTGCAGTCTTTGACCGTATTATGTCTGGGGGCTCTTTCTGGTGGTGTGGGGGGGGGGCGGGATTGAAGGGCCCGGCCTTGGGGCGGCAAAGGGAGTAAATCCGGGCCTGATCGGTGGCAAAGCTTAATTTCCTGGTGAAAACAGGAAGTGATTGAAAGATGATGGTATCTATATCTAGCTCCAAATTCAAAATAGAAATCAGAATGAGAATATAAGTTAAATTAAATTAAAATGGATGTTATTCCCAATTTCGACATAGAACTGAGCACGGTAACAAATCACAAAAGTAATTGTATAAACCTATACGCCATCTAGTGGGGAAAAGAAGGAAGGGAAATCCAGGAAACCTATAAAGGAGGCCAATATGTTATATGGATATTGATATGACCAAACAAATAAAATTAAAATTCAAATAAAATAAAAATAAAAATAAAAAATAAAAATTAAAAAATAAAAATAAAAAATCTTATAGGGAGGCAAAATTTCTTATTCCCTCTCGTAAACTAAAAATGAATGAAGCAAAAAAAAAAATGAATAAGGCAAAAAATGTAAAAATTATGAGAACTACGGCAGATAGTAGAAAATCATACTGAAATTAATTTGGGCTAAGCCACCGAGGACTCACACCAAGTGTACATATCGAATAGATAATAGTTAAGAGTTGTCAATGAATGTATTAAGGTCCACTTCCACATTGAGTCCAAAGGGGGTGTAACATCTCAATCTATGTATCCATGACATCTCAAGCCTTGAGATCCCACGTTTCAGAGATCCACCCCTCCAATGGGTGGTATACTTATCGATCCCCAAAAAGATGGTTTTAGCAGGATTCCGATAGTGGGCCTCAAGGTAATGTCTGGATACTGGGTGTTTAGGGAACCTGGTCAAAATATTTGTCACATGCTCATTGAGCCTAACAGAGAGGGGACATTTGGTCCTGCCTACATATTGCAGTCCGCAAGGACATTGAAGTAGATAAACGACCCTCTCTGTTGAGCATGTCACGAATGGTTTGATCTCAAACTCCTCTAAAGTGCTAGTAGAAACAAACTTATGTGTTCTTCTATACACGCAACCACTTAAAGAACATACCCTGCACTTCCTACATTGATAAAAACCTGTCAGATTCTCAAAGAATCCTTTCTTGACAGAAGGAGGGTCGAGAATATTAGGGGCCACTCTGCCTCTAAGGGAAGGAGCCCCCTTATAGATAACTTGTGGCTTAGCGGGGAGCACACTCCCTAAAACTGGATCATTAGTGAAAATATGAGAGTGTTTCTTAATGAGCCTCACCACATTAGTATGTTGTACTGAATAGGTGGTTATGAAAGGAACAGAAGGTACTTTGTCACGACTAGGTGTTTTAGCCCTCAAGAGATCACCTCTGTCCAATAATGATACTTCCTCCAAGGTCTTCTTAAGAGAGGCCTCAAGGTAGCCCTTCTCCAGGAAAGGCTTGATGAGAATATCTGCCTGAAACAGAAACTCGCCATGATTGGAGCAATTTCTTTTCAGATTGTTGTGTGATTGAATTATTTTCATCCGTACATCTTTGGTTGGACCCTTTTTCTCCCTTCTATCTGGACTG
Source organism: Lithobates clamitans (assembly GCA_037952925.1). Taxonomy (NCBI): domain Eukaryota; kingdom Metazoa; phylum Chordata; class Amphibia; order Anura; family Ranidae; genus Lithobates; species Lithobates clamitans. The sequence goes on from JBBGZY010000570.1 coordinate 642,466, forward strand.
ATTATCCATTTACTCACATTTTCACTATTTGGACTTATTTTTACCACCCTTTTTTGGGGGGGACCTTTATTGTGCTTCACATATGTTATCTTTGAATCTTTTAGGGCCTTTTTGTTTACACTTATATCACTTTATATGTTTGCTCATTTTTATATGTTTGTTCACTGATGTTTAGCGCTGCTCACGTTTTGTGTATATCCCACTTATTTTAAGCTGCTGCTTTACATTTTTTTTGTTACCAGGTAGAGCGGTATATTTATTTTATTTTCACTGGAATTTTTTTGGGTATTATTTACTGCAGCTTCCTGATATAATAATTTTTTTTCACATATCCTTTCATCTAATTATTCAAGTGTGGGTATGGATATCTTTGACTATAGAGCCACCAAGGTGGTTAACACCGAGGGTGTATTTGAGGCTTACAAAGAGGAAGAAGGAGACCTTAGTGGTTCGTTTATGAGGCTCAAAAACGTAACTGTTTCTGAGACACATACACAATGGGACATAACCTACTTGGGGACCTATGTGAAAAATGGTATGGTCCCCAGGAGCCTAAGATGGGAGGTCAGCCCCCAAAGGGGAGACATCCATCTTGAGGAATGGTTTACCTATTTCAATACAGCAGGAATCAATCTCCTCAAATTTTTAATTGAAAGAAAAAATGCGAAACTCATTAGATTGGATGAAGAGATTAAGATTATTAAAGAGAAACTTAATCCCTTCAAGCAAAGTAATGAATACCAAGAGAGATCATCATCCCTTTTGAAAATGCTTGAAAAAGAGGATAAAGATCAAAAAACCAAGAAGAAAAAAAGTATAATAGAGATTTACTTGACTACCAGGGTGCGGTTGTCTTTGAGTGGCAGAAAAGATTGTTAGCCGAACAGGCCTCTGCCACAACCACCAATGACATGATGTTAGGGGTACCATTAGCTATGGGTCCCCCCCTTCTAACTCACAGCCTATAAGGGATGGAAATCCAACCAGTCATGGTGAACCCTCTGTAAGAGGAAGGCAGGGTTCTTATCTGTCCCCCTTTAGACGAGGTGTTGCAAAAAGAGGAGGTCCCACTTCCAACTATATCCCTCCACCACCACGCCGTCCTCGTGGGTCGGGCAATCCCACGAGCGGGGGACGTGGTCGAGGCAATGCATATGTCAATTCTGGGTCAGCGCAGGGTAGAGCAATTGGTGGTGATATGCATGGCCATCATAATGGCTCCTATGATGGTTATCCATCCTCCCGTGGATCTTACCCAGGAGCATATTCTGGTTATGGATATGGTCCTGAATATGGACCTAGACAAGGCCAATATGATAGACATAATCGAGACTTCCAGCAAACTAACTCTATGAATGATGGTAGGTATGACTTGGAATACAATGTCAGCACCTCTAACAACTTTTTTCCTCTAAGTGATATTGAGGGTCCTCGAGTTGATTATGCTTATGGGGAGGATGCCAGCCTTACCGCTATATCCCAACTTTCAGCCCCTAAGGGCCCAGGTGAATTTGCCAGTCCAGGTCCCTCAAATTCCGGCCCCCAAAATTGGGGTTTTCACAGACCCAATCAGGGTACCAAAAGGTCGGCCGACCAAAGAGAGGATCTAGAGGGGGGAGGCGACTATGAATTAAAAAGGAAAAAGCCATAACCAGTGATGGTATTTTCAATCTGAGTTCAGTTGTGTTGACGGACTCTGAAAAACTCCTATTGAACAAAGGCCTAAAGTTTGCCCCTCCTCGTGGTCTGAATAAATTTCAGACCTATATCGATGTACATAAATTTATACGTAGGTTAAATATTAGGAAATATATGATCTCTACACCTGTCCAGGGTGGTGATGGGATTCTATCTAACGATTTCCGCCATTCTGGGCTTTCTAACATCTCTCTGTTTAATCCCCCTGGTGCCTTAGCCCCCTCCCTTAAAGTTTTTAGGGATGTGGTGCTGAGAGATTTGGACTCAATGCCCCTTAAAAAGGTGAGATTTAATAGGGATATGAGGTCTGGTCTCAACTCTCTGTGTGAGAACAGGGAGTTGGTGATCAGACCAGCAGATAAAGGGGGTGGGATCATAATTTTGGATAGAAAAGATTACCTGACCGAAATGTACAGGATCCTTGATGATCGAGACACCCTAAGACCCAATATAAGAAAGAACTGGAAACCCTCATCCAGAGGGGTTTTGAACAGGGTATCCTTAATATGAAAGATAAACTACATCTGATACCGAAAGTCCCACGTACTCCGGTGGTATATTACCTACCAAAGATTCATAAACACCCTACCTGCCCCCCAGGATGCCCTATTGTCAGTGGTATAGATTCTATCACATCCTGGGTGGGCAGGTACATAGATTTCTATTTACAACCTTTGGTCGCTAAAATGCCCTCATATATCAAGGACTCCTGACAAGTGATTAACCTACTAACCAATTACACCCCTATTTCAGGGTGTTGGCTAGTAACAGCAGATGTTACATCTTTATATACAGTGATACCGCACAGTTTGGGTTTATTTAAAGTTGAATATTTTTTAAGGCGCGATTCTGAATTATTTGACGAACAAATTTGTCTCATTATGGAATTGCTTCATTTTGCAGCCACCCGGAGCTATTTCTGGTTTGGGGGCCAGTTTTACAGGCAGGACCAAGGAGTTGCTATGGGGGCTAAGTATGCCCCCAGTTTAGCTAACCTCTTTATGGCCCTGTGTTACAGGAGGATGTTGTCTATGCCCTCCGCCAGCCACAGGTGGTGATGTGGGCAAGATACAGAGACGACATCCTCCTTATATGGAATGGTAGCCGAGAGGATTTGGATACCTTTATGGGTGCAAAAATAAAAATTAAGTACAGCGCTACGTTTAGAAAAAAGTGAAAAGCAGCCAACACATCTATAGACTCAAGGCAGAAAAAAAAAACAAAAGAAACAAAAGTGTGGCGCTATATATATCACATCCACAGCCGTGTGTATTACAATAAAGACATATAAAAATAGTGAATACTACCAAAAAATGTATGATCATAAAATGGATAGTGTCAAATAATTAATCAGTGTTGATCACATATAAAGTAAATACACAATAATGCTTAATCATCAGATGTGAATACTACCAAAAAATGTATGATCATAAAATGGATAGTGTCAAATAATTAATCAGTGTTGATCACATATAAAGTAAATACACAATAATGCTTAATCATCAGATGTGCCAGTGATTAGTAGAAACCCGTGCTGGTTCCATGAGCCAGACACCAAACATAAAAAACATAAAACTTTAAAAGTCCATAAAAAATGTGTAGAAAAATAGTGAAGAAAACATCAACAGAGTTCAAAGGGGGTGATGCATGGCCAGATGGTATTCACAGAATTTTAATCGCACCAAATCTGGCGAGTGGGCAGAAGTCGCACCAAAGTCGCACCAAATATGGCGAGTGGGCAGAAGGGAAACCACAAGTGTGCATAGATTGTACATCAGTGCCGGGGCCAACACCAGGAGTAGAGGAGGCTTACTGGAAAAAATTGACCTGAAATGGCGTACGCCAGACAAGTCAAAAAAGCATAATAACCACTGGTTTTGGGAAATGCGTCTTGCCAGATGCCATCAACAGATGGTGGAAAGAAAAAGGGGGGGTCTGCACGGCTTCCTCTCCCATAGGTAATCCAGCATAAGCCAAACGTGTAGTTTCATATGCCATGCAAGGAGCAAACAAAACTCACATAGCGTAATAACGTTTTAAAACACTAGTTTATTAAAATAATAAAAAACAAACTCACATTTGGAAGAACGAAACAGAGCTCAAATGTCAAATAGCGGCGATCGTGAGGGGTCCACCCGACATGTTTCAGCTAAGGAGCCGTCATCTGGGGTATGGACTACCCTCACCTCACCGCTTTATAAACAGAAGATGCCCCCCACTGGGAGTGTCTACAAACCGGAAGTGCAACAAGTAAGAATCACTTCCGTTTTTCAGGGTCATAGGATGACTAATTGAATAGTTATATTAAGAACAAATTAATGAAACAGAGAACCATGTATCTCATGTTTCTAAATTAGGAGATTAAAAATGAAAAAATAAGTACAAAAAAAGGTAAGCTGTGCCCTGAATCAGTCCATCTATCAGGAACTGGTCAGAGTGCTAGCCAAGCCTCCCTTTCAGCCAGCCTGCTCCTCAAGCCTCACTCTCATATGTGATGCACTTCCCGTCACACAGAGAGGAAGTAATACCACTGCACTCCATAAGGAGGAAACCAAGCCTCAATCTGAGGTGAAGTGTCAGGAGAGAGGAGAAAAAAATCAGTGCACTGAAAAAAGGCATTAGTGTTAAAATAAAAACAGATTGAAAAAGAAGAAGAAAAAAAAGGGGATAAAAATTATTACACAAGGCTAATGCTAGCAATAACATTACCTTATAAAGGTGATACAAGGACATTCTAATAAGGTTAATTAGTGATCAATATTAGAATCATGGACCATAATATTAAAGGGACACTGCCAATGGGGGACATCAACAGCGTACATAACAAAAATTGCATTCTGAATTAAACCATAATTATCCCGGATTCCATGACATAAATTAAGACAACCAATAATCATCTTGTAAAGTAAAAAAAATAACAGTATTCTTTGTCATTTAGACAATAAGAGAGATCGTATTTATATTCAAGCTTGGTTAATAAAAGAGTTGATGTCCCACTCCACGTTGATACCCTGTGGAAAATGGGACCCCAACTCATATACGCAGTAGGTCTCTAAACGCGAGACACCTCTAAGAATCGACCCGCCCCGCCAGGGGGGCACGTACCTATCTATAATGAGGAATTGAGTACCCACAGGGTTCCAATCGTGAACCTCCCTGTAGTGTCTAGGGACAGTGTGTTTAGTACTGCCCGCTTGAATGAGATTGATGTGTTCCGAAACCCGTGTAGTAAAAGATCTGATGGTCCGGCCGACATATTGCTTGCCACAAGGGCAAGTTAAAAGATAAACTATTCCTGTAGTGGCACACATGAAGAAATGTTTAATTTTGTAAGTACGGCCGGTCACAGTGGAAGAAAAACTATGACTAGCCCTTCTGCCACAGGTATTACATTTACAGACCAAGCACTTTTTACAAGGATAAAATCCAATCAAGTTGTGGAAAAAGGATGGTCTCTCTGGTGGGTTGATGACATTAGGTGCTAACCTATTCCGGAGAGATGGAACACCCTTAAATACCACCTTTGGAGTCTTAGGCAACAGAGGTCCCAAGATTTTATCTGTTTTTAAAACATCCCAGTGATTTTCAAAGATTTTTTTAACATGCTTGTGCTGCATGGAGAAAGATGTCAAGAAGGACCATTTGAATTCATCATTCGTTTGTCTAGGTCTATCCTCTAATTATGACTGACGGTCTGTTGCACAAGCACTTCCGATCTCATTATCTAAATCCACAGAGTTATAACCCTTCTCCAGGAACCTATCTTTCAAGGTCATGGCCTGTAGTCTAAAAGTGTCTGAATCAGTACAGTTCCTTCGTAATCGTAGGAACTGACTTTTGGGAACAGATCTGAACCAGGAACTGTGGTGGCAACTATCAGTCGATATGTATGCGTTCCTGTCGCTGGATTTAAAATAAGTACTAAATATAAATGAGGACCCACTTCTTTCAATGACAAGGTCTAAAAAGTGGATTGAGGTGGTACTAGTTTCAAAGGATAAAGCAATACCCCTATCATTGTTATTCAAAGTTGTGAAAAAATCAACCAGACCATCATGACTCCCTGTCCACAGGAGGAGGATGTTGTCTATGTACCAGGCCCACAACAGAAGGTGTGGGTTCTCCATGGCATAGATGACATCCTCCTCCCACTTGGCCATGAACAGGTTGGCCAGGCTGGGAGCAAATTTTAGGTCGACCTATAATTAGTGGTATCAACTCGGTCACCTCAAAGATTAGGAAATATATCGACTTTTTCCTACAGCCATCTGTACTTAAGATGCCATCCTACTTAAAAGATACTAAGGATGTGATTAAACTGTTATCGAATGTTTCCCATTCTGGTGACCTTATCATGGCCACTGCGGACGTTGCGTCCCTTTATACCTGCATTCCACACTGTGAAGGTGTGGATGCGGTACATTGTTTTCTAAACAGGGATGCCTCCCTTGCTTCACCCCAGATAGAATTCATTATTGATTTAATTGAGTTTGCAACACAACACAATTATTTCTGGTTTGGTGGTAAATTCTATCGCCAACATAAAGGGGTGGCTATGGGAGAAAAATTTGCTCCCAGCCTGGCCAACCTGTTCATGGCCAAGTGGGAGGAGGATGTCGTCTATGCCATGGAGAACCCACACCTTCTGTTGTGGGCCTGGTACATAGACGACATCCTCCTCCTGTGGACAGGGAGTCATGATGGTCTGGTTGATTTTTTCACAACTTTGAATAACAATTATAGGGGTATTGCTTTATCCTTTGAAACTAGTACCACCTCAATCCACTTTTTAGACCTTGTCATTGAAAGAAGTGGGTCCTCATTTATATTTAGTACTTATTTTAAATCCACCAACAGGAACGCATACATATGGACTGATAGTTGCCACCACAGTTCCTGGATCGGATCTGTTCCCAAAAGTCAGTTCCTACGATTACGAAGGAACTGTACTGATTCAGACACTTTTAGACTACAGGCCATGACCTTGAAAGATAGGTTCCTGGAGAAGGGTTATAGCTCTGTGGATTTAGATAATGAGATCGAAAGTGCTTGTGCAACAGACCGTCAGTCATTATTAGAGGATAGACCTAGACAAACGAATGATGAATTCAAATGGTCCTTCTTGACATCTTTCTCCATGCAGCACAAGCATGTTAAAAAAATCTTTCAAAATCACTGGGATGTTTTAAAAACAGATAAAATCTTGGGACCTCTGTTGCCTAAGACTCCAAAAGGTGGTGTTTAAGGGTGTTCCATCTCTCCGGAATAGGTTAGCACCTAATGTCATCAACCCACCAGAGAGACCATCCTTTTTCCACAACTTGATTGGATTTTATCCGTGTAAAAAGTGCTTGGTCTGTAAATGTAATACCTGTGGCAGAAGGGCTAGTCATAGTTTTTCTTCCACCGTGACCGGCCGTACTTACAAAATTAAACATTTCTGCACGTGTGCCACTACAGGAATAGTTTATCTTTTAACTTGCCCTTGTGGCAAGCGGGCAGTACTAAACACACTGTCCCTAGACACTACAGGGAGGTTCACGATTGGAACCCTGTGGGTACTCAATTCCTCATTATAGATAGGTACGTGCCCCCCTGGCGGGGCGGGTCGATTCTTATGCCCCGTACACACAGTCGGACATTGATCGGACATTCCGACAACAAAGTCCTCGGATTTTTTCCTACGGATGTTGGCTCAAACTTGTTTTGCCTACACACGGTCGCACAAAGTTGTCGGAATTTCCGATCGCCAACAACGCGGTGACATCAAGCACGTACGACGAGACTAGAAAAGGCCGGTTCAGAACCAAGCGCAGCACCCTTTGGGCTCCTTTTGCTAATCTCGTGTTAGTAAAAGTTTGGTGAGAGATGATTCGCGCTTTTTCAGACTCGTGGCTTTCAGATCGTTTTCTGCCGTTCAGTTTGTGCTTGTGGGTTTGTATCTGCTCTTCAGTGCGTGCAAGCAAGTTCCACGTGACTTTAGTCACTGTATTCTTGTTCGTTCGTTACTGGTTTTCAGGTCGCTCTTCACTGTTCTTCAGTGCGTTCTGTTACTTCGTTCTGAGCAGCCGACCGTTTTCTAGCCATGTTTCGTATGCGTACTCCTCGTAGAGTTCGTGCTGTGCGGGGGCTTGGTGTTGGGGTCCTGACCTTGACACAAGTCCAGTCCATGAACAGGGTGGGGAGGAGTTCATGGACCAAGAATTGGTTGCTTCAGCGTGACCAGTTCTGTCATATGCCTTTGCTCCGTGAGATCCGTGAGAATAATCCTGATGATTTCAGGAACTTTCTCCGGATGACGGACCCTGTGTTTCACCGTCTGTTGGCTTCGCTGACCCCCTATATCAGCAGGCAGGATACCTGCATGAGGCAAGCCATCACTGCGGAGCAGAGGTTGGTCGCTACCCTGCGGTATTTGGCCACAGGGAGAAGCCTGCAGGACCTCAAGTTCTCGACAGGCATCTCCCCCCAGGCTCTGGGGATCATTATCCCAGAGACCTGTTCTGCCATCATCCAGGTCCTGCAGAAGGAGTATATGAAGGTAAGATTTTTATCCTTTAATATCACATTTTATTGTATTTAATGTTTGATAATATATTGTATTTCTTTCCTCATTCCCTAATTACCATGATTGTAATATGCTGTGAATGTCCCCTTTGTCCTCATGCATGCTGGATTTTTTATGTAATTATTATTTTAGGTCCTTCATACATATTTGCCCTTCAATAACCTCTCCAACATGGTGTCTCCTGCCCTATATTCACCTCATGTAGTCACTTAACAATGTATTTTATCAGCTCCATAGTAGTGCTTTACCCCAAACACCCCCTAAAATGTTTGGAAATGTTATTTTGGATTTAAATTCAGGCAGAGGGCCAGAGGCTTTTTTTTGTGGTGTCCCCAAATTTTTTGTAACCCTCCCTCCCCCAACTGCTAAGTCAGCTGATCTCAATTCTCTATCCTCAATCATCTATCTGCTGTCTTTGCCAAACCCATACACACTATACCCACCTCTTTAGTGCTCAGATTTATGGATGAATTCCCCAAAGCATGTAGTGCAAGGGCCTGCCTGTATACTTTCCAATGGTACTGTTTAAAGTTCTTGTATCCTATTATGATCTTGATAGGTAATAGCAGAATGTCCAAATGTGCTCAAATGTGTACAGTGTGTATTTATATCTTTGTATTATGACACTTCTTACCTGTCCAGTGGGCTGCCAATAGTGTAACTAAGGAGGGGCTGTTCCAAGTAATACCCTGTATTTAGGCATTCATCTCTCAATGAAGTGAAGAGGGTTACCTGTCCAAGAGTCCCCCCCCCCTATAATGTTAGAAATGGCCCATGAGAGGGGGTGAGGGGGAATATGATAGGTGTACCTTATACTTTGTTGTTGTTAAATTCCCCTTAATAAATGCTATCTGGAGGTTGACCCATAATGTTTGTGTCTAATCTGCTTGCCAGGTTTCTGTGAAAAAATAGTAATGTTTATTGTTTTTTCCTCAACAGTTTCCTTCAACGCCACAGGAATGGCAGACTGTGGCCTCCCACTTTGCCCAGCGGTGGGACTTTCCTAACTGCGGAAGGGCAATTGATGGGAAACACGTCCACATCGTCCCACCACCCAACTCGGGGTCGTACTATTATAATTACAAGGGGTTTAATAGTATAGTGATGTTGGCGGTGGTGTCGGCTAATTACGACTTCTTGTATGTGGACGTGGGGAAGAATGGCCGCATGTCCGATGGTGGAGTGATCGCCCAGATGGAGTTCTACAGGCGTCTCCAGAATGGCAGCTTGGACTTGCCACCTCCAGAGGACAATGTTGAAGGTCTCCCATTTGTGTTTGTTGCTGATGAAGCATTTGCGATGGGGGACCACCTGATGCGGCCATTCCCGATGGGGACCCTCACCCCGGAACAGAGGGATTTTAATTACCGGCTGGCCAGAGCCCAAAGAGTAGTGGAGAACACATTTGGAATCCTGGCCAGCCGGTTCCGACTATTTCTGACACCCATCCATATGGCGGAGTATAAACTGAACCATATTATACTGGCGTGCTGTGTTCTCCATAATTTTTTAAGAAAACATTCAGCCAACTATGCTGGCTCAGTTGGGCCTGAGGCCGGAATACCAAATACATCAACAATGACGGCACTTGAAAGCGGCCGTCCTGGCTTGCCCTCCCTGAATGCCCGTGATGTCCGGTTACGATACCTGGAGTTCTTTGCGGGTAGGGGGGCTATCAATATGCCAGACAATCTGTGACACCTTTTTCAAATAAAAAACAACCAAAAGCAATTCTTGGTGGACATTTACTGCTTGTGTTTGTTTGAGCTGACCCTGACAGAAATGTGTTGAGTGCAGAAAATGTCGTGATTGGGTAACCTTATAAAGAATAGTGTTGGCTGGTACTTCCTAAATGCAAAAACTCATTTCACTACAAGTGCACTTGCAACTGCACTGAACCTGCACTTGTAGTGCAAAGTGTATTTGCCCTTAGGAAATAACCCCCATTTTTGCATAAAACAGCAATTACATCACCCCAAAAGTGTTGTAGTGTTGAGACAATAATCCACACATTCTTGAGTAAGGCACTTTTTTATACCTGCACAATCACATGTGCATTTACCAAAGGTTTTTAAAACAAACCAACATGTTTGTTGTATAAAATGTTTGCAGTAGCATTATGAAAAATCAAAATATCCATTTCAGATAAAACAGGCCTGTGTAAAACCAACAAGAAAGCCAAAAAACTAGAACTTACAAAGTTCACATTAGGTAAAACCTGAAGGCTATATCAGATATCAGTATTTAGGAACTGGGTTTGATATAGCGTTCAGATGGGGGGAACTCACCCCTGGAAAAGCCAAATTTGGAAGATGCACACCAATTTACGAATGTCAACATGTGCTATCTGCCATCAGGGGGGATCAAGGGACGTGTTTTGGGGGAGCAAGCCCTTCCTCAACGCTACTTTATAATTGAGGAAAAGGTTGCACCCCCAAAACGCGTCCATTGATCTCCCGTGATGGCAGATAGCACATGTTGGCACACTGTGTGCATCCTCCAAATTTGGCTTTTCGAAACATTGTAAAAATTTAATTATCATAAAACAGGTGATTTTGTGGGGTTTAAATTCGCCCCAAAACATCAATGATGTTATTATTTTTTTTAATAACATCAGTGATTTGTTGCTGGATGTTTTGCAATTGGAGATTACATCCCATGATCTCCCCTATCAGTATCTGGGCACTTTCTGATGTAAAGCGTTCTGGATCCACAACATCACGATCACCTAAAAAGAGATAAAGAACAAAAAAAAAGGTCTCAAAAATCTGCCACCAGCCATCTCTTTTACCTGAGTCTGTGGTCGCAGACACTCACCTGTTGTGGTGCCAATCTCCACCACGTCTTCTTCTTCCTCCTGCTCTTCTTCTTGTGTTGGTATTTCACCTTTTTCCAGAGGGGGGGGGGGCTCTGGTCTCCTGGGATGAGGAGTGACCTCCGAGTCTTTTCTCCCCTATGTAAAACAAAAATGGTATACTTAGCACACAGATATTTGATGGCAGAACTAGAAATAGGAAACATTGCTTGGAAGTGGGGTACAATTGTCTATTTTAGCCGAGTTCAAAGATGTCTTTTTTTTATGGGCCTTTGTCAAGCTGCAATACTTTACCTGTTTGGTACAAGCTTCACAGATGGAGACCCCCCTATAGTATACACTGGAGCACCTGTGTGCCCCCCCTAATAAAAATGATGTTCTGGGGTCCCACACTAGTGCTCCAGTGTCCAGATGTGAAAACAGCTGCTCAGTGTCCTCTCCTTACACACAATCTAGTTTGCATTTCATTCTAGTAACAAACCCATCTACACAAACAAATATTTGGCATCCAAGTAGGCCCAAAAAAAATGTGTGAAAATGCATATGGCCTAAACAATGGTGTTCTAGAGGCCGAAAGAAAAAATGTTTGATACGAACGAATAATGGGCCCATGAACATTAAAGTTGCCCTTTTAAACGTTACAATTAATAAAAGCATATGGAGCAGAACGAACGGAATAAAGACAGAAATAATAGGAACACAGCACAACTACTTACTTTTTTGCAGCACTCTCCGGATCTTTCGGTACTGCTCCGGCTCTCTCAACTTCAGGTCCGACCACCACTTCCTGAGCTGATCTTTAGATCTTCGTACCCCGAAATTCCTCTCCAGACTCCGGACCACTTTACCAATGATCTTGGCCTTTCTGATGTTGGGGTGGGGGTAAGGCCCATATTTTCCGTCATAGTCTGACTTCTTCATGATGTCGACCATCTCCAACATCTCCCCAAACGACATATTTGTGGCCTTAAAACGTCTCCTTCTGGATCGGGACATGCCTGGATCCGGGCTTTCCTCCTCCCCCTCGTTGTTCGAATTATCACGCACCTGGTGTAACTCCGCCATCATGCTCTTCCCCCACTGCGCCGAACGAAAAGGGGCGGGGAATAGAATAGAAAGAACGTCAGGGGCGGGCGGAGTTACACACATGCGCAGTGTGTATAAAGCGTAACACGCGTGCGTATTACGTACGATCTGTGAGCGGAGGAAGGAGCATTGGACGCGCCGATCGTAAGAACGAAGGTAAGAGACAAACTTGGGCCTATACTGCTTCTAGATTGAGGCCTATATTGTAACAAGATTAGGAGAGTTTGGTCTGACATTAGGCTTTGTCTTGTGTTGTGTCTTGCAGTGAACATGGATATCTTAATGAGAGATACTGACTTCATGTCACTATTCATTGATATGCTAAGGGAGCTGCCCTGTCTGTGGGAGATTACCCACCCCCATTTCAAAAACCAAGCAAAGAGGAAGGCAGCACTGGAGCAATTGTGTGAAATTGTGAAGCAGGTGATCCCCACGGCAGACATCACTTATTTAAAGATATTAATTGGTTGCCTGAGGAGCACATATCTGAGGGAGCGCAATAAAGTCCTTGATTCACAGAGATCCGGAGCAGCAGATGACATCTATGTCCCCAGGATGTTGTACTACGACAGGCTGCACTTTCTGGCAGGCCAGACTGAACCCAGGCCATCCCTCTCCAGTCTTCCTTCCACGCTTCCTTCCCCCCCGGCTGAGGCTTCTGATGCCCAACCTGGGCCTTCCAGGCCATATGTGGAGGAGCCCAGATTGAGCCAGGTATAGCATTCCTCTAAATATTTCTGCTTGTCCAATCAATGATGTTAACTAGATGTTAGTTGGGAGTACTAATTTATGATTGTGATTGATGATGCAAAACATTACAACCATGTCCCTTTTTCATACACAGGGAAGTCTCAGCCAGGAGGTGGCTGATCTGCAGGTCCCTCCACCCACCCTGAAAACAGAAAGTGGCAGCAGGAGGAGTAGCCTAGAGGAGGCGGCTATCAGATTTTTTTGGAGGGCTACAGAGGTCCTGGGAGCACCACACACCAGGCAGGAGAACCTTGCGGCATTCATTGCCTATAGAATGCAGAGGATGGAGGAGGGCCAACAAGCCATGTGTCAGGCCCTCATATCAGAGGCTCTGGAGAAAGGTGTGAGGGGCCAACTTACACCTCACACACAGCTTTGGGATGGTCCTCCTCCTCCTCCTCCCTCTCCTCCAGGTCCTCCCAGTCCTCCTCCAGGTCCTCCCAGTCCTCCTCCTCCTCCAGGTCCTACTCCTCCTCCTGCCACATCTCCAACTGCACAGCCACAGCCCGGAAGGAAGTGTGAAAGGAAGACCAGAGAGTGATTGCCCTGGATCCAGTCTGGTCGGCCAAAAGATGCAGCCTCTTGTGGTACCACAGCCTGGGGACACTGATGTCATCTGCTGCTATCCAAGTCTCTGTGAATCCCGGACCAGACTGCCCTCCCTTATATATGGACTCCTCAGGCCACCAATTTTGAGGTTTAAGAATTGATGTCTGCCGTGGGGGTCCCAGGCTTCACTAATTTCTCCTGTTGATCCAGTGTTGCCTTCCTCTTTGTTTGGTTCTGAGCCCTTAATAAAGGATTTTTGTTTTGAATTATACTCTCCTATGTGTTTTACTTCAAAAATGACAGTTTGTTTGTGAGGATTCAGGTACATTTCTAATATACAATGTGAAATGAACAAGGGACACCAACAACAAACAATCTCCTGGAGATTAAATAATAAAAGATATCAATGGTGTTGGGGTAACTTGCCACACAAAACACACACAAAAATATTCTGGAGTAAAAATAAAAATAACATTGAACAAAGATCAGCCTTGGAAAAAATCCAAACATTAAAGAAAAAAAAAGGCTTAAAAAGAAAAAAAAAAAAACATAAAAAATATAAAACTGTCAGATGTGACAACTAATAACAATATATTGAGGGAATCCCACTAAAAAAACACAAATAAAACTTTGTGAGAAGTGTGTGTGAATATGAGCAGCAAAACGACTTAATTCTTGTCACATTATAAAGAAGAAGAGAGTGCGCTGTATTAAACCATTTTTAACATTGCAGCGTGACGAAAGTGCTGTATCCATTGCGAACGCTAAGTTTACCAGAACGAGCTGTCCCGTCTCGGAATTTCTTCTGAGCATGCGTGGCACTTTGTGCGTCGGAACAGGCCACACACGGTCGGAATTGACGCGATCGGATTTTGTTGTCGGAAAATTTTATCTCCTGCTGTCCAACTTTGTGTGTCGGAAAATCCGATGGAAAATGTCCGATGGAGCCCACACACGGTCGGAATTTCCGACAACACGCTCCGATCGGACATTTTCCATCGGAAAATCCGACCGTGTGTACGGGGCATTAGAGGTGTCTCGCGTTTAGAGACCTACTGGGTATATGAGTTGGAGTCCCATTTTCCACAGGGTATCAACGTCAACTCTTTTATTAACCAAGCTTGAATATAAATACAATCTCTCTTATTGTCTAAATGACAAAGAATACTGTTATTTTTTTTACAAGATGATTATTGGTTGTCTTAATTTATGTCATGGAATCCGGGATAATTATGGTTTAATTCAGAATGCAATTTTTGTTATGTACGCTGTTGATGTCCCCCATTGGCAGTGTCCCTTTAATATTATGGTCTATGATTCTAATATTGATCACTAATTAACCTTATTAGAATGTCCTTGTATCACCTTTATAAGGTAATGTTATTGCTAGCATTAGCCTTGTGTAATAATTTTTATCCCCTTTTTTTCTTTTTCTTTTTCAATCTGTTTTTATTTTAACACTAATGCCTTTTTTCAGTGCACTGATTTTTTTCTCCTCTCTCCTGACACTTCACCTCAGATTGGGGCTTGGTTTCCTCCTTATGCAGTGCAGTGGTATTACTTCCTCTCTGTGTGATGGGAAGTGCATCACATATGAGAGTGAGGCTTGAGGAGCAGGCTGGCTGAAAGGGAGGCTTGGCTAGCGCTCTGACCAGTTCCTGATAGATGGACTGATTCAGGGCACAGCTTACCATTTTTTTGTACTTATTTTTTCATTTTTAATCTCCTAATTTAGAAACATGAGATACATGGTTCTCTGTTTCATTAATTTGTTCTTAATATAACTATTCAATTAGTCATCCTATGACCCTGAAAACCGGAAGTGATTTTTACTTGTTGCACTTCCGGTTTGCAGACACTCCCAGTGGGGGGCATCTTCTGTTTATAAAGTGGTGAGGTGAGGGTGGTCCATACCCCAGATGACGGCTCCTTAGCTGAAACATGTCGGGTGGACCCCTCACGATCGCTGCTATTTGATATTTGAGCTCTGTTTCGTTCTTCCAAATGTGAGTTTGTTTTTTATTATTTTAATAAACTAGTGTTTTAAAACGTTATTACGCTATGTGAGTTTTGTTTGCTCCTTGCATGGCATATGAAACTACACGTTTGGCTTATGCTGGATTACCTATGGTAGAGGAAGCCATGCGGACCCCCCCTTTTTCTTTCCACCATCTGTTGATGGCATCTGGCAAGACGCATTTCCCAGAACCAGTGGTTATTATGCTTTTTTGACTTGTCTGGCGTACGCCATTTCAGGTCAATTTTTTCCGGTAAGCCTCCTCTACTCCTGGTGTTGGCCCCGGCACTGATGTACAATCTATGCACACTTGTGGTTTCCCTTCTGCCCACTCGCCAGATTTGGTGCGACTTTGGTGTGACTTCTGCCCACTCGCCAAATTTGGTGCGACTAAAATTCTGTGAATATCATCTGGCCATGCATCACCCCCTTTGAACTCTGTTGATGTTTTCTTCACTATTTTTCTACACATTTTTTATGGACTTTTAAAGTTTTATGTTTTTTATGTTTGGCGTCTGGCTCGTGGAATCAGCACGGGTTTCTACTAATCACTGGCACATCTGTTGATTAAGCATTATTGTGTATTTACTTTATATGTGATCAACACTGATTAATTATTTGACACTATCCATTTTATGATCATACATTTGTTGGTAGTATTCACTATTTTTATATGTCTTTATTGTAATACACACGGCTGTGGATGTGATATATATAGCGCCACACTTTTCTTTCTTTTATACCTTTATGGGTGAACTAAACACCAACAATAGAGGTATTTTCCTTAATTATGAAGCCAGTTAGACTGAGATCAATTTCTTGTACTTAAAAATTGGCTTTGGAGACGGTCAATTCACCACGGCTACTTATTTTAAGAGTACTGACCTAACTCCCATATACCTACCGATAGCTGCCATCATGAGGCGTGGCTGAGATCAGTACCAAAAAGCCAACTTATACGCCTGAAAAGAAATTGCTCCAATCATGGCAAGTTTCTGTTTCAGGCAGATATTCTCATCAAGCGTTTCCTGGAGAAGGGCTATCTTGAGGCCTCTCTTAAGAAGACCTTGGAGGAAGTATCATTATTGGACAGAGGTGATCTCTTGAGGGATAAAACACCTAGTCGTGACAAAGTACCTTCTGTTCCTTTCATAACCACCTATTCATTACAACATACTAATGTGACGAGGCTCATTAAGAAACACTGGCATGTTCTCACTAATGATCCAGTTTTAGGGAGTGTGCTCCCCGCTAAGCCACAAGTTATCTATAAGGGGGCTCCTTCCCTTAGAAGCAGAGTGGCCCCTAATATTCTCGACCCTCCTTCTGTCAAGAAAGGATTCTTTGAGAATCTGACAGGTTTTTATCAATGTAGGAAGTGCAGGGTATGTTCTTTGAGTGGTTGTGTGCATAGAAGAACACATAAGTTTGTTTCTACCAGCACTTCAGAGGAGTTTAGGATCAAACCATTCATGACATGCTCAACAGAGAGGGTCGTTTATCTACTTCAATGTCCTTGCGGACTGCAATATGTAGGCAGGACCAAACGTCCCCTCTCTGTTAGGCTCAATCAGCATGTGACAAATATTTTGACCAGGTTCCCTAAACACCCACTATCCAGACATTACCTTGAGGCCCACAATCGGAATCCTGCTAAAACCATCTTTTTGGGGATCGTTAGGTATACCACCCATTGGAGGGGTGGATCTCTGATACGTGGGATCTCAAGGCTTGAGATGTCATGGATACATAGATTGAGATGTTACACCCCCTTTGGACTCAATGTGGAAGTGGACCTTAATGCATTCATTGACAACTCTTAACTATTATCTATTCAAAATGTACACATGGTGTGAGTCCTCGGTGGCTTAGCCCAAATTAGTTTCAGTATGATTTTCTACTATCTGCCTTAGTTCTCATATTTTTTACATTTTTTGCCTTATTCATTTTTTTTTTGCTTCATTCATTTTTAGTTTACGAGAGGGAATAAGAAATTTTGCCTCCCTATAAGATTTTTTATTTTTATTTTTATTTAATTTTATTTTATTTTTATTTGTATTTAATATTTTTATTTTTATTTTATTTTTTCATTTTTATTTTTATTTTATTTAATTTTTTATTTTTTATTTTTATTTTTATTTTTATTTATTTTTTATTTTTTATTTTTATTTATATTTTTATTTTTATTTTATTTGAATTTCAATTTTATTTGTTTGGTCATATCAATATCCATATAACATATTGGCCTCCTTTATAGGTTTCCTGCATTTCCCTTCCCTTCTTTTCCCCACTAGATGGCGTATAGGTTTATACAATTACTTTTGTGATTTGTTTCCGTGCTCAGTTCTATGTCGAAATTGGGAATAACATCCATTTTAATTTAATTTAATTTATATTCTCATTCTGATTTCTATTTTGAATTTGGAGCTAGATATAGATACCATCATCTTTCAATTACTTCCTGTTTTCACCAGGAAATTAAGCTTTGCCACCGATGTCTCACAACGAGGCTTGGTTTCGTTTTCTCTTATAAATGTGCGATGAGTCAGTGCGTCGCCCGTTCCCTTGACGATGTCTTCGTGAGAGGAAACGTACGTCGGATGGTTGACGCGCTGACGTCATCGCAGTATATCCCGTACCTCGTGCTGAACGGTGTCCATTAGCCGGCCGGCTGCAGTATTTTTATATACTGTTTATCTCTGGTTCACATGTAAGTGCATCTTTTATTTACATTAAATCTTGGTCTCAATGATTTTACACTATGGAGAGCCGTTGTTTTATTATATTTCTGGGGCCTGCCTATTGAGTGTCTGGTAGGATTGAGCTGCCTTATTCGAGTCCTGGTCCTTCATTGAAAGCCGTGGTGTGAGTCCTGGTTCTTCATTGTAAGCCGTGGTGTGACGTTTCCAGCATTGACCATCAGGTTGCTGTACAAGCTTGCCAAAGCTTGCCATCTGGTAAGCGGTTAATACACACGGTGGTGGATCCCCTCACATGCTGGTGTTGTGCGATTGAATTATTTTCATCCGTACATCTTTGGTTGGACCCTTTTTCTCCCTTCTATCTGGACTTATTATCCATTTACTCACATTTTCACTATTTGGACTTATTTTTACCACCCTTTTTTGGGACCTTTATTGTGCTTTACATATGTTATCTTTGAATCCTTCAGGGCCTTTTTGTTTACACATATATCACTTTATATGTTTGCTCATTTTTATATGTTTGTTCACTGATGTTTAGCGCTGCTTACGTTTTATAATGTTAATTGTCAAAAATATTATTTGTCATAAAAAGTGTTTGGGGACCTGGGTCCTACCCCAGGGGACATGGATCAATGCAAAAAAAAGTTTTAAAAAGGGACGTTTTTTCGGGAGCAGTGATTTTAATAATGCTTAAAGTGAAACAATAAAAGTGTAATATCCCTTTAAATTTCGTACCTGGGGGGTGTCTATAGTATGCCTGTAAATGGGCGCATGTTTCCCGTGTTTAGAACAGTCTGACAGCAAAATGACATTTCAAAGGAAAAAAAGTCATTTAAAACTACTCGCGGCTATTAATGCATTGTCGGTCCGACAATACACATAAAAGTTCATTGATAAAAATGGCTTGGGAATTCCCCACACGGGAACCCTGAACCAAATTTAAAAAAAACTGACGTGGGGGGTCCCCCTAAATTCCATACCAGGCCCTTCAGGTCTGGTATGGATATTAAGGGGAACCCCGCACCAAAATTTAAAAACAAACGGCGTGGGGTCCCCCAAATATCCATACCAGACCCTTATCCGAGCACGCAACCTGGCAGGCCGCAGGAAAAGAGGGGGGATGAGAGAGCGCCCCACCTCCTGAACCGTACCAGGCCACATGCCCTCAACATTGGGAGGGTGCTTTGGGGTAGCTCCCCAAAACACCTTGTCCCCATGTTGATGAGGACAAGGGCCTCATCCCCACAACCCTGGCCAGTGGTTGTGGGGGTCTGCGGGCACAGCGGGAGCCTCTCTCCTCCCCCCTCTTTTCCTGCGGGCTGCCAGGTTGCATGCTCGGATATTTTGGCGCGGGGTTCCCCTTAATATCCATACCAGACCTGAAGAGCCTGGTATGGAATTTATGGGGACCCCATGTCATTTTTTTTTAAATTTTGGCCGGGGTTCCCCTTAATATCCATACCAGACCTGAAGGGCCTGGTATGGAATTTAGGGGGACCCCCACGTCATTTTTTTAAAAAATTTTGGCCGGGGTTCCCCTTAATATCCATACCAGACCTGAAGGGTCGAACATGAGTTTAACTCGAACTCGAAGCTCATCCCTATCTGTGTTGGAGGAGCAGTCTGAAGCTGTGGCATTTGAAATCCTTCAAAAAAAGTTTTAAAGAATTTGAAAGTATTGGACAATTCCTTAACAGATGCCGCTAGCTCACCCTGCTCTGAAGAATGTTCTTGTACTAACTTACTAATACATTCCTTACATAATGCCTTTCCCCAAGAATCTCTAAGGGTAACTTTACAGGAAGGGCACCTCCTTTTTGAAATATGAGGGGCCCTGGCTTTTTCTGTTTTCTGAAAAGACATAAGAAAAAACCCCACAAAATTAATACACAGTACCCTCCCCTGCATAATTGCAGGAGTGCAACATTTTTCATTTGGGCTTGCCTCACCTGGGGCCCTATGAATCCACCCTCTGACACCAGAGGGTCCTTTACCTACTCCCCCCCTTGCATATGTCCCCCATTGCTAAAGGTAGAGAGGGGGGTGGTGGGTTCAGGCCAGGGGAGCTCCACCCTAGGTTCCCCTTACCTTTACATGGCTGGAGCTGGTCTCTGCTGGAGCAGTGCGGTCTGATTCCTCTGCATCTGCCATCCTTGTGTCACCTCTGGAGCCTCTGCTGTCTCTACAGCATGAACGGCTCCTCTCCAGCCCATGCCTTGCTCCTTTTCAATATTCGCGGCCAGAACCGGAAGCCGCGAACCCCGAAGTGCAGGCCCCTTCGGCCAGATATGACGTCACCCGCCACAGGCCGTGCAGTCCCAGTACCCGGCGTGGTTGCTGTTTCACGTGCTGCTGGTGGCATGGGACTGCAGTAGCTGCGCTCCGTTTCACCGCGCTCGGTGTTGAAAAGGCGCCCCCCCAACCGCCATCTGCGCTCAGAGATGCGGGGGTGACAATATCAAGAAAAGTTTTTGACCATGTTAGTGTCATAACCGCTGTGGGTCTGCACACTAACATCTTCCCTGGTCTGTCCTAGGAGTCTCTACTCCTCTTTCAGGACATGCTGCTTGAGCCTCCCTCTGGCTCTCCTGGCTTGGTTCCTGTAGTGTCTCCCCTCTGGAGGAAACACAAATAACTGAGGAGCCAGCACGGGAGGAGGAAATTTATAGAAGCTGTCGCAGTGTTTCCTACAGAGGGGAGGAGCCAAGGTCTCTCTCAGGTGGCTGTCCTGAAAGACGATTAGGGGAAAGTTAGGAGGATTGCTCAGAGCTGGATTAACACTTCGTGGCAAGACTGGGCACAGATGAAATGACATCCTCTGCTGTAATAGATATGAGTCTTAAATAAAAAAAAAATTGGGGTTTACATCCACTTTATATGAGGCAACGACTATTATAGTACATATGTCTCCATTACTGATACTTGTAAAAGAGGGGGAAATGGGGAAAAGGGGATAGTGGGACTTTATATGAAACACATCACTGAGGTAGAATGAATCAATCAATATTAGTAAATAAAATATTTATTAGTACAGATGAGCATAATGCAAGGTAATAAAGTACCAACTCGATAGATAACATACAGAATTATAATAAACATGATTGGTAAAGCACATAATATTAAAAATAATTGCATAATGTAACATTATTCCACGTAATTCATAATATGTACGAACATAATTGGTAATATATAATTGATTCATGATTCAAGCAAGTAAAAAACACACGGTAAACGCATGATTGCTGTGAAATAGCATCGGTAAAAGCTGGATGCATTTTGTGGATAATTTCCACTCATCAGGAGCAGCTGTACACTGGATATGTCTGTAATAAAGTGTAAATTAACCATAAATAGTAGTTACTATAACGGGAAGAGAGGGGGCAAAAAACCTATAGTCCCAACACCCTTACCTATGGGTGGAATCTAGGTTAAAAAGCGTAAATGTTGTTATTAATGATTGGAGGCACTGTGGGAACAATATCCCCCCGGGAGCTGAGGTAATGGCACTGCGGTGACAGAACGGCAAAAAACACTGGTGAATGAACATCTCACAGGAAGGGATCCCCCATTACTATGGTTGTGAAGGATATTGGATATGAGCCCAAAGTGTTTCTGTGAATAAATATAATAAAAATACAATGTGAACTAATGTACCAATTAAAGTAACTCACTAAGCTGATGAAAAAAAAAGGGGGGGGGGGGGTAACCATGTATGAAAGGTATGGTGGGCCACAAAAAAAGAACCCAGGTGAGCAATAAAGTGATTGGCTGTGTCACCAAAAGATAGTGAATGATTCAGAAAAGGAGTACCTACAACAGCACCAATAAAAAAACCCACTACAATTAGATTACTTGGGACTTGAAATAAAGCATATGGTCCAAGATAGTGTATAGGTGTAACAGGAAAGTGTTAGTGAACAAGGTGTATACTCCACAGCGAATGGTGATGAATGACAGTCAGCCAGCCAGTGATGCATGAGGATACAGATGTTGTGAGCTGAGGGGTAGAAAGATACATTTGGGGGATAGGTAGGATGAGAATCAGTGAAGAGTTAAAGTGTCTTCCAAGATTGGTATTTTTATTTGTCCTTTTATTGGAAAAATGGTCCCTTATCCCATCACTGCCCATTTATTAGATATTACATGAAGTGCATGTCACTAAGTATATAAAGAACCTAGTGTGACAGTTGACAATCTGTGTGATGATTTAGGAAAAACCATTCCAACATGATGGTATAGTGTGGGGATCACCCAAATGGCCACAGCACGAACACCTGGTGGCTCTACAACTGCAGATGCCAGTGGTGTTAAGTCATGTGTGTGTATAGATGGATTTGAGGCCTACAAACTAGGAAATACCACGTTTCCTATGGTGCGTGCCCTTCTGGCTATGTATCTAACTCAATAACCCAATAACCTGTAACTGTCATCACTATGTAAGACAGTAGGGTGTCTGGATATGAAATTATCACACGTAGAAAATACAGGTAAATCAGTAGACTTTGTCTGCCTAGGGTATTGATTTGTCAATAAATCCATCTTACACAAATGTCTAGCATGTTCCAATGAGGCTACCTCCCTGTCACAATGGGCCAGGCTGGAGCAATAACTTCTGGCTCAAATAAATTTCCCTCGTGGGATAGCCCTGATGGTATGAGAGGGTGACAACCAGGTGCATGTAGAAGTGCATTTTTAGATGTAGGTTTCCTATATGAACGCACTGTCACGGTCTTGTCCTGACCAGAACCAGACATCATAAGGTCCAAGTAATTGATCGCGATATGATGTTCCTCTGATGTAAACCTCAATTTAGGGGGTTGTTATTCAAATAATTTAGGAATCTGGTACTACGGTAGTGGGTAGGCCACATTTCACAATAAAGAACAGGTCCTCAATGTACTGAAAGTATGCAGTAATTGAGTCCCGGTGAGGTTTACATGTGTTGTAGACATGCTGTTCCTCCCACCACCCCATGTATAAATTAGCATAGGTGGAGGAGAATCTAGCACCCATGGAGGCCTCTCGTTTTTGTACGTACCATTTCTCATCGAAGAGAAAAAAATAGTTGTGATGTAGGAGGAAATATATTCCTTCTAGGATGAACCACCTGAGTTCAGTAGAGTATTCCGCATTAAGATACATATGTTTTGTAAGTGATTGGAATACCAGAGCCTAGGGTATGCTGAAATTCAGGGACCTAGCATCACAGGTTAGCCACTTCTTGTTCTCACTCCAGGGAAAGCCCTCAAACACGTGTATGAAGTGTTCGGTATCTCTCAAATGAGAGGGTATTCTATTGACAAGAGGTTGTAATAGGGTGTCCATCAAATCACCACAAGGTTCATCAAGGTAACAAATGCTCACCACAATGGGTCTATCCTGGAGTGAAACATCAGCTTTATGTGTTTTAGGGAGGTGATGAAAAATAGGAGCAACTGGATGAGAGGGTACAAATCTCTTTGCCCCAGTATGATCAAGGATTGCTATAGACACAGTCTCTCTCACAATCAAATCCAAATGTTCCCAGTATCCCTGAGTGGGGTCTGAAGGTAAACATACATAAGTTTCTTCATCAGAGAGTTGTCGCAATGCCTCATTAAGATAATCATAATAGTTGAGTATAACCTTAGCTCTTACCTTGTGGATGTAGGCTGAGTGTGTCAAATGTCATAATGATGTTAGCACTCTTCCCAATCTGTGCTACAGTCAATGGCAATGAGAGTAAAGCCCCATACACACTATTAGATTTTCTGAAGATTTTTGTCTTCAGATTTACCAAGACCATGTTGTGCAAGGGCCTGCCTGATTGCATACAAATTGAAACTCTTGAAGTTTGACCTCATATTATATGGTTTTGGTAAATATGAAGACAAAACTCTGCAGAAAATCTAATAAAGTGTATGGAGCTTCAGGTTCTGGAGATTGCTACCACAAGGAAGAAAGAGGAGGTCACTGACAGGACCAACAGGTATTTTTATCAAAAGTGGAAGTATGAAAAGGAAAAAAGAGGCATCCATTGCTAGTAAAATGTATTGTGAAGAATGTTCCTTATGGGTTAAATATGGAAAATACCATCTGCCTATTTTTTTTGCTCTCCTCAATAAACATTGTACAGAACTTTAAAGCAATGCCTCAAAGGGTACATAGGCCTGCAGATCATTGCTACCACAAGGAAGAAAGAGGAGGTCACTGACAAGATCAACAGGTATTTTCATCAAAAGTGAAAGTAAAATACCATCTGCTCATTTTTTTTTTGCTCTCCTCAATAAACATTGTACAGAACTTGATTGTTATTACCAGTCAGAAGCTAACTATATTTTAAATAGATCAAATTAAATACACAACATTTGTGAATTCCCTTTAACATTCAAATTACCACGGACATTGATCATTTTTATACATACAGTAAATGCATTCATTCTCCTCTGACTGTTCTATGAGGCTGCAGTACCCCTGAACCTCTGTCTGGATAGTGCTGATTGGCCCTGTGCTGATCAAATGCACCCTCCCAAGAGAAAAAAAAATCTCTATCAGTACACACCAAACTGAGCATGTGCAGAGTGACTCCAAAGGCTTTGTTCTATCAGGAGATGGTTTGAGGACTGTGGAAGAAGGGATCAGAGAAGATAGGATCAAACAGCCTTTTTACACTATGCATAGGATTAATTCCTTAGGTTCCACTGTGAGTATAACAAGCATGCTTTATTGCATATACAGACCAATTTTAAAGTTGTGGGTTTAGTAACACTTTAAAATCATCAATCAAAAAAAAGAAACACATGGTAATACAAATAATGAATGTTTTCTACTTGAATCTACCCTTAAGTAGTATATACAGAAAAACTTCTTTAAAACAAAGTTTACTCCACATCAATGATGTACCACTTCAGGCAACTACTTATTACGGTCCAGTATCAACTCTTTTTGCTGCAAGTAACCCTTAGAGCTACACTTGCTTCAAAACATGGCTGTGGAAGGCTTTGTTAAAGCTCTCTGAATGCCAGTCAAAGCCCCTGTCACTAAATAAAATGGTTAGCTTACAGTCCTGTGTACACCTTTCATTTGCTTTGCTTTGCTATGACTTTGCTTCAAAATGTTACCCCATGTAGCTTTAGGGCTACATTACACTTGCTTCAAAACATGGCTTCGGACACGCTTTGTTAAAGCTGTCTAAACACCAGTCAAAGCTCCTGTCACTAAATAAAATGGTTAGGTTACAGTCCTGTTTATACCTTGCTTTTGTTTGGGGCATCAATGAGGTTTTGGTGGAGCTTTGATGGGGTTTCGGTGGGGCTTCAGTGGGGCTTCAAGGGAGCTTTGCCATAGACTTCTATGGAGGCTTTAAAGACGCTTTGAAGAACCACTAAAGCCGCATGAGGTATAATTAAATAATTTTTGAAGCGAAGCCGAAGCAAAGCAAAGCAAAAGCAGGTGTAAACAGGACTGCAAGCTAACCATTTTATTTAGTGACAGGGGATTTGACTAGTGTTCAGAGAGCTTTAACAAAGCCTGTCCGAAGCCATGATTTGAAGCAAGTGTAAACTAGCGGTTAATGTGTGTTGAAGCCAAAGCAAGTGTAAATGAGCCCTTATGCATCCTTCACCTCTTAAGCCAGACTTTTTCATGTAATGACACCGCACTACAAGTATCCTACTAGTAGGTATAATCAAGATGACCAATATCACACCAGTAGACTCTTTCTTCATAAATTTCATTTTTAAAGGAGATTAATTATACGATCAATCATCTACAATTAAAGTGGAGCTTCACTCCACTCCAAAATTGAATATTTTTAATCTTTAGGCTGCTAGCATTAGTAAATAGATAGAAAGGTATATCATATTTACTTGTTTTAAACTATTTTTTATATTTGTTCAGTTACTTCCTGGTTTCCAGGCTTAGGCGAATAATGTCATACATCCCAGGAGTCTTCAGGAGGGGTGGAGGGGCTTTCTCAGCTAAGCAAACCCTCCAGCCTAGATACCGGAGCTAAAGGAAGATTTATTCCAGGAAGTAAATGCTACATGACTCGTCTGCCCTTACTCAAGATGTCAACAGCCAGAAATGCTAGGGGCGTGTTTTTCAAAGTGATTTATCAGCATAATTAAGCATGGAGACATGAATGGATGGGTGAGTTTGCTTTGACTATTAAAATAGAATGAAATAGTGTTTTTTGTTTGTGGTGCTCAGATGCAGTGTAGTTCCACTTTAACCACATGCCAACCAGCGCACAACGATATGCGTCGACACAATGGCACGGCTGGGCAAATGGGCGTACAGGTACGTCCCCTTTAAGATGCGCCACATGCTCTGTGACCGCCAGTCCCGCAGACTCGATGTCTGCCGGGTGCCCACGATCATGTCACAGAGTAGAAGAATGGGGGGATGCCTTTGTAAACAAGGCATTTCCCCATTCTGCCTAGTGACATGACAGAGATCACTGCTCCCTGTCATCGGGAGCAGTGATCACTGTCATGTGAATAGTAGCCCACCCCCCCAAAGTTACAATCACTCCCTAGGACACACTTAACCCCTTGATCGCCCCCTAGTGTTTAACCCCTTTCCTGCCAATGTCATGTGCACAGTAATCAGTGCTTTTTTTTTAGCACTGATAGCTGTATAAATGACAATGGTCCCAAAATAGTGTCAAAAGTGTCCGATTTGTCTGCCATAATGTCGCAGTCACAATAAAAATCACAGATCCCCACCATTACTAATAAAAAAAAATAATAATAAAAATGCCATAAAACTATTCTCTATTTTGTAGATGCTATAACTTTTGCGCAAACCAATCAATATATACTTATAGTGATTTTTTTTACCAGAAATAAATAGAAGAATACTTATCGGCCTAAACTGAGGAAAAAAAATTCTTATATATTTTTAGGGGATATTTATTATAGCAAAAAGTAAAAAATATTGCCTTTTTTTCAAAATTGTTGCTCTTTTTTTGTTTATAGTGCAAAAAATAAAAACCGCAAAGGTTATCAAATACCACCAAAAAAGGACGTCAATTTTGTTTGGGTGCAACGTCGCATGACCGTGCAATTGTCAGTTAAATCGACGCAGTGCCGAATCGCAAAAATTGCTCTGGTCAGGAGGGGGTAAACGCTTCCAGGGCTGAAGTGGTTAAGCTGCTATCAGAGGCAAATAGGTCAGAGGAAAGAATACTTATAAAAGCATATATTTATTTTAATTTAATGTTCTTTAGATATGACGTTATTGCCATCTTTACATCTTTGTTACGGAAACTATAAATAAGAGGGTTTACCACTGGTGTCATTACTATATAAATAACAGACAGTGCTTTATTTAGATTAAAGTCTGCACTGATGCTTGGCCTAAGATAAACAAAAGACACTGTCCCAAAAAATAGGAGAACGACAGTAAGATGAGAAGCACAAGTGGAAAATGCTTTAAATTTATCATTGATGGATGGAATTGTTGATATAGCCATTATAATGCGGATGTAGGTCCAGAGCGTTAGAGAGAAAGAAAACAAAACAATAGTGGAAGCCGTGAAAAAATTTAAAGTCTGCAGTTTGCTTGTGTTATAACATGATAACTGCAAAAGTGGGAAAAGGTCACAAAAGAAATGCTGAATATTTTGGCCACAAAACTTTAAATTTGCGATTATAAAAGTGGCTATCAAGTTTGGAAAAAAGCTCCCCATCCAACAAACCATAACTAGATAACAACACACAGGTCGTCTCATGATGCTGTTATAGAGCAAAGGGTTGCAGATTGCCGTATAGCGGTCATAAGACATCACCGCTAGAAGGAAACACTCTGTTGAGCCTAAACTGAAGAACAAATAAAATTGGGTGATGCAGCCATTGAATGATATGATTCTGTTCTTTTCAATGAGGATAACTAAAAGTTTCGGTAGTGTGACAGATGTGTACAGAATCTCTATAAAAGACAAGTTGGCTATGAAGAAATACATTGGACTGCTGAGATGCTGGTCAACACAGACCATGAATATTATGATCATGTTTCCAGTGACAGACAAAATATACATGATCAGAATAATTCCAGACATACTCCACTGCCACTGAAACACGGGAAATCCTAGCAAAATAAAATCTTTAACATAAATAGACATATTCTCTCGGTTCTCCATTCGGAAGAAATCCTGCAAACAGAAATTTGATTATTACTCTCAGTATCAAATATGATATCCTATTCTATATTGACGCTAAAATATTATTAATAAAGTTGTTGAACATTTCATCAAGTAAACATTTTTAAGCCTTGCCAGTGACTCTATGCAGAAGTTTTTTTATGGCTAATGCCGCGTACACACGAGCGGACTTTACGGCGGACTTTGCCCGGCGGACTTTTCGACGTACTTTCCGACAGACTTTGTGAACGAACGGACTTGCCTACACACAATCCACCAAAGTCCGTCGAATTCGTACGTGATGACGTACGACCGGACTAAAACAAGGAAGTTCATAGCCAGTAGCCAATAGCTGCCCTAGCGTGGCTTTTTGTCCGTCGAACTAGCATACAGACGGCGGACTTTTCGACCGGACTCGATTTCAACGGATAAATTTTAAACAAGTTTCAAATCTAATTCCGTCCAACTTTTGAGAAAACAAAGTCCGCTGGAGCCCACACACATCGAATTGTCCGACGAAATCCAGTCCGCCGGGCAAAGTCCGCCGTAAAGTTCGCTCGTGTGTACGCGGCATAAGTAGAGAATGTGGCTGTAGGACTGAGTCAGTGTTAACTGGTTTAACAAGAGCTTAAAGTAGTGCTAAAGGCAGAAGGTTTTTTACATTAATGCATTCCTTGCATTATGGGAAAAAACTTTCTGGGTGCAGCTCCCCTGCCAGCTCCCCCCCCTTATACCTTCCTGAGCCCCATCTCGACCCAGCGATGTGCATAAGAGCAGCGTCTCTCCTGTGTCTCTCTCTCCTCATTGGCTCACACAGCTGTCAAATGTAGTGTGTAGTGTATTGTTGTTGTGGTATATATATATAAAACCACACCCACAATACACTACATTAATCACAGCCAGTGAGCCAATGAGGAGAGAGCATGGGGGCAGGGCCTTGCCTCGCTCTGTGTGTGAATGGACAATGTCCATTCACAGTGCCCCCATAGCAAGAGGCTTGGGAGAGGAGCAGACAGTGCCAGCCGGCAGGAATGAATGATAGGATGGATATAAATTTGTTTTTGAATTAGATACATTTCCCTTTGGGATTTATATGGTTAATTTTTCTGTTTTGTGCTCCTTTTATTTTCAGAATGCTTCACACTGGCTATCTCATCTCACTTGGTCTGTTCACATGTTTTGACTAACCAATTCCATGAGTGTCAATTAAGTATTGTACCGCCCTTTTTCCTTTTTGCAAAAGGGCTGTTTTGTTATAAAAGATTGATTATAATGCTGTAAACTGATGCTATGAGGAAGGCTTCAGCAGAAACGCGTTAATATTATGTGTATTGTACACTGCTATTGTGCCAAATAAAATTCTTATAAGAAGAAATTTTGGGTTGCTGGCAATTTCTTCTATTATGGACGCACAGTGAACTACACAGCCAGTGCACCGCTCATCAACTTCCATATTGCAGTACAGTTTGGGTGAGTCTTTTCCCAGTGCCAACTGGGGGCCAAAAACAAGAGCATTGGGTCTAGACATGTGCAGATGGAAAAAATGTGTTTTGATTTATTTCACTTCCATTCATTACTTACATAAATTTGTTTAGTCTACAGTAAATACATTTATTTGTTTAATTTGTTTTGGAAATGGTTTCTTTTAACTCAATTCGACCAAATTTGGAAAATTTGAATTAATTTTGAATGGAATTCAATTCAAATGCAGTTCGATTCAAAATTGAATGTACTGTATTCTATTTGAATTTTAGAAGATGGTTATATACTTTCTATTTCATTCTATTCAATTTTTTTTGTATTCTATGCTTTTGTTTTCTATCTATTCTTTTCTTTTATTTTTTATTATGTTATATTGTATTCTTTTCTATTCTGTTCGAATTCAAATGTATTCTATTCGGAATTAAAATTTTGGAAAACGGTTATATTGTTATATTCTTTCTATTCTATTTTATTATTTTCTACTGTTTATTCTAATCTATTCTATTTGATTATATTATTTCCATTCTATTTGATTGTTTTTTCTTTATTCTTCTCTTTTCTATTGTAGACATTTCTATTCTTTAATTTTATTTTCTATCCTTTTATATTCTATTCCTTTATTTTGTATTCTATTGTGTTCTCTTCTGAAATTTTAATTTGATTCGAAAATGATTCTAATTCGATTAGAAAACTATTCAAATTCAAATTTTGACCAAAAATTTGTTTTTTTCATTTCGGATTCATTTAAATTTGTTACTATTGTCATTTAGAAATTTGGATACATCTGAATTTCCGAATAACGAAAACAAAACAAACGGCAGATGTCTAATCAGGTTTGCTCTGTGCAAAACCAGCAGGTGAGGAAAAATGTGTTATTCTACATTTAGGATCACTTTAAACATGAGGCCAGTTAAAGTATATGGAAACCCAAAAAAAAAAAATGTAATATATTTACCAGTCCTTAGGTGTGGCAGCCTCGTTTGTTTTCTTTTTTTCATGCTATGAACATTTTCTGCAAGTTAAGGAAAACACCAGTTGATACCAACAGAACTTCATTATTCTTGTAATTTCCTGTGTACTGACCTGAAATTTTAAACATTGTTATAAGCTTTCTCAGCTATCTATTGTGAATTAAAAAAAACCCTCCTCCATATCTAACGGAAGTGTTTGTAGCCCAATGCAACTTATATACGAGTATACACACACATTTCAGTCCAGCTAGTGAAGTACATTTAATGGCTTTTTGCCTACTTTTATTCAAAAGTAAAGTTCAAAAAACACACAGGCTGCTGTCACAGGAGTTTTCCGCTTTACGACTACAAAACCGAAATTTTCCAACCCCCTCCGTCACGTGATACATCCCGGGAGTCCGGAAGTGAGAGCAGTGTATGCCGGGAGTGGTAGTCTGCTGAGGGGCTGTGTTGCGGTAGAGGGTGATTACAGGGAACCCCGTGATTTGTCCATACAGTGCAGACAGGTTGTCATTTTCAAATTCTGAGATGCTGAACGACAGTTGAGCCGGTCACACTTTATTTCTCCCACAGCCTATCTGTTCTGCATTGCCATATTAAGAGCTCCAGAACAAGCGCATAAGGCATCCTGACACCTGATATATAGAAGCTTGTTCCAGATATACACTTTAAAAGAGGACCTTCCACCTAACTATCCAAACTAAATACAGCCACTCCAAATATTGAAAGTGAAAGGATGCACCAGAAAAGAAGGTTGTTTTTTTTTTTTTTTTGAACATGTGACGAGCAGCAGAGGACTAGCAGCTCCTCCTGCTTATGTTTCTTGACAGCTGTATATCGATTAGGGAAAAGCTCTCATATGAGGTTAGCGAGGATAGGACCAAAGATTGTCGCCCCCACTACTGGTTGAAGTTGGCATTCCGCCATTTGGAAGATCTCCTTATCCCTACACCATGAATAAGGGCCACCATGCCTAAAATTGGCTAATGCTATTACCCCATTACCTGCAGGTAAGGGGCCACTGCCCACTATTGTGTGGTGTGTTGCACGAAGAAAGAAAATATCACCATTGGTTCCAGTCACCTTACTTGCCTTAAGAGGATCACTTTTTATGCACTTTTACTTGTGGAGTTTTTTAGTTTATTGTCACATTGTTCTAGTCAAGTTGTCACCTATACCTTGTCCGTTTGCACTAGTCACTTTATCCTTTGTGTTTGTTTGCTGTGTGCCTGGTTGCACATTATTTACACGTATTTTATTGAAGCTAGTTACTGTTATTATATTTATATGTGATTACTCTGCACATGGTATTGATCACATGTTGCTCTATCACGTGTTTTATGTTTTATATCCACAGGGTACAGAGAACTAGAGGACATGTACATATATGAATGGTGAGTTAAATCTCTTTATGTTTGGCCTGAGTCCCAGCATAAAGCAGGGACAGGAGAAAAGAAAAGGGAACTCAAGCCCATAGATGTCAAGGTGGTTAAAAAGGAGCTTCAACTAAATAATAAATTGAGGAATCCCCCATAGGTTGCATCATCCTGACAACTTTCTCGTGCACTTTCCCACAGTTACACTTATGAAGGCGAATGTATACTGAAGAGGTGGCAGCTGTTATAAAGATACATAACAGGGCAGCAAAACATCAGTAGGGAACATCTATCTGCAAACAAGTCCAGCAGACCCGGGTGACCCTTTGTTTTTTCTTTTTCCCTTGTAGACATATGGTTTGGTTTGGGATGGTTCCACAATGTGGATATATGTGACCTAGATCCCTGGTTGCACACTGAAATTGGATATCGGAAGATGTGAAGCCATTGTTTTAAATTTTT
This sequence comes from Lithobates clamitans, assembly GCA_037952925.1. NCBI lineage: Eukaryota > Metazoa > Chordata > Amphibia > Anura > Ranidae > Lithobates > Lithobates clamitans. The sequence continues at coordinate 675,068 of JBBGZY010000570.1, forward strand.
AGAGGCTTTTTATTGACTTGGTTAGTATCAAGGCCGATGTTATGCCTACATTTAAAAAAGGATCAAAGTCTTCACCCAGTAACTTAAAGCCTGTAAGTTTAACTTCTATAGTAGGGAAGAGACCTCAGGTTTTGTAGGACCACATACAAGAGAATCTGTTAACATACATATTATAAGTGATGGCCAACGTGGACTCATAAACCACTGAAGTTGTAATACAAAACTGGATGTTCTGGTAGATTGTAGACTTAATAACGGCATGCAAAGCCAACTTCAGCTTCTAGAGCAATAAAGATACTTTATTGTATAAGAGGCACGGATTTAAGAGAGATGGAAATTGTATTCCCCTGTATGAGGCATTAATAAGACATATTCTTGTATATTCAGCTTAGTTTTGGGCACCAATTTACACAAATGATGCTGCAAAACTGAATAGAGTACAGAAAATGGCAACTAAACTAATATGGGGAATGGACACTCTCAGCTGTGAGAAAAGATGACCTCCTTCCTTGAGAAGAGGCATTTGACCCTTTCCCTGACATGGACATAACGCTTATGGTGAAACAAAACTGTTTGCAGTTGACCAGATTACACTGGTCTACAAATTTTGGGAGATTATTGACCTCTGAAGTAAAATGTGATAAATCTTACATATTTTGATCAGATGAATTAGAAAACAGGTGATAAACGTGCTGTTTGGCTAGAGTTTTTAAGATATTTCACAAAAAAGTTTCATACATAGGCGAGTATATTTGTCCACAAGGGAGGGTGGTGTCTGATGATCATAATAATGATCATAATGCCTTGTAATTTCTCGACAAAGTACTGTAGAACAATGAAAATGGTTCCACATGGAAGTGTATAAAATCTTCACTTTGAGACTAAAGATTATTACCTAACCATAATTCATTGTTCTTTTATTGCAAGGTACATTTGTCTTGGTCAGATCTACGCATCATACAGTTGAAAGTGTAATTGCCTAACATTTCCAAGGAACAGTTGCTTTATATTTTCCCTAAACAACACAGATAACTTCTGCTACATTTGTGGCGAGGTTACATGTTGCATCTCAAAAGAGCAGTATGATGGCAGTGGTAAAAAAAAAGCATAACAACTATATTTTGGATGCAAAATAGGGGGTCAGGACAAGAGTTGGGCCCCTCATTATTGTTGCATTACATGTGCAACTTATCTGCGTCATTGGCTAAACAAGAAGAAAAAGTCCATGCCTTTCACAGTCCCAATGGTGTGGAGGGAGCATGAAAATGTTACAAGAAAAAACAGTAAATGAGGCCCGCAGAAAGGGATAGCAGCGTGAAAGCTGAGCTCCTCTTCTCAGAGACAACCAGCGGCACGCAGCAACTTTCCAGGGGGGTTTTTCACCCCAAAAACGGAGTGGTTTACACACCACCAACTCGTGGACCATGCCCAGGAAAATGAAAGAACACAGGAGACCCCAGAAGCTGACGAAATTCTTCACATTGCAGCCGCATGGAGGTAGGCAAGATGGCACCGGTAACACATCTACCCCGGCCCATAGCTCACACTCCCTCTCAGCTAAATCTGCATCCATCAGCAGAAATAGTGAGTTTCCCTCCAGCCAGCAATCCTACCCTAACACCCCCCAATCAATCTGCTAGCCCTGCTAAGGCCAAATTCCGGATGGATGGCTCTAAATGCAACCCCACAGCTAGCCCCAGCACTGATTCTGGGGAAGACACTAGAGAATTGCCTGACAGCATAGAGGTCTTCCCCACTAACAATAAACCAGTTATGGAGTATTAAAAGACATGTTACTGTCCCTAAGGAGCTCAATCCAAACTGATATGATGTCCTGCATGCAAAAATGTAATAAGGAGATACAGGCTATAGAATCAAGAGTGGGGCACATTGAAAACAAGATGGGGGAATTTGCAAACACTGTGAATGAACTGGTAGATGCCCATAATGAAAAGGAGAAGGTAATAGAAGGGCTCAAATCAAAAATGGCAGACATGGAGGGCAGAGCTAGAAGGAACAACCTAAAGATAAGAGGAATCTCTGAGTCTATTCATCAAGGACACCTGTGTGAATACACTATCTACTCTATTTAAACAAATCCTCCCTGAGCTCACAGACTTAGATGAGACTATAGACAGGATTCATCGCCTGCCCAAACCAGCATATCTCCCTGATCAGATTCAAAGGGATGTTATACTGCGTTTACACCTTTACCACACAAAAGAAAAATTAATGACAGTAATGCGTACTAAGGAGCATATCCCCCCCCCCCCCCCCCCAAATACCAAACCCTGCTTTCTTGCAGATCTATCGCAGTACGCCCTCCAAAAAAGAAGGAACCTTGTTACAATTACAAAAGCCCTCAGGAATCATAGGATCAACTACAGATGGGGATTCCCCACAAAAATCACTGTCACCAAAGAGGGTCACACCTTCATCATAGACTCACTGGAAAAAGGCCTATCCCTGCTCAAAGAATGGCAGATGCTACCAGAGCCTGACAGCAGACCCAATTCCCCCAGGAGAATCCCTCATGCAGACCCTGAATGGCAAAAGGTCACAGCAGAGAATGCTAAAAAACACTGATCATATGGAAAGCAGACAAGTTTTATCTTCAGTTCTATGGGGAGAGTAGCCTCTCTTAGTTCACTAACTCACCCCTCTGAGACCACTTGAGCAGCAAAATGCTGCATTCGGGTACAAGTTACCCTTGTTTGGTTCAAAATGTTTACTTACAATACTTAAAGCTCTTGTTCACAGTTCAAGTTTTTTTTTTGTCCAATCTCAGTTTTATTTTCCTTTTTGTTCTATCCTCTTAATACAGTTAGAAATTATAGATTTCTTTACAGCTCTTAGACGCAGTTACATTTATCTCCTCTAGAACAAAAACTTCAGGGAGACTTCACCAGCACAGCCTGGTGGAAAACCGCAACAGAACGGCGACCGAACTTCATAATGTGAGTACTGCACATCTATGGTCTTCACTTGAGTTTCACAACATAGCTCATTCTGAACTTGACCACATGAGGGAGCTCCCCACCCACAAAAGGATTCATAAGGGCACAGAATGTCACACCAACAAACTTTTCCTGACCACATGGGGTGACATTCCTCTCCATTAATGCAAAAGGACTTAACCATCCTGACAAGCAAAAATCAATGTGGAAAGAAGCCCAACAATTCCACTGTGATGAAATATGCGCTCAGGAAACACATTTTAGCAGCATAACATCCCCAAAATGCACAAAAAAGCAGTTACGATATATCTTCACTGCAAATACGGACTCCAAAAAAAGGGGAGTTCTCACAATTAGGGACACTGTCTCATTTCTACTCCATGAAGTGATTGCAGACCCCTAAGGGCGGTACTTAATATTAATTTGCGACATCAACTCCTCAACGTATACTATTGTCAATCTATATGCCCCAAATTCCAACCAGATACGCTTTAATAACAAAAGCTTTCGGAAAATCCATGCCCACCAAAAAGGTGCTCTGTTTGTCGGTGGGGACTTCAACCTTATCCCAGATTCAAACCTTGACTCCACCTCCACACCCACCAGGACAAGCCAGACACTTCAAAATACTATCCATCAACATAACTTGTTTGATGGTGCCTTCATGCAGGGGAAAGGGACTTCACTTTTTTTTCTTCACTGCACCGGTCCTACTTGCATATAGATCTCTTCCTAGTAGATCAGTGAATCCTGGCAAGAACTGCCTCTGCATCAATCAAAGACATTACAGGGTCAGACCATGTATCTGTGGTGCTGACAATCAAAGACTCATTTTCCTCAAACCTCGTTCCAATTTGGAGAGTTAACCCACTTCTCTTGCAGGGAAAGGATTCCAAAAACACACTGGAACAACAATTATTGCAGTACTTTAATGACAACAAAAATTCTGCAGATAATAAGTTTACGCTATGGAACGCTCATAAAGGCGTTCATGAGGGGAATTTTTATTAAACTGGGAGCAAGGAGGAAGAGGCAGCACCAACAGCAATTGCAAGATCTCACAAACAAAATCCAAGATTTAGTAACCAGAAATAAACACCCACACCCTCAATCTCTAAACACCTGACCCAACTCCGCTATGACCTTCTATTACTGGGGAATTTTGAAAAATCTTCTAGTCGTTTAAAAATGAATTATTATGTTAATGGCAACAGAGTGGGGAGAAACGGGGCTGCAGGTACAAAACCAAAATACTGTTCATCACACACCCACTTACTAAAGATAAGAATTACCACCCCCAAAATATAGCTGACACCTTTAGTCACTACTATGGATCATTGTATAATATAGCAGACGATCCACTTACCCTACAACCAACCTCTGAAGCTATAAATGACTTTCTAAGCAAAGTATCTCTCCCCAATTGACTCCAGCACAACTATTACATCTTAACTCACCCTTTACAACCCAAGAAGTTTCTCACACTCAGGGGAGGGCTGGCAGCCTTAGGCCTGGGGGGCAAGTCCAGTCAAGTGGCCCATTGAACCACCGAATCAGCTCACCATCGCCAGTGCCCATCAATGCAGCCTCGCCAGTGCCCATCAATGCAGCCTCGCCAGTGCCCATCAATGCAGTCTGTTCAGTGCATGGAGATTAGAGAGAAGAGTCAACGGGATTACACAGAGCGGAGATCTCCCGCTTACCCAGCACAGCCACTGCCATACGAAGTCCTGTCTCCTGGACCGGCTATTATGATAGACGTCACCAGTGTGCTGTCTATCATAGGAGCCAACCCAGGAGGAGGGACTTCGTATGACAGCGGCCGCCAGGTAAGTGGGAGATCCTCGCTGTGTGATCTGGTGGCGCTGGGCCCAGCGGGACCCTTGGTAGGGTGGGCCCTGGGCGCCCTCCCACTGTCCCAGCTTGCGGTGCACCCGTCCCAGATTGGTCTTGCAAATTGGGGACAAAACCGGGGACAGACTTGGTCCAGGCACAGTGTCCTCAGTCTGGGGACTGTCCCCAGGAACCAGAGACGTCTGTTCACCCTAGGCTAGTGACCAGCAGGCCCAACAGGCCAGCAGGACCCACAGGCCATGGTAAGCAGGACCCACAAGCCAGCGGGCAGCAGGACCCACAAGCCAGTGGCCAGCACGACCCAAAGGCCAGCGGCCAGCACGACCCAAAGGCCAGCGGCCAGCAGGACCCAAAGGCCAGCGGCTAGCAGGCGCTGTGGGTCATGCTGGGAGCTGCCCGCGGACCTGTGGGTCCTGCGGGCCGCTGGTCTGTGGATCCTGCTGAGAGCTTACCATGGCCTGTTGATCCTGCTGGCCATGGCCAGCACCCAGCAGGATCAACAGCTCCCAGCAGGACCCACAGTGTTAATGGCTATTTTGAGGTTACTGGGTGGGCACTGGCCTGGGGCAGGGTAAATAGGGTGTATGGGGGGGGTGGGATGTGGGGTTCAGCTGCGGGTGTCAGGGTCTCTCACCACAGAGATGGCAGCTGCCCGCGCTAGTTCAGCAGGTCCTTGCATGACCTTTTCCAGTCCTGGGGATGTGATGCTCCTGTCCTGGGGTCAACTAAACATGCAGCCCGAGCCAGTCATGTGGGTGCTGACTCCCTGGCGCGCCCTGCTGCCTCCCTCCAAGATTTGGGAGTTGTAGTTTCCTGGCTGCGTTTCCCTGCTCTCAGTTCTCCACCAACTGGGAGCGTGCGTGGACTCCCAAAATCAGGGCTGGTGTAAGGATTTTTGACACCCTAGGCCAGAGGTCTCCAAACTACAGTAAAATTTAAAAAATGCAGTGCTAGAACAGTAGCATAAAATAAAAGAATATCAAGCAATGATAGAACTAATAAAAGGCCAATATCCCAAGTCCATATATTGAAGAATGGGTATAGTAGCCAACATCCGTGCTCCGTGCAGATAAAAGGGCTATAGGTGAAGATAGGGTAATATTCCTCCTCTGGCAGCAGAGGAGTATCGAGTGATTGGTGAGAATTGAAGAGAGCCTATGAGGTTTCTGGGGAGAACCATTTCCCTACGCTTGGTGAGACCACTTTTATCTGTGGTCACAGATAACTGGTAAGCAGGCTTACTTACTCTCACTGGTTGTGGAACGAGATTCTCTCTGGTGTGGAGGAATATCACCCTATCTTCACCAATAGCCATTTTATCTGCACAGAGCACAGATGTTGGCTACTACAGTATATCCATTCTTCAATATATGGACTTGTGATATTGGACTTTTATTAGTTCTATCACTGCTTGATTTTCTGTTATTATTTTATGCTACTGTTCTAGCTCGGCATTTTTTATTTTACTATTATCTGTGGAGTCTGTATTCTGACTTTAGATGCTGGCAGCTGAACTTCCATACCTCTTTGTTTTAGCGCAGTGCGCAGCGTTAGCCTTGGCTTGTCTCCAAACTGCAGCCCGAGGGCCAGATGTGGCCCTTTGCTAGCCTTTATGCGGTCCTTGGGGCACAATTCCTTCCACTGACACCAACAATGGGGCACTATATCCTCCACCGATACCAATGATGGAATACTATTCCTCCCACTAATAGGGGGAATACTCCTCCTATGATCCACCAACCCTGAGGCCATATTTATTCTCACTGATGCTGGGCCCATGACATTTTCTGCCCCTGCTGGCCACAATCCGGCCCTCCTAAAGTCTAAAGGACAATAAAGTGTTCCTTTGAAAAGTTTGGAGACCTCTGCCCTAGGCGAAACCTCATTTTGCTGCCCCTGGCTCTGCCCCTGACTCCACCCCCTTTGCCCTGCCCATGTATTCGGTGGGGGTGGCAGGGGTGGAGTTTTTTGCGGCACCTTTCCATCTATTTCTTTAGCCTTGGTCTCCACCTGCGTCTCTGGACCTGGCCTGAAGAAAAATAGTGGCAATACAGCACCCCTTTACAATACAGTGCCATCTTTACATCACATACCTCTATCCATTTAAGTCCCCCAATTTACATCACAGCTCCCCTCCTTACATCACAGACCTTCCCCCTTTACATCAGTGTCCTCAGCCCCCCTTCCTTGCATTCCCCTTTCTTTGCACCTCAGTACCCTGCACAGCCCCCCCCCCCTCCTTGTATCCCAGTCCCCTCCACACAGCCCCCCCTTATTGTATCCCAGTCTCCTCCACACAGCCCCCCCTTCTTGTATCCCAGTCTCCTCCACACAGCCCCCCCTCTTGTATCCCAGTCTCCTCCACACAGACCCCCTTCTTGTATGCCAGTCTCCTCCACGCAGGCCCCCTTCTTGTATCCCAATCTCCTCCACACAGCCCCCCCCCTTCTTGTATCCCAATCTCCTCCACACAGCCCCCCCCTTCTTGTATCCCAATCTCCTCCACACAGCCCCCCCTTCTTGTATCCCAATCTCCTCCACACAGCCCCCCCTTCTTGTATCCCAGTCTCCTCCACACAGCCCCCCCTTCTTGTATCCCAATCTCCTCCACACAGCCCCCCCTTCTTGTATCCCAGTCTCCTCCACACAGCCCCCCTTTCTTGTATCCCAGTCTCCTCCACGTAGCCCCCCCTTCCTTGTATCCCAGTTTCCTCCACACAGCCCCCCCCTTCTTGTATCCCAGTCTCCTCCACACAGCCCCCCCCCTTCTTGTATCCCAGTCTCCTCCACACAGCCCCCCCTTCTTGTATACCAGTCTCCTCCACACAGCCCCCCTTCTTGTATCCCAGTCTCCTCCACACAGCCCCCCTCCTTGTATACCAGTCTCCTCCACACAGCCCCCCATTCTTGTATCCCAGTCTCCTCCACACAGCCCCCCCTCCTTGTATACCAGTCTCCTCCACACAGCCCCCCCTTCTTGTATCCCAGTCTCCTCCACACAGCCCCCCTCCTTGTATACCAGTCTCCTCCACACAGCCCCCCCATTCTTGTATCCCAGTCTCCTCCACACAGCCCCCCCCTCCTTGTATACCAGTCTCCTCCACACAGCCCCCCCTTCTTGTATCCCAGTCTCCTCCACACAGCCCCCTCCTTGTATACCAGTCTCCTCCACACAGCCCCCCTTCTTGTATCCCAGTCTCCTCCACACAGCCCCCTCCTTGTATACCAGTCTCCTCCACACAGCCCCTCCTTCTTGTATCCCAGTCTCCTCCACACAGCCCCCCCTTCTTGTATTCCAGTCTCCTCCACACAGCCCCCCCTTCTTGTATACCAGTCTCCTCCACACAGCCCCCCTCCTTATATCACAGTCTCCTACACACAGCCCCCCCTTCTTGTATACCAGTCTCCTCCACACAGCCCCCCTCCTTGTATACCAGTCTCCTACACACAGCCCCCCTCCTTGTATACCAATCTTCTCCAAACAGCCCCCCCCCCTTATACCAGTCTCCTCCACACAGCCCCCCCCCCCCCTTTATACCAGTGTCCTCCACAGCCAACTTCTTTCCTTGCAACACAGTCCAACATGTCACTGACCCCTCTCTTACCTGCAGGTAGAAGACAGAGGATGCGGCATGCTGGATCAGAGGACAGGAGTTTTCCAACTTTCAGTTTAACAGACAGATAATTGGTTGCTAGGACCGCCCCTAGCAACCGATCACAGGCGATTTAACTTGAAAAGTTGGACAACTCTCTGCTTGGCTGTTTTGTCTTCTACCTTCTGGATAAAAGCAGCGGCGGGGGAAGGAGGAGTCACACGGGAGACAAGAAGACACCTAGGCAGGCTGTTTTCACCTGTACTTCCCCCGCTCACTCACTCCCTCCAGCAGCGGTACTCTGCAGTGCAGACAGCACTGGAACTAGCAGTGCAGGGAGTTCAGTCTGCACTCAATGCCATAGCGTGCGGCCGTGCCCTTGGCCCAACTTGCTCAGAGAAAAAAAAAATTAGCTGGCGGCCGCCGGCCGTTTTGCCTGTAAATTGTGGCAGCCTGGGGGGAAATGTCCACCCTGCCCCCCGGCCCAGCCCGCCCCTGCTCACACTATTGATAAACTACCACTAAACAAATCCCCGGGCCCTGATGGATACATAGGGGAATACTATAAGACATTCAAGCATATACTCTCACCCCACTTAGCCACCATATTTAACACTGCAGCTGCCTCCTCCTCCTTTCTATTAGAAATGTACTTAAGCACTTATAAGCACCTTGCCCAGGCCAGGGAAGGAACCATCTCTTCCACAGAATTTCAGGTATATATCACTTCTTGACAATGAGCTAAAACTGTATGCTTTACGAATCGCTTTGAGGCTAATAGATATTCTCCCTCAGCTTATACTTATGGACCAATCAGGGTTTACCAAAGGTTTACCAAAGGTCGTAAAACTACTGATGCCACTAGGCTCCTGATTAATATAATCCACCACGCAAATCTAGATGGAACGCCTTCTCTGCTGCTGGCTTTGGACACAGAGAAGGCATTCTATCGGATACATTGGGGTTATCTTGCTAAGGTACTAGAGGCGTTTGGTTTCACAGGTACAATATATTCTGCAATTATGGCTTTATATTCTGAGCTTTCTGCTCAGGTTTACACCTCAGGGGTACTTTCTACTCCATTTAACATCACAAATGGAATTCGTCAGGGTGCCCACTCTCACCAGTAATTTTTAATCTACTCATGTAATCCCTGGCGAGCTACATATGCGATCACCCTCAAATTACAGGATATAAGTTTAACAATTCAGCACACACCATTAGCCTGTTTGCTGATGATGTTATTCCCATGCTTATGGATGTGGAGACTTCCCTGGCTTCGGTGCATCAGGTACTTAAAATGTTCAATGGCATATCCTACTATAAAGTAAATGACACTAAGTCGCACATTCTTGTACTTAATGTCCCTCCTAAACTGCAGTGCAAGTTGGCAGAGTTGTACCCATATAAGTGGAATAACACAGGGATAAACTATTTAGGTATTACCAAGGCAGAAGAACTGTTCAAAGCAAATTACTCTATATTTCTAGACAAATTACACCCCAAACTCCAAGAACTAGCAAAAACAGAACTCTCTTGGTCTGGTAGGTTGGCAGCCTTCAAAATGGTACTACTTCCACAATTCCTATACTTATTCAGGACCATCCCTATTCTGATGCCTAACACCTTGTTTGTTAAAGCCCAATCCATGATCAACCCCATGATCAACCACTATTTATGACAGGGCAGGAAAGCGAGGTGTGCATTTTCCAGATTATCCACCACTAGGAAGGTGGGGGGGGGTTGGCTTAGTAATACTTAAAGACTACTATACTGCCTCAATATAGGCACAAATAAAAACATGGTTTCCCCAAAACCCCAGTACCAGATGGGAGGAACTTGAAAAAATACAAGTCAAGGGAAATTATCTTTATCACTTCCTTCTTGCTAGCCAACATAACACCCTCAGACACTCATCACTATCTCCTACCATAAAAGCCTCACTCCATGCCTGGAGTGCCTTACTAAACACTCCTGCCCCAGATTCTACACCTTCCTCACTTTCACTGCCTATCCATAGCCTAGCACACATCATACCTGACCTAAACATCTCCAGTTGGGTTGAAAAGGGGATAGAAAGAGTGGAAGACATAATGATTGGTCCAGCTCTCATTCCTTCAGGTCTCTACAAATAGAATATAGCCTGGCCAATTCAGAGTACTATACTTACCTTAGGATCATGCACCTGATCCGATCCAACCTGAAAACAACAATAACTATACCATGGTGTGTACTTCAATACTACACAAACCCTACCACCAAGATCAGAGGCATATCACTGTTCTACAATTTACTAAACAGCAAGGATATACTCTTAAAAAAAAACATATGAATGCATGGGAAATAGACCTAGACATCATTTACTCCCTTGAACAGTGTTGAAAGGCACTACACATCACGTACGTTGCGACCAAAAGTGTGAACCTGTGGGAATAACAATACAGAAGATTCTTCTCAGATGGTATCTGACACCCCACAGGCTTGCTAAATTCTCCCCACAAAGCCCTAATACCTGCTGGAGGAATTGCAGTGCAGTGGGTACATTGTACCATATACTCTGGTCCTGCCCCAATATAGCCACCTTCTGCACAGGAGCATTTCGCACACTTACACAAGTACTGAATATAAAGATACTCATGTCTCCAGGGCTTGCACTTTTGTCATTAGACATAGAATCATTACCACCATATGCTAGAACTATAGCCGTCCACATCCTCTTGAGTGCAAGGTTGACATTAATGTGCCACTGGAGGGATCACTTAACTCCAAGAGGTAATAACAACAACCAACACCCATGCAGCGTACGAGATGTTATTCGCCTCAATGCAAAAAAATCACCAAAGGGCTAATAAAATGTGGGAAAAATGGGTGGAATGGTACACAACCATACCTAAGAGCTAAATAACTAATTGACAATGTTATGTTACCCAAAGGAAGTTAACACTCTGACTGTGTTTTATTTTATTATACTTTATTGTGTTTTATTCTACTCTTGTAAACTAATAATGGACACCATCTGATAATGATCATGTATAAACAGCAATATAAGACCACACCACTTTCTAATGTATACAGGTATAGATAACTTGGAAACATGGAAACATTGGAAACATTAGAGCAACATTCAAATGAAGTAGTGGGTGGTTTCGTCCTCCTCCCGAACGCAACTTGCTCCCAGTTGGGGTGTTTGGACATGGGGACGGCACTCCTTACTCTATGATTAGCAATTAATATATACTATACTTATCACCTCAGATTACTTGTCTACTATATAAAGCATTTCTACTTGAATATTCCTCATTATTGTGCCTCATCAAGAAGAATTTTATGTCTAAGTGAATTTTTTCCTATGTTTCTTTTCTATGTTATGTAAAAACTTTAATAAAAAAAACATTGATATAAAAACAGTAAGTGAATGGAAAGTTATGTTATTGGTATCAATAAAAAGATACATTTATAATGATTGGTGTGGAACCATTCTCAATGCAGAAAAGTTATGGAGCACATCCCCCTCACAATTTTGAATTATTTTGATGTAATTTTGACCTGAAGATGTATCTTGGAAACTGGAGCCAATTAATTCTCAAGACTTAATTTTCATTTATTAGTGACTGGATTCTAGTAAAATTTCAATTCCTGAGGCTTCTTTCTTGTAGACCAGTGTCATTAAGCCTTATGCAACTGCATTATCTTCTGCTATAAGCCCATGGTAGCTTCAACCATGAACTTATAACAGAAGGAGCCTCTAGACCAGTGATGGCCAACCTATGGCACGCCAAGCCCTCTCTGTGGGCACACCAGAGGAATCCCCCAGCCAGGCAATCACTTGCACTGACGGTGCAGGCATGGAGGAGCTGGCTCCATTCCTTGCATCAGTGCCAGTGACATTGGCAGGGGGTGGGCAGCCAGTCATCTTGTCCCATGTGCGATGTTTAGGGGATGTAAAATTTTTCCTCCACCACCCTAACTCTGTTCTGTAGCTTATTGCCTCCCCTTGACCCCTACACCTCAGGTAAAGCATTCGGGCATTCATTTCTGCAGGCACCCTATTCCAGCTCCCCCTGCTCCAGGACGACTTTGGTTCAGTCTGTCCCTCTGGTGCAGCCTGTGAAACAGTGGAGGGGGAGGGGCGATGCTCAGAGCAGATCATCCATGGCCATGGGGAGAGGTGCAGTGACCTCCCGGCGGAGTGGAGTGGCTGGATGGTGGGGGGCTCCAACAATACTGCCTGGGGAGAGCTGGACGATTAGGCCATGGAAAGGTAAGGAGGAGGATGGATCCTCCGCTCTACATTGTACTGTGTGGTGGGGTTGGGGATGTGAGTAGAGCAGGAAGTATGTGTCATGTAGGTGAGTGCATGTGTCAGGTAGGTGAGTGTAATGGTTAAGTAGGTGAGTGCATGTGTCAGGTAGGTGAGTGCATGTGTCAGGTAAGTGAGTGTAATGGTCAGGTAGGTGAGTGCACGTGTCAGGTAGGTGAGTGCACGTGTCAAGTAGGTGAGTGTAATGGTCAGGTAGGTGAGTGTAATGGTCAGGTAGGTGAGTGCATGTGTCAGATAGGTGAGTCTAATGGTCAGGTAGGTGAGTCTAATGGTCAGGTAGGTTAGTGTAATGGTCAGGTAGGTGAGTCTAATGGTCAGGTAGGTGAGTGTAATGGTCAGGTAGATGAGTGCATGTGTCAGGTAGGTGAGTCTAATGGTCAGGTAGGTGAGTCTAATGGTCTGGTAGGTGAGTGCATGTGTCAGGTAGGTGAGTGCATGTGTCAGGTAGGTGAGTCTAATGGTCAGGTAGGTGAGTGTAATGGTCAGGTAGGTGAGTGTAATGGTCAGTTAGATGAGTGCATGTGTCAGGTAGGTGAGTGCATGTGTCAGGTAGGTGAGTGTAATGGTCAGGTAGGTGAGTGTAATGGTCAGGTAGGTGAGTGCATGTGTCAGGTAGGTGAGTCTAATGGTCAGGTAGGTGAGTGCATGTGTCGGGTAGGTGAGTCTAATGGTCAGGTAGGTGAGTGCATGTGTCAGATAGGTGAGTGTAATGGTCTAGTAGGTGAGTGTAATGGTCAGGTAGGTGAGTGTAATGGTCAGGTAGGTAAGTGCATGTGTCAGGTAGGGGAGTGTAATGGTCATTTAGGTGACTGCATGTGTCAGGTAGGTAAGTGTAATGGTCAGGTAGGTGAGTCCATGTGTCAGGTAGGGGAGTGTAATGGTCAGGTAGGTCAGTGTATGTTATACAATGCATTCCTGAACCCTGAATTCTGAGTGAATCTGGCAGAATCGTACGTTTTTGGTCCCTTAGGGCTCATTCGGAGGGATGATCAGTCCCATCCTCTGTACAGAGCCACTGGTAGGTTTAATTCTTTGTTGGCACTTTAAAAGAAATAAGTTGGTTTTGCATTGCGGTTTGGGCACTTGGGCTCAAAAAGGTTCGCCATCACTGCCCTAGACCCTTTGCACTAATTAATAGCTGGGATCAGTGGTTGTCATAGCCATCCATTAAAAACATTCCACTCCACCACCACCAATGCTTTCCATGGTGTGCCCAGTGTGTGACTGACCCTCCTCTCTGTGTGCTTTAATCTGATCTCCTCCCACTGTCTCTGTATGCCTGGGTCTTCTTCAGTCTCCACTACTCTTCCTCCACTCACACTGGCAAAGATAATAGGTGGGTTGTGCAGGGGGTAATAGTGTGGTTACACAGCAGGGAAGATTGTGTTTGTTCAGCATGACAATCTGAGGATCAGTAAATACGATATTTCTCATGTTTCCTGAACCCTTCACCTTCCTGAATGAATACAAGAATTGTCAGTACTGAGCACTGTGCTGTTCATTCCTAACTGAAGTTATAGTACACACGAATCACATGATGAGATTGAGGACTTTGTATCTGTTTAGACCCATGGTATTTCCCCAAAGACCTCCGGTGTCACTAATGTAAAAAAAATAAATAAATTATAAAACACCCTCACAAATCTCACACACATATAGCATAGTTGCCAACATTGTAAAAAAAAATTTGGGACACTTTTTGGGCTGTAGGCGGAGTAACCTTATAATTAGGGGCGGGGCATGCATTAGTAGGTATGGCATAGGGAAAGAGAAAAATGTGGCGTGTGCCGTGCTGAAAAATGGGCGTGGTTTGCATGAAATAGTGGGCATGGCTTAAAGTGGCGTGAATCAAAGGGGGTGTGGTTAGAGTCTGAGACAAGATGAGGGATGGAGGGAGAAACAAAGGGAGAAAGAAAGAGAAAGAAAGGGATGGAGGGACAGTGGGCCCAGATCCTACACCACAATAGAAATATGCGTATTTCAGAAAGTTTAACAATCAGCAGATAAAGATACTCCAAACACCTGGTGTTAGCGCTTCAATCATCCCGGCACCATGGTTGTTATGGTGTCAGGGTGATTGAAGCGCATTATTATTACATTGTAATATAAAATTAAATAGTTCAACTCACCATAGTGCCGAACCAGTGGGAGCCCCGAGTGTGTCACTTGTCATGTCGCCTGCCACCAGAAGCCATCAGGTGTCCCCAATAGAGTCCCTCCTTACATCTCAGTGTCCCCAGCAGAGTGCCTCCTTACATCTCAGGCCAGTCAGTATGCAGTGTTGCAGTGTAGGGGTCCCTCTATGATAGGGGTAGGTGAGTGTGGGGGTCCCTCTGACAGGGGGTAGGTCAGTGTGGAGTGTAGGGGTCCCTCTATGACAGAGGGTAGGTCAGTGTGGAGTGTAGGGGTCCCTCCATGACAGGGGGTAGGTCAGTGTGGAGTGTAGGGGTCCCTCTATGACAGGGGGTAGGTCAGTGTGGAGTGTAGGGGTCCCTCTAATAGAGCAGATGACAGAGCAGATTATAGAGACGCACAGCATGAGTATAGGACACTCCAGGAGCATGCAGGGCTGGCGCGATTACTCACAGACACAGTCCAGCCCTACATCCACATGTGACCAGCTCCTCCAGGCGAATCATGTCCTTCGTCTGTCCCGCACATGACCTGCTCGGCCAATCACAGGACACCCACTGCTGCCCATCGCTGAGCTCCGCCAGCTGCGGACCTCTACCAAAAAAAAAATCATGAAAAAAGGGATTTCCCGGGTAATTTCCCAGGAAAAACTAAAATAGGGAAAAGGGTCTAAATCCCGGGAATGTCCCGGGAAATTCGGGACTATTGGCAACTATGATATAGTGCACATGTCCGCTACACATGTGTTACAGTATGTGTTGGTTCATTGCTTGCAGTGTACTATCTCACTCACATTCACACCAGCAGATGTGCATTATGGTCCGCATAACACATACATGCTGGTGTGCATTATGCTCCTGTGCTGTGTGCTGTGGTGCATTGTTACAACCCATCACTGTGCTTCATTTTTTTTAAATTACTGTACATTAATTCAAATCTATGTGCAGCAGCGCATTGCAATGTGTTAGCACGTGTTGTAAGGAGCTGAATTTCCATAAAATGTACACCTGCATCAACAAAACTGTCTAAGGCTTAATGTACATGGGACGTTTTAAAACCTCTCTTGAACAATGTAACTTGACAGATAGTAACCGACGGCTAAAAACGTCTGTTTTGCTGCATTTACATGCCTTGCGTTTAGAAACTGCCTAGAAATGACTATAAACCACTGTGTGTACATGTACTGATAAGATAACATAGAGGAGAGTTCATTGGCAGCTGAAAAAAATGCTCAACTGCTCCTAAAGGTCCATTTACCAGCAACAGTGTACATTAAACCTTACTCTGTATTTATGTATGTGAAACAAATCTTACTAAGCTAAAGGAAACTGCTCATGAAAGAAATATGAAGGCTGCCATTATTGGAATTTGCCTGGATTCAGTACTTACAAGTACGCATTTCAGAAGTTCTGATTTCACTTGTACTAGGTCAGTGATGTTAAAAATACTGAAGCCAGAGGAGCAGCATAAGATAATTGCAAATAGCATTTTCAGATTGTGATTACCAATGACAAGCTTTATATATTTTTTCATAATTGGATTTCGAAACAATTTGTACTATATATTTAAAAAAAAAAATAGAAATGAAAAAATTTCTGCCATACTCTACATCTATTTTAGTTCATGTTTTAATTGGAGCCACAGTCAAATTGAAACCCCGTTTTTACTACTCTTTGCAAAAGTAATAATAATAAAAATAATAAAAATATTAACAATAATAGATAATAATAAAATAATAATTATAATAATGCAACCTCAAAATGCATCAAAAATTTTAGTATGAGTGTAGTCATCATTAATAAATCCCATTTAAATAATGCTATAGCTATTGCATTACTATTTGCAAAAAAAAAACATTCAAAATGCAGGCAAAAAAAAAAACTTCAAAATGCAACAATTAAACTGTTTTTAAACTAAATTTGCATTTGCTCTTAGTGAATTTTTTTTCTTTTTAAAAATTAAAATACTCCTTTAGCTGAAAAATCCATTACTGTGTTTTTTTTTGTTTTTTTAACAGCATAGCAATTTTACCTGTCAAAATGTCAAACGTGTAGTGCATGGGGAATATCTCTAACTTTTTGGTTTGTCTATCTGATACAGATATTTGTGTCAGCATGACAAGTGTCTATCAACAAGGAGAGGACAGGCTGCTTTATCAACAAAACCCTCAATTCAAATCAGCAGTTAAACAATAAATACTGTATATTCCCTAGATGACATCTGCGAATAACTGACATACACAATAATTACCACCTGTTGTCCTTCTGGGAGAATCACTCATTAACACCACAATTTTTATGTTAGATAATTATAAACAATCATTACATTGTTATGTACATTTTAATGTGACAAATTGACAAACGGATATTTTAAGTAATATGCAGCCCCCCTCACTTATATATTTGTGGCCTTCAGTTTAAGAAATTGCAATGAATGAGTTGACAGACTAATCATAAAAACTGCAATTTATACTTCCTTACACTTCTTTTTGCATAAAATATTCTACTAGCAATCTGGCATTGGGAAAACACATCAAGGACGTCCCCTGCTGAAGCCAAAAAGAAGCTACTGAATTTATATTAGGCGTTGTGCATTTGTGGTCTTGGATTTACACACAAGATAATAATGGCTTTAAAACTACAGTGTAAAGACTAGAAATATATTGTGGAACTGGAATAAAAAAAGAGCACATATACAATGATGTAAAGACCAGATACCCATGTCCCAACAACGATCCGAGCGATGCAGCCAAAAACCTCCTGATGGAAACAGCAGTGAGCAACCAGCGTACATACATACATATGTAGAAAAAGCCACTATACCTGAAATCTGCTTAGAACAACTTTAGTAGCTAATTTTAATTAATTTGGTTTTATACGTTGAAGCAAGCATTGGCGTGGAGTGTGTTATGGCACACCACATTATTTCAATAACAACTACTTATTTTCACAAAGGACATTTTTCATATGATTTCATGTTTAAAGGGATATACACTTATACATATTTTGTATTGGATGTATGTATTTATTTATGTATATTATTGCTCTTTAACCACTTCAGCTCAGGAAGGATTTACCCCTTTTTTGACCAGGCCATTTTTTGCGATACAGTCTGTGGAGCTTTAACTGACAATTGTGTGGTCCTGCGACATTGTACCCAAACAAAACCGATGTCCTTTTTTTCCCACAAATAGAGCTTTCTTTTGGTGGTATTTGAGCACCTCTGCGGTTTTTATTGTTTGCACTATAAACAAAAAAAGACTGACAATTTTGAAAAAAAAAATATTTTTCTACTTTCTGCTTTAATGCATATCCAAAAAAAAAAAAATTAAAAAACAAATTTATTTATCAGTTTAGGCCAATATGTATTCTGCTAGATATTTTTGGTAAAAAAATTGCAATAAGCATATATTGATTGGTTTGCACAAAAGTTATAGCGTTTACAAAATAGGGGACAGTTTTATAGACTTTTATTTTTTTTTAATGTTTTTACTGGTAATGGTGGCGATCTGTGATTTTAGCTGCACTGCGATATTGCGGAATCTGACCCAAAGTGACACTTTTTGGGGACCAGTGACATTATTACAGTGATCAGTGCTAAAAAAATGCACTGATCAACGTATAAATGACACTGGCAGGGAGGGGGTTAACACTAGGGGGTGATCAAGGGGTTAACTGTGTTCCCTGGGTGTGTTCTAACTGTGTCAGGGCTGGGCTCACTGGGACAACACAGAGATCACTGTTTCTGATCACTAGGAACAGCAGATCTCCATGTTGTCCCCGGTCAGAACAGGGATCCCTGTTTTGCCTCTCTGTGCAGTAATCCTAGGTGGCCGGCTGACATCGAGTCCGCGGCGTGCATTGGGCTTAAGCGACCTTCAATGGTGGGCACGCGCCCATGGTATCTATTGCATGAAACGATGTACAGGTACGCTGTTACATGCAATAGCCCTGCCACAGTATATGTGTGGTGGGTGGTCTTAAAGTGGTTAACTACCTCAACACTGTACACTTTTACCCCCTTCCTTCCCAGACCAATTTTCAGCTTTCTGTGCTCTCACATTTTGAATGACAATTACTCAGTTATGCTACACTGTACTCAAATTAAATTTTTATCATTTTGTTCACACTTCATATCTTTGGTAAAAATCCTGATAAGTGTATGATAATTGGTTTGTGTGAAAGCTATAGTGTCTATAAGCTATGCTATCTATCACTATAAATTGGTCAATCCTGACTGCCCAAAAATATCAGGACAGTACAAATACCCCCCCAAATGACCCATTTTTCTAAAGATGATAGTCCAAGGTATTTAGTAAGAGGCATCATGAGTTTTTTGAAGTTGGAATTTTTTGCCCACAATTGTTTGGAAAATTAAGATTTTTTTTCCCCCACAAAATTGTCATATTAACAAGTTATTTCTCACGCATGGCATAGATAAACATGCAATTACACACCAAAATATATTCTGCTACTCCTCCTAAGTATGACGATACCACATATGTGAGACTTTACCACAGCCTGGCCACATACAGAGGCCCGACATGCAGGGAGCACCATCAGGTGTTCTAGGAGCATAAATTACACATTTTTGAAGGCCCTGGAGCACCAGGACAGTGGAATTACCCACAAAATGACCCCATTTTGGAAAGCAAACAATCCAATGTATATTCTCTGTGGCATAATAAGTCTTTTGAACAAGTCATTTTTTTCCACAAGTTTTTGGAAAATGTAGAAAGAAAATGAAAATGTATTCATTTTACACAAAGTTGACAACTTTTTTATAAGATATTTCTAATACATAGAATGTACATAGCAAAGATTATGCCCCAAAATACATTCTGCTACCATAGCAATACCACATGTGTAAGACTTTTTCCCAGCCTGGCAACATACAGAGGCCCAACATTAAAGTAGCACCGTCAGGCATTCTAAAGGCATAAATTACACATTTCATTTCCTGACTACCTATCACATTTTTGAAGGCTCCTGAGTCTCTTTGTTGGAATTCTAGAATCAAAAAGGAGAGGAGGTACCATCCAGTAATGTCACAAAAGTTGCCGCCATCCCTGACATACGGAGAAAAGAGAATAACCCCTCAAGGAATGGTGGGACTTTAAAGGCAACAAGTAAAAATAAAAACAATTTTATTGTCACAAGTATACAAAAATATACATATCAAAAAAAGGGTTTCAAATACAATCATATGGATCAATTTAACAGTAAAAGCAAGGTTATACTGGTGAGTGAACCAAATGTGTGTTCGTATAGTCTTCCACCTGAGCCTACGCGTTTCGGGACTGCAGGAGTCCCTTCGTCAAGGGCAAATGGTAGGCAGACTTTACACCAAGCATGACCAGAAAAAGAGGCCGACCGCCGGAATACCTCGGGGGCAACTACACACAGGACGCCAGGAATCCAAAGGAAACAGGCGTATTTCTGGCCCCGCCTTCTCCACACTGGTCCCCAATCTGCCACCCCAAGAAGAGATTCCGGGAGTGACAACGCTACCCCAAGAGGGCCCAGCAGGCGAAAAATCAGAGGAAGGGGAGAGAAAAAATTATCCCAGTATTGGTATATAAGGGATATGATGATTAAACGTGGGTAGATATCCCTGATATGTGGGCAGGGGGAACGGATGTGCCTGAAGCGCAAGATAGACTGCAAATACTAACAGAAGTGGCAACTTCATACAAAAAAATCTGTATTTCTTGCATTAAGATTACAGTGTCATTAGTGGCTGCTATGCCGTCTCCAACCACCACCGCCGAGTCTGGCAATGTATATTCTCTGTGGCATAATAAGTCTTTTGAACAAGTCATTTTTTTCCACAAGTTTTTGGAAAATGTAGAAAGAAAATGAAAATGTATTCATTTTACACAAAGTTGACAACTTTTTTATAAGATATTTCAAATACATAGAATGTACATAGCAAAGATTATGCCCCAAAATACATTCTGCTACCATAGCAATACCACATGTGTAAGACTTTTTCCCAGCCTGGCAACATACAGAGGCCCAACATTAAAGTAGCACCGTCAGGCATTCTAAAGGCATAAATTACACATTTCATTTCCTGACTACCTATCACATTTTTGAAGGCTCCTGAGTCTCTTTGTTGGAATTCTGTCCCATTCAGTTTCCATTTCAGAGCCACTGCTTTCTACTGGCTCATTCTCGCTATCCGAGTCTGATGGAGAGAGTTCCCTGCTACTCTTGTCCGACATAATCTGAAGTATATGGAAAGCCTTCTCACTGCTGAATACATTTTTAGCCATGTTGACAGATTACTGGGACAGATGTGTCAGATGTGTGACAGATGTTGATCACTGGGACAGATGTGGCAGATGATCATGGACATATGTGTGCAGATGTGGCAGATGTGCACTGGGACAGATGGGGCAAATGATCACAGGCAGATGTGAGCAGGTGTGCACTGGGACAGAAGTGGCAGGTGATCATGGACAGATGTTTGCAGATGTGCACTGGGACAGATGTGGTATATGATCATGGAAAGATGTGGCAGATACCCATGGACAGATGTGTGCAGATGTTTAATGGGACAGATGTGGCAGATGATCATATACAGATGTGTGCAGATGTTTAATGGAACATATGTGCAGATGTTTAATGGGGCAGATATGTGCAGATGTTTAATGGGGCAGATGTGGAAGATGTTTACTGTGACAGATGTGGCATATGATCATAGATAGAAATGTGCAGATCATCACTGACAGATGTGGCAGATCCTGTGCAGATGTGCGCCAGATGTGTGCAGATGATCATGGACAGATGTGCGCCAGATGATCTCTGGGACAGATGTTCTCTGGGACAAGTGATTTTACGGTTCAGGAATTCCGAAGATCGAAACACCCACCCGGCCATTTATATGCAGTGGCCGGGTGGGAGGAGGATAAAGGATAAGTTCACCTTTTTAAATAAATGCACTTTTTTGCAGGTAAAAAAATGTGCATTTGCTATTTTTTTTTCTTAGGAGCCTGTAAAGCATTGCACCCACAATCAGCAGATTATGGGTGTAATGTCAGGCTCCTCTGCTGGCTGTCAGTAGGGATGGGCCGAACACCCCCCGGTTCGGTTCGCACCAGAACATACCGAACAGACAAAAAATTTGTCAGAACACACAAACACCGTTAAAGTCTATGGAACACGAACATGAATAATCAAAAGTGCTCATTTTAAAGGCTTATATGCAAGTTATTCTAATAAAAAGTGTTTGGGGACCCGGATCCTGCCCCAGGAGACATGTATCAATACAAAAAAAGTTTTAAAAAAGGCAGTTTTTTTGGGAGCAGTGATTTTAATAATGCTTAAAGTGAAATAATAAAAGTGAAAATTCCTTTAAATTTCGTACCTGGGGGGTGTCTTTAGTATGCCTGTAAAGTGGCACATTTTTCCCGTGTTTAGAACAGTCCCTGCACAAAATGACATTTCTAAAGGAAAAAAGTAATTTAAAAGTACTCAACGCTATAATGAATTGTCGGTCCCGGCAATACAGATAAAAGTCATTGAATAAAATGGCATGGGATCCCCTCCCAGTCCATTACCAGGCCCTTTGGGTTTGGTATGAATATTAAGGGGAATCCGGAACCAAAATTTAAAAAAAAAATTGCGTGGGGTCCCCCCAAATTCTATACCAGGCCCTTCAGGTCTGGTATGGATTATAAGGGGAACCCTGCACCACAATTTTAAAAAAATGATGTGGTGGTCCCCCCAAAGATCCAAACCAGACACTTATCCAAGCACGCAACCTGGCAAGCTGCAGGAAAAGAGGGGGGGTGAGAGAACTCCCACTGGGTTTACGTATTTGGGTGGCCCCGCCCCCCCTGATGCGGGGTCATCCATGTACATCACCGTGTGGCCCCACCCCTAGTTATATTAGAACTGTCATCTGCAAGGATGCATCTGACAGTGGGAGCCTCCCATGGAGGCAGATCAGTGGCGGCCTGCGGGTTTTTTTTCTGTCCGTCGGCAGAGCGAGAGAAGATGAATAGACTTTGGGACACTTTTATTTCTTTATTTTTTAATAAAGGACTTGTCCCAAAGTGTGTCTTGTGTTTTTTTTTAACATTTTGACACTTTTTTTGTGAAATGGTACGGGTACAATGTACCCGTTACCATTTCAAACGGGGGGCGGGATCTGGGGGTCCCCTTGTTAAAGGAGGCTTCCAGATTCCGATAAGCCCCCGCCCGCAGACCCCCACAACCACTGGGCAAGGGTTGTGGGGATGAGGCCCTTGTCCCCATCAACATGGGGACTAGGTGCTTTGGGGGGGCTACCCCAAAGCACCCTCCCCATGTTGAGGGCATGTGGCCTGGTACAGTTTAGGAGGGGGGCGCTCTCTCGTCCCTCCTCTTTTCCTCTGGCCTGCCAGGTTGCCTGCTCGGATAAGGGTCTGGTATGGATTTTGAGGGGACCCCTACACCATTTTTTAAAGAAATTTGGCGCAGGGTTCCCCTTAATATCCATACCAGACCTGAAGGGCCTGGTATGGAATTTGGGGGGACCCCAAGATATTTTTTTTTACATTTTGATTCGGGGTTCCCCTTAATATTCCTACCAGACCCAAAGGGTCTGGTAATGGACTGGGGAGGATCCCATGCCGTTTTTTTTCAATGACTTTTATCTGTATTGCCGGGACCGACAATTCATTATAGCCGCGAGTACTTTTAAATGACTTGTTTTCCTTTAGAAATATAATTTTGTGCAGGGACTGTTCTAAACATGGGGAAAATGCACCACTTTACAGGCATACTATAGACACCCCCCCCCCCCCCCCCAGGTATGACATTTAAAGGAATATTTCACTTTTATTGTTTCACTTTAAGCATTATTAAAATCACTGATCCTGAAAAAACGGACGTTTTTAAAACTTTTTTTGCGTTGATACTTGTCTCCTGGGGCAGGACCCAGGTCCCAAAACACTTTTTATGACAATGCCATGCATATAAGCCTTTAAAATTAGCACTTTTGATTTCTCCCATAGACAATTCATTATAGCCACAAGTACTTTTAAATGACTTTTTTTCCCTTACAGATGTCATTTTGTGCAGGGACTGTTCTAAACACGGGAAAAATGTGCCACTTTACAGGCATACTATAGACACCCCCCAGGTACGAAATTTAAAGGAATATTTCACTTTTATTGTTTCACTTTAAGCATTTTTAAAATCACTGCTCCCGAAAAAACATCCGTTTTTAAAACTTTTTTTGCATTGATACATGTTCCCTAGGGCAGGACCCGGGTCCCCAAACACTTTTTATGAGAATAACTTGCATATAAGCCTTTAAAATGAACACTTTTGATTTTTCATGTTAATGTCCCATAGATTTTAACAATGTTCCGGGGGCTTTCGAATTTGCGCCGAACACCGCATATTGTTCGGTGTTCGCAGAACATCGAACAACCAAAGTTCGGCCCGAACTTATGCTCGGGCCGAACCGTTCACCCATCCCTAGCAGTTAGTGTAGCTGTCTGCCTGTACCTCTGATATGGCTAGGCAGTTACTTCAGCCCTGGAAGCTCAATAGACTATGGGAGCGCTTACCAACGCCCTTACAGTTCATTGAGGACTACAAGCCTTCAGCCACAAAGGCTGATGGTACTTGTAGGCATTCATTCACAGAACCCTGAATGAATGATACGGCCGTTAGGGCAAAGCTACACATGACCGTGGTCTTTCCAAATTGTGACAGCAGGTGTGAAGATCCCCTCTACTGCTCTGGTAAGCTGCATTTTGAAACATAAGAAACTGAGATCCTGACATAACGCCTCCAGCTGCACTATATGGGTAAAATAGGGCACCAGACACCTGCCACATCACCTCCTCTGTAGTTGTGGCCTCAATTACGCTGGACACCCAGAATTCTAAGAGCCAATGAATGACATTGACCCAGTTTCTCCACCGTGTTCACCTCCACTAATACCTTATCTCTCAGCTGATGTTTTGGATAAAAAACTCAAGGTACTGCTACATAACATCACCTGCTCTATATCTACAGATGTGGGCAAAATAGCCCAGGAATTAAGGAGAGAAATCACTCTGATTGATGAATGAACTAACCATACTGAAAAAGAATTTAATGCTTTATTAAAATATGTGCATATTTTAGAAGAAGAAAATCTCACTTTAAAACCCAGTGGGGTTAATTTACTATAACTGAAAAATGCAAAATCTGGTACAGCTGTGCATGGTAGCCAATAACTTTGCAGAGCTGCACCAGATTTTGCACTCTACAGTTTTAGTAAACCAACCCCAGTGTCTTTCAGATACAATTTTAAACAAGAGGACTTGGACAACAGAGAGCTACATCAAAACCTCCATATCTGAGTCATCCCAGAAAAAGTGGGTTACACAGACCTTCATGACCTTAGCGCCCAATATTCCAGACATAGACTAGCGATTAGACTACGCACACCACTCTCTAGGCCTTAAACCTCTATGGGAACACATCCTTGAGACATCATCCTGAGGTTTCACTACTATAATAGTAAAGAGAATTTATTATCAAATACACGCAATAAATTTACCATTGATTACAAAGTAATGAAATTGCAAATATTTAGTAATTTATTCCCTATAAAACTCTCGACAAGCGACGTCTTCTAAGGCCTATTACCTTACACCTTCAGAGAAACCATATATCGCACCAGTGGGGGTTCCCATTCTGTCTCATAGTCTAAAAAGATAAAACTCAGCACAACATTAGAGATTTTCAGGAAGGAGAAGCCTTCCTAAAAACCTAGGTCTACCACCTATTGCAGATGAAGCAATGGTTATGCCTCCCCCAGTGCTCATCCAACCTCCACTTCAAGCAAGATATGGACACCAATCAAGTCCAAGATGAAGAAACTTCCTTAAGGTCTTCCACGAACCTCCCTGCTTGGACCACCTCCTTGAGACTGAAACGTGAGTGAAAAATGAGTGAAACGTAAAAAGTCTTCTTTGGTGGCCATTAGATTAACGCCCCTTATTCATTTTTCCCTACCTACCCATAAGGTTTTATTATGTGTGAACTCATGATTTACTTTTACTGCAGAAAAGGCAAATAGCAACTCACACCTTGTCCTTGCTATCGCCATGCTCCTCTATAAGTCCCATAGAGCTTTCCATGGGCTCCTGAGACTTTTGTTGATATTAGGCTTTTGGTTATTATTGGCAATAATATATGGATGTCACCTAGACCATAACCACTTATTCAGTTCTATACTGTATATGTATGTTTTTGGTTTCTTTTTTGATTTATATGTAAATGTCTATTTCACTCGTAACACACCTTTTTTGCTCAGCCTGTTCTTTATGAGCTTTGTGTTATTATTGATCATAATGTCTTAATGGATAATATTGCTTAACCTAAAGGGTTTAAACTCTATCAGGAAGGCTTGCCTGAAATCATTTTAATACAAGAAACACACTTTCAAAAAGAAGGCTCATTTACATGTGCTACTAAAATGTATCCTCGCTCTTATGTAGCCTTGGATTCTTCTAGCAAAGCAGGTGTAGTGATCCTCATTGAACACACTTGCCCCTTAAGGTGATCTCTTCTGCTCTAGATCCTGGCAGTCAGTTTGTCCTCCTGGATTGTAGATACTTGGGCAAGCCACTTAATTTATTAAACATCTATGCTTCAAAATCTGGTCAAACCAAGTTCCTTACACAGGTACTAGATAAGGTGTCTCCTTCCTTTCACCCATTCACTATCATAGACGAAGACTTTAATATAGTAATATCCTGATTTAGGGATCAATAAATACTTTCAGGAAACCTACACTCCAAACAGCTACTTAATCATTCTACAGCTTTCTGTGAAATAATCAGAGGATGCCATTTATTGGATTCCTGCAGAGTCAAACAGCCCCCTCACAATTCACTTTTTTTTCTGCAACTCAAAGGTTGTACTCTAGACTAGACCTCTTTGTTTTATCCCTCCCACTACTTCAAGCAATAATTAATAAATTATGTGACCATGGCGTGGCTATCATGGACATAAAAAGTAATACACTATGCTTCATCTCTGAATAGTAAAGAACGAATAGGAGACCACAGAAAATAGGACTTTTTAGGCAACGTATGCGTATGGAACACACAAAATCATATGTATATGTCAATTTTGTCTTTTATTCGAAAATAGATTAAAACCAGATTAAAACCATTAGATAGTATTAACTCAAACTAGTGTGTGAGCATACACACCCCCTGTATACAGATAGGAAGCCTCCAAAATATTAACACTGACAAAACGTAATGAAACAAACACGTCACCAAAGACAAATAATAAAGCAGGGGGCTATCTCTGTAGAGGGGTGTGTTGCCTCACACTAGGCAGACAGTTCTGTGCTCAACATGTTTCGTGTTGATAATTAACGCTTCTTCGGGAGCGTAAAGGGTTAATTACCACGTTAAACCAAGCAAAATGTGTGGACCACAAAAGAGCGAGGAACAGAGCCAGTGGCAGGCATGGCCCCCCATATGATTACAAGTAGAAATAGGGATACACAACAAAGGGTTATTATATGTGAATATCCAGGGTTTATTGGGGGTAGCAACTTCATCTCCCATGGTACAAGGTGTAAGAATCGAATTGTCCAAAGAAAAAGCATCAGCTCTATATATCCCTGATCATATGCAGCCTCAATCTCCCATGCAGTATCCCATCTTCTTCCTAATATAATTAGGGCAGACCCACCATGGTAGCCTTACCCTAGGGCCTCAATTACCTCCTGTATGGTCAGCTCTGCTCCTCACTGACTGGCTGCTAGACCTCCACTGGAGATGACCAGCGGGTCCTATTAAAAAGGAAATCAGAAAAAAAAAATATTTTAAAAATGACCCAACACGTTTAGTCAGCAATGTCTGACGTCATGAGGGGTCATGTGATCGGACAGTCACCTCCTCTCCCCCTTTTTGTACAGTCATCGTAAATTGGATATCCAATCCCCTGAAATCCTTACAAACCACTCTAATTACAGAGCTAAAACTTAGCATAGTTAACTAAAACACTAATATTCTAATTACCTGTAATCTTATTCCGGGGTGGCAGCAGTGGGAGGCCCCATATTGGCAACAACATGGCCCTCTGAGAGACACCCCAGAGGGTGAAGAGGGGAAGAAAGAACCAAAAGAAAGAGGGGTTAATAGGTAAAGGGATCTTTAACCTCAGTGATGAAGTTTTCACTACGAATGAGCTAAGAGTTTTGGAACTTGACCTTAAATATGCACCACGTATGGGAATGCTTTCATTGATATGGAGAGGTTAATTAGAAAGCTTAATATTAAAAAACATTTTTCAGAGAAGCCCAATGTAGATTGTAAGATTATTGAACCCAGTGAGTATGAGGATAGTGGTTTGAAAAAACATTCCACTTTTTAATCCTAAAAAATCCTCCAATCAGTTTTTAGAGGTTTTTAAGTCCATGGTGGAACAGGATATTAGACTAATTAGAACAAAAATAGGAATAAGGAAAGGGAACATACAAAAAGGTTTGGAGGCCCTAGAAAAAAGGAAAAAATAGTTATACGCATAGCTGATAAAGGGGGGGGGGGGGGGTTTAAAGAAAAAAGATTATATTGGAATTAAATAGATTGGTGGGAGATAAAAATATGTATAAAAAACTTGGAGGCAACCCCGGTAATAATTAAAAAGCCCATCTTACCAAACTGGTCAAAAAAGCCCAAACAAAGGGCATTGTAAATGAAAAGGAAGCAAGGTATCTTGTCCCGGAAGCACCTAGATTTACATTTACCAACATTTATCAACTTCCTAAAATTCACAAGGATAGTCTATGTCTTACAGAAGATAAAATTAGAAATAGACTTGAAAAATGTAACACTAACAAGTCACCTGGACCAAATGGCTTGCACCCAAGGGTCCTTAAGGAACTCAATCAAGAAATTGCCAGACCATTGTTCTTAATTCTTATGAACAGTCTACTGAGTGGAATGGTACCAGCTGAAGAAAAGCCAATGTGGAACCAATATTTAAAAAAGGGCCAAGATGCATCCCTGGGAATTACAGACCAGTTAGCCTAACATCAATAGTATGCAAGCTCTTGGAGGGGATGATAAGGGACTGTATACAAGATTTTAGTAATGACAACGGTATCGTTAGCAGTAATCAGCATGGATTCATGAAGAATCGTTCTTGCAAAACCAATTTATTAACGTTCTATAAAGGAGGTGAGCTGCCATCTAGATAAAGGAAGGCCTGTAGACATGGCATATCTGGATTTTGCAAAAGCACTAGATACAGTTGCCCATAAATGTCTATTATACAAGGTAAGGTCTGTTGGCATGGACCATAGGGTGAGTACATGGATTGAAAACTGGCTACAGGAGCGAGTTCAGAGGGTAGTGATAAATGGGGAGTACTCAGAATGGTCTGGGGTGGAAAGTGGGGTCCCCCAGAATTCTGGGGTGGGCAACTACATGGAAAATTAGGTTTAATGTGGGAAAATGTAAAATAATGCATTTGGGTGGCAAAAATATGAATGCAATATTCTCACTGGGGGAGGGTGAACCTCTGGGGGAATCTAGGATGGAAAAGAACCCGGGTCCTAGTAGATGACAGGTTCAGCAATGGCATGTAATGCCAAGCTGCTGCAAGCAAAGCAAATTGAATATTGGCATGCATTAAAAAGGGGATTCATTCAAGAGATAAAACAATAATTCACTCTACAAGACTCTGGTCCGGCTGCACCTGGAGTAAGCTGTCCAGTTCTGGGCACCAGTCTTCAGGGAACTAGAGAAGGTCTAGTGAAGGGCAACAAAGCTAATAAAGGGACTGGATGACTTTAGTTATGAGGAAAGGTTACAGGCACTGAACTTGTTCTCTATGGAGAAGAAACACTTGAGAGGAGATATGATTTCAATGTACAAATACCGTACTGGTGACCCCACAATAGGGATAAAACTTTTCCGCGAAAGGTAATTTAATAAGACACGCAACCATTCACTAAAATTAGAAGAAAAGCTTTTTTACCTTAAACTGCATAAAGGTTTCTTTACTGCAAAAGCACTGAGGATGTGGAATTCTCTTCCACAGGCAGTGGTTTCAGCCTGGAGCATCGATAATTTCAAAAAACTATTAGATAAGCACCTGACCAGCCACAATATACAGGGATATGCAATGTAATACTGACATAAACTCACACACATAGGTCAGACTTGATGAACTTGTGTCTTTTTTCGACCTCACCTACTATGTATCTATGTAACTATGTTCCCCTGGGAGACCTATCCTGAGTGGTATAGATTTGATCTTCTCCAGGGTGGGAGAATACATAGACTATTTCTTGCAGCCCATAGTTCAAGCTTGTCCTTCATACCTTAGGAACAGCAAACATTTGAATAACCTGTTGCAGGATATTCCCATCATGGATGACACGATTCTTGTCACCATTGATGTGAAATCTTTGTATACAAGCTTAAACATCTTGATGTTATTTCCACCATTAAGAAGGTCTTGGACACTCATACCAATTTAAAAACTGGACAGAAGAATTTCATTATTTCCTTATTAGATTTGACCAGGACCAATAACTATTTTTGGCATGAGGGTTCATATTACAATCAAATCAAAGGTGTAGCCTTGGGGGCTAAGTATGCCCACAGTGTAGCTAACCTTCTTTTGAGCAACTGTGATGAACAGGCCATCTACCATAGGAACATTCCAGAGGTGACGCTGTACAAGCGGTACATCGATGATATTATCCTCTGAAATGGTAGCATGGAGAAATTATCTGGTTTCCTCACCAAAATTAATATGAACCAACATTGGCTAAAATTTACCGGAACATGGGATTTGCATCATATACATTTTTGGGATTTGATACTCACCAAGTCCAATGGCTGTATCATTACAAAGACATTTTTTTATGGAGACCGACATAAATGACTACATTCCAATGGCTATTTGCCATCACCCCAAGGGGCTAGAGGCGATCCCAAAGGGACAACTCATTCGTATTCGGTGCAATTGTGCTAACATAGAGGATTATGTCCAACAATAGGAACATGTGGCGAATAGATTTAAAGAAAAGGGCTACCATGAAGATACTTAGAACTAAATGTGTACCTCAAAATGGAATTTTAAGGGCAATGCAGAAATTGGCAGTGTTAAATTATAGTTAAAAAGAAGTTTATTGATACAAAAACGAATAGGATATACATGAGCATACACATTGATCTATAGTTAAGAATAATTATAAAAACATCAGATATATGGAAACATATGATGCATCCTACTGCTAGTTACAAGTACCACCCCCGATAGGTGTGATGGCGTCCTGATAGCAGATTTCCAACGCGTTTCAACTTATTGTAAGGATAAAGTCTTCCTCAGGGAGGGACTGCATCACATTCTAAAATTTTAAGTAACAGCATGATTATTGGTATATACTTAAATATTTGTTTGTTACCTATATCTACAGAAATCGCATTACAACAGAAAAGTATTATATGCGACTTACATTTGCATTTAACTGTGAAAAATCGCTTTCCCAGTGCTGGCAGGGGTCCTAACACGTGATTGTCAATGCTGCTCAAATATCCTCTACGGGATGGCCTGGTATATTGTGAAGAAACCAGTATTTGGCAGTCGTGATAATCAAACAACTGAAAAACATGAAGGTATAAGGGAAATGCTAAGAAATTGAACATCAAAAAGGTCAAAGAATGGAAATAATGGTGATTCGTAGGGGAAATAAGGTTCCCCAGGGCCATCATAGAGTAAAAGAGATCAAATACCTTAAATTGGTTGTGTCAGGTGTATTGTTCCAAGTGGCAGGGAGCTCCGGTCCTGGAGTACCTCTCTGTAACAAAGCCAGTTGTGGAATGCTGCCTGTGGCCATCCCTGGCGTCCTAATATATGGGGTGTGGGCTTGGCTAAGTGATGGGCGTAGCCCTATTCTAGGTAGAGTCTCACATTCATTGGTGGTGCAGTGGAGGGGGTGCGGCTTCAATTGGCTGCTGTCACTGTTTAGAGGAAGCACCTTTGTACAATGTATTGAGGGGGAGCGTCCACAAGCTTCCCTGTTGTCTAGGTAGCAGACGCTTGGACCTCCTCCTTCCTTTTCTCCTCCCCGTGACGTGAAGCCTATTGCTTACACGTAGCCCATGTAGTATGGGCACGGGGTGAGGCGGGGAGAGAGGTGCGTCTGGTTGCCGGGGCAATGTGCATATGACGTTGGGGTCACATGGCCCCGACGTCAGTTCCTAAAAGAGGGAGGGGCGCCGTGTGACTCCACAGCGCTATTGAGCAGTCTTATCCATGTTAAACCGGGCATCGAGGCATAGTAGCCCCGCTGTCTGACAAAAAAGTATCAGACTATGCACAGCGGTGTATGGGATACTGTTCTATGCTGATGTCATAGATGTCACCAAGATATACAGTGACAAGTATGACAAAAAGTAGCAGGTCTATACTCCCTCATTAGAGATGGAAAAAGAAAGGAAGAAAAATTGTATAAAAGAATTGCAAAGAATTGATTGAAATGGGGATAGTACTGATGAAATATGAAATATATATAATAAGAGAATGTGAAGGGAGATTTTTATTCTTAAATATGCCCAAACCTCTTTATGATGATTGTACTGGTTTCTTCACAATATACTAGGCCATCCCGTAGAGGATATTTGAGCAGCATTGACAATCACGTGTTAGGACCCCTGCCAGCACTGGGAAAGCGATTTTTCACAGTTAAATGCAAATGTAAGTCGCATATAATACTTTTCTGTTGTAATGCGATTTCTGTAGATATAGGTAACAAACAAATATTTAAGTATATACCAATAATCATGCTGTTACTTAAAATTTTAGAATGTGATGCAGTCCCTCCCTGAGGAAGACTTTATCCTTACAATAAGTTGAAACGCGTTGGAAATCTGCTATCAGGACGCCATCACACCTATCGGGGGTGGTACTTGTAACTAGCAGTAGGATGCATCATATGTTTCCATATATCTGATGTTTTTATAATTATTCTTAACTATAGATCAATGTGTATGTTCATGTATATCCTATTCGTTTTTGTATCAATAAACTTCTTTTTAACTATAATTCAACACTGCCAATTTCTGCATTGCCCTTAAAATCCCATTTTGAGGTACACATTTAGTTCTAAAAATTACAAGGGATGCTGGCAATGACACGGCCAACCCTCTGAGTCATACATTTATGTAAACCATGAAGATACTTTGGCATCTATTCAGGCACAAGTATTGAACATGGACAGATGGTGTTTATTGGAGGATAATAAACAAAATAATATGTAAGAATAACATAGTGTTTCTAAAGGATTTCAATAGGTACTATAAGTCCTTTGAACATATTGTTAGAAGACATTGGCCCATCCTTTTGAGGGACAAAACCCTAGCTAGCCTTCTCCCTAAACAACTTAGATTCATTTATCGCATGTCACCTATCTTAGGAAATAGAATTTTACCAAACATTTTATCACTGTAAAAGGTGTAAAGCCTGTAGGACAGCAAACATAGAAAGAAAAAAGGCAGAGAACTTTAAATCTTTGAGTACTGGTGAGCAGTTCAAAATAGATAAGTTTTTCTCCTGTGATTCCACCCATGTCACTTACCTGATTTCTTGTCTGTGTAAACCCTAATGCCCTGTACACATGATAGGATTTTCCGATGGAAAATGTGTGATAGGACCTTGTTGTCGGAAACTCCGACCATGTGTGGGCTCCATCACACATTTTCCATAGAAATTTCCGACACACAAAGTTTGAGAGCAGGCTATAAAATTTTCCGACAACAAAATCAGATCGGTTAAATTCCGATCGTGTGTAGACAAATCCGAAGGACAAAGTGCCACGCATGCTCAGAATAAATTAAGAGATGAAAGCTATTGGCTACTGCCCCGTTTATAGTCCTGACGTACGTGTTTTACGTCACCGCGTTCGGAACAATCGGATTTTCCGACGACTTTGTGTGGCCGTGTGTATGCAAGAGAGGTTTGAGCCAACATCCGCCGGAAAAAATCCATGGATTTTGTTGTCGGAATGTCCGATCAATGTCCGACCGTGTGTACAGGGCATAATACTTGGGACATACAACCAGGAAATTGGGAATAAGAATAAATGAGCATCTCAACAATATCAAAAATGGGTTCCCAAAACAGTTTGTGTAATCATTTTAGAATTCATCACAACCAGGACCCCAGTTTGGTCTCTTTTGTGGTATTGATATGATCATGCCACATTGGCCGGGGAAACATGAGACAAAAAGTGTCTAGAAATTAGACGGAATGGATTTATAATTTAAATACTTTGCATCCTGCTGGTATTAACGTGGACATCGATTTGAATTGTTATTTTCTAATTATTGATTGTATGGTGTTCCAATCATGTCTCATTCTTTATTTTTTTTTTTTTTACTGAATATATGTTGAGGGTAATACCTTATTTATCCACAAGATGGTGCTCCCATCAAATTGGATGTCTCTATTTTTTATAATGTGTTCATTTCCTTTGGGTGCGCCATAAAAATGGATAATTTTTAAAATATTTTTTTTTTTCTGATTTCCTTTTTAATAAACATGAAACAGGATTACAGGTAATTAGATTATTCATGTTTCAGTTAACTATGCTAAGTTTTAGCTCTGCAATCCAATTTATGATGACTGTATAAAATGTGTGGAGGAGGTGGCGGGTTCAATCACATGACCCCTGATGACGTTAGATGATGTGTCAGGTCGTCTAGTCGCGTTGGGTCGTCAAGTGCGTGACACGTCACTTACATCATCATATTTGAGAGCAAGTGGAACGCGATCGGCGTGCCTGCTTACCTCATGGGCTTTTTAAAGTGTATTGAACTGTTGGTTATTGCATTTTTATACAAATAAACTAGCTACAATTTGCACTATGAGGAGTTCTCTCTTCTTTCCTTGATATATGATCCTCTATCTTAGTTTGGCTGAATCATCGTTCGGGGGCGCTTTCATTGGTGGATACATCTCTATATATATCCCTGCTTATGTGACATCTGTCCTGGGTGTCTGATAGGTCTGGAGAGTAGGATGTTTACCTAATACCGGTGGAAGACAGCACGTATTCTTCACTGAATTTGCATACTTCACTGCGTACACGATTCAAGAGTCGTTGGTGGTGGTTTATGGACTTTATCATTACTATTATTATATATATATTTTTTGATAGATGCATATGAGAGCGGTATGGAAATAATTTATTAATTTCTTTTTTTCACATATTTGACCATAGGTCATACTATGGGCTGCACTGATTTATTATATTTTATTATATCTGGGGCTCTTTCAGCATGGTTTTTATATTTCATGCTATGTTTTAATGTACACTGTTCAGCGGTATTTTGTATGTATCCTCTGTATGTATGCCAATTTCTATCACAGAGCTCATATTTTTAACAATGGTTATACCAATGTAACTCTATTAATTGTTGTACTAAAATCATTTTTTCTAATATATAACTCCATTGCTGCAATTCAAAACCCCACAGGGAAATCTCCTCCATTTTTTTAAATTTTATTATACCATTATTGATTGGTCCATGGTGCGTGGCTTATAGGTTTCACCTTTCTTTGTGTAGCGATATGGACTGTCAGCAGAAAGCACCGTACCTTTTAGTGTTTCTAGACATCGCTTTTCCCTTTGGTAATCAGTGCAATCAGTGACCACATATCTGTGCACCCAACAAAGTGAATTATGGTACGTATAGTTCTCCTTCAGACTATTACTTTGCAACCATGTACCCTAAGACTACATATACCAGGGATCTTTGCGGTGACATGAGGGTTGCTGGGAGTGACCATAAAAGGAGCGAGAAGCCCCCACAGAGCTCTCTTCCTCCTGGGCCTGATGCAAGATGGACCTCTCTTAGTAACAAGGAGAGAGAGGTCGTGGCCTACCACGTGGAGCTTTACTTCTACCCCGAGGCCTAAGGGGCCTAGCTCTGTTATCCTCTGTTGGACACCTAACATCTCTTGGATCGCCTGCTTGTTGGTGTGGGTGCGTGGGGCAAGTTTCACTTCAGAAGACCGAGACAGCAGATCCGCTGCCTGAGTGCTGATACATGTGTTCCTGTCCAGAAGACCTCGGATCGATATGGTCATTGGTGAGAGGGAAAATTGCTTGACCTTTTATCTATTCATTGTCACTATTACCGAACACTGTGCACAGACATCTTTACCCCAAGAACACTTTACTGCATTGCTTGAACACTGTGCTCAGACGCCTTAGATATTCACCACTAGGAACCTATTGCTTTATCTACAACCAAACAGATTACAGTTTACGAGCTCCAACTAGCTAGCGAAGAAAATCACATCTGCAACATGGAACTCTTTGGCTATCACTCATAGGAAAGCCTATATATACATTACCTTCAGTAAACCTGCTAGGATAGCATAGGCTGGTTAGATTACATCTTTCTCAAAGTAGCTAACTGAAACATCCACTAGGAGGTGACTTCAGATCTAAATATAGTGTACATATATGTATATAATATTGTTTGTTGCTGAGCCATTGTTTGTGTCCTTGGGAGGAATTTGTTTGCTAAGTTGGCGCTGTTATCCAGGCTCAGCAGATTTATTACCTCTTTTTGTGAAATAACTTCCTCTATTTGGTTCAAGTAAAATTTTTCAGAACCTAATATTACTGAGTTGGTTGATTCTTGCTGCACAGTGTTACAAGGATGTCTGAACCCAGAGTGTCAGGTGTGTTGGAAGGTTCACTTGATCATTGCCGTACAGATGAGCAGGTAATTCTCAGCAGTACCCAAGGGGGCAGTGCTACATTTGGGGGCTCGTCCAGGATGCTATCTGCAGCAGGCCCCAGCAAACTTAGATTGGATCTGCGTTGGAGCCGCATCCATGACCGCAGTCGCTTGGGGTGAAAGTTATGGGGCCACAACCGATCGAAGCACCGTTTTGGAGATCTTGGGGAGTGAACATACCGGAAGATAGAACAGAAGGTGGCTGAGAGCTTTAGTACCTGGACACCGGGCCTACCTGCTGGAGACTGAAGCCTCAGCGGAGATGGATCAAGTCAGGGCACTGATAGAAATGGCAAGAATATGTGCCAGTGTGTTTCCAGGAGGAAGAGGTCCGCTTAACGGAGGAAGTGACTGCAAGGGTGTTCTCCCTCAAAAGCGAGAGCAGAGGGACTGAGAAGCCACCTCCGACAAGAGCTCACAAGAAAAGTCCTGTGCCTATGGGGACCGACTCCCAAGGAACCAGCGCCCCTCCACTCTCTTTCTATGCAGATATGAGTCGCCTGGTCGATAGCCTGGTGAAGAATGGGCCTGGAAATGCTAATCAGAGTAATCAAAGACTTTGATTTTTCTCAGGCCAGCTGTCAATGCCTGGGGGGGAAGACGCGTTTGAACCATGGATGAGTCAAGCTTTACAGGCTATGGAATAATGGAGTGTTTCAGAGGCTGTGAAATGACAATGACTTAGTGAGAGCCTTCGAGGCCCAGCGGCTGACGTGATCTGTAACTTAAGGATGGGCAAGAGGGTTTGTGTTGCCATGGACTACAATGAGGATTTGTGTGCCATTTTTGGAAATGTTGAAACCCCCGGACGATGGGAGAAGGGAACAGGAAATCAATGCACACCTTGCTAAACAAGCAGTAAAATCACAAGCATCACCTCCCAAGAGGCCTGTTAGAGCTCATACCTTAGAGATACCTGGGGGAAACCTACCCAAGAACTTAGTGGGGCCTTCCTCTATAGTTTCAATCCAGGTGGAGGGCATCTATATGCAAGCACTGTTGGATACTGGAGCTCAAGTAACGTTGCTGTATCAAGACTTCTATCATGAGTACTTGAAACATATCCCCTTATGCAAACTTGACGAGCTAGAAATTTGGGGAATCGGAACTCAGAAGTGCTCTTATTATGGTTACCTACCCATCAAGATAACCTTTGACTCTGCTCTAGCTAGAAGGCCAGAAACCTTTGACACATTAGCAGTCGTATGTCCTCGGCCGCCTGGAGCCAGCCAAAATTCCCTGCTGATAGGCACTAATACCAATCTGGTGAGAAGGCTACTCACTCCCTTGGCCGTAGAGGGTGCCCCGTTGGAAAAATCCATCCTCAGTTGAGGCAAGCATTTCCGAGGGTATTGCAAGAAAAGAAGGCACTGGTTAAAGGAGTGGGAAGATTGTGGCGACTAGACACGCAAGAGAGGGTGCTGCAGCCTGGGGAAAGAGCCTGCCTCAAAGCCACCGTCAAGTTGTCCTGGAACCAGCCGGGTCCGTATGTGGGGGTAGAAGCTGATCCCACAGAGGAAGAAATTGGACTAGTAGAACTAGTTCCAGAGATTATACCCACTTGGGCTTTGCTAAGGAGTGTGGGGCCAATTCCTGTTAGTGTGCTGAAGGTCACTAGTCACCCGGTCAGCCTGAAGCCTCGAATGGTGATTGGGAAAGTGTCTGCTGCCACCCCGGTGGCGCAGAATGAGACAGCCCAAGTGGGAGATGGTAGGAATGCCACTGCCTACTGCCCAAGTTTCCCCCCTGCTTGGGAAGGAAGGATTAAAGCTCATGTCACAGATCAGCTGCGGAGCTGATCTGTGTCTCACCTTTACTGCTGTAGGCAGGCTGGCACCTGTTGTTCCACTAGCTTGTGTTCAGCTCTGCTGCACTCTGCAGCTATGGGTGTCATCGGCTTCACCTGTTGCTTAATATGATTCCTTCCTGCTACTTCCTGTCCAGCCCCTCATGTGCTTCTCTATTTAAATCCCTCTCAGACCAGTTCTGTTGCTTGAGCAACATTTGTTTCTGAGCTCCCTTTGTGTAACCTGCCTTAACCTGACCTCTCGTGAACTGATCTTTTGTGTACCGACTCGGCTTGTTCTGATTAAGTTGTCTGCACCCCGCCCTGACCTTGACTCACTATCCAGCTCTCCTTTACTTCATCCATCCATTCTTGTCTGACAGTATCTTCTGGTACTTCCCTGCGAGCAGGGTGAACCCTGGGGGTCGTGACCTGGGGCCAGCACGCAGCTAAGCCCAAACCCTTGTGAGGGGGTCCCTGTCAGAATAACGGCTGGCCCTTAGACTCCACGCCCTGGGGGATCTCGTGTCACCAGCTCACCTGTGGGCTCACTCTAAGTAGTACCGTGACAGTTTGCTCAAGTCATGAGCACCTCTGAGAATCGGCCACTGACCGAGGATCAAATTCTGGCCCTTAGACTCCACGCCCAGGGGGATCTCGTGTCACTAGCTCACCTGTGGGCTGACTGTAAATAGTACCGTGACAGTTTGCTCAAGTCATGAGCGCCTCTGAGAATCGGCCACTGACCGAGGATCAAATGCAACATCTAGTTCAGAGACCTAACTCCCACCAAGCAAATCAAGAGCAAATAATGCTGGTTCTTCAGGATCTTGCCTCCCATCTGGATCGTCTGCAAATCACCTCAACTTTAGCTCCTCCCGTTCCTGCTTCTGCTTCAGCTACTCCCGTGTTACCTGCTACACCTGGCAATCCCTTCCTGCATCTGCCACTACCACCTCATTTTTCTGGTGACCCTAAGGCTTGTCGCGGCTTCATTAATCAATGTTCCATCCACTTTGAACTTTCCAGCCACCATTTTCCAACTGATCGCACCAAAGTCGCATATATCATCTCTCTCCTCTCCAGTGATGCTCTAGCTTGGGCCTCCCCACTCTGGGACTCTCACGATTCTATCACCTCCAACCTCCATCTCTTTTTGGAAGCATTCCAGAAAACTTTTGATGAGCCCGGCAGAGTGTCTTCGGCTGCTGGGGCCCTCCTTCGTCTTCGTTAGCAAGGAAGGACAGTCGGCCAATACGCAGTTCAATTCCATACGCTGGCCGCTGAACTCAAATAGAATAATGAGGCCCTTACTGCTACCTTCTGGCAAGGCCTATCTGAGCGTGTCAAGGATGAACTCGCTGGAGGCACCATTCCTACCACATTGGATGATTTAATCGCATTGAGCATTCAAATATACATTTGCTTCCAGGAGCGGGTCCTGGAGAAATCCAGATCCAGTCATTCCCCTGCTGGCAGGGCCAGCACAGGTATTCCAAAGACCTATGGAGCCCTCTCTGTCTTCAACCTCACACACGTGGGAAGAACCTATGCAGCTTGGGCGAACTCGCTTCACTCCCGAGGAACATGCCCGACACATGGGATTGGGCTTGTGCCTTTTATTGTGGCGATAAAGGACATCTTTTGAACTCCTGTCCAGTCCGTCCGGGAAACTCCAGGGTCTAGGTCACTCAGTGGGAGGTGATCTAGACCGATCCTTTAATTTTGTCCGCTTCCCTCCTTTCACCCCTCCCGTGGATATCCACTGGGCTCAAAATTAACTCTCTGCATACGTGGACTCTGGTGCTGCCGGGAATTTTATTGAACAATCTTTAGTTTCCGAGTTGGGCATTGCCTTTGTTGCCTTGGCCATACCCCTCTCCGTGACCGCAGTAGATGGCTCCTTTTTGCCTATGAGCCCCATCCGGTTTAAAACCCCTCCTATTGTCTTACGCATTGAGGTTTTGCATGGTGAGGAGATCTCTTTCCTAATACTGCCTAAATCCTCTAGTCCCATCATCCTGGGCCTTCCATGGTTGCAGAAACACTCCCCGCATCTTGACTGGAATTCTGGACAAGTATTGGCTTGGGGTCCTCCGTGTCAGCAACAATGTATTTCCAAGGTGCTACCTCCTCCTCCCATTCCTCTGGCTGAGACCCTCACAACTCCCATGTTGCCTTCCCAATATCAGTCTTTCCGAGATGTTTTCTGCAAAAAGTCCGGTGATCGCCTTCCTCCTCACAGAGACTATGACTGCTCCATTGATCTGTTACCTGGGACCTCTCCTCCCCTAGGCCTCTATCTATCCCCAAGACACAAGCCATGTCTGAATACATTCGAGAAAACCTGCAAAAGGGTTTCATCAGGAAATCATACTCACCTGCCGGAGCCGGGTTCTTCTTTGTAGCTAAAAAAGATGGTTCACTCCATCCATGCATTGACTACAGGGGCCTTAATGCCATCACCGTGAAGAACCGATACCCTCTTCGTTTAATTTCGGAACTCTTTGACAGACTGCGAGGTTCTCATGTTTTTACCAAACTGGATCTTAGAGGGGCCTACAATTTAATAAGAATCCGGGAAGGAGACAAAAGGATGACCGCCTTTAACACCAGGGACGGACATTATGAATATCTTGTGATGCCCTTTGGCTTATGCAATGACCCAGCGGTCTTCCAAAATTTGGTTAATGAGATCTTCCACGACCTTCTGTATGACTGTATTATTGTATATCTGGATGATATTCTTATTTTTTCACCAGACTTACCTACCCATCGCTACAGCATCTACGGGACAATTGTCTATATGCAAAATTGGAGAAATGTCTATTTGATCAAACACAAGTTCCATTTTTGGGCTACATAATCTCATCACAGGGCCTCCTCATGGACCCAGCCAAACTTAGGGCCATCTCTGAGTGGCCCCAGCCCTCTTGTCTTAAGGCAACCCAACGCTTTTTGGGCTTCACCAATTACTATCGCCAATTCATTCGTAACTACTCCACTTTGGTGGCCCTTATTACATCTCTCACCCGCAAGGGTGTTAATGCCCCTCTCTGGTCCCCTGAAGCCATTGATGCTTTCCTCAAACTCAAGGCAGCCTTCCTCTCCGCCCCAATTCTCCTACGTCTGGACATTACGAAACCCTTTTCTTTGGAGGTTGATGCCTCTTCTGTAGGAGTCAGTGCCGTCCTACTCCAAGCTCAGAAGAGCAAGTCTCAGCCTTGCGGATTCTTTTCCAAAAAGTTTTCTGATGCGGAGAAGAACTATACCATTGGGGACTGTGAGCTACTCGCTATTAAACTAGCTCTTCAAGAATGGTGGCATCTTCTAGAGGGTTCTCCCCATTGTATTACCATCTATACTGATCATCTGCCTTTCATCCCCAGTCCAATGGGCAAACAGAACTTGTCAATCAAAATGTAGAACGTTTTCTCCGTGCCTTCATCTCAGCCCACCAAGATGACTGGGTGGACCTTTTGCCCTGGGCAGAGTTTGCCTTAAACCATCACTGCAATGCCAGTTCTGGACAA
This sequence comes from Lithobates clamitans, assembly GCA_037952925.1. NCBI lineage: Eukaryota > Metazoa > Chordata > Amphibia > Anura > Ranidae > Lithobates > Lithobates clamitans. The sequence continues at coordinate 717,026 of JBBGZY010000570.1, forward strand.
TCTCCCTTCTTCACTGTTTACGGGCAGCATCCATCTGTTCCCTTTCCTGTTCCCATTTCTCCTCTTGTACCAGCAGCAGCTGAAACTCAAAGGTCCTTCAACTCAATCTGGAAAGAAGTCTCTGAGAATCTTCATCTAGCTTCCAGGCATAAAACGGCAGTAGATCGTCATCGCCGTCCGGCTCCTAATTTCCTGCCTGGCGATAGAGTTTGGCTCTCTACCAAGCACATCCGACTCCGGGTGCCCTCAAAGAAATTTGCCCCTCGCTTCATTGGTCCATTTCCTATTCTCCATTAGATCAATCCAGTTGCTTTCAAGCTCCGTCTGCCCGATCATCTCAGGATACCCAACGCCTTACATGCCTCCCTGCTCAAGCCACTGGTCCTCAATCCCTTCTCTCGCCCTTCTTCTCACCCCACTCCTGTGGCTGATACCATGGATCAGTATGAGGTTAAAGAAATATTGGACTCCAAGT